>JAHWGI010000195.1:0-600000 GCA_029379305.1 Frankliniella fusca | reverse complement strand
GTTGGACTCTGCGTTTTGAGTCAAAGCATTCTTATTTTAAAAAGCTATGAGAGTTCTCAAAAACTTCAAGAATGTTACATATTTTCTTGCTGAAAAACATCAACTGTACCAGCTACGACTTCGTTTGACTGAAAAGTATCCAACTGAATTCTCACCATCTGAAACAAACCTCTTCAACATTAATGTATACAGTTTTGATCTGCAAGTGGCTATCTATGAAAATAATTTGGTTGGTGACATTTATGAGTGTGATACATTTTCCCACAAAGGTTGTCTCTGTAAGAAAGGAAATGTTGTTGTGCTTAGACAAGAGGCCTACAATATTAATGTGTTGCTGGGTACAATTGTTCTTCTGCTTGTTGATGATAATGGACCACATTTGGTATTGGAAGTCAGATCCACTGAATTTATTTCTTCAATGCGCTATTTTGAAATGAAAGATTGGGTGAAGTATGAGTGCATTCATCCTGACAAGCTCCTATCTGCTAAATCTCTCCATGTATACAAACGTGATTCAAGATTGCTTATAAAATTAAAGCATGGTTTGGTTTCTGAGGAAATGAAGACTTCATAACACTGTGAAAAATACTCAAAAGGGTTACGGGAACATTTTCCATAATATAAGCCGTAAAATTATAATTTGAAATTGTAAATTTACAAGCACTCCCTATCGACTTGGAATTGACCGACGAGAAAGAATGGGCTGTCGTAAATTTACGAAATATATTGTAAATCAAAATTACAAAAAATGTCGTAAATTTAGGAGGATATTTTTCACAGTGAATTTACATGCACCTATGTATTTAAACTATTTGTTCACCCCTTTAAACTGTTAAATACTTTAACACATAATTTTTACAGAGTGGCTTTCATATAATGTCCAGTTCATTAACAGAGATATATATAGAATTTGTACCAAAAATATTTTGAAGTATTGTGACAAGAAATTTTAATACATTTTGATGCATTTCCAAAGAAGCAAGCATTAAATTTTAGAACAGAGATTGTACATAGAATTTGTACGAAAAATATTTTGATGAATTGTGACATAAAATTTTAATTCACTTCCAAAGAATCAAGTATTAAATTTTCTGCATTTCCTTTAATTTTCTACATCATCCACAGTTCCTCAAAACTTTTTGAAATAGCTTCCAAGACTTGGATAATACATAGTGCCTGAAAACAGACAAGGAAAAAGGTTCGAGAATCATATCTGAAACGGCTTCAACCTAGTACACATGTACACAGCGTAGGCAGCGTAGGCCTGCCACCTGCCACTGCAGCCAAGAACAAGGCACATTTGAGAAATAAAAATTGTTAATAATATTACAGCCAATAAGACACGTAGGGTACATACCGTGATTCACTTATTTTATAGAAATAGGTTTTACATTAAAAGCCGAATAAAAATTTCTTTTGAAGTAAATCGCAACATCTTGCCGCGGTATTGGCATGAAACAGGGTCGTCTGCTTGCGCTAATGAGGCAGCTGTTGGGAGTCAAGAGTCAAGACCATTACACTTTGGACACCAGAAATTTACTGTACGCTGAAATGGATCCAATGGATGCCCTACACGACGACCAGTGGTTACGCAGCCAAGAAACTCAAACCGGCGTTTGAGGAAAAAGGAAACGTAAGTTTCCTTTGATAGACGTAAACATAACCTTACTGTGAGATGTTTGCTTATGTTTTATCTGTCAAAAGCCAGGTGATTTGCAAAATCAGTTTAAGGATTTAGAAGAGCAGTTACCTCTCATGAAAGTGCACTGCTTAGTCTACCGGCAGAGCAAGCAGAGAGTGGGGCAAGGGTAGAAGGCAGGGAGGGGGGAGGGAAGGGATCATCTCCAAGCAACAACTGAAAAATTGTATCCGAGGGAACCAAAAGGAATGACATTTGCAATGTCCAGCAACACAATGGAAATGGAATTAGACCTGGCCTGTCAGGAGTTTATTGAGGTATGGCTAAAGAGAAAATGTATTTTTTAAATTTACTACTGCATATCTTAAAAGAGACAGACAAAACCTTTCCAACTTGAAAGCGCTACTCCATCTGTTACAGGAAGAGATTCTCAGACTGTCACGATTAATAGCACAGCTGGTTGGTTAGGAAACGGTCAATGTTCGAGAGGATTAAAACATGGCTGTCAACTCCAGCTGGAAGAGGATATGGAGGTTTGAGTTTAAACATTCAAACCTAAAAGAAATTAACTGTTATGTGTGAGGATGAAGTCCTGGCTCAGATGCCTCCCTTGACTCTTCTTTTTGTAGTTCTAGAGAATGAGGGTAACACAGCTTGGACCGATACCAATGAAAACATCTTAAATGGTAACAACTATTACTTCACCACCTGCTTGTTGTACATCACAGAATATTATATTATATTTTTTGGTTGCAGTTACACCTGACATCACAGATGGTTCGCAATTAACCCCAATCCGACAAGTTCAAACTTCAGCCCGACCTCTCCGACTTTCTAATGCACTTTCCCGTGGCGATTGATTGACGATGTCGAGCCAGATCTTGAGTCAGGTCACATCCATGTTTATCAGAGAAAGTCGATCATTCACAACCTAGCAACCTACATGTCATCAAGAAATGACTTCTCGAGGGGTACATGCTCAACATTGACAACTGAATTTTTTGACGTGTATTCCAAAGCCTTTGAAATTAGGGATGCTGACGGGGACCTGCTGAGTGATGGGCGAGCATTTTTTTTTAACAGTTTCTACGAGCCAACCATGGCCGCCCCGGCCGGGGGCTGAGGCTCTAACCTCGCGACTTTAAATCATTGCATAAAGTTATCAAAACGTTGAGAAGTCGAACTGAATGCGTAAATATTGTTTCTGCACCAGCAGAAAACGTTTTGGTAAGTTTGAATTTCAATCTGGTGAACAGAATTCTTGAAATGGTGTGCATTTTCGTACATAGTTTTACGAATCGTATTTTTAACCTACTGATTGAATCTCCTTGGAACTTTGGGAAACGATTTTCGCATGTCTGAAACTACTTATTTCACATTCAGCTCGGCTGTCAAACGTATCCTTCATCTAAAATAAATAGCCGCTGGTGCGTAAGTGGAGGTCGCAGCATAGAACCTAGAAACGACAGGACTGGGCACTCACACCTCAAACGCGCTCCGTTTTGTCGAGGGCGGCGGCGCCTCCCCCAGCCGGCTGCGAACTGTCTAGCCTACGTTTGCCCTGCGGCCAGGAGTGCCGGCGAGCCAAGCCGTCGGCATTGTCGCAGGCTCGGGTCAGGTGCTCGGCCCTTCTGCCCCTCTGCGTGACGCGCAGGGGAGGAAGGAGGACCCGTGTGGAACGCTACCGTATAAATGAGAAGTTATGTGGTTATTCGCACGACGAATGAACGGCCAAATCACATCACATCTACCACGAGAATTGACGGCGAAAGCACCACAAAAATACAGCAAACGCATTTGTGGTGAAAACTGTGTGAATTTGTGGTATTTTTGGTGTTAATCGGACCACTTTTACGCACTTAAAAACCACAAATCTACTACCAGTTCAGGGGGCTGTTGCACGCTGTTGCCAGATCGACCCAGCTTGCTCAGCGCATGCCCCGGCCAGGGCCATTTTGGCGCCACTCATTCAAACGACGGAGTCCCCCACCCAGCAGGGCAGTTGCAGTTTCCAGCCCTTTTCCTTTTCGTGTCGCCACTTGAAGGTTCCCGCCCCGTAATCCCCGGGTGGTAGGTAAGAGGACAGCACATTCATTGACAACAAAATTGCTACTTGTCATTAATTTTACTGTCCAATATAAATAACAAATATAATATATAAATAGATATAATACAAAAAACAAATGTATAACAATTTTAAAATGAACATTAGAATATTATTCAAGGAAACTGTGAGTTAATTGAACGAATCGATTTACTGAATTATTCTAGTTCATATCGATTAAGAGGTGCAGCCAGGTAGGTTACACCTGCACTTTCTAATTTGAACAACACACACTGCAAATCTTGTTCGGGAACTACATTACAGTTAGAAAATGAAACTTCTGGATTTGAAGCCTCACACTTCATCAGGTGATTAAAAACTACATCATCAGTACAAAAGGGATTGACCACCACAGGTTTTACAACTGCAACATATTGAGGTACACATACACATTGTTTGGAGCAGTTACAAAAATTTTTTACAAAGCAAAGAATATTTCCATATTTAATAGTATTATTAAAATCATAACTGACATATGAGGAAACCCTGCTTGAACGCTTGTACAATGATGACACAAATAACATTTTATACTTGAGAAGTCTGTGGAAAAGCATAATTTTGGTTGATGGAAGGATAGAAATTTCTCTTTGCAAAAATCCAGGTATCCACCCTTTCTTAGTGGTCAGTTCAGAAAATTTACCAACACAATACACACCCGAAGAAATAACATAATTTATATTTAGACGGTATCTACCCTTTATATTTTTGCAGAATTCTTTGACAAGGCCTTCATTTATATGATGAATTGTAATTGGCAACTGAGTAATCAAACTAAGTTTGGAGTGGATTTGTAGTCCAACATGTCTTGTGCCATGAATCAAATTTAAAATCCTCCCATTTATATCTTCAAAGTTGAAGCACGAGACAGCCCATAATGGACCGAGCAATCTTACACAGTGGGTAAGATGCAGGCACATGTGTAAATTGTGCGACATGTTGTTTACCCCATAGAGCCCTTCAAATTCACCAACAAACCGTGTTAGGTGTATTTCTGACTCTTTGAGATCATCTTCACTAATGCTATTTGGGTTCAGAAGGCACACACCCTTCACAAAAAGAGAGAAATGATTGTAATCTTCGGGTTCTAACAAATCTTTGAGAACTACCATTGACAGATTAAACAGAAATGATCTAAATTCAGTGGCTTTCCAATGAATTATCTTTTCAATTGCCTGAGGAACTCTTTGCATATAGTAAGGTGGAGCAAGTTGTAACAATTTTTGACTTAATAACTTGGCTTTGTTTGCATATTTACCATCTATAAACCATAATTTTAACATTTGACGTGTTACACCCAAATACAGACAGTGCATGGAATCAATGGCCATTGATGAAAAAATATTTTGAACAATTTTTGACAAAACAGTAGGTCCTCTGACAACACAAAAGCGTTCTTCATTTCGAATTGTCTTATGTAGAACCACTTTGTGTTCAACAGCCAACTTTACATGCTCTTGATAATCAACCATATTACGTAAAGGAACATTTTCTTCATAGGGAAACACCACTGAATCACCTGGCTTCGTACCCCTAGTAATACAAATAGGACATGAGTAGAACCCAGAATGAGATTTAATATTAAGGAATGAAGCAGTTGCAGGTGCATCACAAGTTCCGCAAAGCACTGAGCAGATCATCTTCTGAATTTCATCATCACCGTGAACCTCAACATCAATACCTTGTTTAAAAAGAGTCAGTTCCGTGTAGATGGGCAACAAATACACATTAGAATGCGGCTTTACTGTGCTATCCCAAATTCCCCCAATTAGAAGATTTTCACTTAAGAAGCGTTGCTCAGGAGGCAAATTAACAATAACAAGATAAAATGGCTACCAAGAATAGCTATTTGATTTAAAAACCGGAACCCCATCAGTGTTCCACATAAATGTGATGCCACTTGCTTGACCTTGATTTTCTGCATCTCGATACAGTTGTCCATCAGAGATGTCTTCTATGTTACCATTATTGGCTCGTAGTTGATTAAATCTGAGATTTTGAACGAAGTCTGGTCGCTGAAACATTCTTCTCACTTGAGGTGCCAATGGAAATGTAATGAAAAATTCTACAGAGCGAGTTTCATCCTCACAAGTATCACAAAGATCAGTCAGTGATTTACGGGTTTTGTAGCATATGCTACAAAAATGATGGACTTCAATAGAATCATTCAAATGAGCTAACATCTTCAGCAATCTATGTTTTGACTTTACAAAACAATTTGGCCGAGGAATGTGCAAGATCGATGCTAGGCTTTCCCTCACAGTGATAGAAGCTCCAGGATATATTGGCTCATCCATGCCCTGACCTGTACTTGAACTATTCTCCTCTGTAGTTGATTCTTCTTCAGATTCTACTTCTTCATCAAATGCTGCTTGCTCCTCTACATTATCCATAAATGACAGGCCTTGCACAATGGACGTTGCCTCATCACGGGCTCCACAAAACTCATAATCCCAAAAAAAAAAAAAAAGTCTGTAAAAAAATTACACAACACTAGTAATTATTATTGTTCTTAATCTAACCATAATTGGAGCCTTTACACGTTTGTTTCGTGTTAGCAATGGACAAGAAACTCAGAAAAATAATACCAAGGTGACTCACTGGGTCCAAAAATATCCTCTGATTGATCCTCAATAGATTCAATAATTTCAGGAGTGGCTAAAGTGTGCTATGGACTGATATAAGGAGCCTCTACACCTTTAAAAAATTGAAAAAAAAACAAATGATTAAAAAAACTGCCCATTTTGTTGATACATAATAGTAATTGTTACATGTAACATACCGTGGAGGGATTGTAGTGACAGGTACGCGGTACCCATTGTTTCTATATATATATATATATATATATATATAAGTTGTAATATTAGGGCCTTAGTTCAGTGGTCAACGTGCCGCTGCCATTCCCTGACTGTCCGCCTAGAGTCAGTCTAGTCTCACACAAGGCTCTCGCAAAGTCGCCCGTAGTAACGCCACAACAACCAGAGCGACGCGCCTCAGTCTTCCCTGTGCCGCCGTGCCAGCTAGACGTGCTCTGTACTGAAGTCCCAATAAATCCTCTGGTCTCAGCATTACTTCTCGTCTTTTCCTTTCAGTACCGAACCTTGCAATTGGCGCAGTCGGTAGCTGAAAGGGGGAGAGAGGAAAGGTGCTGGCCTAGGATTTATTCGGTTTCTTTGTCCAGGTCCTCCTTGTGATTTCGCTGCTCCCTCATCCACGACGACCTTTGCTCCTGTACCCGGTTTTCCCTGTTCGCTCCTGCTCTCCTGTACCATCGCCTGATCCCCGGTTCCCGTCCCGCGGTCCGGCTCCATCGATTTCCCGGCTCCGTGAAGTTGGTCACGAGTGAGTCCCTCGTCCCTGTAGTTTTGCTTAGTGTCGGCATGTCGCGTGATCGCCGACCTGGTCGGTTTGTTCGCGTCAATCCTGACGCGGATGACGACCGTGTTGAGGCCGACGCCGGCGCTGCAGCGCAAGCTGCAACCGCGGCGCCCGGCCCCGACATGGCGGCCATCTTGCAGGAGCTCAACGCGCTCCGCGCTGCCGTTGCAGCCGGCGCCGTTGGTGCTGCTGCTGGCGCTGGCCCTGCAGCCGCTGCTGCTGGCCCAAGCCAGGCCGCCCACGCTTTTGCTTGCGAGCTAGTCTCGCCCAGCACCATGCTTGCGCTGAGAAAGGCAGTCACGCGTTACGACGGGCGCGTCAGTTACGACGTGTTCCGCCGTGACTTCGATGACTTGGTGAGCGCCTACCCAGGCCTCACGGATCGACAGCAGTTCATTCTGCTCTCGTCCGCTCTTGAAAAAGAGCCAAAGTCCTTACTTGAGGACTTGCCTGAGCGCAGCTTCGCGGCTCTGGACGACGCGCTGCGAATGGCTTACAGCAAGCCTGTGCACGCGCCGACCGAGATGCGTGCCTTCTTCGCGCTCCGTCAGCTTGCTGAGGAGACGCTCGAAGAGTGGAGCACACGCGTCAGCCGCGCTGCTCGCCGCGCCTACCCGGACACGGCCCTGGTCCGCGTCACGGAGTACGCCGTGCAGCAGTTTATCAGCGGGCTCAACGCCCCTGATGTCAGGAGTGCGGTGGCTGGCTGCAGCTTCCCCACCATGCTGCAGGCCCTGGAGGCCTGTCGCTTGGCGAGGTCGCGGTGCCCTTCGCCGCCTCCTAAGAGGGCGCGCGTGGCCGCCGTGAGCGAGGCCATTGTCGTGGAGGGCTCGCCGTCCTCGACGGCGTCCCCCGCGGCCGCGGCCCCCGCCGCGCGTGGCGCCGCGCCGCCCCCCACCCCTGCCCCTGACTCGGTAGAAGCTAGGTTGGACCGGCTAACAAAGCAGGTCGAGACCATGGTCCGTTTGACTCAAGCTGAGTCAGGCCCGGCTGGCCCCGCCGGCCCCGCCGCCCTGACCAACAATGGCCAGGCGCGCGGTCGCGGCCGCGGTCGCCCGCGCGGCAGCGGAGGCTCACGAGGGGGAAGGGGAAGGGGAGGAAGTGAGGGTGGATGCTTTAATTGCGGTGATAAAAATCACTTCCGGGCCAATTGCCCGTTGCAATCGCGCCCCCACCCCTACGCGCATCCCCAGCCGGCCCCTGTGGCTATGCAGCACAACGTGCCTGTGCAGGCGGTGCCCTCGGTGCCGCTCGTGACCGTGCCGCAGTATTACCATGCGTCACTCTCGTGGCCAATGGTGACTGCGCAGGGCCAAGCGCAGGGTATGGTTGCTGCTGCTGGACCGGCCGTGGTGTCGATGCCGCCCCCGTCGGGAAACGGGAAGTGACCTCTCTGAGATCAGTTTCTGACGGGACAGATGAGGTTCACACGGTTTTACCCGTCGGGTCGCCATCTTGCATTTTCTCGATTTGCAAGAAAAAAGTGTCTTGTATTCTTGACACGGGTGCACAAATTTCTGTGACCCGGATCGGAATACTGCCCGGGCCACGTGCCCCACCGTCCAAGTTGCGTCTCAAGGATGTCAACGGCGGAGTGTCTGTCTTGTACGGGCCCCGCGCGGTGGAGCTCGAGATTGGTACAGTCAAGTACAAATTTCTTGTATTTGAGGCTGAGATTAATGACGAGTGTATTGTCGGTATGGATTTCATACGCGGCAACAGAGGAATCGTCGACGCGGACGAACTCAAATTTACACTTAGAAATCCAGTCACTCATGAGAAATTTAGCCATCCTTTCACACTCCAGCCCTCCCTGGATGTTGGAAAATTTGGCGCTGGCTGTATCTATGCCGTGGCTAGGGCTACATTGGGTGTGGAGATCCAACCCTATCAGACAGCTACCTGCACAGTTCAACTATCCGGTCCTTTAGACCTTTCAGATGATGATGTGCCGAAGTTGGCTCAGGTACTTCGAGCTCGGTGTGTCCTCGAAAGCGATGGCTTGGTCACTTGGCCCAAGGATGGGGGACGCCCCAGGCCTAGGTCAACGGATAGTGATTTGAGGAGCATTGAAATGGAAAAGAGCTCAAATGAAGGGACCATTGCACGTAGCAACTCAGATCATCATGAGACGGTTGCGCCTAGGTGCGGTGCAGCGAGTGCGAGCGATCCCGTTACCACCCCATTTCCCTTGCAAACACGGGAGCGGTCGTACCACGTTGGCCCCACTGATGACGTGGACCAGTCTCTACGCGTGTTTCCTTTTGGGGTAGTTGTCCCATCGGATCTCCTCTCAGAGCGTCAGTGTGACTTTCCCCTCGCGGTTGTCCCTTTCGCTCCTGGTCTGATTGAATTGGAAATTCAAAATAATTCGGGCTCTCATGTAATTCTCAGGAAAGGCTCTGTGGTTGCATGCGTGCACCCAGCTTCCTTGGATGAATTAATGTTTTGGTATGAGAATGCTCCGAAAGAGGTGATGGTCCAGTCAGCCTCCCTCGAATTGATTCCATTCACAGACAAAGCTGAAATTCAGCTGGAGCCGCGTCTGCCTCCGATCTCTAAAGATCAGCCTCTCCCTGACGACCTGCAGGCAATGGTTGACCGGTGCGATTTGACCTCTGACCAAAAGGCTTGTGTAGCTGATGTGGTCCGGTGCAACCATGACATCTTTGTAAAGCACAATGATGACTTCGGATGCTGTCCGTGGGTCAAGTTTCGCATCGATACCGGCGACCACCCGCCTATCAAACAGCAGGCTCGCCCCGTTCCCATCCATCAGCGAGAAGAGCTCTCTGCTCTATATCGCAGATATTTGGAACAAGGTACGGTTAGGCCAAGTCAATCGCCTTGGGCCTCTCCGATTATCATTATACCTAAAAAGACGTTAGATTCAAGCGGTAAACCTGAGATGAGACCGGTGATTGATTATCGCGCTCTCAATGCGATAACACGCATCCCGGCCATCCCTATACCGCGCACGCAGGAGCTATTAGAGCGCTTAGCGGGGAGGAAATGGTACACCCACGCCGATCTGGCTTCCGGTTATCATAACCTCATGATTGCAGAGGAGGATATCTGCAAAACCGCCATTGCTCTGCCTGACTCACTAGGGTTACCCTCCAGGTTTTTAGAGTACACCCGCATGCCTTTCGGGTTGTCCGCCGCACCTGGCGTTTTTCAGAGCGTTACGGATAGGCTAATGAGGCCATCACGCTATCCTACGCCTGATGACGATTTGGGTGACGCCTATGGAGTATATTTGGATGACATTTGTGTGGCGGGGGACGAGTTCCACACAATGCTCCAAAGGACTCGCGCTCTATTCAATCGGATAAGAGCGTCAGGCTTCCTGCTCAAGGCCAAGAAGTGCTTTTTGTTTAAGAGCATACTTAAATTTCTTGGTTTTGTTCTGACGTCTGAAGGTATCGGGGCAGATGAAGAGAAAGTCAGCCGAATTGTGCACTGGCCTAAGCCAATCAACGTAAAAGAGTTACGTTCGTGGCTGGGTCTTGCTCAGTTTTATGCTAGATTTATCAGTCACATGGCAGACATAGTTGCTCCTCTGTACGATTTGACCCGTGACAGGGCAGCTTTCTTGTGGACAGACAAGTGTCAGCAGGCGTTTGACCAAATAAGGACCGCTCTGACGTCAGCACCGGTGCTAGGTGTAGCACGGGCAGACAAGGGTGTGTTTGTGGTCCATTGTGACGCGTCACAAGTGGCTGTCGCTTGTATTCTGTCACAAGATCAGGATGGTAAGCAAGTCGTCTTGCATTATCATTCCAAGCAGCTGCCTCGGCTCAAACGGTCTCTGTGCGCCACCCACGCAGAGCTATACGCCCTGGTGGAGGCCACGAAGGCTTTTCGGCTTTATTTGTTAGGTCGTCCTTTCATTTTCTATACGGACCATTCTGCTCTCCAGTGGCTTCGCTCCTTCAAACATGTCGAAGGCAAGCTTGCACGCTGGTTAATGCGTTTGGAGGAATTCCGTTTTGAAATTAAACACATGAAAGGGAAGGACCTGACAAATGCCGACGCCCTTTCGCGCCGCCCCGCTCGCCCTTGTGCTCCAGACTGTTCCAAGTGTGTCCACGTGGAACGGCAGGAGAAATCACTCGCTGATTTTATGAGCTTTTCAGTTCGTAAAGCGGTGATACACGGGGGAGATGAGTGGTTGGACGCGCAGGTGTCCGCAGATCAGCGAGCTGATTCTGACATTGGACCCATTTACGCTGCTGTGCAACAAGGACAGAAACCGCACTTCCAGGAGGTTGTGTGTTTTGGTCCAGTCACGCGGAGTCTGTGGCTCCAGTTCAAGTCACTGCAAATAGTAAATGGAGTCCTGAAGCGGCGCCTGGAACACCCCTCGGGAGATTCACTCCTGTCTGTCATGCAGACAGTGGTCCCTTCTAGCAGGACCAAGGACTTAGTTGTGGACTATCACATGGGGCCTAGCTCTGGATCACACTTCGGTGTGTCCAAATGCTACAGTCTGCTCAAGGAGCGATTTTATTGGCCGAATATGTTCACTACAGTCCGAGACGTGATCTCCTCGTGTCTGCGTTGTGCCCAAGTGAAAGGCCCCGCACAAAAGACACGCGCGGAAATGAAAGTTTTTCGCGAAGGAATGTTATTCGGACGGTATCATGCTGACTTCCTCGGTCCACTCCAAGCGTCTGAGCCTGATGGCTACAGATATGTGTTGGTTGTGGTGGAAGCTTTCAGCTCCTGGCCGGAGGCTATCCCCCTGCGGACCCTCCAGGCTGAGGAGGTAGCTCGCGCACTCGTCACGCATGTGTTCAGCCGCCTCGGCGCGCCGTACTCAATTGTGACAGACCAGGCGACTACCTTCGAGTCCAGCTTGTTTAAGGAGGTTATGGACATTTATAAAGTACATAAATGTCGCATCTCCGGAGGTAAGCCTTCCAGTAATGGAAAAGTTGAGAATTACATCCGTAGTCTCACCCGCCAAATTGCTATCCTTGCAAACGAGGAGCCAAGCAATTGGCCGGACTTGATACCGCACGTATTGCATGCGTACCGAGCTGCAGTGAATGACGTCACTGGATTCTCGCCTTACGAAATTCTCTTTGGCCGCCAGATGCGTGTCCCGCAGGACATGGCGTGCGGGTTGCCGCCCGCCGCCGTGCCTAGCACAGGTACGCCACTGAGCTACCCAGCACGCCTTAGAGAGAGATTGGACAAGATCCATACTCTAGTAAGAGAGAATACAGCCAAAGCTGCGATCCGCATGAAAGAGCGCTATGACAAATTCTCGACGCTAACGTACTTTAAGCCAGGTGACATTGTAATGCTTTACAATCGCCGCCGCAGGCGTGGCAAGTCCACTAAATTGTACGGAAGCTGGGAAGGGCCTTATGTAATTATTGATTTACTCAATGATTGCATTGCGCGCATTGAGCAGGTCCAACCCGCCGAGATGTCAAAGAGGCCTAAGTCTCCTAAACGCCTTATCGTGCACGTGGATCGACTGGCTGCTGTCGGATCGCACCTGCTGGACCAAAATGGTCAATGGTTAACATTCCTGCCAAATCCCTAACCTTTCTACATCCCTTTTTCCCACCAGTGTCCCTTAAAATCTTTGACGAAGACGCGGATTCGCTGGCCTCTGATCTGGAGGCGCTAGACATCGACACGAGAATGGAGGTCGACAACGAGTATGGCCTCTCCTTCGGGGACTTTGGCCCTACTTCGGCCACGGTCGCCTCCTTATCGGCTGCCCCTGCCTGCACCGTGGTTGCCCCTGCCATGGCAACCACAACTGCACCCGCTCCTGCCCCCAACCCGATCACACCAGCGGCGTGTCCAGCTCCGGCGGCCTCCTTTTCGGGCATCCCTCCTGCCTCGGCCGCCCCCGCTGCAGGCAACCCCACCGCCGTGGCGCCTGCGGCCGGGATGCGACGCGCATCACGCATCCCAAAGCTGCGGCGCCAACAGCAGCTCCGAGTGCAGCCCCCCGCAGCGCAGCCTCCAGCACAGCCTCCGGTGCAAGTACCAGCGCCGGCGCAGCCCGCGGCCCAGCCCCCTGCACGTCCCCAGCCTGCTCAAACAAGGGCCAAGCACCCGCTCAAGCGGCGCCCTGCTCGGGCCGCTCCTCCTCGTGCTCCTCAGACACGAGCCGCTTCAGCCCCTGCTGGTGCCCGTGCACCAAAACGCCCCGCACCCCAGGCCAATCGCTCCGGTCCAAACCCAAAGCAGCAGAGGAAAAGGAAGTGCTCAGCTCAAGAACAGGAGCTGTATAAATTGAGAGGACAAGTCTCGAAGCTAGAGAAAGAACTGGCTTCAATGAGGCAGGCGTCTGCCACGCCAATGCAGATGCAGGTTCCTATGCCTGCGATGCCTGTTATGCCGTCTCCCTACATGCCATATTCATACCCTATGCCCATGTATCCAATGTGGAGGCCATGAAAAAAAAAAAAAAAAAAACTTCTCTTTGTTATTAAAATTTTAGAATTTCCAAAATTTTGGTGTACCCTGCTTTCCTGCCCGCTTCTTTTCAAGCTGCAAGAGGAGGGAAGAAAAGCAGTTGGCAGTCCTGTTCCTGATCCTGACCCATCCTGCTAGCAGACGGCATGTCCCTGTCCTGGGCTTCAGCAGCATCCCTGGTCCTGGCACAACAACTTTGAAAGTTAAGTACTGTTTTGGTGAGAGGTGTCATTAAATAGTTAATGTCACTCTCAGTCAGTTTCAGTTTAGCTGTGCCTTGTCAGATGCCTGCTGTCAGTTATCGGCAGTGGATTCAGAGAGTTTTTCCAGCTGGGTAAAACCGCTAACCCTTTTCCCCGCAGCATCCCATCTTGTGATGCACTTTACTCTCCGATCCCCGTTCACTGTTCCCAGCTCCGGTCCTGTTCCTGTTCCTGGCCCGTTCCTGTCCCAGTCCTGGTCCAGTCCCAGCATCCCGCCCCACATCAGTGGCCTAGCCAGCCCCACCAGCATCAGTGACGTGAAGCACTTCAAGAGAGAGGTCCGGCCCCGATGAAGGAGGTGTCCGTCTTTCTTGTGCCATCGTCCCGGTGGTGGCGCTTCTACAGTGGTCCGGCCCCGATGAAGGAGGTGTCCGTCACGTAGTGTCGCCCCGGTCGAGCCATCTCAAGCGGCCTATAGTTTGTGACGACCACTGGTCAAGGTTTTTCCTTGCCCTTGTTGAGGTTTTTCCCTTGACCCGTTGCTAAATGGGGTGGTACGTCGTAACTTCTAGATTTTGCTAAAGCCTTGTCTTAGTTTTGGGGTGGTGTTGTCCTCTTGAAAGAAAAGGAGGAGTAGTTGTAATATTAGGGCCTTAGTTCAGTGGTCAACGTGCCGCTGCCATTCCCTGACTGTCCGCCTAGAGTCAGTCTAGTCTCACACAAGGCTCTCGCAAAGTCGCCCGTAGTAACGCCACAACAACCAGAGCGACGCGCCTCAGTCTTCCCTGTGCCGCCGTGCCAGCTAGACGTGCTCTGTACTGAAGTCCCAATAAATCCTCTGGTCTCAGCATTACTTCTCGTCTTTTCCTTTCAGTACCGAACCTTGCAATATATATATATATATATATATATATATATATATAATTTCCCTGGTTACATCACACACGAAAAAATATGCAACTGTTGTATATTTAGGAGAAAACTGGGAGCAACTGCTAGGCGCCCCGATAACCAAGGATGGGACCGGTCAGGCCCAGGCAGAGGAAGTGTTCAGTCAGGTGCAGGCGTGGGGCTGTACGGACAGTGTGCGGGCCGTATGCACTGACACAACTTCCTCCAACACAGGCACGACCAAGGGTGCTGTCGTCAGGTTGGAGGTGTTGCTACAGAGGAAGCTCGTGTACTTTGCATGTCGGCACCACCGGCACCACAGATTATAATCTGTTTCCCGCTGTTTACAGTAGAAACGAACGTAACCAAGAAAAGCAATATATTATTCGGTTTCAAGAGAACCTTCTATAAACTTAAATTATTCGTTTGTGTCAAAGCTATCAACACTGTGAACGCTGTGCACTACACTTGTAGCCACTTTTTACTCAGAAAATGCTTTGAAAATACTATAGCACTAGCCGGCTAGCCGGGCGTGAGGTTGTGTAAAAGCCTTACTTAAATACACTAAAATTATGGGCGCCAGGTACATATAAGTACCGTCAGGTTATGGCTACGATAGAAATAGCATTATAGTAATAAACAATTTAATGGCCAACAACAAGAACAAACAGTATCACAGGGGAAATATACACAAAAGCACAAAGTGCTATATCACAACGAGAGATCAAAATAACAAATAAATAATCCATCAACATAATCACAAGTACAAGACTCAAGAATGAATCACAAAGACTCAAATCAAACAACACTGCAAATACACAGGTACAACAGAAATACTCAACTTAATTAACGAGTTGCCGCCGGGGGATCCATGATGAATAGTTCTGAAGTCGGATGACCATGGTAATAAAATCACAAGCACAGCAAGGGCAGCCTGGGGCGGTAGCAACCAGGGTTAACTAAAGACCCTAAATAAACAAAACAAAACATGGACACAGGCATTAAAAGACGGTGGGCGGACTCCTGGATCATTTTAAAATTATTAAGAATATTTACCGAAAGGCAAATCGGAATGATTAAAAATCATCAGTAAAATCAAGTCTCTTCGGGTCTGTTCTTCCTCCTGTCAGGCCAGACACATGTGAAAAGAGGAGGTTAGGAAACGTGCTCAGAGGTTAACTCCAGATAATCATTAATCCCTCTCTTGACTCACCAAAATTCACATCTCACAATATTCACTGATGGTAACTAAAACCTTATCTTGAATAAACTTCTTCATAAAACTCAGGATCACTCCGATAAAAACACATTTAACTTCAGAACCTCCCGGCGGCAGAGCAGTGACAGGACTGAAGAGTCCGGAAACGTGTCGAGCGGAAGAAGATGACATAGTCCCAGGTCAGGAGGCTGTGACCGGACAAGAAGTAGTTCCGGATGACGTAAGATGAGAAAGGAGTGGAACTTAAGTATGAGAAATGCAGAACAAGCGGGAAATTCAAATCGTACCGGGAACGGAGATGATCGCTACATCCCTCCCTACCTAGACACGAAGTCAGAACCAGGACTTTCCTTGAGATCTCCAACGTGCCAAGGGCCATCTTCGACTCTTGTCTCAGTTTCAAGCAAATAACCATTATAACCAATTTTATCCTTTTTTCTGAATGGACCAATATACTTTGGAGCTAATTTCTGATTGAAGTAATTAAGCTTATCTGATTTGACATGATTCTTTCTGTAAACTAACTGACCCTTCTTGAATTCAACATCTCTTCTTCTCAAATTATAACGTAGAGCATTCTGATTATACATATTCTTCGTATCTTCAACAACCTCTTTTCTAATTTCTTCCATTAATTCTTCATTCTTCTTAATCAACTCTTCATCAATAACAGTATCTTCACCTAGCAACAATTTGCCTTCCCATAACTTTCCAACAACTTTCATCTCCCAACCAAACATCAAAAAATGTGGAGTATGCTTAGTCACACCATGGACAGCAGTATTCATAGCACAAACATACTTCGCCAAATCTATATCCCAAGATCTATGATTCGGTTTTCCACCTAAAAAACAAGAAATAATGGTCTTCAAAGTACGATTAGAGCGCTCAGTGGGATTTGCCTGAGGATGATACGGAAAACTGTACAAAATCTTGATATTATAATCTTGACAAATCTTCTTAAAATCCTTTCCAGCATATTCTCCACCATTATCACTAACAATCTTTTGAGGAGCACCGTGCTTCAAAATGATTTCTTCCTCAATATGACGAGCAACAGCAGCTGACGTAGCAGCACGGAGGGGCCTAGCTCACAAATACTTTGAGAACAAACAAGTAGACACCACTACATGTGTGTAACCAGAAGAAGACCGAGGCAAATTGATCAAATCAGTGCAAATAATCTGCACCGGAGCATTAACAATCCTTTGACCACCCATCATTCCATAAGAGGTAGTATTTTTGGGTTTGTACTGCAAACAAATGTGACATTTTGAAACATAATCATATATATCTTGACGCATTCTAGGCCAATAATAAATTCTTCTTATTCTATTAAAGGTTTTATGAAAACCAAAGTGACCTGCAAGAGGAGAATCATGACACTCTTCGGAACAACACTCCTTCGGTACAAGGCGAGCCCATACATACTCTGGCGAACGACTGCCGATTATCTTCTTAAATAACTGATTAACTTCAACCTTAAACAATGGATATGCAGCAGGGATTTTGCTTGACATTCTGCAACAACTTGACGTACCATGAGTCTTTAACAGGCTCTTCAACAGTAACGAAATCAACTTGGGGGGCAGGGTCGTCCTCTGCCGAAACAGCAGGAGCCCTGGATAATGCATCTGGAGCTTCATTCTCAGAACCTTTCCGATGTACAACCTTGTTATCGTATTGTTGAAGTCTCACAGCCCATCTCCCTAATCTTCCCACAGGATCTTTGAAATTGTCGAGCCAACGAAGACTTGAATGATCCGTGACTACAATAAACCGGTATCCATCTAAATAGCAGCGGAAATTCTCAATCGTCCACAGGACACACAAACATTCCAGCTCCGTGGCAGAATAATTACGCTCTTGCTTAGATAATGATCTGTTGGCATAAGCAATCACCTTCTCTCCTTAATCAAAGTCCTGGGACAGAATGGCACCCAAACCAACAGCAGAAGCATCACAATGCAGAACAAATTCACGGTTAAAATCAGGGCAAGTCAGAACTGGTGCTGAAGTCAACTTCTCCTTTATGAGCCTAAATGCCTCTTCACATTCTTCACTCCAATCAAAAGTCTGATTCTTGGCGGTAAGACGATGCAATGGTGACATAATAGTAGAGAAATTTGGCACGAATCTACGGTACCAGGACGCTAAGCCAACAAAGCGTTTATCTGCAAGTGGCGAATTTGGAGTAGGAAATTCCATTATTGCTGAAACCTTCTCAGGATTGACCATAAGACCGTGCTCATTGATTATGTAACCCAAATATTTAAGCTCAGGGTGACAAAAGTGGCACCTAGAAAGATCCACTGTAAGATCTGCATCATTCAGCTTCCGCAAAACCTTGGACAAAATCTCTAAATGCTTCTCAAAATCATTGGTACATATAATGATGTCGTCGAGGTATACAAAAACATGAGGCTTGAGATCTTTACCAATAACATTATCTATAAACCTTTGCCATGTAGCTGCAGATGTGTTAAGTCCTTGTGGCATTCTTGTAAACTGGTAGAGTCCGCGACCTGGGATAACAAATAATGTCTTCTCCTTACTTGAATCATCGAGGGGTATTTGGAAATAAGCACTCATGAGATCGATGGAAGACAAGTACTTAGCATCCCGAAGAGAATCGAGAATGTCATTGACCTTCGTCATGGGGTAAGCATCAGGCTTGCTAACCTTATTTACTCCTCTAAAATCGACAACCTATCTGTAACTACCATCCTGTTTCTTCACCAGAAGAATTGAAGAGCGCCAAGGACTATTAGAGGGTTCTACAACTCCTTGCTTCAACCATTCATCCGGGCCTTCATGCAAAACATCGCGCAATTTTGGAGAAGAAGAATAAGTATATCTCTTGACTGGAGGAGAATCACCTGTATTAATGTGATGCTTGACTAAGTGAGTGCAACCTAACTCTTCTTTCTCAAGTAAAGGCTGAAATCTTTTCGACGCGTCCTAAGAACAAAGTCCGATCTGTTTGCGCGCGTTTCAACATAGTCCGATCTGTTTGCGTGCGTTTCAACAAAGTCCGATCTGCTTTCGGCCGCGCTCGGGTGGTGGATGTTAAGATCTCTGTGACAATTCTGTTACTGTATCTTTGCCTATCATTTTTGTATCAGCTTTTTTCTTCAATCTTTTAAGATCACATAGCATCCATTACTTTTTCTCTTCTGCTAATATTTACGAACATATAAATAAAATAAGCCAGCGCTGCAGAGCGCGGCTGAAAGCAGATCGGACTTTGTTGAAACGCACGCAAACAGATCGGACTTTGTTTAAACGCGCGCAAACAGATCGGACTTTGTTCTTAGGACGCGTCGTTTTCACCAGGGAATCAAGTTTCTTCTTCTCTTCTTCTGACAGCGACTCTCTAGGAACAATAACTTCAGCTATCTCAAAATCTTCGGGCGATAAAATGATCCTTCCACGGCCAAAATCAACAACTGCCTTGTGCTTGTTCAAATAATCAACACCAAGAATAAAAGCATTGTTCAACTGTGGGAGAACAATAAACTCCCAAACATAATAATTCTCCCCAAGATAAAATGGAAGAGAAATAGATCCTAAAACTTCCTGTAGACGCCCATCGGCAACCTTGACAAGGTGAAAATTACTCTTATGAACTCTCACTCCGAGAGCACTCAAGATCTTCCAGCCAAGCCCACCTATAATACAGCGCTGAGCACCACTATCGACTAATGCAATAAACTCCTTCTCATAAGTTTCAATTGGAACATAAAGCCTTTTATCTTCTGTAATGACAATGTTCAAAATCAGGGTCTCTGCCGGATCGACAATGTCGAGGCCTGGCCTCCAGCTCTTCTCGGACCTCGACTTCAGTTTCCCGAACTCTGAGAACATCTAGGGCACTCCCTGGTAATAACTCTCGGATGACCACATTTGTGACAAAACAAATTCTTCTTCATTGTACAGTCACGAAAGCTATGTCCAGCAGCATTACAATTCCAACATTTGAAGCTAGTGGAAAGAACTTCAATCCTCGGTGGATCCAACGACACTCACAAAGGAAGGGGTGGAACAGAAAACGGCGGCAGAAAAGATGGCACAAACGGTTGAGGAAAAGCAGGCACAGCTTTAACTTCATGGATGATAGCAGGGCGTCTAGGAATAAACGACTTACAAGCCAAGTCGGGTTCAAGTACTACACGAGGAGTCCTATTATCATAACCGGCTACCAAGTGCTTCTTCATGTCCAAGTTCCGGGCAGCTTCTTTTAGATGAGTAATAGAAATGATGGACTCAAGTGGCATGTTCTGCACGTAGTAAGGCGCAAGATTTCTCATAACAAGTTCTAATTTCAACTGCTCAGCAACCGGTGAACTAAGTCTCTCGACCAGTCCCAGCATACAAGAAACATAAGTCTGGACAGGCTCATCTCGACCCTGCTTCCTGCTGCGCAACTCATCCCATAAAGCTAACTCGTAGTCAGGTGGCAAAAAGTCTCTTCTCAAGCTGGTTTTCAATTCCTCCCAGTTCTGTAATTGATGGCGAACAGAACGATACCAAATGAGGGCACTATCCGTGAAAAACTCAATGGCTCCTTGAAACAACTCCGAAGTGTCACCTCCTCTGGATTCTGCCAACTCCTCCAAGCGTATAATAAAAGAGTTTACACTGCCTTCCTTTGATCCTGAAAATGTTATACCCCATTTATGCAGAGGAATACTCATGGCTTCTTTTCTTGGCTCAGGATCCCTAGAAACTTGTCTACTGCGGGGGACAGCACCAAAAGAAAAATTCTGCGAACCAGCTCTTCCTCCAGGGCCGCAAGCAAATGCAGATGCAGGGAAGCTGACCCTTCCCCGAGTCTCGTCAGGCTCTCCCAAGGACATCGAACGCATTTCCTCACTTAAATCAAACTGCCGCATGAAAGGAGCACCGCCAACCGGGTCTTGACCATCAGCTGTACTATAGGATCTCAGAGATGGTGCAGAGTGGTGAACTAAGCTATGAGAATCTTCATGACAAGTTGAAACAGAAACAACAGATGGAGCCTTGTAATCTGCAGATGATCCAGTGGCCTTGAAAATAACAGAAGCAGCCTTCAACTCCTTCAACAGTTTCTTGCATCTTTCCCGCTGGTCGTTTTTGGTAAAAGTACAATAAGTAAAACAGCGCACCAGACGAGAATTCAAGTGGAAAAGCAGCGTCCGAACTCTGCGGGGTGAGACAACTGAAGGAACATCTATGTCGTACCTAACCTCATCCAGCTTTCCATCGCATATCATGAGCTCTTCTTCAGGGTCCATCTCCGGTTCATCAAACAATTCACCACTATTCTCCCTCTTCAAAACATCTCTAAGCAAAGACCTCAATTCTCCAAAGTCCTCCCCAGAGGACCTGACTATACCTCTAGCACGAAGCTCATAAAGTATCTCATCCTTCTTCAGCCTATCGACCTCCATGATCCAGTCCAAAAAAAGCCCACTGTTGCCTGTGTCCTACCTTTACTGGGTACAGCGTAACAGCAATAAATGGAATCCCTCCGGACGGCTCACAATGGATTGGCAGGGTGGTACACAATAGGTGAAGGAACTGCACCTGCCACAATCAGGAAATATAAGCATATGACAACACAAGAAGGATAGATAACAACAACTTACTGTAAGTTAAACAATGAGAAGAGGCTGAAAGGAAAGTAAACAATATTATAAACAAAGGAAAGCTAGACAACAGTTTCAAAATTAGCCCCACGTTGGGCGCCAAAATGTAGCCACTTATTACTCAGAAAATGCTTTGAAAATACTATAGCACTAGCCGGCTAGCCGGGCGTGAGGTTGTGCAAAGACCTAACTTAAATACACTAAAATTATGGGCGCCAGGTACATATAAGTACCGTCAGGTTATGGCTACGATAGAAATAGCATTATAGTAATAAACAATTTAATGGCCAACAACAAGAACAAACAGTATCACAGGGGAAATATACACAAAAGCACAAAGTGCTATATCACAACGAGAGATCAAAATAACAAATAAATAATCCATCAACATAATCACAAGTACAAGACTCAAGAATGAATCACAAAGACTCAAATCAAACAACACTGCAAATACACAGGTACAACAGAAATACTCAACTTAATTAACGAGTTGCCGCCGGGGGATCCATGATGAATAGTTCTGAAGTCGGATGACCATGGTAATAAAATCACAAGCACAGCAAGGGCAGCCTGGGGCGGTAGCAGCCAGGGTTAACTAAAGACCCTAAATAAACAAAACAAAACATGGACACAGGCATTAAAAGACGGTGGGCGGACTCCTGGATCATTTTAAAATTATTAAGAATATTTACCGAAAGGCAAATCGGAATGATTAAAAATCATCAGTAAAATCAAGTCTCTTCGGGTCTGTTCTTCCTCCTGTCAGGCCAGACACATGTGAAAAGAGGAGGTTAGGAAACGTGCTCAGAGGTTAACTCCAGATAATCATTAATCCCTCTCTTGACTCACCAAAATTCACATCTCACAATATTCACTGGTGGTAACTAAAACCTTATCTTGAATAAACTTCTTCATAAAACTCGGGATCACTCAGATAAAAACAGATTTAACTTCAGAACCTCCCGGTGGCAGAGCAGTGACAAGACTGAAGAGTCCGGAAACGTAAAATAGTCCCAGGTCAGGAGGCTGTGACCGGACAAGAAGTAGTTCCGGATGACGTAAGATGAGAAAGGAGTGGAACTTAAGTATGAGAAATGCAGAACAAGCGGGAAATTCAAATCGTAGCGGGAACGGAGATGATCGCTACACATTAAACGCATGTGAGGACACCTCAGCTGTCTTTAACATAACATTGATGTCGACGTACGTCCTCACTATGCCGACGGCTCTCGCAACACACACTATACTACGCGCGTGGTTACTGAATCTGTGTACCCGAAAGTTTCAAAATCGTTTCTACTAATTATACGTAAAACAAAAGTTTATCGATTCCTAGGAATGTTCCCTACTTTAATTTCATAAAGCCCTTTTCTTCGATTAATTGGTGGATAGGGGAGGATCCCGCACTAGCCCAGAACGCCCAAAACAATGCAGAAAGCCGGTAAGTTCGAAACAGTTAAGGTAGGTTGCGCTGAGGTCGGATGGTAACACGGTCATGGATGATGGAGGGGGCGGGGGGAGGTGCGGGAGTTCTTCCCGAGGGACGGGGACGCCACGCCACGAAGCTCCTAGGCTGCCAGCCGGGTGGGTTGACTACCTGCCGGCGCTCGGTTCCGAAATTTAATTTCCCTCTAGCGGGCGTAATTTTGATTTCCGATCCCAAGTGTCCCACATCAAGATACTCGTCTAGGTGTCCCCTATCCGCTCCCGAAGTCTGGCAGGTACGAAGACACTCACCCTGTATTATAGAACAATGAAGATTTTGCTATTTTAATTGATGGAAAATTCCAAGTTTTCAAAGGAATGCAGTGTTTCCCTGTGTTATTTTATTTGTTAGTATGACTCTGAAATTTGGTTTACCTGTATTCAAATGTTCTGTCATAGAATCGGTGAGATGTAAGGACACTTGTCATGTATGAGGTACTATGTCTGTGTGAGTCTCATCTATGAAGTACAAAGGGCTGTGACAGGATGTTTGTTTGGAGCTTGAGACCGCATGTGGATTTCTCGGAGATCTGAAAATCTGTGACAAAACAAATGAAGAGTTTGCTATTTTGATCGATATAAAATTCCAAGTTTTCAAAAGGAGTTTACATACTTTGAAGTTTCCTCGCCTTTTCTGTTGATTTTTTCACTGTGGAAACTTTTATTTTGTAATGTATTCCTGAAGTATTTCCCTGTGTTATTTCATTAGTTAGTATGACTCGGAAAGTTGGTTTGCATGTATTCAAATGTACTGTCATAGAATTGGTGAGATGGAAGGACACTTTTAATGTATAAAATACTGTGTCTGTGTGTGAGTTTCAAAGTCTCATCTGTAAGGTACAAATGGCTTTGACTAGACGTTTGCTTGGAGTTTGAGAACACATAGGGATTTCTTTGAGATCTGAAAATCTGTGATAAAACAGTGATAATTTTGCTTTTTTAATCGATTTAAAATTACAAGCTTGCCAGAGAGTACAGACACTTTAAATTTTCCTTGCTTTTTCTGTTGATTTTTTCATTGTGGAAACTTTGTAATTTGTGATGTATTCCTGAAGTGTTTTCCCGTGTTAATTTATTTGTTAGTATGACTCTGAAAGTTGGTTTACCTGTATTCAAATGTTCTGTCATAGAATAGGTGAGATTTAAGGACAATTTTAATTTATAAGATACTGTGTCTGTGTGTGAGTGTCAAAGTCTCACCTGTTAGGTACAAATGGCGGTGACTAGATGTTTGCTTAGAGTTTGAGATCATGTATGGATTTCTGTGAGATCTGAAATTCTGTGAAAGAACAATGATAGTTTTGTTATTTTTATCAATTTAAAATTACAAGCTTCCCAAAAATTACAGATTTTTTGAAGTGTCCTTGCTATTTCTATTGAATTTTTCAATTTTGCAAACTTGCGTGTGAACTTTCTATGTGCGAATTATTGTCTCTTTGTTAGGAAGTGAAATTCATAGCTCTGGGGTAAAAATGGCTCTGAGTGGTTTGGCCCCCGTCACAAATGAAGTCTCGTAACGTCGACGTAACGACGTCGTCTGTATCGTACACACATCGACTAAGTTCCGCTGAGAACGTTCACCGAAAGAAATAGTCGAAGACGATTCGAAAACGACAGAGAAGACGAAACAGACTGTGTTCAAAGTTGTGCTGACGACGTGGTTTATCGATTTCGAGCCAAAAACGAAATCCAAATCCAAAAACGCGCTTTTAAATCCGTTTCCGGTGCGGTACGTTCGTTCTGGTTCTGATCTGACCGTTCTGACGAGCGTAGGCTAGTAGGCTCATTCGTAACAAACAATAAATATCATAATGGATGCTGAACAGGTAATACATATTCTTCATTCTATTAGTGCAAGTTGACTTTTGAATTCTTACGAGCATTAAAGAGAGTAATGTGAAATGTCAATGCATACAAACACAGTAAGTTGATTGCCGGTATCGTTCTCACCTAATAACATTCAGGTTAGGGAGCTTTCAGAGTCTTTTATATCGCCTTATTGCCTACAATATCATTGCTTTAAATCTGCCTGCTTTTCATTTTAACAGTATTGTATTTTTATTAGTTGTAATGGCTTGACGTACTTTAAGTATGTTTGTAGAATTCAATAAAATGCCATGAAGTCTTGGTTTTTGCTCCTTGGCATGACTTTGCTTTTCAATTTTTGTTACATTAATGTGTATATATCTGACATTGTGCTTCTATGAATAGAGGAATAATTATAAACGGTTCTGCCAACGAGCTGCTGAAAGGGTGGAATCAAAACGGTTCCGCCTAGAAAATCTGAGAGAATTCACACGTCAAAGATTTCCCTGTGAAAGTGAGGATGGAAAACTTGTGGAAACAGATGGTTGTGGTGAATTTCTTTTTGTGGGAGGGCTTCTGTTCTTGCATTTACACTTTGCTTACCTACTGTTGCTTTTTGTGTTTTTTTGCACAATAAATATGATGTGAATAGTATTCTGAGACTTTCACTTATAATCCTTTCAACACTTGTGTCACATATGAACCGATCATTTACCGACACAATTCTTCTTCGAAAACGAGCCGTACTGACATCGACCTGGATGTCGAAAACGAGTCGCCCAGACATCGACCGACGCCGAAAACGGGTTGTCTACACATTCCCCGTTCTTGACAAATCGTAAATGGTTACGTGTTTGCGTCGAAAACGTGTCGCGAACGACTGACGTTTTGACATCGTATTATAAGCCACTGAGACGTCGTTTTCGACTGCAATAACGACATGTTCTCGATACGAGTAAAACGACGTCGTTACGTCGACGTTACGAAACTTCATTTGTGACGGGGGGGGGGGGGGGGGGTGCTCTTACAATGTTGCTTCATACACTTAAATCATATTTATTATTACATAAGCGGGTAAAAGTGAAATGTGTAAGGGCATGCAGAACCTCTTCTCGAATCACTTTACTATTTAATCCACTGTTGATGAATATTTGCTGAAGCTCTAACCCCCTGCCAGTATTATTTACAAATTGTTGATAAACCCAAAGAGAACAGTGACGTGGATTCAACGTGGATTCCACGTGGGGTCGTTGATGTACCGTGGACGTGGATGAATCCACCATTATTCCACTATTTTGACCACCGAAAAATATTGCATCTTTTCCCGTTTATGTTAGATCTGTCAGGCAGACCTTAGCAAGTTTCGACGAAAAATACAATTCAAGTGCTTATTGACGATAAGAAAAGGGAAGCTCGTTGAAGCAACGTGGAATCAACGTGAAATTAACTTTTTTTTTCGCTGCGGTGTAACTAAGAGCACGTTCGTAGTCAGAATATTAAATTCTCTCTGCCGTACTCTGAAATGCTTTTTGTAGGTATAACGGACTTAGCCGACGTGGAATCGACGTGGAATCAACGTGGAATCAACGTGGAATGGACGGGGAATCAACGTGGATAGAGCTCCCTGTAGGATAGGTTGCGACAATGTTCAAACGAAGTCGCAAAATCGCGCCTTCTTCTCGGCTGTCTGATTGGCTGTGTGCTACACGTCGTTGCCGACTGTCATCTGTTCATCAGCTGAGCTCGGCTGAGCTGAGGCCAGGCGGCCAGGCCCGCTCCCCCACAAGGTCACAGGTCACACAAGGTTGCAGGTCTTCTCTGCCGCCCAGTTGCTGCATCCAGTCCAGCCACAGGACCGAAATGGATCGAAAGGTACGTAAATGTTTTTCTCCTAGTTAAATTACTGAATCAGTACTCTATTCAACTGCTGTCATTTGCTGCCTTCTCGACAAATACGCTGTAAACGTGGCCATCTAACCCGATCTGGTCAAACCAGACATGCCGGACATGCTTTCTGCTACTTTCACTTAAACTCGTTCTTTACCCTATTATTAATCAATTAGGATACAGAGAACGAGTATTGTTTTGCGTATGATGTAATTTTTTATCACTTTCATCTTGAAAAGTACAACAGCAACCCAAATTGTGCCAGTGTTCTTTTCATTTGGCTAAAGAGGGTAAAGAACGAATAAACTAGTACTAAATATCTAATTTAATTTTAAACTTCTTTTCATCTTGTTTTTTCTCTTTTTTTTTCAAATGTTAGGCTGTCAAAAGGAAAAGTGAAAGGGAAGCTGTTAGAGAGGCTAATAAAAGGTCGCGTGATGCTGAGATGTTGTTAGAGTCTAACTATCGTAGAAATAGGGACAGACGTCTTGAGTCTGGGAATGAAAGTGAAACTGACGAAGAAGGAACAGATCAGTCGGAGATTGGTATCGTAAATGATAACAACTTACATGGTGGTCAGGAAGATGAGCAGGAAAGAAATATTAATGAATCTTACCATGGAAATAGTGACAATGATTCAGTCAATGATTCTGATCAGGATATTTTAACTAATGACGAAGATTCTGATTGTGAAAGTCCTGGCTCGAACAATGAAGATGATGAGCCACAGGCTTTTCTAGATCCTGGGCAATATGTGCGCCAAGAAATATTAGAGTGGACTCTATCTGGTGGAATTTCTATGGCCAAAGTAGATGATTTACTTAAAAGACTGAAGCCTGTTCATCAAAATCTTCCGCTCTCATACAAGACCCTTCTTAAGACTCCAAGAAAAGTTGATATTGTTGACTGTGGCAATGGATCACTATGGTACTGTGGAATTACATCTCAACTCCATCGTATTTTAACCCAGGAATATTTAACTTCATATAATGAGATTGCTATTGACATAAATATTGATTCAGTGCCACTTTTTAACAAGTCCTCCACCAATTTTGTTCCTATTCTAGGCAGATTAGTTGGTGAAAATCACCCCTTTGTGATTGGTATATTTTGTGGCAGTGGTTCAGACCCAAAAGACTTGGACATTTTTTTTGGATAGCTTTGTGAATGAAGTCAATGATTTAAAATCAAATTGTTTTTTATTTGAAGATAAAAGGTACAATTTCAGAATACGCCACTATATTTTGGATCAGAAGGCTCGTGCTTCTATTAAGTGTGTGAAGGGAGTCAGAGGTTATTTTTGTTGTGAAAAGTGCACCGTGAGGGGAACAGATTACAAGAATAGAATGTGCCTCCTAAATCATAACTGTGCACTGCGAACAGATGAGAGTTTTATTGACTTAGTTGCTGATCTTATGGTGCCTAAAACTAAACATTTTGATGACAAGGAAATAGATAGTCATGTAAATGGTGTGTCTCCCTTACTTAGATGTGAAACAAAGCTAGTTTCAAAGTTTAGGCTTGACAGCATGCATTTGGTCTACAAAGGAGTATTCTCAAGATGGTTGGAATTTTTATGGTCAGGTTATGGAAATTATTCTCTCAGTCTAAGAGAGAAAAGAGAAATATCGTCATTGCTCGAATCCTTTCGAAAATGGTGTCCCTGTGATTTTAATCGGAAGCCATTTGCTATAAAATCAGAGAAGCTGAAGGCTACAGAACTGAGGAGAATTTTATTGTATGATGGACTCGTTGCTTTTAAAAAACTTGACAAGAACGTTTTGAAGAACTTTTTGCTACTTCACGTTTCTATTTACATCCTCTGTAGTCCTGTGTTTTTTAGAGAATTAAATGACGAAGCTGATACATTCCTCAGAGCATTTGTTACGCATTCTAAGTCTCTCTTTGGTGAAGAATTTATTGTGTACAATGTGCATTCTCTAGTACACCTGTCTTCTGAGTGTTTAGAGCATGGCCCCTTAGACAGTTTTGGTGCTTTTCCCTATGAGAATTTTCTGGGCATGATTAAGTCTCGGGTCACTTCAAGAGCTAAACCACTTCAGCAGATTGCTAAAAGAGAGATGGAGAAAATGGAAAAGAAAGAAGAGATTGTAAAACCGGAACTACCACTACTACAAATGCCCTGTTTTAATGATCCCCATGAGCCTGTTGCTGGGCAACAGTACAAGAAGATCCTCGTGAAAAAATCTGTCTTGTCTATCAAACTTGCGGACTCTTGTTGTGCTTTGAATGATGGAACTGTTGTTCGTATCTCTAATATAATTGACTCAGAGAATGGACCCGTTTTAGTTGGAAAAAAATTTGCTGAAATGGCTGATTATTATGAGTACCCCATCGCTTCTTCCTTACTTGATATATACAAAGTGTCTCGCTTACAAGAGTGCACCTTTTATTTGACGCCTGCTGATATAAAGCACAAGTGCTATTTGCTTCCCCTAAAAGAGGATGAATATGTTTGTGTACCCATTTTACACTCATACTAGCACCAACAGGCTACAAGATGTAAAAATTAACGCCACATCTATAAGAGATAAACTTGGAACACCTGAAATTTACTATACAAGATAGTAGGACCATTGCCTTTTTAGCCTGACCTTCTGCTTTGAAAGAAACTATGCATCAGGCGTGCAAATTGTCTGTCTGTTGCAATTGTTATTATTGTTTGTAGTAAATATCTTTTATTATTTTTAAGCGGTCTCAGCACCGCTTCTAGCGCTACGTCGGCTGGGGCGGGGAGCGTGTCGTCGTCGGTCGTCATGGTCGTCGTTCGGGAATGGTCGTCACTGTGACGTCACGCCTCCCCCCTCCACGCTCTGTCCCCACTCGTCTAGTCTGTTCGTGTGTCGTGTTCGTTGCTCGGCCCGCCTCGGCCCGACCCGGCTCCCCCCGGCCCGGCTTGGCTCCGGGTAAAAAAATGTCAGGAACCACAAAATATCAGGTCTGATATGTAGGTTTTGAAGTTGTATCGAGATTATGTGACGCATAAACTAATGTGGTCTGTCCGATGTCAGCTAGTTTTTGTACAATGAGGACCTTGCCCCGAATGGCGGAGCGTAGTGGGAACCATAACAAAGCACCATAACCCATAATGTAAACTAGTTTAAATCTAGTTTTATATTCAATTCTAGCATAACTCTGTTAAAAAAATGGTGTGTATTAGGGCTGCACATACATTCGGATCATTTTACATTACAAAATATCAGGTCTGATATGTAGGTTTTGAAGTTGTATTGAGATTATGTGAAGCATAAACTAATGTGGTCTGTCCGATGTCAGCTAGTTTTTGTACAATACTGGGCCCATCACTATCACTCATTTGTAGTAATTTTATTTCATCTCCCTATCTCTTAAATAATAAAGAACCTTGTTTAGAATACACAAGTTTGGGTGCAGGCAGCAGAATTAGTGAAACTGATATCATTTGATAGGTATCATTTATTATACACTTGGTGACGGCAAACCGTGGATTTAATATATATCATATACTCTTACCGAAACTATTGATGCTGCTGTACTCAGATGTTTTATAAATCCTAAGGGTAATATAGAGAACTATTTTAATTTCTTCTCCGTATTCTAAATAAAAAAGTACCTTCGTTTTAAACACAGAAGTTTGGGTGCAAGCTGCAAATTGATATCATTTGATAGGTATTACTTATTATACACTTGGTGACGGCAAACCGTGGATTTAATATATATCATATATTCTCACCGAAACTATTGATGCTGCTGTACTCAGATGTTTTATAAATCCTGAGGGTAATATAGAGAACCATTTTTAGCAATATTAAAGGACTGAAAGATTCAAATTGAAATTTCATTCAGATCATGTGAAGCGTAGAATACAGTGTTCGGTCGAATGTCAGCTAGTGTGTTTTGTATAATATTGGTCCGATTACTGATTTGATGCAAATTTATTTCTTCTCTGTATTCTAAATAATGAAGTACCTTTGTTTTAAATACACAAATTTGGGTGCAAGCTGCAGAATTATTTAAATTGATATCATTTGATAGGTATTATTTATTATACACTTGGTGACGGCAAACCGTGGATTTCATATTTCTTCTCTGTATTCTAAATAATAAAGTACCTTTGTTTTAAGTACACAAATTTGGGTGCATGCTGCAGAATTACTTAAATTGATATCATTTGTTAGGTATTATTTATTATACACATGGTGACGGCAAACCGTGGATTTAATATATATCATATATTCTCACTGAAACTATTGATGCTGCTGTACTGAGATGTTTTATAAATCCTAGGAGTAATATAGAGAACCTTTTTTAGCAAAATATTATATACTCTTGCCTATTTCAGTCTAGCATTTGAGGCCTATTAATCAGCTTTAGACATTTTAGTCTACATATTTAGCAAGTATACATATACCAGACAAATTTTAGATTTTCAATGAAAAGTCTATTCAAGTCGTTTGTATCTTAGAATTTTGTTATCATCTGGCCTATTTTTTTAGCGCTCCCTTCTGGTTTGGAAAAGCTTGAGAGCGGGCTTTGGTGTCTGTTTGTTTGTTTGTTTGTTTGTTTGTCTGTATGTTTGTTCCACTCCAAGGAGTTGCTGTAGAGAGTCGAAATTTTTGGGGGTATTTTGAGGGTCACTCCTGGACACCGAAAGGCCTGTTTCAAATCCTGCCAACCCTCATTAAGGCACTGAAAAAAAAATAATTAAAGTTCTACAGTAATGGGAAAAAAATTTATCGGGAAAATTTCATGAGCTCGTAACGGGTATGTCGACGAGTTAGGTTTCTCTAGGTCAAAATTTTGCCCGTTTTGCTGTATCTTCTACCGTTTTGGGTCGGCTCAGCCACCCACCGTTTTTGCGATTAAGGGCGTAACTGGCCGGTACAGTGTAATAAATAGGCGAAAACGGTCCAATTCTAATTTTGTCTAACCCAGCTGACCCGCACATCGCCAGAACCGTCTCGACGGTGGCTCATTGATGCCGCCCAACGTTTTCAGCGATTTCCCAAAATATCTCTGGGAGCTGAGTTACGCCCCTCCGGAAAGGGCCTAAATCACGATATTGGCGTAATTTTAGTTTTGGAGACGCCCCCATCTTCCCGCACCTCTCAGGAATCGTCTGGACGCGGCCAGAATAATGGCGCACACCATTTTTGTTCCAGGGGCCCAACTGGCCGGTACACTGTAAAAAGGGGGAAATTGGTGCGATTTTCAAGTTTCTCTAACCCCATCGATCCGCCCGGAACCGGATTTTCAAGTGCAGTTCAATGACGCAGACCATTTCCCTCGGAAAAGGGCCTAAACCACAAGTACACTATAAAAACCGACCAATATTGGTCCAGTTTTCAACGTTATTCGACCATATCGACCCGCACCTCTCCGGAACCGCCTTTTCGACTCCAGGTCAATGCTGCGAACCGTTGTCCTTGAAAACAGGCTTAACTCGCTAGTACACTGTAAAATCCGACCGAAATTGGTCCACTTTTCCACTATATCCATCCTCATCGATCCGCACCACTCCGGAACCGTCTTTTTAAGTGCAATTACTCGAAACGGACAATTTTCAAAAAAAAATTACGTCTGCTAAATGGGGAAAACTTTTTACATAATTAGAATTTGTAACGTTGTACAACCTACTTTGACTGACGTTAGTTTAACTGTTTAACTAAACTTTGGCAGTCTCAAGTATCGAACCACAATTTACACCCACTAGAATAACGTATGTGAATATATTTGTCGTAAACCTTTTCGTTGGTTCATTTTAAGGATTCTGAGACCGCTTCGATACATTTTGATGTATAGGAATGTTTTTTTTTACCCTTCTGTAAATTTTGAGTGTTTGCTAATTGTTAATTTTCAATTTGGATTTCAGTATGCTGTTGTTGAATTCAAGGACAGCACTTGTGAAGTTGTGCCAACAAACTGGCTCGATGAAGAAGATGGAGAGCTAGTGTCGTACTATCCTCCAGATGAATGGTCAGATGCAAGGCTTCGCAAGGCAGTTGAGAATCGTGATGGCAGAGAAGGTTTAGAACTTCATAAGAATGTCAGAGTTCTTCACACATACAGTAAGTTATAGACCATTCAGTAAGTTTTACATAACATCCTTAGACCGATAATTTCAAAAATATATTTTTTTGTTTCAGATTCAATTCTTGTTGCAAGGGCAAATCGCAAAGTTGCAGAGGATACTTCAAATCTCGACTCTGAATTTGAAGATTTAAATGAGCCCAGGAGGAAAAGAAGGCGGATTGTCTCACAGATAGAGGATAGTGAAGATGAAGATGAGCAGAATATTAGGTCAAAACATCCCCCTCCACCAAATTTTCTTAAATCTGTAGAGGGGAATATTAAAGAAAAATTAGAAAAATTGTCTGCAAAGAAAAAGGACAAGACAAAAAAAAGAAGTCAATTCAATTCTCCTGGGTCTTCACCGTTAAATTTGAGTCCCCTAAAATCAGTAGGTGAAAGGGACGGCAATAAAAGTAAAAACAAGAAGAAATCGCCTGTAACTCGACCTGAAGCTTTGAGTGCCAACAGTACCGCTTTGTCAAGAAGTCAGATAGACCCTCCTTCTAGAAGAGGTTTACATTCAGCTTTCTCCTCCCCTACCTGGTCTCAGTTGAATAAATCAACTGATTTAATGGAACTTTGTCCTGGAGATCTGCTTGCTAGTGAAATGACTGAGGGAGACGGTCCTTTGGTTCTTGATACGCCACAGAATTTTACAGAGAGTACCCCGTCTAGTTCATCCTTAGTTATAGGCAGATCAAAAGTATCTCTAAGACCAATTTCTCAAGGTAATTTTTATTTCCTTTACATTTTTATTTTTACATTATTTTTACATTATTTTTTTTTATTTTGTTTTTATTTTTTTCAGCTGAGCATATGACTATAATTTCTGTTCAAGTAGATATTAAGAATAGACTTGATGCAATGGAGAGGATGTTGTGCAGTATCTTGAGGGCGCTTAAACCTTCTCAAAAAGTTGTAATGCCAAAAGAGCTCCCTCCACTCCCTTTAAAAACCTTGGATCAGTTTGATAAAAATGAAGTTTTCTTGAGTAATAGTGCCGACAGATCTGATACAGTAAGTAATCGGATATTCACTTTTGCATACAGCTAATCTTATCTTAAAAAAGAATGAGTTAGTTTTATAACTTTTGGTTGTTTTTTTTCTAGACTGAATACTTATCAAAATGTGTACCTGAGCACCTTTCAGTAAAAGATCAAGTGTACAATATTTTCAGGAAGACTATGTCTGATACTTTGGCTGCTCATTTTAATTGGAAGGGTCGGGGTAAAAAAACATTCAGCACAACCAACTTGTGTGCTGTTGTGACTGGTAGGTATTCAACTACATTTTTGCTTTGTTTATAAATTCTTCACATGGAACTATTTACAAAATATCTGCATTATCTCTAGGCGCCATCTTGGATGTCAATAAAAAAAATAGCAATGTAATTGGTGAAGCAGAGACAGCTATGAAAGAATGGCTGAAGTATGCTCCTAAGAGAGCAGCGACCAAGACCAAGAAAGATTGTGAGTCATCATCCTCCTCTCCTACCGATGAAGGAGATATTTCTTGAAGGACTGAGATTTGCTAATTATAAGCTGCAAGTGACTCTCCTTTCTAAGAACTTTTCCGTTTTAAAAGTTTGAAATGCAAAGGAATGAAAGGAATGTATCTGATCTCTTAAATGTATATAAATTTTTTAATTTCTATGATATTTTAACTATTCTTAACATGTTTGAGTATATATATTAGCAGAATAAATAAACTTAGATTGATGAATTACAGCAGCATTGATGTTTTTGTTTACATATATAATTCAATTGTCACACGTACTCTACATTCTGGGTCTTGGTTTGAGTTTCCGCAGTGTACATGTGAACTAATTCCTTCAAGTTTGGTTTCGATACTTTATTGGATTAGAGTCACCATTGCATTAATCTTGGCTTCAATCCTTGTCATTTGATTTATCTGCTGTGTCGATAATAATTATTTCCTGCAAGTAGAAACAAGGTTAGAAATGTACTGCATTTATGCACAACTCCATGACTCAAAAAAGTTCTAACAGTAGGTTAAGTACACACTTTTGTTTTTCTACCACCGACGAAGTCTGCACAACTACAACGTTGAAGTATTCTGATTTCTCCTTCTACATATGATAACTGTGAGCACTGGTGATATATTAGTGAAAAACAATATTGACATTGTACAAAACTTCAACACTAAAGAGACGATTTTAAGTTGCGTGATAAGATCGGATAAATGCTGTTCCTCTGGCGAACGTAATCATTCCTGCTGTACTTGATAATTTTTAGCTTGGTTGAATTTAATATTTATAGTACAAAACGAAAACCGAAGCATCTTGTTTTGGAAACTATCTGCTTGTTTACGACGGTCGTCTCTCTCTACGGGAGCGTCTAGAACAGCCCACTTTGCTCACTCACTCTCACTCACTCACCCTTCCATAGTTTTCACTGAGTGAGTGAGAGTGAGTGAGTAAAGTGAGCTGTTCTAGACGCTCCCCAAGATCGTCTGCTTCACTTGTAGCATCGCCACCGCCGCCGCCATCTTGTTTAGTTTCGGCGTTCAGTTGTTTGTAGGTAATCGAGCCTGGTTTGGTGAAGCTGAAGGACTTTCTGAATCTGGTTTGATTGTTTATTTATTATTATTACGAGATGCATTTGTGAAAAAGTATTTAGATTCTAGATTAATATTATCCAGATTATTCTTACTATACCATCTGTGAGACTTCAAATAATTTACTATTCTAAGTTGTTCTTACGCTGACTTGTTTGCTCAGAGAAAACGAAAACTCTTACTTGCATCGCACAGACTCTGATTCCAAATTAAAGTTCTCTTAATGTATCTAAAGTTTTCTTTAAGAGGTAATAACAGTTTAAATATAAAACGTTTTATTGTAATGGTGGTTAAAGAGGTGACTGCCCTTTTCTTTTCTGGTTATAGATTTAGTCAGGCTTCCGGAGGTTAGGTTGCCCTGTGGACAAAGCAGTATTACATTCTTCGCGGGTCACTTTTCTTCCTACTGCGGGTTCCAAGTGGAATGTAAAGGTGAGTGTACAAACTGCTGGTGCTAAGAATTGTTGGTTCCACTTTTCTTAGCTGCTTTGGTGTAATATCATGTTTTTGGGAGCAGGCTAACCTTGAGGTAGTCACATTCTTTCCAAGGATCTTGTAACTTTAAAAAATTGAAGTCTACATTTAATATTTCCTTCTAGGTTTATTGTTGCCTAAATTAAGACATGATTTGAGAGGAAGCAGGTTTCTCCTCGTCTTAAATGATAGCTTTGATGTGAATGATCAAAACCATCAAAACATCCTCTGCTGGGTCTCGGTCTTGGAACTTCAACTCTGGGCAACTTAAACAAGGCTACCGTCCTGATGTTGAATGTGGAATAGTCTTATTGGGTAGGTTGAATTTTCAATATTTCGAATTCAATTTCCTGAAAAATCAATAGTAATCATAAAATGTCTTTTACAGGAGTGAGAGTCCTCCAGACAACCTGGCCTAATTGAAGATAAGCGCATCACATCAACGTATAAGGCTTCCTGTTCCTTCCACTTTTCTTAATGCTGCTTTGGTGTAATATGTTTCTGGGAGCAGGCTAACCTAGAGGTAGTCACATTCTTTCCAAGGATCTTGTAACTTTATTAAAAAAAAAATTGAAGTGTGCATTTAATATTTCCTTCCAGGTTTACTGTTGCCGAAATTAAGACATGATTTGAGAGGAAGCAGGTTTCTTCACGTCTTAAATGATAGCTTTGATGTGAATGATCAAAGCATCCTCTGCTGGGCCTCGGTCTTGGAACTTCGACTCTGGGCAACTTAAACAAGGTAACCATCCTGATGTTGAATGTGGAACAGTCTTATTGGGTAGGTTGACTTTTCAATATTTCGAATTCAATTTCCTGAAAAATCAATAGTAATCGTAAAATGTCTTTTACAGAGTGTGAGTCCTGCAGAACAACCTGGCCTATTTGAGGATAAGCGCATCAGATCAATGCATAAGGCTTCCTCTTTTATCAGAATCCATAGGATAATTCGTGTACATCCTTCAGTAGGAGCTGTTTTACAATAAGGTTTGTGTCGCTTCCTTCAGTTATAAAATATTTATCAATATGAAATCTTTTGTCTAATACTTTTTTTTTCCGTGGCCCTTATTTAGGCTCCAGCCAAACTAACAAGAAGTGTACATCAGTGTTATGAGCCATGAACTTAAATGACTGACCAATTGGCAAATATTCCTTTTTCTATTTTCAGTAGTGACCAAGCTTGAACCAGAACTTATCTCTGTTATTTCTTTAAATTAAATAAATCTTGTTAAAAATATTTTAAGAAGTTTTCTGTTCACGAATCATTGGTTGCAAACTAATTTACATGTACTTTAATTGTAAAAAAAAATTACATTAATGTAAGGAGAGGGTGGAGGCAGTGAGGGATAAGCTCAAAGCATATCCACGTGTCGCATCAACAGCAATGCCACATGCAGCTTTTTTCCCCTCACACATCAACACCGAAGGAATAGTGGTTTGCAAGTGATATTGTGGTTATTACAGGGGCAATTTATTTAGCAGATTATGTCAAGGTTGAGAACACGTTGATTCCACGCAAATTCCACGTGTGGCACTACAGTTGAAACCACGTCGAATCCACGTCGAATCCACGTAATATCAACGTTTAAGTGGTCGGGAAGAGTGGGTACGGAACGTTAGCCTAGTGACCCTACTCTATACCGATACTAGAAATCGACTAAATTTCGAGGCAGGAGTAAAGGAGGGCACGTCGAATCCACGTTACATCAACGTTGAAAAGTGGTGGAACGAAGTGTCAAATTAACGTCGCTTCCACGTGGATGATCCACGTGGATTCCACGTGACAGTTCAACGTTGAATCAACGTTACGTCCACCAAAATTTCTCTTTGGGAAAGCAGTTATGAATTGCAATTTCAAAGTCTGTAACGAATGTAAAGCAGAAACTTGCTATGGGGGGCATGTAGCAAACTGCTTTGCTTGTCATTTAAATAAATTTGAATGTCTAGTTCCATTAAAATGCCTGAAGATCCCCTACCAGTTGTTTTAAAGATGAATACGTTCCGGTAGCACTCTTAGTGATTTTGAAAGGATGTTAGTTAGTTGGTAAATCTATTTAGGTGAGTTGTTTGAACTCGAATTAATGTTTATTCAATAATCTAATTCAGCGGATTTAACTAAGAAAACGTTTGGTTGATGTGCCTGGTGGTTCCCGTTAAATAATTGTTTGCATGTTTTTTAAAGTGTCAATTTTGCTATTAATGGTACTTCTTTAATTTTCTAATTGCTTACTGGTTAAGCTCAATAATCATGTCATGTAATTACAGTTTAGTTTACCTTCATGCACGGAACAGAACAGTGATCCAAAATGGCTCTGAGATAAGTTAAAAGAATGTTCGGTGAAATGATCCTGAAGAAATAAGCAAGCAGTACGGTGAGCCTTTTAAGATTTTCTAGGGGAGTATTATCCTGAAATTTTTCCCTGTGCCATGCAATTTCTTATGTCAGCAATTTGATGGTATAATAAAAGAAATTGATGAATGAAATGGTCCATTTTAGTTAACCGTTTTTACCAAAGGATTTCCACGGGGCATTGTACATATGCATAACATATAGATTCAGACTTACATGGGATAACGAAATGACAACTGCCACTTTCAAAGCAAATTCAATTCTTTAGAACTTACGTATCAGTCCCTATTTAGGAACTCTTGTATAGTCTTCCCTGAGCTAGGGAATTAAAATATGAGGTTCCAAAAAGGAAATAATTTTTAACTCTTTTGATTGAAATAAAAAGAGCAATAAATTTGTTGTACTTGAGTTTGTGGTCTTTCTTATAATGGATGGAAAGTTTCAGGTACCGATTACACATGCTTGTGTGTAGTTAGAAACTTTCAAAATAAAAGAGGTGGAGGAAAAGAAGGAAAATAGTTCTTGTTCAATAAATGTATTTTTGAAAAACACAAGGTGAGCTTTATTCTGCCCTCATTTACTGATCTTGGTACCAGCATTCCACAACATTAGGTACCAAACAAATTAAAATATGCAATATATATATATATATATATATATATATATATATATATATATATATATATATATATATATATATATATATATATATATAAAGTGTTTAAGTAAAAATTACGGTTATTCTACAACCGCGTCACAAACAATTAAAAGAAATAATATTTTAATGCAACAGCTTCGGTGGTAATCTGTTCTATTACCACAGAAGTTTACGATTTCCCACAAGGTAACAAATGAAACACTTAACACTGAGCAAGCGAGACTTGTAAGACCAACAAGGTCCGATTCATCAACCTGACTCATTGATCTTGGTACTTACATTACGTTAAGAACCGAACGAAAGAAGATATGAAAACTCTCAAAAACTACTCAATGAGAATACACAATTATGTTCGTTCTTAAAAACACTCAAAAAAGGAGAGAAACTAAAACTCTTTTACAGAACAGAGTGGCTGGTAATCCGCTCTAGTAGCACATAATCTGTGGAGAACTCGTCATAAGAAAACAATTGAGAAACATTTTAAAAACAGAGAGCTAGTAAAACTTTCAATCAAATCAGTAATAAAAAAACAGTTAACATAAAAACTGTGACTCATTAAATATTTCCAGAACAACAAATCAAGGGATAGAAATGAAAAAAAAAAAACAAATTAAGCTCCGTTAACAAAGTAAGTTGTCCCTATGTGGGTTACATATCTTTTGCACCAAAAGCAAGGCTTCGGGCCTTGTACCTGTTCTATCCAATGATTGCCACACTCCCAACATGCACGAATGCATCCACAAGGAAAACACTTGCACGACCATTTGTTTGTTGGCATAGCCTCGAGGCATATCGCACAAAGTCTAGTGTCTTCTGGAACCTGTAAAAGGATGCAAACATTTATAAAGAAAAGCGAAAGAATGAAGGGGAACAAAATACAGGAATCAGGAAAGAGACTTAACTTACGCTTCTTTTCCTTATGTTGATGCTTTTTCTTTGATGCGCGTTAGGCTTCTTCCGCCTCCTTGGCTAGGGTAGCCTTGCTTTTTGATCCTGGTGGTCTTCCTGGCCCCCTCCTAGAAGTGGTTTTGCCTGCCTTATTCATTGCAGCCTTTTTCTTCACCAAAGCCTGTAGAGGAAAAAAGGTTTAAATGTAAAATTTCGAACACACTGTAAATACTCAGAATTATTCTGAAGGAAAAGAAGGCTTACGTTGAACTCTTTAAGGTCATTTTTCTCATTAGAACTTGAGTCAGATTCTTCATCTGATTCTGAGGCGGATTCATTGGAGCTTTCCTCGCTCGAAGTAAAACTGGAGCTGCTGCTATTGCTGCTGCTGCTTAGCCTTTCGCTTCTTCTCCTTCTGAAATATAAATAGCACAGTAGTTTCAGACCAAGCACTGAAAATAGAATAATGCAACACAGATGGGTTATAATTTCACCTTTTCCTTTCTGGACACCTTATTATTAGCTTGAGTGCCAGAGGTTGATGGTTCGGCTCTGTCAGGCACTGGAGCAGAGCTAGGCGATGGTGCAGGTGCTGGCACAGCAGAGCTAGGCAATGGTGAAGGCGCTGGCACAGGAGCAGAGCTAAGCAATGGTGCAGGCGCTGGCACAGGAGCAGAGCTAGGCAATGGTGCAGGCGCTGGCACAGGAGCAGAGCTAGGCAATGGTGCAGGCGCTGGCACAGGAGCAGAGCTAGGCAATGGTGCAGGCGCTGGCACAGGAGCAGAGCTAGGCAATGGTGCAGGCGCTGGCACAGGAGCAGAGCTAGGCAATGGTGGTGGTGCTTGCACAGGGGCAGAGCTACGAAATGGTGCTGGTGCTGGCACAGGGTCAGAGCGAGGCAGCAGTGCTGGCAAGGATTGAGGCGCAGGAGGAGGGCTGGCCGCTGGTGCAGCAGCAGTGCTCGTCAGTGGTTGCTGCCTATGAGAATCATAGGACTCACAATTTAGGTCAATAATAGACGCTCTGCGCCTGATGCTGGTTGGCCAATTCAATTGCCCCTGTTCGAGGGCTGGAGCGAAGTATCGCGCCACAGGAGGCCTCACAGAGTATACTGGGTGAAGGTTCTGCGAACAGAATGCAAATGTGTGAAAAAAACAATCACAAAATGCGACAAAAACCTATGAAAAGGACCGTTCATGTTTCACAAGGGGCTACTTTCTGTTGCAGAGCTTGTCATTGTTTATGGAAAGCTGTCTACAGTTCTTTTTCAATTCAATTGGGTCAGAGGCTGCATTGGGATGAAGAAAGGAACTTAGAGGGCTCACTGCATTTACTATGTGACAAATAGCTCTAACAAACTGAGAACAAACCAGAACTAGATAAAGTTAAAAGACTACTGTGCAGGGATTTCATGAAATGCAATGTCTGTACTAGCGAAGCAGAAAAAAGGTCACAAATAAACACAGTAAGCACTCAATGAAAAGTGTTTGAAAGGTTCGAATGCAAGAAAAGTATGGGATACCATTGATGTTAAGGAGAATACTGGTACTGAAATGATTAGTCCTTTCCATACCTTGTTCCAGTGCAATATCTAGCAAAGTTATCAAACTGTCGAATGAGGAATGCTCCCCTGCTGTGGTGGGTACGGGTGCTGCATGCGGTATGGCTGCTGAGGGGGGTAAGCCTGCTGCGGGGGCGGGGGGTACGCCGGTAATAGTATAGAACAGTGACTCAGAGCCGATGAGTCACTCAAGTATACCATCGGAAAGGGCTTTTTTCAGTGGACTCAGAACACTATCAACTTATTGGCGCTCAAATTTGGATTCCCGGTAAATTAAATAAATATGCGTCGCCGATAACCCTCAGATGCACTTTCAACACGACAGAATAACTGACGTTTACGGCAAGTCCTGGCATCGATCGCGCCGGCTGGGGTATTTCAAATATTATTCCTGCATCAGAGACCACGATCGACTCAAAACATCAGCCTTTCTCCCTCTGACGTTGCTTAAATTTAAGTTTTCAGACTTCTTTCTAAATGCCTTCTGCTTGTCGTCGTCCGACCCGAAAACGTCCCAGAGTGCCGACGAAAGTCTGTGGTCATTCGTGTCAACGTGCGAGTAGTTGTCTTAGGGCTGGTGCGAGGCTAACACGCTACCAGTCCATGAGGCAGACGGGAGGCCGGGTCATTTGTTTTTGTAACCTCACCATTCTACTGCCGGCCTTTCGAATTCTTCTCCCTTCTCTTTGTTTCGCCCAAGCCCTGTCGTCTAATGATTCGTTTTACTTCAAAACGGGTCTGTAAGCGTAATGCAATGCGCTGCGCGGCGCGTCGGCGCGGCGCGCGCATGCTTCGGCGCCCATCCGATAGAGTGCGTATCGGCACCGCGCGGCTGGCGCGCGGGTTGTTCTCGACACGCGCGGAGAATCACACGGGAGCCCAGCGCTCTCCGTCCGACCTTATCTTCACTTCACCAGTCGTGCTGCTCATACTTTACCGCGTAGTGCAGCCCCTGACCGGCAAAGCGATTCGGATTGAAAGTCCTGCCTCGTCCGCATTGCGCACATAACCTGTAAATGATGACTTTTGATAAACTTGTCAGGGCAGATGATGTAGTCCTACACTGCATCAATTGTGACCATGGAGTCCGTGTCAGTAATTTTCACGACCTGAGCGCCTGTGTCATGTGTTATTCTATAGTTGGTTTTCTTGGCTTGTTAGCTTTGAGCCCCTATTACTTATTCTCCCTAACGGTGTCAGGTGCCCTAGTATTGTTAAATAATTGAAAACTATTCCAGTTATAGTAATTGTGTTTTGTCCCTACGGGCATTAGTGAATTTTTGCATAAATGTTGTACCCAATTGCCTCAGGCTCCCTTCTAACTTTTAAACAAGAACCACACAGATACTGATTTCTCATTCTTAGTGAGTTTCCCTTCTACTTAGTTAAAGAGAAACTGTCCGTAAGCATCTGCACTGTACAGCTCGAGTTGTTCTTTTTCTAAAGCTGAGCATACCACACAGTCATCGTACTGCTCGCCGGCAGGTCACCGTACTGCACCTGTCATCAACAACTGATTCTGCCAGGGATACTGATTTCACACCCTTAGTGATTTTCCCTTCTATGTAATTGAAGAGAAACTGTCCGTAAGCATCTTTATTGTACAACTCGAGTTGTGCTTTGATTTTTTTATAAGCATACATATAACCTATGTGATCTTGTACGATTTCGCCCCCTCAGCGATAAGTGATTTTCCGTTCTACAGCTGTTTTCGCAACATTAGATTCTGACACGGATACTAATTTCACACCCTTAGTGATTTTCCCTTCTATGTAATTGAAGAGAAACTGTCCGTAAGCATCTGTATTGCACAACTCGAGTTGTGCTTTTTCCAAAGTTAAGCTTACCATACTGTCCTTGTACTGCTTGCCGGTGGGTCACCATACTGCTTTCTGTCATCAACAACTGATTCTGCTGGGGAAACTGCAGGAATTGCCTGAAACTCAAGCCAATCTCTGAAGTACGCTTGGTTGCGGTCCAATTTACAGCCAGATCTATCATGGTAGATCCAGCCAGAGCCGTACATAGGGAGAGAAGCGAATGGCTGACTCGCGCTTCTCATACCCGGCGGATGCGCGGGTCGACCCATAGTAAACATGGCGGCCGCCTGTTCTACTTGACGCGTCTGAGGTTGTTGTTTTCGTTGACTTTTAGAAAGGTACGTGCAGAAAATATCAGAGACCATTGAAATTCATATCCCTTTCCCCATGTATTAATAAATATAATATATTTATATTATAAATATATATATTAATAAATTTAATATATTTATATTTATTTATTATTTAATAAATAATTGATTTGTAAAATTTTTGTGCCTTTTTTGCAGACAGAAGGCTTAGGAGTTGGTGCGTGATACATTACTCTATCAAACGTTTCCCCAGCCCGGCACCCAGCACCTATTCACTCCCATTTCCTACAAAATTTAGTGCCAAACGCACGAGATAAGTAAAGGTTAGGTCCACCACACTTATTTCACATTTCACATCGACCATACCTACTGACCGGGTCATTCCATGCCAGATCACCAAAAAGCCCGACATGATGGTTTTTAGTTTGAGTTAGGGATAGTCTAGTTCCATTCAGGAACACCCTACGACCTCAAATGTCAAAGGAAATTTTGTTGAAAATTTTTGTTTAGGAGATATAACAGTTCCAAATTTGGTGTCTGAAAATAAGTAAATGATTTTTTACAGCCTATAAGAAATACTTAACATGCCTTGGTCTGGGTGTTTCAAACTCAGTTTTTTATGGTGAATCTAATGAGCTATGTGAAGATTGTATTGTGGGAAAATTTTGAGAAACTTATTAAGTAAACTTCCGTAAAACTTATATAAATGTAACTTTAGCAAAAATACATCGTCCTCAAAAAATTCCAGGTCATTTTTTTTTAAAGCTTATGATGGGTAGAATAGCATAGACAATTTTTTATTTCGGGCCTGAAGGTTTTAGTCTCTTCGCTTTAATATTTTAGGTATTAAGCCCATATAATATGGCTCTAATGGGACACGGTGAACACCACTTGGTAAGTATGTCATTAAAATCACTTAAAGAATGTATCCCTATAAGAATAGATATTATTCTGAAGGCAACTAACAACAGAGAACAATCTTGTTGTAATTTTTTATTTTTGCGACAAATAGAATTGAAAATGTAACGTGTTCTGTATTGAATTTCACTTATTATATTATCCAATGTCATTTGCCTTTAGAATGGAATCTATTCTTATGGGGATACATTTAAGTGATTTTAATGACATACTTACCAAGTGGAGTTCACCGTGTCCCAGAAGAGCCAAATTCTAGGGGCTTAATACCTAAAATATTAAAGCGAGGAGACTAAAACCTTCAGGCCCGAAATAAAAAATTGTCTATGCTATTCTACCCATCATAAGCTTTTTAAAAAAATGACCTGGATTTTTTTGAGGACGATGTATTTTTGCTAAAGTTACATTTATATAAGTTTTACGGAAGTTTACTTAATAAGTTTCTCAAAAATTTTCCACAATACAATCTTCACATAGCTCATTACATTCACCATAAAAAACTGAGTTTGAAACACCCAGACCAAGGCATGTTAAGTATTTCTTATAGGCTGTAAAAAATCATTTACTTATTTTCAGACACCAAATTTGGAACTGTTATTTCTCCTAAACAAATTTTTTTTTTTAAAAAAAAATCCTTTGACATTTGAGGTCGTAGGGTGTTCCTGAATGGAACTAGACTATCCCTAACTATTACTAAAAACCATCATGTCGGGCCTTTCGGTGATCTGGCATGGAATGACCCGACGGCAATATCACTCACCCAATCTCTCGTCGGTCACCGAGCAGCGCAACGTAAAATTAAAATATCCGACTGACAACACTGAAATATCCGATTACACGATTACACGATGCACGATTCTCCTGACTAACGACCTCCTGACTGATGACGACCTCTATCTACCGACTGCGACAGCATGCGACCCCAGCGCCGCTCAGCGACATTCATACATCGCGATTTTGGCGCCCTTCCGGCCATAGTAAACATGGCCGACGCGCCGCAGCCAATGGGAGGCGCGCACAGGCCTTTCGCTTCTCTTCCTATGTACGGCTCTGGATCCAGCACGTGAATTAGCCCTACATCGTAGTGTTACGATGATCTTTCTTCTTTTCAAATCAGGCAAGAGTTTGCTTGTTCGGACGTTTGTGGTCGAATACGCGCCACAAATGATGGGCTTCCGCCCATTGATTCGATATCGAATACTTTAGAATACCTCTTTAAGAGGGCAAAGAACGTCTCGCGTTCCGCCCGAGGTAAATGAGTTAGCTGGACTTTGGCTAACACGCGTTACTGTCAGAATATTTCACGGTCTAAGCGCCTTAACTGAATGTATGCTCAAATTAGGAAAGAGCTCAACTCGAATTGTACAATGCAGATTATTACGGACAGTTTCTCTTCATTTACATAGAAGGGAAAATCAGTGAGGTTGTGGAATCAGTAACCCTAAAGAATGTACACAAATGATGGTTCATCCCAGCAACAAAAGATTAAGCAACATAATTCACGAACTCGTACGCCACCGTGCAGCATCTGCAGCACTGCACTGCAGGTTTCCTAATAAGTTTAAAGGGTATCGGTAAGGTTCGCACGCAAAAAATATGCTTAATACAAAACTCTAATGTATTTCATTACTTTATCAGACCCGTTTTGAGGCGACATTTAAGTCATCTGGCTGTAATTGGACCGCAACCAAGCGTAGGTCAGAGATTGACTTGAGTGTCCGGCAATTCCTGAAGTTTCCCCAGCAGAATCAGTTGTTGATGAGAGAAAGCAGTACGGTGACCCGCCGGCAAGCAGTACAGGACTGTATGGTATGCTGAACTTTGAAAAAAGCACAACTCAAATTGTCCAACACAGATGCTTACGGACAGTTTCTCTTCAATTACATAGAAGAGAACATCACTCAGGAAGAGAAATCAGTATTACCGGCAGAATCTAATGTTGCGAAAACAGCTGTAGAACGGAAAATCCCTAATCACTGAGGGGGTGAAATCGTACAAGATCAAAGAGATTATATGTATGCTTATAAAAAAATCAAAGCACAACTCGAGCTGTACAATAAAGATGCTTACGGACAGTTTCTAAACAACTATATAGAAGGGAAAATCACTAAGGGTGTGATAAAAGTATCCGTGGCAGAATCAGTTGTTGATGACAAAAGCAGTTCGGTGACCCGCCAGCGAGCAGTACGAGGGCTTTATGGTGTGGTCAACTTTGGAAAAAGCACAACTCGAGTTGCACAGTACAGATGCTTATGGACAGTTTCTCTTCAATTACATAGAAGGGAAAATCACTAAAGGAGTGAAATTAGTATCCGTATCAGAATCAGTTTTTTAATGATAGAAGCAGTGCGGTGACCTGCCGGCGAGCAGTACGATGACTGTGTAGTATGCCCAGCTTTAGAAAAAGAACAACTCGAGCTGTACAGTGCAGATGCTTACGGACAGTTTCTCTTTAACTAAGTAGAAGGGAAACTCACTAAGAATGTGAAATCAGTATCTGTGTGGTTCCTATTTAAAAGTTAAAAGGGAGCCTGAGGCAATTGGGTATAACATTTATGCAAAAATTCACTAATGCCCGTAGGGACAAAACACAATTATTATAACTGGAATAGTTTTCAATTATTTAACGATACTAGGGCACCTGGCACCGTTAGGGAGAATAAGTAATAGGGGCTCAAAGCTAACAAGCCAAGAAAACCAACTATAGAATAACACATGACACAGGCGCTCAGGTCGTGAAAATTACTGACACGGACTCTATGGTCACAATTGATGCAGTGTAGGACTACATCATCTGCCCTGACAAGTTTATCAAAAGTCATCATTTACAGGTTATGTGCGCAATGTAGGGTTGGAAAAGTCGATTTCGATTTTTCGATTAAAATCGATTTGAGGCTTTTGAAATCGATTTTTTTCAAATCGATTTAGGGTTTTGAAAAAATCGAAAAATCGATTTGGCTGGGTCGATTTTCGAGTATGCAGTATGCACGCCTTTTTTCCTTCTTTCTTTCTTTTCAAATGTTTGGAAAAAATCCTGACTGCAACTATGTCAGAAGAGTGGTGTCGTGCGCCATGCTTCAAAAATATGCGTGCCTCCCACTCTTCACTTATTTGTAACAGGGATTTCTGCTGAGATTACGAAATCAATACTGACATTTATTCTAAAGTAATAATCTCTATAGTACGGTCGTAAATCCCGCTTACAATTGTGACCAATATTTCAAGAGAAGCGAAGTGTTGTGAGAAAACACACGCGTTTTACTCCTATCACAGTTGCAGATGGGTTTGCGTCTGAAACAACTCGAGTATGCAATCCCATTCTTCTTCCCTTTCAATTTTACTTGAAAAATCCTTACTGCAAATATATCAGATGAGTAGTGTCGTGCACCACGCTTGAAAAAAAAAAGGACCTCACACTCTTCACCAATTTGTAACAGGGATTTCTGCTGATGTTACGAAGTGAATACTGACATATATTCTAAAGTGACAATCTCTATAGTACGGTCGTAAACCCCCTTTACAATTGTGACAAGCATTTAAAGAGAAGCGAAGTGTTGTGAGAAAACACACGCGTTTTACTCCTGTCACATATGTAGACGAGTTTGCGTCCCCTAAAACGAATATATTACCTCAACTTTTCTTACACAATTCGTTTTATTTTTAATTATTCCAATAAAAACCCTGACTGCGAACGGTTCCGGCAACAAGTCGAGTGCGCCATTCCTTCAAAATTTACGTGCGTCTGACTCTCTACCCATTTGCAACTAGGATTTCCGCCAAAGTAACGAGAGGGATTCTTATACCTTTTCTTGAATGACAATCTAAAAAGTATGGTCGTAAGTCCCGCTTGCAATTGTGACAAAAATGAAAAGGTAAGCGAAATGTTGTGAGAAAACAGCCACGTTTTTCTTTGGTCGCAATTGTAGATGAGTTTCCGTTTCATAAACCAAACAGATAAGCTAAACCATCCTTCCCATTTTATTATATTTATTATTTTAAGTAAAACCCTGACTGTAAAGGGTTCTCAAAGTAGTCGAGAGCGCCGTGCTTTAAAAATTTACGCGGGTCTGACTCTCCACCTATTATCAACTAGTATTTTCTCCAAGGAAACGGAAGGATTGTATCATCTTTTCTAAAATTACAATCTCAACATTATGGTCGTAGATCCCGCTTACAATTGTGACAAGAATTCAAAGAGACGCGAAGTGTTGCGAGAAAACACACACGTTTTTATCTTGTCACAATTGCAGATGGGTTTGCGTCTGATACAAGTCAACTATGAATGCCAATTTTTCTTCCTTTTCAAATTTTTTGAAAAATCCTGACTACAAATATGTCAGAAGAGTGGTGTCGTGCGCCACGTTTTATAAATATGTGTGCCTTCTACTATTCACTCATTTGTAACAGGGATTTCTGCCGACGTTACGAAATAAATACAGATATATAATCTAAAGTAATAATCTCAATAGTACGGTCGTAAGTCTCGCTTACAATTGTGATTAGACTTTAAAGAGAAGCAAAGTGTTGTAAGAAAACACTCGGGTTTTACTCCTGTCACAGTTGCAGGAGGGTTTGCGTCTCGTAAGACGAAAAAAAAAATATCTCAACAATCCTAGCCTCTTAATTTAAAGCCAAATTTCAAAGAAGAGCGAAGTGTTGTAAGAAAACATACGTGAGAAGAGAAAAACGCGTTTGTTTTCTTACAACACTACGCTTCGCTTTGATTGATTGTCCTAATTGTAAGCGGGATTCACAACCATACCATTGAGATTCTTATTTTAGAAAGGATGTTAGAATCCATTTTGATACTTAAGCGCAAATTCTAATTGTATGTGGGTGGAGAGTCGGACACGCGTATTTTTTGAGAGCATGGTTCCCTCGACTTCTTTCTGGACCCCTCTGCAGTCAGGGTTTTTGTTTCCAAAAAATAAAAGAGGCTAGGATGGATGAGATATTGTTTTCGTTTTACGAGACGCAAATTCGTCTACAAATGTGACAGGAGTAAAACGCGTGTGTTTTCTCACAACACTTCGCTTCTCTTTAAATTCTTTTCACAATTGTAATCGGGATTTACGACCATACTAAAGAGATTGTTACTTTAGAATATACGTCAGTATTCACTTCGTAACGTCAGCAGAAATCCCTGTTACAAATTGATGAAGAGTGCGAGGTCCTTTTTTTTTCAAGCGTGGTGCACGACACTACTCATCTAATATATTTGCAGTAAGGATTTTTCAAGTAAAATTGAAAAGGAAGAAGAATGGGATTGCATACTTGAATTGTTTCAGACGCAAACCCACCTGCAACTGTGACAGAAGTAAAACGCGTGTGTTTTCTCACAACACTTCGCTTCTTTTGAAATTCTGGTCACAATTGTAAGCGGGATTTACGACCGTACTGTAGAGATTATTACTTTAGAATAAATATCAGTATTGATTTCGTAACGTCAGCAGAAATCCCTGTTACAAATAAGTGAAGAGTGGGAGGCACGCATATTTTTAAAGCATGGTGCACGACACCACTCTTCTGACATAGTTGCAGTCAGGATTTTTTCCAAACATGTCAAAAGAAAGAAAAATAAAGGCGTGCATACTTGAGTTGTAGCAGACGCAAACCCACCTACAATTGTGACAAGTGGAAAACGCGTATGTTTTCTTACAACACTTGGTTTGTTTTTTTTTTGAATTATTGTGCTAATTGTAAGCGATATTCACGACCATACCATTATTTTTGAAAGGATGTTAGAATCCTTTTTTGTTACTTTGACCCAAACCCTAATTGCGTGTGGGTGGAGAGTCGGACACGCGTATTTTTTGAGAGCATGATTCACTCGACTACTTTTTGGACCTCTTTGCAGTCAGGGTTTTTATTTACAAAAAAATAAAAGAGGCTAGGATGGTTGAGATATTTTTTTCGTTTTACGAGACGCAAACTCGTCTATAAATGTGACAGGAGTAAAACGCGTGTGTTCTCTCACAACACTATGCTGCTCTTTAAAGTCTTGCCACAATTGCAAGCGGCATTCAAGTCTACACTATTTAGAATATAATTTTTGAAAATATGAAAATAAAATTTTCTTGTGATAATGCTATGTTAGTGTGTTTTTTTTTTTTCCTTTTCCATCCTCACAAAATTTAGAACAACCCGTTTTGGGTGTCCACTGGTCTCATTACCCTGAAAAGCCATGGAAAGTTCCAGACATTCATACAAAAAGTCAGGGAAAGCCTTGTAAATTTCAGTGGGGTCGTAGCAAAATAGGGGCTTTTCCCTCAAGATAATTTTGTCGACTTTTACATTTAAAAAAAAAAATGCAGACAGATAAGGCAGGAAAGTTCTAAAAATCACGGAAAAAAAGAACGTAAGCCTGTTTTGGCATGCTTCCTTTTAATCAAATTAGCTACTGCTTCTGTAAATTACCTCGAGATTGAAAGAATAAACCTGCCCACGTAAATCAGAAAGCCTCGTATATATTTTTTTTTTTAAAAAAGCACGAATGAAGACTAGATTTTGCTGTATGTGAAAACAGCGGGCAGGCCTTTTCAACAGTCTAATTTATGAGGGATTTGTCTTCTGCCAAAGACGACTGTCGGAAGTGCGATTCGTTTGAATTTCGCGGTGACCGCGTTGAATGAGAAATTTCTATGGAAGCACCCAAAGCCTGAGAGCTGGCAGCCTAACCAAGTTCGGATATTTATCCGTTAACATCCTGGAATCGGTATTCATTTCAGCACCCCAAATGGTTTCTATCGCCTTCTGCAACCCATCTGTTTGTTATTTTACTATAAAACAGAACGATTTAGGGCTAGTTTCTTTGAAAACGCTTCTCAAATATGCGAGGTGGAGGCTTGGACTCCGTCCCAATTCTCTTTTTCGTCGGTCGGTCTGGGTCGGTCGGTCGGTGCGAGAGAGATAGTAGCCATTTGAATCGTATACATCTGTCTCTCTCGCACCGACCGACCGACCTGGACCGACCGACGAAAAAGGAGAATTGGGACGCACCCAGGGTTACCATCTTGGTAGGCCGCTGCCACCTGCCACGAAAAAAGGGACCCGTGCGAGACTATAGACCCTTTCGGTAGATCTCGAAATCGATCATTCGAGATGGGTGAAGAAGACAAAGAGTAATCCAGACCGGGACCAGTTCTCCGCCATTTTGGAAATCGGCTGCTAGGACGTCTTTTCGCGCGCCAGTGGTATTTTACATCAGGATAGGCGTAAATCGGGTCGGTAATGAATGTTTAAGCGATGGCATGTCCTTTTAAGTAACGAAAATCATTATTGAGGCCGTCCGAAATACTTTTTTTTATACATTTTCTAGATAAATACCCTGGAAATGTGGTAAATTCGTGTGTTCAGGAGCTCATAACCTTGCGATGCCATACATATAGAGCCGGTTTAGTATGTTTTGAAACACTGTAAAAAAACAAGATCGTAGTACGGAACCAACTACGGTGTCCCGTATCTTCGTTTTAGAAACTGACTACGGAGCGCAGAGTACGGCACCACCATACCTCATTTTCGGTGGGCAGAGGTCATAAGTACGTGTCTTCCGTACCCCATTTTTTGAGGACGGTGATGCCGTACTTGGCAGTCCGTAACGGGGATTCGAAAATTTCTAGTACGGTGCGCGCCGTAGTAGGGAGGTACCAATCTACGGTGGACACCGTTAAAGGAATTAACGGCGATTTCCGTAGTTTTCACCGTCATTTTTTTTTAACAGTGAATATGTTGTTGTGAAATGTCACCTCAGCAACATTTGATAACAAATATATCTTAAATATTCTCCTTTGAAATCCTTGAAATATGCTGACCGTGATCTTTCATGTAGCATTTATGGTCTAGTGATTTGGTTGTGATTGAATGACTGAAAAAATGGCAAGTGACATCATGGCTAACTGTGATGTAAGTAATCATAACTTCATCATTATTTATTTTTCTGGAGTCCTTACTGTCAGAGTACATACAAGGGATTTTGTTTTGTAGATTGGAGCATGGGAAACTCTTCCTCACTCAGATGTTGGCATCAAAAACTTAAGTCCCAATGGAGGGCTCAATGCATCTCTGCAGGTAATAGTGGTAAAAATTAATCCATTCCGCCAACCTTTATGTAAATCTGATGAACACGTTTGAATGTTCTCTTCAGCTCCTTCTGCATACGCCTTCCTTTATTGCACTTGTGCTAACTGCTCATGACACGTGTAACCAGGTGTGTTTGTGGTGTACAATCCGCAATATAATTTCTGATATGAAGAATAAGCGTAGAGGAGATGTACTCTCTATTTCGGAAGGTCAGTTGAAAGTGAGTTATAAGTCAGTAAATTTTATAATAAGCACTATTCATATTCTCATGTTTAATTTTATCTTATGTAGATTTCCTTAGTTCCTTCTTTGGTGGGTTTGGCGGAGAACCTTTACCTTACTTAGAAAAGATATTCTGCCACCTCACGCACAACCTTCGTGACAAGTAAGTTTTACTGATAGTAATTAATGACTATCTCACCTGAAAGTGTCAGCATGAAATTGGAGTGATTTACTTTGTCTAGAAAGCCACAAGTGAGAAGCATATCCATAATGGAAGCTCTTCATGGCACCTTTGAAAGAAAAAGTATGGGGAAATTATGCTGAGACAGATATTGTGCAGTATGTAACTGATTGTTCCTAGTATGTATTAATAAAATATAATTTTCTGACGTAGTGAGATGCTCTATGTGTGGCACTGAGACTTCTCGAAGTCTTGTGAAAGTTGGCCTAGATGTGCCACTTCTTGACAACGAAGTCACCTCTTGCCAAGATGCAGTCACTTGTAATTTATCCGCTTCGTACATAGAGGATGAGTGGTGCTATGAATGCAGCTTTTGTACGGAACACAATATTCTTGCAAGTAGTTATATTTCCCTCCCACCCATGTTGTGCCTGAAATTTTCTAGGTATGTAATTATGATGTTGGGTTTCATTACATGTGTTCTCATGATTGGTTTGGATCAGTTACAGTTACAACATGTTGCAGATTCTCAAACGAAGGTGTGAAGAGAACATTTAGTGTTCATCTGGACATGAACTTGCAATTATCATCTGGAGCCAGTTACAAGTTTGCAGGCTGTATTCTACATGAAGGCGAGAGTCGTGCTGCTGGACAATATATGACCCTTGCGAGGTGTCCATCTGGATCCTTCACTCTTTTGATTGATGCTCAAGTAATTTCTAAGCAAATATCAAAACAGAAATAGTGTATTTGTCACATTCCATTGAGAGTAAACTTACATTTGTATCTGGCAGGTGAAGGCTGTTCGAAGAGAATCATTATTAGTCGACAAATCTCTTCCTAAAAAGATTGTCATAGCTATGTACAATTTAGAAGGAAAATGTGAGAATGAAAAGGTAATGTACTTTTTGAAACTTATTATGTAGCTTGTTCTTTGTGAAATATTTGACAGTACACAGAATTTTATATGTCTTAGCAATCTTTTGGAGAAGATGCTAGAAACAATTCAGTTCACTCATGGAAGGAAACATCTTTCCCATGGGAAGTGCAGCTGGATGACCTGAACACTTCTGCTCAGTCAATACGGTCAACACATGGGACGTGGACAGAAACATCATTCCCATGGGAAGTCCAGCTTGAATCATCTTTTCAATCGTCAAAGGCAGAGGCAGCGTTTCCTGGAGAAGTAGACCTGAACTTGTCTATTCGTTCAAATCACTCTGCAACATGGCTTGTTACGAAAAATGTTGGGATTGGGGTAAGTTTTCATGTGTCGTTTGTCATGCATTTCTCGAATGCACTCAGTTTAAAACCCATCAAAGATTAATAAAAAAGAAAAGCACATTGAGACAAGTATGGCTTTTAAGGTATCTATATGTGAATTGTGACGTTACAGGAATTGAGCATTTCGTTGGAGGATCAGCAGAAAACAGGAAATGAGTTAAGAGAAATAATGGACCATAGTAATTCAATCAACAGTAATTTTTCAACCTCATTCATGCAGAATGATGACAATTTGGACACATACTATGGAAGTGACACATCCTATGAATCTATACTACAATTAGTAAGTTATAGTGTAAGATATTAATTATAATACGTCAAAACTGTATAATTTGGTCTAAAATAAATGTTAATTATTTACAGGAAGAGCCCCAACCCAAAAAGAAGGTGGCTTGTAGGGTACTGGACCTGGACTTTACTGATGAGGTAACAATGCAATTTCTAATTTATCAGTAGATTAATATGATAGAAGCACATTTTCTTGGCACTCTCATTTCAAAATACTCGGGTAGAACGACCTCCCTGTGCAGCTTAGTGTTTTTTTCAACCAAAGCATCAAAGAATTGTTTGTCAAATGGCACAGTTACAACCAAAATATCTTTAACAGACCATAAAGCTAGATCTGCCTCCTCAAGTTTTAGGATTCCAAGACTCTGCTGAATTTGACAGTAAAACTTGTGATCTTCTCGGAGTTTAAATTCACCATTAGTGCCAATGGCCAGACAAAATCTTCCTAATTGATCTTTATTTAAATGCCGTTGGAACTCTTGAGGCCTTATCTTTTTGAGCACTAAGGCACTTAATTTCCAACAGTCCAGGAGGCATACTCGGGGAGTACACAATGCCGTCTGGACTGCAACCAAGACCAGGATAAGATGAATTAACATGGAGACCTAATTCTCCATCTATTACATCCCTGTTTTCATGTCGCCATTTCATATAAGCATCTCTTGCTATAGGTTCATGTTTTGTGCCATAAGCCATTGCAGGTGTAATTGCTTGATCAATACTCCACAAATGACTTTGCAGAAAACCTGACAGTCCTCTATCAGTCAGATGGAAAGCACGATATGCCACTGAAGCTGTCACAAGCACACTCCTGCGCCCACCCCAATTCATGCTTCCACCTTGAGTTCGGGTGCCAGGGATTTCATACACAGTGTCTTCAGGCAGGGAATTGTAGGTGTATGCAATAAGTCCGTCTTCAGTCGTTGGTGCATTTTCAGTAACAATTACTTCAGGGAGGTTTTTGAGGAATTTTCGGCAGAGCATAGCGAGACGTTTTTTCCCTTTGCAATCCAAATCATAATCAGTATATTTTAGTTCCAAGTGATACTGCCATCGTGTTTTCTCTGGATTCTTGGACAAAGCTGACATAAAATTATTGATGTCTTGTTGGGTAGCTTCCTTTGTCCTGTGCGAAGTAGGTCTTGGGTCGAAATGTTGTCTCCTTTTCACATCAATCTTGTAGGCAGGGTACAGCTTATCTCGAATATTTCCTGGGTTGCGTTGCAATGAACCTCTGTTCCACTCGCACGGTCTTGAAGTGCATGTAACAGCTGCAAGATACAACAGTTAATTTTAAAATTACAATCTGAGCAACTTTGAAAACATATTGCCACATAAATTTAGAATGAGAGAAAATAAATGCACAATAAATTTCAGTACCCCATTCTTTGGAATGGCAAACTTTGGCCTTTGAAGAGGTTCGTAGAATGGTAAATATAGCCCTCTGCGAAGACCTTAGTTTGTCATTCTTTTTTAGACGAGGCCTTAGGTTTTACAGTGTATTTCAGTGTATTTATTGGTAATATTTATAATGTTTTTTTTTTTTTTTTTTTTTTTTTTTTTTTTGCTGCATTACTCACCTAGAAATTACCTTCAACATCATGTATTTTCCAATTCTAAATGTGTTTACCCCATTACTAATAATTTGTTTTTGTCTTTCCAGGAAAAAGAAGGTAGAATCTCTGGACTACCACCTACATTAGCAGTTAAACAAGGTCTAGTGCGATATGACGTTTGCAAGACAATGGCTGAAGAGGACTTCAAATTCTTCACTGGTCTATCTCAGTGCAACTATGAAGTGCTTTTTGAAGTGATGGGGGGTGATTCAGTAATAAGGAAACTGAAATATGAATTTAAAGAGAAGACTCCCCAAAAGTTAATGCCCCAAAAGTTGTCATCCAGAGATAGACTTTTCATGATGCTCGTGAGGATGAGAAGAGGTGTGCCTTTCAGAGACCTGTCATACATATTTGGTATAAGTGTTACTCAATGCTGTGTCATCTTCAATGCAATGATAAGAACCACATATGAATGTTTAAGTTCCTTCAAGAAAGCCATTTTCACAAGTGGGTAATTCCGCGGTAAAAAGGCACGACTCCCGACGTCGATCTCACCGATTTGGCTATAATTCACAGAAAAGACTCGAATAGTGGTGTAATGAAACGGTGCCAAACGGTTTTGCTCGGAAAAATTTCGTTTCGGAGATATGGTGATTGAAAGATGGTTTTTTTTAACCTAAAAACGCCGAAAATCACGTTTTTTGGCTGTTTGCAGCCTTGTAGAGAAACGCAAATATCTCAGCCATTTGAAAAGATATCGAAAAAACCGAAAAAAGCTTTGGAAAGGGGAGAACGCACTCTACAAAAAAGGTCATTTTAGACTTTTAGCTCAGTGTAAAAAATTCGTCGATATTTTGAACTTTAAGCAAAAGAAATTGCTATGTAAAAATTAAAATCGCTATTCCCAAAATACCTTATTTTTAATTTTGACGAAAATTTGGTGGAAGGGCCCTCTTACTATGTAGAATACACCATAATTTTATTGCGTTGTGTTTTGAAGTCGTTCTTGAGTTTTGGGGTCTGACGTGCAGCAATGCGAGCTACCAAATCGCGTCGTTTTGGGTTGCTGCGGCCGCTACTGTTCGGTGTGTCGGGCAGCGTCGTTCGTACTTCGCGCGCCCATTCCGAGGGTGCACCATGTGACCTCTGACGGCCAATGAGAGGACCACACACCAGAATGTTTCATACCTGGTGCTTGCAATTGCTGATCTTTAGCTTTAATTGACGGTTATATGGTTTTCTTGTAAGTTTGCGATGTTCCTTGTTCCAGCATGAAGAAATGCTCGATTGGACTATTTTCATGTTCAAAAGTGTGCTCGTCAGGAGAGTTCATTCTTTCTTCGTCGACGAAGAAAGGATCCTTAGGCGACGGGGAAGTTGACTTGTTACAAAGACGTTCCGGAGTGCCTACATATTTGGATGGAACAATTAATTGTAGTTCTTTCTCTTTCTGTCCTGTAGGATGTTCGAACCTTCTGTACAACAGTTTCCTGTGGATAACCAACGAATTGAACTGATACACCAGAGTGCTCTGGTTTTTGAACCATATCGTGCTATTTCCTGATACTCTGGTCTTCTACGTTCCTGAACTGCAATTATGATGGGCTTCAAGTTTTAATCCAAGACCTGTGCCTTATGCATTTCTTCTTCTGTCACCCCATTAGGTATGACTTTTGTCCCATATACATTCACTGTGTTCTCATTCATCCTAATCTTACTTCTTTCCATAGTAATGCATGTGCTACAGTTGTTGTGACACTGTTCCTGCGTTTGACATGCACAAACCATGACTTCTTTATCTCTGTCTTCTAACATGTCGCATTTCTTACAATCTTCACAGGGCCTGTGAGATAGGGCATCTGCATATCCTATGTTGGTACCTTCAACATGTACTACCTGGAACTGATATGGAGCTAATCTCTCCAGCCATCTAGCCAGTTTACCTGTTGGATTCTGAAAGTTCTTTAACCACTGCAAGGCTGGATGATCTGATCGCACTGTGAAAGGAGCTCCTGCTAGGTAATAATTAAATGCCTTTATTGATTCAACTAGAGCTAGTAGTTCTCTGTGTGTGGCGCAGTAGTTCCTTTGTGCTGGGTTAAGTGTTTTTGACCAGTATGCAATGGTGACTTCCTTTCCATCTTGCTCCTGAGTTAATACAGTCCAAGACCTGTGAGGCTTGCGTCTCAAGTTAATGTGAAAGGTCCTTTGTTTACATCTGGAGTGCCTAGTACTGGTGCTGTAGTCAGCAGATGTTTTATTTTGTCAAATGCTGTTTGGCATTCAGATGTCCATTCAAACTTTTGTCCCGTCTTTTGCAATTTAAACATGGGTGTTGCTATGGTGGCCATATGTGGTACATATTAGGAATAATATTAAACCAGTCCTAATCAAGACTTTACCCCTTTCTTATTTGTAGGTACTGGCCAATTTAATATTTCCTCTATTTTGTTTTGATCTGTTTTAATTCCTTTTTCCGATAACCTGTGTCCCAAGTATGATACCTCTGGCTGGAACAGCTGACACTTCTTTGCCTTCAATAGAAACCCCGCTGATCTTATACGATTAAACAGAGCTTCCAATCTTTCCATCGTTTTGTGTGACGTTGTCCCCACCTATGCAGTTATCATCAAGGTAAACTGACAAGGTATCTTCCAAATCATCTTGTGCATTTTTCTCTTTTGCTGGAGTAACTATTCTGTCTGCAATATACTGGAAGGCTCCTGGTGCTGCTGACAGACCAAAACTTAGTCTGGTGAAATCAAACTGTCTGTGTGCCAGCCCCGGACTCTCCGGTAGTATTATTGCTGCCTTTGCCTGGTCCTCTGGATAGATTTCTAAATTATGATACCCATGTGCAAGATCAAATGCATGATACATTTTCTTCCCTCCCACATGTTGCAACAAGTCCTGCACTCTGGGTATGGGTGTTGCTGGTACCCGAGTGACTGCATTTGACGCTCTGTAGTCAATGCAAACTCTGACCTCCCCTGTCTTTTTCATGACACAAAGTATCGGAGATGCCCATGCAGACTGACTGGGTCTTATAGCTCCTTGTTCCAAATACTTTTTAATGGTTTCTAGTACTGCTTGTCTGTAGTGAATGGGAATAAGTCTTGCTGTTTGCTTTATGGGTGGGTGATCTCCTGTATCTATTCTGAACTTTATCCATGGGCATTTACCAAATGTTGTGTTGTCTTTTGCAAATATGTCGTGATGCTTTTTCAACAACTTTTCCAATTCTTCCTTTTCTGTTCCAAATAACAATTTGCATCTGTTTACGAGCTCCTGCAAGTCTTTTGGAAGATCCTCGTCTTCCCTGATTCCAGGCAAAGATGGTTCTGTATTATACTCCGCATCCTCGAATGTAACTGTTTCGTGATTAATTACATTTACAAATGCACATTCATCCTCATTCTCATCTCTTTCCTCCTCCCCTACTCCTTCCTCATATTCATCTGGGTGTAGGATGAATACTTCTTCTACCACTGCATATTTGGGAATTGTGACGCATTTATCCCAAAAGTTTTGCATGACAATGGTTAGTGCTGCTGTCACACAGGGTTCTAATCCCGACTGAGCTGCTACTCCTACTGGCAGTTTGGAAACTTTATTTTCAAATGCTGGGTTGGACACAAACAACCCTAACTTTGCAGCACCTGGTAGCTGGCTTTGATTTTTATTCTGGGTACCAATTGTGTCTTTCTCCAAATTTAACAATCCTCCCCGTTCAGCGGTCTTAGCTTCGACTCTCCTCCTACCCTGGTCACGACCATTTTCCCGCCTGCTGCCCGTCTCCGGCCTCGTGTGCCCGTCAAATGCACTCACGACTCCACTGGCCGGCCCTACGTGCCTGACTCTACCTCACGTCACACTCTCACTACCTCGTACCCCACACAAGTCACACTCAAAACACTCGTCGCCAGATGTTGAGTTGGGAAAAGGGGAAAGAACACACGCACTTGCCTTGGATGCAATCCCGGAGTTGAGGTGCAGCTCCGAGCTGGTCCGCAGGTAGAGTGGCTGCCTCAACCGGGGCAGCCGCCGGGTACGCTCCAGTAGCGCACCCTGGCGGTCGCCCGAGGAACTTTCCCAGCTCGGACACCACATAGGTGCTCATGTACTCACGGAAAAAAAAAGTTAAGCTGTGTTAACTAAATGTTAGCTGTCATAGCTAATATGTTTGCTGATATCGTGACAAGCAAGTTTTTTAGCTACCACAGCGATATGTTTGCTGCCATAGCGACGCGGCAGCTATGAGAGCTAATGCGTCATCTGCAGGAGAAAACGCAATGTTTGATTCAGTGAATGGGATGTTCTCTACCCTAACTAAGCCTTTGCTAAATCCAGCTAAGCGTTAGTTGTAGTAGCTAATTTTTGCCTACCAGAGACAATTTTTAGCTATGGTAGCTTATAAGTTGCTTGTCACGATATCAGCTAACATATTAGCTACGGCAACTTATGTATTTTTTTCCGTGCTTTGCCTTAACTTTCAGCAGTATAGTATGAGGAATTCCTAACGTATCTTGTATTGTGCTATTTTCTAGTGAGTATAGCAATTGACGTCTTGCTAATGTTGAACCAGTACCAGTAATTATATCTGATGCTGTACATTCTATTGTAGATCCTTTAATTTTTTGCAATGATTCGATATTGTGAGAGTTGACATCTACATTTCTTGAAAACAGATGTGTAGCATTTTTCAGTTCCTTATCTTCAGGGACACTTTTGTAAGTTCTTGATTGAAATAATTGAATATCAGATTTGGTTAATTTACCTTTGGCTATATGGTTTAAAGCCTTATAAAAATGTTTGTCGTCTTGTCCCTTAGACCTTAAAGACCTTAAGCTTATTCCACAATCTTTTATCAAATATCTCATCATACGGATTACTGCACTTCGAATTGTCTAATGCAGTTCCAAATACTGGTCGAAGCTGGTAAAAATCTCCAACTGCTAGTATGGAAATTCCACCAAAGCTTTTATTGGGATTGAAAAGATGTCTTAACCGTTTGTCAATCATGTCCGAAATATGTTGACTGACCATGGAAATTTCATCTATTATTATTAGTTTCACATGATGCAGTTCAGTTGCCAGGCTGTTTGATACGCTAGCTGACAGTTCATTCAAATTTTTCTGGTTTGGAACAAGTTTAAAAGCTGAGTGAAGAGTTTGTCCTTTTATATTAAAGGCTGCTTTTCCAGTACAAGCACACAACAACACCTTTGGTTTATCAGGATTACCATCTGGTGATGCATTTAAAATTCTTGTTAAAGTCTGATAAATTACTGAAATAGTCAATGATTTTCCGACTCAAGCTCCTGCAGTCAAAAAATATAATATCTGTTTATCTGATGTTTGAAAGTGATAACTCAGATGATATACAAAGTCTCTTTGATCTGTATTTAATTTTTCATGTAGGTGTTGGAAGTCAGCTTGTGGTACTTTGCTAGGAGTAATAAATTTAATAGGATTTTCTCTCTCTATTTATGTTCCAAACTCAGTTTGAATATCTGCCTTTGTCAGTGAATCATTTAATGTATATGAATCAAAGTCAAAAACTGGCATATCCAATGAATTTTCTCTATCTTCAATAATTTCTCTATCTTCAGCTTCTTCTAAAGCTAATGCCATAACTTCATCTTGAAGACTATTAAATAGTGATTTAACTTTTTGAATCGAATCTTTATGTTGTTTAAATAATTTCTCAATGTCTCGTTGAAGAATATCTTTACTCTCATTCTTCCAAGGATGGTAAAGCATAAGGTGCTCTCTTAGATGATTGTCTGGTTCCAATTCGTAATGGTAGTTTCTGTATCGAATAACTCTAGGTTTTGTTCTTTTTGTTATATATTCTTGGTTTCTTTTCAGTTTTAATGAGTGTTTGGTTGGACTAGTAGAAAATCTGTATTGTGCAGCGAATTCAGCTAATGTTATCAAAGACAAAGTGTTTGGTCTCTTAACATAATGGTCTAATAGTCCTCCTTCAAAAATATCCGTAGAGTCATCTGCTAGAGATTCTAACTTTTCTTGTGATTTTACCAATTTGACTCTTTCATTAGGTGGAAAAGTAGATATAAAAATACATTCTTCACTACATTCAGACATATGAAGTTGTAAGATGTTGTAACAAGCTTCCTGAGGGTGCTCCCACAATCATACCTTTACTTCGCTTCACTTCACTTTGGCCCGCTCACGATGGGGGAGCGGAGCGGGGTGTCGGAGGTCATCCCGGGTGGAAGGATCTGGACTTGAAACTACACCCATTTTCTTAACTTTTTTTTCCACTTATATTGCAGGTAGAATACAGAAGGGTCTAAGTCAGAAATAATGTTCAGAGTGTGTCTATACTCAGGTCTTTGTGTTCTGAAACTTCAGTTAAAGTATAAAAAAGTATGCTTAAACTACAATTAAAGAATAAAAAAACTATACTTTAACTGTAGGAAAAGTACCTCTTTTTTCGGACAAACTACAGTTTTCTGCTAGTTTTCCATAAATCGTTCCAGAGTTGTATCAGTTTTATGCCACTTGTTTAACAGTTTTACTACAGTTTCACTAGAGTTTTTCTACAGTCACACTGCAAGAAAACTTGAATTATTCATTCAGTTTGTACTGCCAGTCCAATTGCAAGAAAAATATGCTTCTTGTATAGAAAACAACTACTTATGTCAGTGCTTGTTCTGCAATCCTTGATTGTGCTTTAGAAGAGGAATACACAGTCCGCATGTGATAAACGAACACTTGTAAATAGCAATTAAAATGTTCTACTTATTTCAAGATTTATTGATGACTGTACTCATTGTAACTCATTGCACCTAAGAAAATAACAGTTGGTTGAAATTCACGAGAAACCTTGCAAATTTCAAGATATGCTTTGGAATTAATAATTAGCTTGTCAATTGATTCTTTATTGGCTCAAAACCTAGAAAGAAAGAAAGAAAGAAAGAAAGAAAGAAAGAAAGAAAGAAAGCAAGAAAGAAAGAAAGAAAAAAAGAAAGAAAGAAACGTCAGTCTAATATTTCAACCTTGCATTATAGCGTTATTCACACTCCGCACACTCCACCTGGTCGTGGTTGGACGGTAAGAACTTCTCGAGAATTAGTTAGTTTGATTTTTAAAAACAATGTCTGTAGAAAGAGAAAATTTCAGTTTTTAAAGAAACTTACCATAAACTGTAGCATGGTATCATCAGAAGTGATTTTCTCCTTATCCTGTTCCGTTGATATGAGTTACTAAACTTTGATTGATTCTTCCTGCTCAAGTCCGGACTGTGATGATCAACCTGGCTGCGATAACCATTTCATACTTCTGACGACAAAATAAATGCTTTTGTAATTGCTGCGCCCCTTATTCCAGCACCCTACTGCAATAGGAATACAAACCAAATTAGTTGGTTTTATTTTTAAAAACAATGTGAGTTGAAGGTGCAGATTCAAGTTTTTAAACAAACTTACCATAAACTGTAGTATGGTATCTTCAGAAGTGATTTCCTCCTTATCCTGTTCCGTTGAAATGAGTTACTGTACTTTGATTGATTATTCTTGCTCATATCCGAACTGTCATGATCAAACTGGCTGCGATCTGGCTGCGATAACTATTTCACATTTCTGATGACAACATAAATGCTTTTATAGTTGCTGTGCCTTTAATTCCAGCACCCCACTGCAATAAAAATACAAACCAAATTAGTTGGTTTTATTTTCAAAAACAATGTCAGTAGGAGAAGATTCAAGTCTTTAAACAAACTTACCCTAAACTGTAGCATGGTATCATCAGAAGTGATTTTTTCCTTATCCTGTTCCGTTGATATGAGTTTCCATACTTCGATTATTCTTGCTCATATCTGAACTGTCAATATCAAACTGGCTGCTAGCTAGCAAACCAAATTAGTTAGAATAGAATAAAAAGGATTGCAAAAAAATATTATAATTAAAAAACAAAACAAACAATAACTACTTAAATAGGCGTTGGCCTGGCCTTTGAACCAAGAGGTACTCAGGTCCTCGTAAACAAGAAGTAAGGTTATGGTTGTTGAAAAATCATGAATTCTGAATCGGCTCCACAGCTCTACGTAAAATAAATTAATTTTGAGGCAGTTTGAAGCGTCCTAGTTGTAGAAAATATACAAGGAAGAGTAGTATTTTGAGTAGCAAAACATTGTTTACTATCTGGAAAGGAGCCTTGACTTCGCCTCATAGGCTTTCAAGCCATCACGTACAAAATCAGATGTTACCAAAACGTTACACCATTCGTGCACTCTAAATGAAAGAGGACAATTTTGTCCCAGAAAATGTTGCGTTTTTGTACACATCATTTTCTTGGGACAAATCGTCCCACTAAATTGAGACAATTTGCATCCGAAATATTACAAATCGTCCCAAATTATTACACAAATTTGTCATAAGGGATTGGTGTGCACAAAAACGCAACATTTCTTGGGACAAAATTGTCCCTTTCCATTTAGTGTGTGAATTACAAAAACCAGTTCATGATGTCACTTACCTTTTATTTGAAGTAGAATAGAAGAGAAAACGTAGATTTCCCTCGATCATTGCGACGAAACACGAAACTTAGCAATCACGGCGACAAGGACAAGCGACAAGCAAGATGGCCGACGAAGGGAGAAGTAGGTGCAGGCTTGCCCGACCAGAGTGCGCCCACATCGCGTCGGCGACGGTGCCCGTGCCCGCGAACGTGCGAGCGCACCCGACCGCTAACGCAGCCGATAGCGACCGGATTGCATGAAAATCCTAAAAGATGGGCATACGAACACTTGTCGGTCCCGAAAACGTTTTGTCCTAATAATGTCAATGCTATGAAGGCTTTCTTAAGTTATCTAAAGTTAAGGTACGACCCGAGTCAGCGCCAGCCCTCACACTCGGCAGCGCTCCAGTATGGAGAGGTAGGGGTAGCTTTACGCCGGTATAAGGAGCACCTTATTCCGTCAAGTTTCGTTGTACTGTTATATGACGATTTGACTTGAGCGTGAACTGTATATTCGCGAAAAATTGAATGCAAGTCCCAATTTCATAGGGGCTCTGTAGAAGACGGACATGAAACTTTGAAGTATATTCTGCTCATAACAGTGCACTGCATACTTATTTACAAACTGCAAAAAAACTATGTGAAATATGGAGTGGTAGACGTGTAAAAGACAAGGCAAGAGTGCAGTGGAAAAATATAGTGTGAGGACGGTTACTTGCGTCTATAACGTGTAGTTTCGAAACTACAGTTTTAATGCTATAGTTGAAACTATAGTTTAAGTAGAGATCCTTCCACCCGGGATAAATACAGAGATGTCGTCCATACAATTTTTTTAAATCATATTTTCACACAAATTTTCGAAATTCACCAAAAATTAATGCTTATTGGCTGCGTTCTGCCCGCCGGTGGACTACTTTCTGCCGTCGGTGCATGGCGGATGACTACGCCGGCCCCTCGGCGATGGAGTAGGGCCGGCTATGCTGGCTACACCCCACGACCACAAGTTGTTACAGATCGGATAAAGTTCTGATATGGGTGGGTGGATTTTAAACATAATTATGATTTAAATACGGTAAAAACTTTGCCCAAAAGAAGCGATCAAACCTACGCTGTGGTTCCGACTAATCCCAGCACAGGCATTTGGGTGAAAAACAACACACAATTGCGTAACCGCCAACCGCTGTTGGAATCCTTCGAATCTTCCGTCCCGTCTGTTGTCTGACTCCTGGAGTACTCTGGAGTTCTCTGCTTTCCTCTCATCATCTCCAAAAGGTAAGAGCACAGTGAAAAGTAATCAATGAATTTCTGGTTTTAGTTCTAAGAAAACTGAAAGCGTCTGGCCGTGTAGGCTCTGTGCTGAGGCCGGCCGCGGTAATAAACAAGCGGATACGGTTTATAAATAATAAATAATTATTGATGAAACCATTGATGCATAGCCATTGTCAATTTGAGAGAAGGATCAAAGTCATGGAGTAGGTCCAAATTACCGATATACGCACTACCCCATGTCCCTGTCCCTGCTCGTCCGGGTACTGACGACTGGGTTGTGTTATTGTGACTATACTCCACTGTGGTGGATTGTTGTTCACTTAAAAGTAATTTTAAATACTAATGTGTAATTGGTGCATCGGTGAGAAGTCCTTTTTGTGACATATTTCTAAATTGTGGGTCAGCTTTGCCAAGTCAGTTCAATGTAACTCTTCAATGTTTTAACTATTCATTTATTGTTTGTTGTGTTTTTAGATGTCAGGCTTAGAGGATACTTTAAACAGCTCCGCAGTGTCCAATGCATCTGACATATCAGGAATCAGTCAGAAGAGGAAGAAAAGACCACCGAAGCAGGACTTGAATAGCCCTGCGCTAATTACACTCTAAAAAAAATCAGTACAAAATTTTGTAACACTGATTGGAAGTTTTTTCAGTAACCAGATTACAAATTTTTGTAACATTATATGTTACAAATTTTTGTATCGAGATGTTACAAATATTTACTTCCTAGTTACAAAACTTTGTAACACTATATGCTACAAATTTTAGTGTAATGCCTTACATCTTTTTGTTTCCTGACTAGAGTAGTTTGGCCCTGGCCAATTGCCGACATCCAACATTTGAACTATTTACACATTTTCCTTACAGAGAGTCAATTCAGCTTATATAGAATTGCTTAGCTGAGCGCATGAGTGGTACCCGGAGACATCTTAGTCGGAAGGATACCCCAAGCTTTCATCAATCCCGCTCTGGAGAGTCGTGCTGCCAGTTTCGGGGTCACGAAAGGCGAAGCCACAACTCCAAAAATTTTGAGATTCACGTGGATTTACCGCTGCCTGATCACATTTAAAAAGAGGGGGACGTTGCCGTACCCAACCAAGGAGACGGAGCAGGGACCTGCGCGCGTTCAAGTTGAACTAATTATTTCTGGCGCATGGTTTACGATTTAAACTTAAAACCTGCACAGGCACAAAAGGATTTGTCTTATAAAACACAAAGCGTAAAATTAAATGTTAGTATTTTGTCAAAATGTGATTTTAATGCGAAAGAATCGGTTTTGCATGTGACGCTCTGACCGTGACGCCATCTAGCGGCATTTCTTGGCGACACGCACGCACTTCAGAATCTCCCGTGTGACAGGAGTTTTGCCGTCGTTCGGCAGCTAAAGCAGTTCTTCCCTGCCCCTCCACTAAGTTGACCAGAAAAATGCTAGTTTGTCTTGCGCTTTGGATTTCGGTAACCGCACTTCATAGAACCAAATGTTACAAAATTTTAGAAACTAGATAACAACTTTTGCAATGTGAGAATTCAAAAATTTGTAACATTTTAGATTACAAATTTGTATATCAAATTTACGAAAAATAATGTCCAGATTACGACAACGTAGAACCAGTTTACAAATATTTGTAACATTTACAAAAACATGTAACAGTCACAAAAATTTGCATCAGTGTTCTAAAATTTTAAACATTGATTATAGTTTTTTGTAACAATTACAAAGTTTTGTTTCAAGATTACAAATTTTTGAATTCCCATCCTAGGTTACAAATTTTTGTTTCAAAATTGATACTAGAACTTGTAATTTTTTTTTAGAGTGTAGCCTAGTGGAGCAGCACCTGGTGTTGTGGGATTTTAGCTGGCCAGGGCACCACAATCTTGAAAGCCGTGCCCAAGCACCGGAAATAATAGCCAAAAACTTCCATGGAACCACAGGTAACGTCCTTGGTCATTTGCCTCCTCGATTGCACTACAGTAGAGCTAAAGTTGATCATTTATGTTTTCATTTTCAGGAGACCAATGCTGCAATCTATGGAATACAGTTAGGAAAAATTTGAAACAGAGTGAGGAAAGACACAAAAAAGCGAGGGGTCGACCACTTGAAATTTTTGTGTACATGGAATATATTCCAGTTGGAATATCTGGAATATCTGGAATATCTGGAATATTTTTGGAATATCTGGAATATTTGGAATATTTTTGGAATATGTGGAATATTTTTGGAATATCTGGAATATTTGGAATATTTGGAATATTTTCGGAATATCGGGAATATGTTGGAATATCTGGAATATTTTTGGAATATCTGGAATATTTTTGGAATATCTGCAAAAAAAAATTGGAATATTTAAATGACCGGAACAAATGTTCAACCCAGAAAGCTTCTCTCTGGTGGAACACAATCTTCAAAGACAGTCAAATACACTACTTTGTCGGTCGTATACGGCCGCCAAAAACACTTTATGGGGGTGCAAAACTTGGAAAATTTCGGATATGGGAGTGATTGACCCCCAAAAAGTGTTTTTGGCGACCATCTAGAACACTGAAAATGGAGGAGTCGCCTTTTTCGATCTTTGGAGAGCGACTTTTCTGTACCAAATTTGGATTCTCCTGGGAGAGTGACATGGATGAACATCACTCTATTAGAGTCACTTTGATGACTCTTTTTGAGTCAGATCATCAAATGTCACTCTTTTGGAGCGATTTAAAAAGTTCCAGAAAAGACTCGATTTGAGTCGTTTTAGCGAAAGTCACTTTTACTGAGCGATGAAAAAATACTCCGCTCATTACGGGCGAGAAATGTGACTAGTATATTTCCAGTGAAATGATCAGGACCTCAAAAAAAGCATTTCTAGATGGTCGCCAAAAACACTTTCTGGGGGTCAATCACTCCCATATCCGAAATTTTCCAAGTTTTGCACCCCCCAAAAGTGTTTTTGGCGATCATCTAAAAACGCTTTTTTTGAGGTCCTGATCATTTCTAGGTGGTCGCCAAAAACACTTTTTGGGGGTCCAACAATCCCATATCGGAAATTTTACAAGTGCTGGACCCGAAAAAAGTGTTTTTGGCGACCATCTAGAAATGCTTTTTTTGAGGTCCTGATCAATTCTAGATGGTCGCTAGAAAACAAAATTTTGGGTCCTTAAGTGTTATTTCGGTTATTTCTGTCTTTACGGGGCTAAAACATCGGTTCGGGGGTCCGGGATTGAAAATTTGAAGGTTGTGGGAGTAGGACATGGCTTCAGCATCATTTTAAAAAATTATTTTGACGATGTTGAGTTTTTTGAGGAGCTAAAACTGATAGAAGGACCCAAATACCCAACTTTTTTATTGATGCAACTGAAAGAAGAGGCCGAAAACCCCTAGAAACCAAATAGATATCCCGTGTACGAGGTGCGGAACATCTCGATAAGATACCGCCAAAACCCTGAAAAACGCGTTTTTTAAGCCAAAATCGCACTTTTTTCATTTTCGCCGGCCTGTAGCGCCTAAACGAGGTTCGGTCCCACATGTTTCACCCGTTTTATTTGAAAGAGCGAGTAACTATCTTTCATTTTCACCCATAAAAAGGTCAAAAAGTTATGGGGAGGTCAGCCGTCCAGGGCCGCGAAAACGCATGAAAAATAAACGAAATTTCGACTTTTGGGGTATTAGAAGTTAAAACTCGTCCATTCTGGGGCCGGATTCGGATTCCTGGGATCATTTTACGTACCGGTGCATGATGGACTCGCTTTCGAGAGCGTTTCGGCTCCACCCAGGTCGTTTTTTCGAAATTTCACTAAAAAAGGCTCAAAAACCTTAAAATCCTTATATCTCCGGAACCCTTTGAGCTAAAAATCTGCAAAAAATTGGGGAAAGGTCTCTTAAAGGGTACTATGGACTGAGGTCAAAACAAAAAAAATTCCAGGGGGTCACTGCAATTCGCGAAAATCTAGTTTGGAATGACCCATAGTACAAAAAGTGCACGGCGTCCGTCAGCCACCTGGTATAATTCAGAAAATCAGGGTGAAATATTTGGAAAATTTTGGAATATTAGGAATATTTTTGGAATATTTGGAATATTTGGAATATTTTTGGAATATTTGGAATATTTGGAATATTTGGAATATTTAGAATATTTGGAATATTTTTGGAATATCTGGAATATACGTTGGAATATCTGGAATAGGTTGGAATACCTGCAAAAAAATTGAATATTAAAATGACCGGAACAATTTTTCAACCCAGAAAGCTTCTCTGGTGGAACACAATCTTCAAGGACGGTCAAATACCCTACTTTGAGGATCGTTTACGGCAGCGAGCTCAACTTTCCTGTTCTCGCTATCGTGAACCATGGGTTGGTTCTGTTGGCTTTATAAGTCTATCAGTAACGAGCCCCCCGCCCGGCGCCTGATCTGCCGACTGCGGGGTAAAGCAACCGGCCGGCCCAGCCCATGGGCTGCATTTTGCATTTGCAATCCGCCCGCTCATGCTCGCCTCATATCCCTATGTTCCATGCTGCTCAGCCTCAGCTAAGCTCGTATATTGCTGGGTTCGGAAGCTCCAGCCGGCCTTATTTTGGGCACGCACATGCTACAAAAATCAGTCCAATTTCAGCGTCGCCATTGACGCTTTCACGACACTGACAACTATGCTCTAGGTCATGATTCTGTTGCTGCTGGTCGCCGAGCGTTCGAACATCATGTCCATGTCCATACCCAGGGGTCTACTAGGAAGAATGTTATGACTACCACCTCTGTATGGTGTAACCACCGAAGATTATATTGGAATACCTGGAATACTGATGGATTATATAGAATTCGGATAATCAGGAGTATGTGGAATAGCAGGAATATGTGGAATATTTTTGGAATATTTGGAATATTTGGAATATTTTTGGAATATTTGGAATATTTGGAATATTTTTGGAATATTTGGAATATCTGGAATATCTTGGAATATCTGGAATATTTTTGGAATATTTGGAATATTTTTGGAATATTTTTCAATGTGTACATGGAATATCCAAGTGGTCGACCCCTCGCAAAAAAGCAACTGCCTCTGGTAAAGAGGGGAAGCGCTGCCCTGACGAAAATGAGAGCATTCTCACAGCTTTCTGAAAAGGAGTCGAGGGCTTTTTAGAATGCCGTGGAATGCTGTGCGAAAGGACTCAGGAGCTTTCGTCTCCTATGTTTGAAACACCAAGAGCATTCTGAAATGCTCTCGAGAGCATTCGGAGAGCTTTTGAGTCGTTTCTTGATAGGACTCAACAGCATTTGAGAATGCTGTGCGAATGCTGTCGAATGGAGACGAATGCTGTGCGAATGGAGACGAATGCTGTGAGAATGCTGACGAATGGAAACGAATGCTGTGCGAATGCTCTCGAGAGCATTCGGAGAGCTTTTGAGTCGTTTCTTGATAGGACTCAACAGCATTTGAGAATGCTGTGCGAATGCTGTCGAATGGAGACGAATGCTGTGAGAATGCTGACGAATGCTGTGCGAATGCTCTCGACAGCATTTCAGAATGCTCTGCAAATGTTCTTTGATGGAAGTGTGGGGTGGGGGAGCTGCGGGGAAGGGGGAGGGGGAGGCGTGGGTGGTCGGGGGGTGGGGGGAGGGGGGGGGGCGTGGGGGGGAGGGACCATACCTAAATCGTCTGTTGTTCAGGGACCGTCATTAAACTGTGTACTTTTAATTTCGTGCGGGTGGCAGAAATGGGTAAAATACAGGTGCAAAAATATGTGTGCAGATAAAACATTTAATGGCCTACGATACATGTTAAAACTAAACGGACAAATTGCAAATGATTGAATAGGTTAAAAAATATTTACATAGATACATTTTTTACATTCTAATCACTTGATAACACTTAACACTAGCTAAAGACAAAAAAGGGATTTACAAAAAACTAAAGCGGAGTGAGCACTGCTGTCGCAATATCCTTCTCCCCCTGCAAGTGTACTGTCAAAGGCGGAAGCCCAGCAGCATACTGCTCTGGCCTACGCTCTTGAACAGAAGAGTCCAGAGGCGCAGCAGTCTCCCATCCTCCCCTATTCTTTTCCCCCCTCTTCACATACTTCCGTTTTGGAGTATTTGCGTCCTTTCGCACATAATTTTGGAGAAGATAAGTATATTGGTATTAGTATATGATGGTTGCACAGATAAAAATAAGACCTCAGATTTTAAAATGTTAAAGTATACTTACTTTTTTGATACCTGTCCTCTGGAAATATAAACTAGTTGCCCTTTCACTAAGGTAGCCAGGGAGGCCCCCAACCAACTGCTGTATCTCGACACTGCTATATTTTATGCTGGAGTCCTCCCTTACCAGCCAGTCAGAAAATAATGCTGCAAATAATATGAATGAGCGTCAGTTTCAATGTCTTCAATTTAGGGAACAAACATTTTAGATCTTAAAACTTACCCTTGGCCTCGTTTATGAAGTTTGGGGGGAAGGGCTTGAAGCCCTTTGCCTTTGTAGGCTTTAACCTATACAAATGGGCCTCTTCCCCAAACACTCCACACAACAGCAGCTTAGCCCAGTCAGCATGGGTGTCAGTGTGCCTCATATTATTAAGTGCATGCTTCTGGCAGCTGATGCCAGATCCAATAACCACCTGAAAAGTAATAATAATAAGTAGGGCAAGTGTCACTACATTTTCAGTTAGAGTGATTCCATGTCAAAGGTACACTGAAAAAAAAAAAGTTGTCTCCGAAATCGACCATTTTTTTTTGTCGGCTCTCCTATGGTACAAGACTCTACCCTGTAAATGGCAGCTCTCTAGGTGCACCCAGTCTGGAGATATAAAATACTACCATTTTGGTACACTGTTAAAAAAGTTTTGAAATTTCAGATCAAAATCTGTTGTAAAATTGTAAATGTGGTTGTGAAATTTCATAACATTACTAATTTTACAATTAAATATAAAAATTCATAACTCTTTTTGTGAAAATTCATAACTGTGTTCTGAAAATTATGAAACATTTGTAATTTTGTGACTCGAGATTGTAAAATTATGATCACTCAATCAGAAATTTGAAAACTGATCGCAATTTTCCCAGTGCTTATTCGAATTTTGCAAGCCGCACATTTTAAAGGTGCATTCTTCTCCCGCCGCGTCCCTACTAGCCAATCCCAGACCTGAGTTATTTTCGCAAGAAAGAGTATCTTGCTCATGTCCTGCATAGTGAAGTGTTTTTCCCTTGTTTGCCACCAGATGGCGTATGGACTGGGTGTCTGATACTTTTTCGTTAACATGTTAATTATCCACTAAATTTCTGAAATTCCGCTTCGGAAATATTGATAATCGGATAGAACAGTCTTTTCTTGATTTGCGAGTAGTGTTCCTTTTCAACTTTAAAAATATTAAAAATTTTGCATGAGTTTTAAATCCGTTCTCGCTGACCACTCATGACGCCAGCACATCGACCCTCCGGCGCCCAGGCCGTTGACAGTGCATCCGAAGTGATGTGCTTATCACACGATTTTTAGAATCTTATGCTGCTTAGGCAGCAGTTTCAAATTCTTCTCTCGAAACTGCGCGTTGTAGCCTAGCAACCTCCGTGAAATTTACTAACAGATATCATTATTTCTGGTGATTTTGAGGTCTCTATGGCTAAATTTCTTAAATTTGTTGGCAAATTTACAAACCAGCTTGCATTGAAAATTTATATCAAAGTTTGCGTTATTAATATCGTAGAATCCCAATTTTCAGAACATGTTTGCAAAATATTTTACAATTGTTTCAGTTGGTAATTTTACAAACATTGGATTGTGTAAATAATTGCCAACAATGTTTGTAAAATTACAACGAATTTTTTTAACAGTGTACTATGTAGAAATGAGCTGTAGGTAAAAGTAGGGAAGGAGTCATGGTAGCGACTTTCCACTTGGTATGCAGCTTGTTAGGAGTCAGTAGATGAAAAAAAAAAAATTTTTGAAAAAAAAAATTATTTTTTTTTTGTTGATTTTTTGAAGTGTACTTTTGGAAATATCTCAAATGATGTCATAAAATTTTTCGACGCAAAAAATACTGAAAGTAGCTCATATCACCCATGATTTATCCTGAAAGACTCATCACACGTAGACTTTTAGTTTTAGAGTTATGGGGATTGCGCTTTCCAGCTTTCTCAACGTAAACCCATAGAACCTGTATGGAATGACTAGAAGCTACTTGAGACTGTTGCAGAGTTCTACACTGGGTGAGTATGAACTAATTAAACTAAAATTGACTTCCTCTTAACATTGGACACCCTTTTCTGTAATAATATTTTAAATACTAAGGATACAGGGAAGGTTCGAACAAGGTAACGGTAACTGTTCATCTCATTCTTGGTTTACCATCACATTTGGTGTTCTTAGGCTAGTCAGATGTTTTAGAATAAATTAAAACTAAAATCTTCTTTGACAGCAAAAATCACATTAGTTCAATTATCCATTAATTTTATTAATTTAAGGACTATTGAATTAATGTGATTTTTGCTGTCAAAGAAGATTTTAGAGGGCAAGGAGCATCTCCGTATACGCCGTAGCAAGGTACTCGTCCGTGTAGAACGCACCCATCTCCCACTCCATCAGGATCTCCTTGATCAACGACTCCATGATAACTTCTCACTTCTATATAGTCACTATATAACGCCTTTCACTTGTCACTGGGATAATGGACCAGCGGCGCAGGCGTCTCTACTATATTTGGTGGTTGTATATCAGCCGCGAGAGTTAACTCGTCAAGATAGAGCGACTTCTATCGGCGAAACGCCAAAACTCGTTAAAATAGACTGATATGAAATGGGAAAACAACGCCACCTAGCGGCGACATGTTCAAACTCGTTAAAATAGACTGATATGAAATGGTAAAACAACGCCACCTAGCGGCAAAATACTAAAATTCGTTAAAATAAACTAACATGAAATGGTACAACATCGCCACCTAGCAACGAAATACTAAAACTCGCTAAAATGAACTAACATGAAATGGTAAAACAACGCCACCTAGCGGCGAAATACTAAAACTCGTTAAAATAAACTAACATGAAATGGTTCAACAACGCCACCTAGCGGCGAAATACTAAAAATCGTTAAAATAGACCGATTTGAAATGGTAAAACAACGCCATCTAACGGCGCAATTCCAAAACTCGTTATGACCCCTCCCCGGCCTCATCGTGATTATTCCCGAAGGGCCACAAAAATTGTTTGATCCGGTCCCGTCGAGATGAACCCGAAGGACCACAAAAATTGCGTGGGGCGGTCCAGGAGAAACGTTCGTCCCTCCCGGTGAAGGCAGAGTCCCGCGCGAGACACGCCATCCGCACCGCATGTAGCGTGTCCGGGCCCCCCGAGGGGTCGCCAACTCGCCTGAGCCGTGTACGGACTATTTTATATTATGGATATTATGAATATTATGAATATTATGAATATTATGGGTATTATGAAGTATTATACGGTATTATGGGTATTATTAAGTATTATACGGTATTATGGAGGTATTATGGTGGTATTATGAAGTATTATAGCGTCATAATGAGGTTTTTAGGTACTATTATAACGTCCTATGGTGGTTTTATGAATGTAATGGGGGAATTATAGACCATAATACACGTTTAATAAAAGCTTGCACAATTATTTTAAAATTTGCTATTTATGTCTCCGAAATAAGCTCAGATTCACTCAAAGGCTGCTTAAGATGTTTACTTAGGAGAGTAATGGCGCTAGGCAGGCAGCTCGCAGTACATTTGTACCGGAAGGGTGGCTACGACCTCTTCTTTGCTGCACTCTGCCCTCCCCGGTGCAAAACTCGACATCCGCTCGACGACGTTCGGCTTTCGGATACACAGATTCGGTAACTACGCGCGTAGTATAGTGTGTGTTGCGAGAGCCGTCGGCATAGTGAGGGCGTACGTCGACATCAATGTTATGTTAAAGACAGCTTAGGTGTTGTCCTCACATGCGTTTATTGTAGTGCACAGCGTTCACAGTGTTGTGAGCTTTGACACAATAACGAATAATTTAAGTTTAGAAGGTTCTCTTGAAACCGAATAATATATTGCTTTTGTCGGTTATGTTCGTTTCTACTACAAACAGCGGGAAACAGATTGGTTTCAAAATCGTCTCTACCAATTATACGTAAAACAAAAATTTATCGATTTCTAGAAATGTTCCCTACTTTAATTTCATAAAGCCCTTTTCTTCGATAAATTGGTGGATAGTGTGGGATCCCGGACCAGCCCAGAACGCCCAAAACAATGCAGAATGCCGGTTAGTTTGAAACATTTAAGGTAGGTTGCGCTGAGGTCGGATGGTGACAGGGTCATGGATGAGGGAGGGGGCGGGGGGAGGTGCGGGAGTTCTTCCCGAGAGACGGGGTTCCTTCCCATCCCTACCTCTCCGTACCTCTGAGGAAGAGTTGGGAAGAGGTTGCCTAATTGGGAGAGATAAAACGGGCGACACTCCAGGCAAACTGCAACCACTATTCGCACACACTCAAGGCATCCTGCTCGCACCAAGTGCAGTGGAGGTAAGCGAGGATGCGTTAGGACGCGCTGCACGTTTAAAGGCCAAATAGGTGTAGTAGAAAAAAGTTAGGATTATTCTTCCTTTTAATGAGATATTATGAAGTATTATGAAGTATTATGGTGTATTATTGTAGTATTAGAGTCAGTAAAGTCATTTGATCAGCACCGCTGATATTCTCATGAGTTGGTCGCTAGTCTCGCGCCAACTAGTCTCACACCAGGATCTCCGCGGGATTGTTTGAAAGCAGTGAGTGAGCGAGCGCGTCGCGGTTCCAACAAAGCCAAGCGCTCAGTCGTCGTGCAGCCTTGGCCCAGAGCAGACGTGTGTCGTGGTTTGTCTTGCCCAGCGCTGTACTCGTTCCCTGCACTTCAATAAACCTCTGATCCAGCATCCCTGTTGTCTCCTTTACTCAGTCTACCATACGCTACAATTGGCGCAGTCGGTAGGACTGAGAAAAGGGAGGCCAGGGTCCTGGATCTTTGGATATTGAATTTCTGACCTTCCAGATCATCGTCCCTGTCCCGGCTGAGCTGCACGGCGTGTCTCGAGCGTCCCGGTGTGCTGCTGCAGTGACCCGGTGTGACCTGGTGCGCGCGGAGGCCCGGCCCCGTCCCGTCCCGCTGCTGCCCGTCCCCGTCCTGCAGAGCCCCGCCCCGTGACCCCGCGGCTAGTGACCTGAGTGAGTCGTCCTCCCGTCTCAGTCCCTTTCCTGTCCTGTCCTGTGCTAGCGTTAGCTTCCCGCCGTCCCCGGGTCGTGACCTTAAGCCCGCTGACCCGCTGATCTGACCCCGCGATGGAGGGCATTCCCCCTCGCGGTGGCTGGCGTGGCGGTCGGCGTGGTGGTCGCGGCGCCGTGCGGCGCGGCCCCATTGTTGACCGGCCGGCGTGGAGAGCCCCCCTCCTCTTTCCGCCGGGCGTCGACAATGAGGCAGAGGAGGCTGACCTGTACGAGGCAGGCAGTGATGTCGAAATGGAGGTGCTTGACCAGCCCGAGCAGGCCGCCCAGGCCGGCCCGGCTGACATCAACGCCCTCCTCCAGGAGCTTGCAGCTCTTAGAGCAGCCATGCAAGCTGGCGGTGCAGGGCAGCACGCGGCCGTAGGCGCTGCTGTCCAGCACGCGGGCCCGGCCCAACAGCCTCCCGCAGCCGCCCTAGCGCCTTTCAACCCTCTGGCCCAAGCCCCCTTAGCCCCGCGAGTAGTGTCGGCGTCTGAGATGCTTACCCTCCGGAAGGCCGTCCCTAGGTTCGACGGTAAAATCTCTTATGAGGCCTATCGTGCTTCATTTGACGATTTAGTGGGGCTTTACCCTTCCCTCAACGAGGATCAGCGGTTTCAGCTGCTATCCTCTGGCCTGCAGGGCGCGCCTCAATCGTTACTTGAGGACTTAGGCGCAAATCGTACATTCGCAGCGTTAGATGAAGCGTTGCGATTGTCGTACAGTAAGCCAGTTCATGCGTGGACTGAGATGAATAATCTCACCACGATGAAGCAGGACCTCTCCGAGTCCCTGGAGGAGTGGTCCACGCGGGTAAGTCGGGCGGCACGTCGTGCCTATCCCGGCATGCCTTTGGCGTCTGTGGAGGAGTTTGCTGTCCAGTATTTTATTATTGGGCTCAACTCTTCTCAGATCAAAAATGGAGTTTCAGGCCTGTCTTGCCACACATTGCAAGAAGCCTTGAATGCTTGTCGGTTGGTGCGGTCCAGACTCACATCTGGACCCGCGGCCAAGAAGGTGTGCACTGCCTCCGTGGCAGAGGCCACCGTCGAGGTCGTGCCGGCACCAGCGGCGCCCGCGCCGTCAGCGGCTGCGCCGTCGCCGTCCACGTCAGCTGGGCCGTCGTGGCAGGACCAACTGGCCGCTCTCAGCCGTCAGGTTGAGCAGGTGGTCCAGGCGGTCCGCCAGACGACCGTAGCAGCTGATGCTGGTCCGAGCACCGACCGAGGCCGTGGTCGCGGTCGTGGCCGTGGTAGAGGTCAGGGTCGTGGTGGCCGTGGAGGCCGTGGTGGTGCTCCGCAAGGAGCCTGCTATAATTGTGGCGGATTTGGTCATTTCGCCATCAATTGTCCACGTGGCCCTAGACCTCGTGACAACCCGCAGCCGAGGGCTCCTGCCCCAGCTGCTGTCACCACCCCCGCACCGGCGGCGTACGCCTATCAGGTTCCGGACGCCCGGCTGTACGGCAACCCGCCGTACTACCAGGCGAACCTGACGTGGCCTGCGCAAGCAGCGCCACTGCAGCTGGCGCCGCTCGCCGCCCCCGCACCTGCGCCGCAGGTGCAGGCAGCTGTGCTGGCCCTGCCAGCTGGGTATCAGCTGCAGGTTCCGCCCCCGCCGCCGCGGTCGGGAAACGGACAGTAGCCTCCCTGGTAACTAAGGCGATCACGCCAGGTGAGGCCAAAGCGCCTTTGACACAAGAGGCACAGGTGCAGCCAGTGGGCTCACCGACCGCCATCTTGAAAGTCAATAACATGCCTGTAACTGTGACCATTGATACTGGTGCACAGATAACAGTGCTGAGGCGAGGCTTGCTGCCTGGTCCTCCAGCACCGCCTTCCAAGTATCGCTTGAGAGGAGTAAATGATGCTGTGTCCGTTCTCTATGGACCAGTCATTACTACTCTTAAGATTGCGGGGGAGGAATACAGGTGTGTAGCGCTAGAGTCGGATATTCATGATGAATGTATTTTAGGCATGGATTTCATGCGAGTCCATAGGGCCGTGGTGGACACTGGCCGCCTAAAACTTTATTTGGATAGTCCGAGCAAAAATGCACAAGTTACCTGCCCATTTGCGCTCCGTGAATCTTCGGATGCTGGCAAATTTGGTGCTAATAGCGTCTTTGTGGTGGCGCGTGCGGCTGTGACAGTCGAGTTGCAGCCGTATGGTTCAGTAATTTGCCCGGCCCAATTAAGGGGCATTTTTCCGGTTCAAGACCGAGTGGTGACCGCGCGGGTACTTCGAGCTCAGTGCGTCTTGGAGAGCGATGGCTCAATGGAGGCGACCATGGACGGAGTGCACGCCGTGCCGATGGTGCCAGTAGCTAGTTCAGTAGTTAGTCCAGACGGCACTAGAGGGAGCTCAACAGAGGAAGTGACCGGCGGCGCGGCATTACTCGGTCCAGAGGCGGTCCGCCCCGGGCGTGGCAGCGCGGACACATCAGATTTCGACACCACCCCTACTTTTGCTCTCCTAAGTGGAGATTTTAATTTTCAAAGTCGAAATTCGATGTGTCCTAACGGTGCGTACGAACGGGAGGTGGATCGCGCTCTATTCGCGTTAACTTTGGGCTTAGTTCAACCGTCACCACTTTTAGATCAAAGGCAGTGTGCGCTTGTGCCAGGCGTTGTGCCCTTTGCTCCAGGCACTATGGAGCTAGAGCTGGAGAACCAAAGCGGTAATCACGTCGTGTTACCACGTGGTTCTGTGGTTGCACTTGTGCATCCCGTCGGCTTTGTGGACCTCCAAAAGTACGAGCCGCTTGATCCCGACGACATTGTCGACGTGGAGTCTGCGACCGTGGAGAGAGTCCCGATCACTGACCAGGCCGACATCCAGCTCGAGCCCCGCCTGCCCCCAATTGCTCTAGACGAGAACCTCCCTGAGGATTTGCAGGCTCTCGCTGATCGGTGTGAGGATTTGACATCAGAGCAGAAGTGCAAGGTTGCCGATGTTCTGAGGCGCAACCATGACATTTTTGTTAAAAAATGATGATTTTGGTTGCTGCCCGTGGGTCAAATTCAAAATTGATACTGGGGATCATCCACCGATAAAAATGCAGGCCCGCCCTATTCCCCATTCATTTGCGGGAAGAGGTGGCCAGCATGTACAGAAAATATTTAGAGCAAGGAACTTGCCGCCCTAGTCAGTCGCCTTGGGCTTTTCCCAATTTTGGTTATTCCCAAAGAAGACGCTGGACAAGAATGGCAAGCCGGAGCTGAGATGCTGTGTGGATTACCGTGCTCTTAACAAGATCACGCGTATCCCAGCATCCCCTATCCCCAGAACGCAGGAATTGTTAGAGCGGTTAGCTGGTCATAAATGGTATTCTCACGCTGATTTAGCGTCTGGTTATCACAATTTAGAGATAGCCGAGGAGGATATACCAAAGACCGCTATCGCGTTGCCAGACTCCCTTGGGTTGCCATCCAGATTTCTGGAATACACGCGCATGCCCTTCGGGTTGTCTGCCGCACCAGGTGTTTTTCAAGGCGTAACGGATCGGCTGATTAGACCTTCAGTTCACCCTACGCCTGATTGTGATCTCGGTACAGCCAACGGAGTGTATCTCGACGACATCTGCGTGGCGGGTGATGCGTTCGAAATTATGCTCCAGAGAATACAGGCTTTATTTAACCGAATAAGGGCATCTGGTTTCCTGCTGAAGGCCAAGAAATGCTTTCTTTTCAAAAGAAAACTCAAATTTTTGGGTTTCTGTTTGACGGAGAAAGGCATCGGTACGGATGAAGCTAAAGTGAACAAAATTGTTCATTGGCCCACTCCTCGCAATGTGAGTGAGCTTTGGTCTTGGATAGGCCTCGTGGGATTTTATTCCCGCTTCATACACCGACTGGCTGAAATTCAGGCCCCTCTCACTGATTTACTATGCGAGAAAGTTCCATTTGTATGGTCAGACGAGTGTCAGCACGCCTTTGACACATTGAAGACGGCCTTGACGACGGCCCCCGTGCTCGGTGCGGCCGACCCGTCTAAGGGCGTCTTTATGGTGCACTGTGACGCTTCTGCGAGAGCTGTCGCGTGCATATTGTCACAGGAGCAAGATGGCCGTCCCGTGGTGTTGCATTTTCACTCTAAGAAAATGCCACGGTTGAAGCGCGCCTTGTGTGCCACCCACGCAGAGCTGTACGCCCTGGTGGAGGCCACTAGAGTGTTCAGACTCTACTTGCTCGGGCGCCCTTTTGTCTTTTACACAGACCATTCCGCCCTTCAGTGGCTTCGCTCCTTCAAACAAGTAGAGGGAAAGTTAGCCCGGTGGATAATGCGTCTGGAGGAATTTCGATTTGAAATTCGTCACATAAAAGGCAAAGAGCTGACAAACGCTGATGCATTGTCTCGACGTCCTGATCGTCCCTGCGCGCCTGATTGCAGGCCATGCAAGCGCTTAGAGGACCAGGATGACACGTTTGATGACAATGGCAACTTTCTGGTGCGATCGTTCCAAATTTACTGTACTGAATGGGATGATAACAGTGTGGCAGCAGCTCAGCAAGCTGACCCCGAAATCAACCCTATTTATCAGGCAGTAAAACGTGGCGTACGGCCGCATTTCCAGCAGATTGTTGGATGTGGTCAAGTCACAAGGAGTCTCTGGGTGCAATTTAATTCGTTGCTAATTGAGCATGGGGTGCTCAAGCGACGTTTTGAACATGCATCAGGTGACCCGATGTTCGCGCGTAACCAGATAGTGGTCCCCGCTGATCGTGCGTCCAATCTAGTGTTACAATATCACACCGGCCCTAGCTCTGGCTCACACTTCGGTGTTAGCAAATGTTACAAATTGCTACGGGAACGTTTTTATTGGCCTGGTATGTACACTAAAGTTTGGGACACGATTCAGTGTTGCTTGCGTTGCAAACAAGTAAAAGGACCAAAAAAGACCAAAGCGCCATTAAAAGTGTTTCGTGAGGGCACTTTATTTGGTCGTTTTCACGTTGACTTTCTAGGACCTCTCGAGCCGTCAGTCCCGGACAAATATCGGCATGTGATGGTCGTAGTAGAGGCATTTAGTGCGTGGCCGGAAGCTATCCCACTGAGGACGCTCCAGGCCCCTGAAGTGGCTAATGCACTTGTGTCACAAGTGTTCAGCCGCCTCGGTGCACCTTATGAATTAGTGACTGACCAGGGTTCGACTTTCGAGTCAGCACTATTCAAAGAGGTCATGGCGATTTATAAGACGCGTAAGTGCCATATTTCCGTGGGCCGACCCGCTAGCAACGGCAAAGTGGAAAACTACATTCGTAGTCTTACACGGCAAATTGCAGTTCTAGCCGTCGAGCAACCTGGAAATTGGCCGGACCTTCTGCCTCATGTTCTGCATGCGTACAGAGCATCAGTCAACGACACTACTGGTTTCTCCCCCTATGAGATCCTGTACGGCCGCCCTATGCGCGTGCCGCAGGACTTGCAGCACGGTTTGCCACCGCCTGGCTTACCTGCGGTCGCTATGACTCAGTATCCAGGAGTACTGCGCGAGCGACTTAGCAAGATTCATCACTTGGTGAGGGAGAATACTCAGCGCGCCATGTTGCGAGTGAAAGCTCATTATGACAAATTCTCGACGCTTACATACTTCAAGCCCGGCGATGTTGTACTTTTGTACAATCGTCGTCGCAGGCGTGGTAAAACCACAAAGTTGTATGCCGCTTGGGAGGGACCCTTTATTATTCTGGACATGCTAAATGATTGCATTGCCCGGATAGAGGAGATCCGCCCTGAGAATAATGTCACTCGCAGGCCTCGACGACGTCTCATCGTGCATGTAGACCGTCTGGCGGCTGTTGGTTCCAATCTCGTGGACCAGAATGGTGAATGGATAACGTTCCATTAACCCATGCCCTCCTCCCTTCCCAGGCATGTCTCGTCCCATCCCGACCCTGCCGATAAAGACGCAGGTGTTCGTGCCGAGCGGCGCGAAACGGAGCAGGAGCTCGTCCTCGGACTCCGAGCACTCGGAGTCCATGCTGGTGCTGGAGGCACAGCTCGACGAGCTGTGCATGGACGAGGACGCTCGCCCTCCTCGCAGCTCCCGCCCCCGCTCGCGCCCTGGGTCACCAACCCGCCCCCGGCCCCGCTCCAGATCCCGCTCGCCCCGCCGTCCGGTCCATGAGCGGCTGGGAAAGCGCCCGGTCGCTGCTCCCGCCGCCGCCGCCTCGACTGGCGCGGGCCAGCGTCCTAACCACCCGAACCCTGAAAGGCGTCGACGGGTCGACATGGATCAGGCCGGCCCGTCGAAGCCAACCCCGGCGCCCGCCCACGCCAATGCGCCCAAGTCACCGGCGAAGGCCGCCCGTGACAAGGCCGCCTGGGCCAAATTCAAGGCTCGGGCCCGGGCAAAGAAACAGCAGCAGCAGCAACAGCGTCACCACCAGCAGCGGCGAGCCCAGGAGCAGCAGCGGCAACGGCAGCGTCACCAACAGCAGCAACGTGCTCAGGAGCAGCAACAACACCACCAGCAGCACGCGCAGCCGCCGGCCGAGCCGCTGATGGGACAGCTGGTCGCCGGGTTCAACGCCCTGGCCACCCAGGTCCACCAGCTGCAGCAGGCCCAGCAGCAGGCTCAGCAGCAAATTTTGCCGGTGGTACCGCCCCCACAACCACCTGCGGGGCTACAAATAATGCCCCACCAATGGGTGATGCCACCCATGGCATTTCCGTTTTTTAATCCTTTTTACCGCCATTAGTTTGTAGTTTGTTTTTTCATTTAATTTGTAGTTTTTTTTTTTTTTTTAAATAAGTTCAACTTCATCAATAAATTTTAAGTGTTAAGTTCAAATTATGCATCTCCAAAATCCCTTCCCTAGCCCTTCCCATCTGCATCAAGCAGCATCCAATCCATCAAGCAGCATCCCGTCTCATCCTGCAACTCTACCCGCAGTCCCTCAGCATCCCAGCATCCCCTGGACCAACTTCATTTCTCGAGGGAGGAGAAGGATCGCAAGGAGAGTATTGTTTCAATGAGTTTGAAATTATTTTAGGGTTAATTAATTTCTGCGTTCAGTTGTGTTGCAGTGAGATGCCTGGCCTGACAGGTGGTCTTTGCTCACATTGGCAGAGTGGTAACACCCTCGCCGCGCAGTTAACCCTTTCTCTCCCTGCAGCATCCCATCTTGTCCCAACAAATTTCTATTCGTTTCTGACTGATGTTCCAGTCCCTGCCCGTTCCTGTCCCTGTTCCTGTCCTGTTCCTGTCCCGTTCCGGCCTACTCTTCTCCATTGGGCTGGGCCAGCCCTTCATCACATCACTGTGACGGGTAGCACTTCAAGAGGGAGATGTTACGGCCCTGTATGGAGAGGAGTCCGCCTTCCTTGTGCTATCGTCCTGGAGGTTGCACTTCAAGAAGGAGATAACGGCCCTGTATGGAGAGGTGTCCGCCTTCCAGTGCCGCCGCCAGTCGAGCCATCTCAAGACGGCCTTTTAGAAAAGATGAACGATTCTTAGTTAGTGTTGTCGAGCCCTCAGCTGTTTTCCTAACTACTGGCCAAATGGGGAATCGTTCCACTGGATTGGTACCTACGGAGATCCTTTTTAAAATTTAGGGGTGGTCCACGCCTCTCATTTTTGAGGAGAGGGGAAGTTGTAGTATTAGAGTCAGTAAAGTCATTTGATCAGCACCGCTGATATTCTCATGAGTTGGTCGCTAGTCTCGCGCCAACTAGTCTCACACCAGGATCTCCGCGGGATTGTTTGAAAGCAGTGAGTGAGCGAGCGCGTCGCGGTTCCAACAAAGCCAAGCGCTCAGTCGTCGTGCAGCCTTGGCCCAGAGCAGACGTGTGTCGTGGTTTGTCTTGCCCAGCGCTGTACTCGTTCCCTGCACTTCAATAAACCTCTGATCCAGCATCCCTGTTGTCTCCTTTACTCAGTCTACCATACGCTACATTATGTAGTATTATGAAGTATTATAAGGTATTATGGGGAGTATTATGAGGTATTATGGAGTATTATGAGGTATTATGAAGTATTATGAGGTATTATGGGTATTATGAGGTATTATAAGTATTATAAGTATTATGGGGTATTATAAGGGTATTATGGGGCCGTGTACGGAGTATTATGCGAGTTGGCGACCCCCCGGGGCCCCCGCGTATCCCTTTGGCGGTTTAAGATCGTTTCGGGCAGAATCGTAACGTATGGCGCCATCTAGCGGGTGAAACCCAAAACTCGTTGCCCCGCGCGCGCAACGCCCTCTGACGGGAGGTTCTGTCGACAGACCTCGCGGTAACGCCCGCTGATATACGACATGCGAAAACATAGGAGTGCCTTGATTTAAAGTCCTCACCCTATCACTGCCGTTGTAGAGAGAGAGAAAGTTTTGTCATGATGGAAAATCAATCTACCATTGTTTAGGGCAACTGGGGAGTAAAGCCCATCAGTCTTCCCACATCCGAGTCTATGTGTCGAGATTTCCCTGTGGTGAAAAATGCTTCAAAGAATTGGAGAGTTGGGATAGATATCGAAGAATTCAACCCTTTCATTGCTTTAGTGAAGCAGCCATACAAGGAATGTATCACATTTACTGTATCTGAGTTCAAACAACTGATTTCAGATCAGATGAATAATATGATTCACTTTAATGGACAAACCATCAACGATCCATTTAAGATTGGAACTATTACTTTGTCCCTCAAGAAGATTGGTAATGCAACAGTGATGTGTCTTCAGAAAAACAACTGTCGAATTTATTTTGCACAGTCAACGTGAAAGTTTGTTCAAAGAATGAAATATTTAATATTCTCTCACCTATCTGACTGTGAAACATGGTGTGTGAGAGCCAATGCAAACTTTTTTGCACTCATGAATCATGCTAAGTATTTCTGTTTACCGAAGTGGGGTGGTGACTTTACTCGGAGTCCTGACTTAAGTGTGGAAAAATGGTATGCAATTCTTTACAATGCGCTCAATGTACATGTATCCACTTCTTTTCTGGAGTCCCTTAAACAAGAATTGCTGTGCAACCACATAGACTACCTTAAAAAGACATTGATCTCAATGATTAACCAGTAAAATGTCTTTAAAAAATAATCAAAAGAACAAAAAAAAATAAAATAAGAAAAAGAAAAAAAATGTAGTCAAGTGCCCTAATTTCGGACGAATTGAGCGGTATTTCCTTTCTTACGTGTAGGCATGATAAAATATGAAAAATCTGTTGCGATTGGAAATACTGTGGCTCGAGACACGTCGGATGATACCCATGTCGAATTTCTATCAACAGATGGGAAGCTACAACAATCATCGGAAGAGTGTCCGAAATTAGGAACGAAAGTGCTCTAATTTCGGACACGTGCTCTAATTTCGGACACAAGCATGCATTTTGGCCTAACCGAACAGGTTTACTTTTCACTTAGGATAGCCTAGGTCACAATTCGTTAAATAACATCCAAACCGATTTTTTGACTCAACCCTGAGAGATGAAAACTGGACAGAAAAATGGGATGGTTTTGTGAACGCCTTTAACTCTGGACAATTGTGCTGTAACTTCGGACAAAATTCAGAGGAGTGCTAAATTCTTCCTATCTTAGCCGTTTTTTGAGGTATCTCAGATCCGGAAACGGCGTTGTAAAGGTGATAGTCAAAAGTACAATCTCGCTTCTACCTGGTGGCGAAAACATAAGTCTTTTGGCACAAACATGGAAACAAATGTAATTCTATGCCACAGAATTAGACTGTCCGAAATTGTAGCACTTTCGAAAATCGTTCCGTACCAAAAAACGGTTTGACTCAAAAAATAATAATTTACGTAGTTCTGTAGCCAAAATACCAAACATTCATTCGAGAAAGGACCACCCATGGGGCAGCTCACACCTACATGAGCCCCGGTTTTTGGGGGAGCTTATTTCAAATCAGCAATTTTGTTCTATATGCTTTTTTTAACTTTAAATTCCTGTGTGCTGTAAAATTTTAAAGGTACTTCAACCGACTTGACGAAATATGGTACTCTATACTGCAAACTTTACGATGCCGTCTTCAGATTTCAAATATCTCAAAAGGTGACCGAGATAGGTTGAAATAAGCACATCTCTGCAAACTGTCCGAAATTAGGGCACAAGTCCGAAATTAGGGCATTTGACTGTATGCCAAGATTGGTTTGGATTCAGTTTGGAAGTACAAACAAATCTTATTCCTTTTGAATATCAATATGAATAATGCACTTCATGATTTATCCATAAACTTTAGTGAAACAAGACTGGAACCAAAGCCGCTAATCAGGCGAAGAAATTGTGAACTTTACTTTTCCAGATAAAGTTGTGCATGACAATAAAATCTTTGTGATTCTCATTTCTTTCTATGCTCTGAATGTGTGGGCAACTTTTCCACTCATAAACTTTAATTCAGATATTGAAACTTTAGTGAAACAAGACTGGAACCAAAGCCGCAGTCCAACTTCGAAAAAGTCTAATTATAAAGAAATATACTTCCTCTCACTAAACAATTCTTGCTCTAAATCATTCAGACTCGCTTCTCCCTTGTGATTTTCAAGCATATGATGATAAGAAATCAAATTTAGTATAATATTTATGCTAAGTTAACTTTTTAAGAAATACATCCTATCTCACTGGTGAAAAGTCAAAGGGACGTATAAGTCATTTCCCAAATTTTACAGGAGAGAGAAAAAACCTTTCATTTAAAACAGAATGAGTATGGCAAATTATGGACCTATTATTTCTGCTTTATTTTTGTTCAGGAAACACCCTACCAACTTTCCGGTGCACCAACTCTTTTATATTAGTAGTTACTGAGACGTAAATGGATATACGTCATGCAGACAGACGTATATCCACTTGGTTCAAATATAAGGGACGTATATCCTTCAACTGATTTTTTCAAAGAGACGTAAATCCTTTGCTTATCTGTCAAAGTGACGAACATCCATCTGCATTTGGGATTTACGTCCCTTTGACATTTCAACAATGGGATTTTAGTCACTGTGACAGAACATCAGTAGGATTTACGTCACTTTGAAGGATAGGCTAGCCCATGAGTGCGAGAGAGAGATTGTCTATTTTTCCGTTGGGACCACGATAGGACGGGAGGCATGTCGTCTCCTTCTTTCTGTTGCTAAATACTCACTGCCCTCTCATAAGTTGGTCAAAAATCTTACCTCTGTGTTCTTACAGCTAGAGGGCGCTACTGGCAAACCTCAGCAGAAGAAAAGCAGCCGACAGCTTCACAGTTTGTGTTATTCCAAGTTATTTAAAGTGTTTTCTTTAATTTGTAATGTAGTCTCGTTGTGATTATGTCGTTTGAACACTTAAGTATCGTGGCACCCATCTCATCAACAATTGCATCGAAAGTTACTATAAGAAATAGTGTTATTACATCTATTAAACGTGGGATATGTGGACGACTCATCTCACACCAAAACATCAGGCCTTGCCAAGGTTAAAAGTCAGGAAAATTTTGACCAAGTGGCGTATGTCCACATTTTGGTCAAATTGAGTTTTGGTTGGTAAATGACTCATTAAAAGCACTTACACAAGTAGAAACAAACGGCACGTCAATACCCGACGCAAAATTTCTTGTACGCAACTAGATTGCTTTTAGTACGTCGTGACAAACCTAAAACGTACTTGTTGCGACCCTCTCCACCAGTTCGCCAGTGGTTCGCGCAGGTTCGCCTACCCAGGTCGCCCGAAGTTCGCCTAGTTCACAAAAGGTGCGCGGATGTGTCAATCCGCGCGCTTTGACGAATCCAGAGCGAACAGAGTTCGCTTTCGGAGTGACGTACTTGCGTCGCTTCTTGTTCGCTAGCAGTACGCGTCGAGACTAGGATGCTTTTCCTGTGGTTCGCTTTCAGTGCGCTGGATGTTCGCTTTCAGTACGCCAAATGTTCGTTTGCAGTAAGCTTTAGATTCGCTTTTCGTGTAGGCATCTAGGGGTGTTTCACGGTATTTGGGGTGCAGCCGGGGGTGCGGCAGGGTGTGCACCTAGGCCAGGGGTTGGGCCGGGCCCAGGGTGTGCAGCAGAGTGTGTGCCTGCCAGGGGTAGGGCAATCTAGGGGTGTTTAGTTTGAGCAGTCAGTGATAATGGACATAATATTCTGCAGGCGAAACAAAATGCGAAAGGGTTAAGTAGTTGTGCTAAGCGGTTGAGATGATGGCAAAATTAAAAAAAAATGAACTTTAAACAATGACTCGAGCTCGTCCGTTACAGCACCGAGAGCATCCCGACAAATAAACACCATGCACAGAGATGAGGTTAGGTGATCTCCAGCTCCCCTAATAAAAAACGAAGTCCCTCTGAGGTCCCTAATTCCAAATCCCTCCAGAGTCCCTAATTCCAAATCCCTAAAAGGTATCCAGATGGTGCATTCTAGGGACTTGGGATTTCGAAGTCCCTGTCCACGGAATCCCTTCTGAAGTCTCTCGAAAGTACCTCCTATGCCACTCTCCAGTCTCATCTGAAAGGGCTACAGAGCGCCTATCTGTCTCATTCAAATTTCAGTATGATATCATATGTTCATATATGTATTCATAGAGTATCTACGGCCCCTCTGATGTCGTATGACGCGCTAAAAATGACCTAAAATGCGTTTTTCTACATGTTCTGTGAACCATGGAAAAATGTGGATCGACAGAGGAAGGACTTCATAGAGATTCCACTCGAAAAGGACTTCGGAGGGATTTCAAAAACCGCAAAATCCCCTTTTAGTCCCCCCAAAATTCGAGGGACTACTTTGGACCTGTTTAGGGACAAAGTGGGGACTTCTTTTTCTATTAGGGTCCTGGCTGCAGCGACGACACGTCCTCTCTCTTCGACTGCCGGACCTAGACTGAGAGAGGGACGGACGAGTGTCCAGCCAGCAGCTGCAAAGTCCTGACGCGGCCCCCAGGTCATCCTGGGACCTCCCCACCCTTCCCGTGAACTTGCCTGCCACTGCGCCGATCGAATGCGGCTGGACACGGGTTTCCTGGAAAAGGAAAAACCCGACGACCTGGGGCGTACCCAAAGCGAACCTAAAACGAACTGGAGTCGCTCTTATAGGGTGCTCAGGTAAACTCCGGCGACTCGATGGCGTACTCAAGTCGCTGTGTTCGCTCCCAGAGCGACTCGATGGCGTACTCAGTTCGCCTCGAGGGGGACCTCTGGCGAACCTCCGGCGAACCGCCGTTGCGCTCGCCTGGAAGCCTGGCGAACCTCAGCGACCCGTCGATTGCGAACTGAAAGCGCACTGAAAGCGAACAAATCTTTTTGCGTCGGGTATCTATAATAGTTCCTGAGTTATCCCACACAAATAAAAGACGTCTAATATACGTCTATTATACGTCTTTTCATAGATGGAATTCAGTCTATTAGACGTCTTTTTCAATCTACCCGTAGACATCTACGACTGGTCTAATGTCCTAATTTACGACGTATAATAGACGTATATTTGTAGACATCTATTAGATGTCTATGAGTAGTTGTACTTTAGACCTTTTGGGCCCCCTAGATAGACTGAGCATAGACATCTAATAGACATCTGCGTAAAGACATCTAATAGACATCTGCGCAAAGACATCTAATAGACGTCGCAGATTAGGACATTAGACCTACTATAGACGGGTTCTATCTAAAAGTTGTCTAGAGATAGACAACGTACTATAGACGGGTTCCATCCAAAAGTTGTCTAGGGATAGACCATACAGAGACTGGAGTAAGAGGTCTAGATGAAGACGTCTAATAGATGTCGCCTATTAGATCGCCCCTCTGAATAATGTCTATAAGGGTAGATAACGTCCTCGTAACGTTTCCAGTCGGGTAAGGCTGCTAGGGCCTATTACCCGCTCGATTAGAAACACTACTTCAAATGTGTACCTCCACTGAAAAAGTGTTGCGTCTAGCATTTCATAACAGTTCCTCGGGAAAGACTAAACGCTCTAGCGAAAGTAACACGATGAGCGCCTGATGGGAAGGCAACAAAGAGCGCAGACATGTACAGCGGGCTGGCCTATCCTGAGCCTCGCAGGCGCTCAGCTCATCTCTCTAAAATGTTAAAAAATTAGGCGGACTTGCTGAAAGATCCAACGCCAAAGGCAGCTGTGACTTAGCTTGCGAGATGACGGCCCTGCTGGTGCCAATGTCGCACCCGTTCGTTCCCTCGCTTGGCCGAACACAACACGGACAGCCTTATCGCTACCTCTGGACTGTACAGTCCAGCACGGGGAAACTCTGAACGTCCAGATACAAGCGGTCCCTAGACATGAATAAGTGGATAAACATACAAAATTGTTATCAGTTAAATAGAACTTCTTATTTAAAACTTTAGTTCACATAGGTAGCTTAAAAACACAATATTTTATGAAAGAGCTAAAAAATACAATATGCTAGGAAGGTTATACTTGTCATGGTGAATTCAATATCAAAGTCAAAAATTAAAACATATCGCTTGTGGCACTCTTGTCAGCCTCAGCTTCGTCTTTCTCACTGTCCCCGTCTTCCACATTGGAGTCTCCCGTCTTATCCTCTTCTGACATAATGACGAGAGATTCAGACGACCTAAAACAAGCAGATTTATATATGAATAGTACTGGGCGGTACTGGGTAAGTGCAAAGGAAATATAAGCAATACAATTAAAAGTCATGTTGAAGAAGAAACTTACAAATCATGATTTGGTGGATCAAAGTTGAGACTACGTTTAACAATTCTTTCAGTTTTCTCCGTTTTGACAGAAATTTTGCTGAAACAGAAGCGCAACTAATTAAACCATTTGAACTATTACAAATTGAATTATTTTTAACATGTTTTTGTGTAACTTTATTTTCATGCCAGAAGCCTGTACTAGAAGTGGCCATATTTCAACAAAAACATGGATTCAGGAATGCATTTCCATGCCAAGTCCCGGTGGAGAGTATTGGCGAGTAAGACTACTCAGCACTTCACTCCCTAGTCCAACTCCTTTCCTTTTCACTCCAGCCCCGCCCCGCCCCCACCCCCTCCCCTCTCACACTGCTCCCCTTCCACTCCTCATCCCAGTCCTCGTCTTTTCTATCTCCTCCCTGACCCCCCCCCCTCCCTCCCCTCTACCCTTCACTTCCCACTTCACCTTTGCCTGTGTTACAATATTTTCTCCTAGCCCCCAGGAATCCATTGGGTATCTTCCAATGACCATAACACCAGAAAGTACTAATAAGAAGCAAAGTGGAAAAAAAAATGTTTGATATCATTCTTTTGTGTACACTGTCTGCTTGAAAGAAAGTATGCACCCATTTCAACTTAGCAACAGTAGAAGAAAAAAAATTTAAAAACCTTACTTGGTCATGTGGTCATCTAAATCGGAATCAGAGTCAACTGTTGCTCGCACAACCTTTGCCTTTTTCTTTGCTGGTGACCTGATTGGAGATGCAACAACAGAAAAGGACGGTTTCTTTTTAGCATTGCGTGGTGTGCTGGTGGTATTCACCCTCTTTGGTCTGCAGGCTCCTTGATCATTACTCTCCTCTGACACTTCTGTGTTGGGATTTTTTTTGCTGCAATTTTTTAAAAACATTCTAAAATAATTAATGTGCATATTTTAAAGATTATAAATAAAATAATATATTTACTGAATGTCACTTACTTGCTTGTGTATTTCTTAAAGTTCTTACCCCCAGACCTCTGAGGAGCCAGTCGAAGCCATTGAGCAGTCACTGCCTTAACATCGTCCTTAACTCTTGGGAATTTAGTGTACTTCTTTACCATCCCTGGGAAAAATTGTCAAAGTTATTTTCAAATAGAACCTAGACAGGACTAAGTTCATCATTATATCATGTAAAAAATGCATATTTGTTTCAGTTGCTGGACTTACATTTAATCACTTTTACGATGAAAAGATTGCTAAACTGCTTATTACCGAGCCTTCCTTCCCAACCGTACTCAGAGGCTAGTGAGTTCGTGATAACTCTTTGCAGGATAGCTCGAATATAGTCTCCAAGGTCTGACTCACCATCAGCTAGATCTTTCAGCTTGCCAACCTGGAGAAAGGGTATGTGTTAGTGGAATTTATAATGGTGCTTTTAAGATAAGCAGCATGCTTACCATATAAAACAGGCAAATGAAAAAAGTCCCAAAAATATTGTGTTAGTAAGTTCTGAGAGTACTTAGAAATTAGTTAAAGGCAAAAATAGAAAAGAATAAAAAGCTACTAAAATCTACAATTTTAAAAAATAAAGACAAATTAAAGAGGAAGCTGTAATTACAGAGACAGAATAGAAGGTAATCAATGTTTACCACCACAGTTGCAAATTTTGAATCATCTTTGAGTTTTTGATTAAATCTGTCCCATGCATCAGAGTCAACAGCAGGCAGACCAAAGAGGACATCTTCCTCTTCTGGTTGTTGGAAACTAGCATCCAACTTGGCAGTTGTATTTTCTGAAGGGGCCTCTCCTTTAGGTCTCAATGAAAGTTTAGAGACTTCTGCCAGAATCTGCTTGTACTGGCTCCTCATCTCAGTAAAATTAAGGATCACATATCCTTTAAATTCTAAAGAATTGTTTAGTCAACAAACTTGAATTAATAATAGTGATTTCACTTGTAACCACATGAGATTTGAATAGATTTGAAAATTTAAGTAATAAATTTCAAATTAAATGTTCAGTTTTGATTTGATAAAGTAATAGAGCAAAGTCATGTTAATAATTAAATCCATTCAAAACTGCTACTTTTCAAACAGAAACAGAGGTCTAAAAGAAGGAGAAAAGTAGAGAATATCTCACCATCATCAGTCAACTTTTTAGCCATGGCAATTGCCGCCTGCTTTGGTGTGTTAAGTTCAGGAGTACTCTTTGAAAGACTAGGTTCCTGTACAACAATATTGTATTAAAGAATTGAATAAAGACTAAGCAAAGATTGTTACAACTGACATACCTTAGAATGATCTCTCTTCATTAATGACTCTGACTTGGGGGTTTTAATTTCATTAGCGTTACAATCCTTCTCATCAGCATTGCTTGTCTCATTATCAACCAAGTCCCAAGCTCTATTTACTGGTACCTTTCAAAATTAAAAGAGAAAAGCAGAATGTAAGCAACTTCAATAAGCAGGAATTTCCATAAAAATGGCTGAGAATGCCAATATAAATACGTAATTGGAGCAATTAAAAACTTCAAGTTGTTGTAACAGAGGTAGACAGCTGAAAAGCTGAATGCGTAAACACATTGTTAACTCACTTTATGATTACGTTTTGATGGAGAAGTACTGCGTTTTAATGAAGCTTCAGGTTTACACGAGTCTCCTTTGTTTCCTCCTTTCCTCTAAAATAATAATAATAAAAAAAATTCAAAAACAGAAAAAATACTGAAAATGGAAGTCAGAGTCTCCCTAAAAAAAGTTTAATTGGGGCACACTTCAAAACTGCTTGAAGACGGATAGCCCCTGCATCAAAATACTTACTTCGTTCGATACCTCAGTTCCATTAGACTCTGATGACTTATGTGGTTCAGTCGACATCATGCTAAGTTCCCCTGCAGCTTCAAGATATGATTGAGAAGTAGAAGTCTTTGGTGTAGAGCGAGTATCATTTGGAGATTTACGTTGGATTGACCCTCCCTGGTCCTCTTCCTTTCTCTAAAACAATAAATTATATGTTATTGTGAAATAAAAATTGTGATTGATTAATTATTTTCACTTTCTTGCCTTATTGTATGAGCCAAAAGTCTGGATTAAACCTCCCTGGTCTTCTCCTTTTTTCTAAAGTGAATAAAAGAACAATAAAACACATTAAATGCTATCTTAAAATTAAAAATTTGATAGATTGATTGCCATTTCTTACTTTTAAGTCAAAACCAAATGTTGGAGGAACCATACTTGCTTTCTCATCATTAGAATGCTTAGAAGAGCTAGATTTTGAGGAAGTGTGGCTGTCTCTCCGTGAGTGATGGTGAGATGAACTGCTTCTGGAATCTTCATTTTTCTGTAGTGAAAGAGACAAAATATAAATTAAGAGTTCAAAATTAATCTGAAAATATTTGTAATTTGTATCAAATACTTACTCTTATGTATGAACCCAATGTCTGAGAAAAATTAGGTGCAATTGGCAAACTAACTTTGGTTTTCTCCTGAAGTGTGGATTCATCGTCACCAGAACTTTCACCATGAGCAGTGCTGCCTACACTTCTTGATTTTCGGGACCTCAGGGATCGACCAGACTTATTCTGCATTTCTGCTCCAGAGTTAAGATCAGTATCAGAGCAATCCTCTGCTCGTTTAACTTTAAGTCTAATCTTGGAAAAGTCATCTAGAAAAAAAAAGAAAACTATATTACAACCATTTTAATGAGAAATAGCTAGGATAAAACTTTAAAAATTAGTAAGATGTCTGACACACCAGCAAATGCACGGATTCGAGTAATAGGGTGAATGGTCCATCCATCTTTGGGCTCATACTGAGCAAGTTGCATGAATTTATCATACGCTAGACCAGACAAATAATTAGCCTCAGGTGGCCACGCTGAATACTTCATATCCTCAGTGATCCAACATCCTTGGACAATTGAGGGCCCCTCTGGAAAGTCCACAAGGACATACTTGCCTGCAAACAGATAATAAACAGATGTTAGTAAATAAAAAATTAGGAGTAAAATCAAGTATTAATAAATGAGTTCTCACTTTTCTACACACATTTAATTGCAAGTCAGAAAGTCGGAGTGGAGTATTGGGAAAGCAGCAAAGCCATGTTTAAATGGCATTCGAAAAATTTTTGTTTTTATATTCTCTACAGGCCAGGTGGTTAAGCCAGACAATGAGGACACAAGCAAAATCCCAAACAGGGAAGATTGACAAGGAAAGCTGAATACATTTTCTTCTTTTAAAAACTTCCTCCCAACAACCACCTTTCCTCTGTTGCTTTTAAGCGAGCAGAAATTTTCAATTACTATTATACTGCCATCAATAAGGCGGCAGCAATTGTTTGCTTGAGTAAGACTGAGTTTGTGGCCCAACCAAGCATGCATCCTAGAAAACTGAGGGTTCGAACACCAAGGTGGTAAGGGGCCATCATTATGAAGTCCAGAGTATTCAAATCCAACACAAACAGGTGCCGTCTTCATGAACACAGGGTTCTTTAACTTTTGCTCTTCATATCTGCGACACAACTGTTGCAATGGTTTGTCCCCTTTCCTAATCATTTTCTTGAGCTTTTGATAGAAATTTTCAAATGGAAATGCACTAAACTTGTCAACAGTGCCATGTACTTTACAATCATCAACAAGATGGACTAAGTTATGGATATTGTGACTAGTATATTTTTTACCATACACTTCCATGAAAGTCTTTATAAAATAAATAATAAGCTCCCTGGCATAGTCCAGATGCAGTTGAATATGTTCCTCTGAACTCAACACTGTCATGGCAACAGATAAAACCAAGAAATGTTCATATAAGTGCTTAGGTAAAGTTCCTTGAAATAATACAACACCAACATAAACAAGCAGGCCCGCCCTTCCGCCAAACGTCGTTGCCAGCTCCGCTTTGCTACGCAGGCAACTCCGTTCGGCAGGGGGCGTGCCTGCTTGGCCTGCCGGCGGCGTTCGGTCGGGCCTTCGGCCCGACCCCTAAGTCACACAGAACGTCCTCTTAGCATGTAAATGATCGGGCCTGCGGCCCGTAAAGGCATTCTCTTCGGAAAGAGGCAGTTTGTAACGGTGAACCACCGAAACTACAGCCCTCCCTTCTGCTTTGAAAACGTGCCGATAGTGACTAAACGGTCAGTTACTCGGCAAAAAAGGGGAGTCGGAAATCTCGAAAAAATGTCGAAATACGTGAGTTCGGCCTCAGATGGAACGGCCGAACTCGGACTTTATTTGGCAGCAGTTGGCAACACTGAATTACGCTCGTCGAACCAATTTTAATGGTATAGGCGTCGAGGGGTGTCGAAAATTTCAAAAATTGTCGAGATATGTCGAAAATTGTCGAAATATGTAGAAATTCGTAAAAAATGTCGCAAAATCTCGAAATATCTCAAAAATGTTGAGATCTATCGAAAAATATGGATAATGTCGAAAAACATCGAAAAATGAGGGATAATGTCGAAAAATGTCGAAGAATATCAAAAATTGTCAAAAATGTTTACAAATATCGAAATATGTCGGAATATGTCAAAAATGTCGCAAAATATCAAAAAACATCGAAAATTATCAAAAATGTCAAAAAATATCAAAAATTATCGAAAATTATCGAAAAATATCGAAAATGTCGAAAAATATCGAAAATGTCGAATTATATCAAAAAATATCGAAAAACAACGAAAAATGTCGAAAATATCGGAAAATATCGAGAAATGTCGAAAATAATCGAAATGTTTGAGTTTTGACGATTGGCAACACTGGAAATTGAAAAACGGTTGGCACCACTGAATTGCGCTCGAAAAGACGGTTCTAGAGAGGTGCGGGTCGATGGGGTTCGTAAAAGTTAAAAAGTGGGTCAATTTTGGGTGCTTTTTACAGTGTAGTCGCGAGTTGGGTCCTTTTTATCGAAAAACGGTGGGCGCCATCGAACTGGACGCGAAAAGACGCTTCCGGGAAGGTGCAGCTCGATGGAGTTGAGGAAAGTTGAAAACTGGACCAATTACGGGTGCTTTTTACAGTGTAGTCGCGAGCTGGGTCCATTTTTTCGTAAAACGGTGTGCACCATTGAACTAGACGCGAAAAGACGCTTCCGGAGAGGTACGGGTCGACGGGGTTGGAAAAAGTTGATTTTAATTTCGTGAAAACTTTTATAATTTTTTTCAGTGCCTTAATGAGGGTTGGCAGGATTTGCCGTAGGCGTTTCGTTGTCTAGGAGTAAAACTGTAGACACCCTGAAAATTTCAAGTCTCTAGCTCATCTCCTTCTAGTGGAACAGACAGACAGACACACAGACACACAGACAGACACGAGGTCGTTTGCATAAGCCCGCTTTTATGCTTTTTCAAAGCAGAAGGGCGGGCTAAAAAGGATCAAACGCCATTCTGTAGCCTTAAATTTTTTAACAAACTTTAGTGATCTGCATTTTCTTGCAAAGTCAGAGGGAACCCAAGCAGACAGTGCCTCCAGAAGCTTCGTCATTTTGCTTACAGTGCTAGCAGACTGACGCACTGACTTAGGCCCAGCCAAAAGCATGAAAAACAATTTCCTCATAACACCGAGCAATGAGAGATGCATGTAATCAAGCACAACATTAGTGACAGGCTGAAAAGATTTAAGTGAGGAAAGTATTGTAGGCCCATGGTGGTGTTCTTCTTGGAGTTGTAGATTAAAAGAATTATCTGTTCTCGTGGGACAATTTAGTTTGAGGAATGCCATTCTTCCCCCAAACGTTTCCCCTTCTACAGTACACTTACAGCAACTGTAATAACCACTATGGCCTTTAACATTTAACAACCATGACTTAGCAACTGCATCACAAATGCATTTATGAATTTCAATGCAAACATGTCGTCCTTCACATTCAAGTCCATTTTCCACAAATAAATTCATTTCATCAACGAACTCTTTTAAAAATTCATCTGCACTGTTAGGTTTTCCCACACCATAGTAGACTCCATCTATAACAACATCCTTTGAGTCATTAAACGTGCAACAGATGGGATAAAAGTCAGCACCTGTTGATGCCATCATTGGGACTCCATCAACACTAAAATTGACTCTGATAATTTCACAGCCAGAAGTTTTAGCATACATTAACAAATCAGCTTCTAAACCTCTGTGCCAGTACTCTCCCGGTGGAACTGACCGTACCTTAGTTACGACTGGAGTTTTCAACAGCGTACTAGGGCATTTAGGAAAGTCCCCAAAGTTATTTTTTCTAAAAAATGTAAGCATTTTTTTAATTAATGCATGTGAAGCACCTTGCTCAAGTACTATTTCAGTAAACTCATTCTTTATTTTAGTATTAGCTTTCTGATCCTCAGACAACTCTTCTTCTGGATCAACATCAAAACTTTCGATATCTTCGTCACTCTCAAAGTGATCACTATCAGATCCTGCATCAGAGTCAATGCCAGACCGACAGTAATCACAGTGTCTACAAGAATCTCCCTCAATGTGGACACAATCATCACAGACTCCACAAATACAGTTAATGCATGTGTCACAATCAAAGTGAAGTGTAATTACGTGATCCAGACTCTCCGTTTCCATTTGAAATGTAGAAGGACCACTGAAGCTATCATTGAACGCATGAGGCTCTTCCAAAAAGCTTAGATTCCAAATGCAATCACTTTCATTTTCAAAATTATCGCAATGGGAAGAACTATTGTCCAAAACAAGAGACTCAGCAGTGTTGAGGCCTGAAGCAGGACTTGGCTTCTCTTCATCACTGAGACTATCAGAACCAGAAATAGATAAATTATTACTGCAAACTTCATTTGCAAGACTTTTAAAATATCCAGGTTCGCTTGCTGCGGTTGATGCTGCATGATTGCTGTCAGAATTAGCAATCCAAGACTCTGAGTCATCTTGTAAACTTTTAACAACATCCCTCTTTATTTTCTTCTTTATTTTGTTTACATTTGCATAGCGTGAGTGCTTTGACATTTTATTGTGTCATAAAAACACTGAAATAAGGAAGAAAAGAAAATATTTTTTTAGGCGTTTTTAAATTTAACTATAGAGGTTTGAAGGACTCCACTGTGGACTAAAATTTCTTAGTCTTAAGAGTAATGACCCCACTAGAGAAATAGAAACAACTTAACAAAAGAATGTCTTCAATAATGAAAATAGATGCTTTCACTTTCACCACGTACCCTAACCTTAATAATGCAAAGAAGTGCAGATCTGGTATTTACCGTTAGTAACCAATCAACTTACTTTCTCGAGCCATTGTACAGCCTCCAATGAAGGACAGCAAGCACAGCAGACTTCAGACTTGGCCGTTGGCCGTTGCAAAAGTAGCGGTAGCCGGCGGCTGGGCGCTGTCCTAGGCGCCTAGGCTGTGGCTGTGGCCGCTGGCGCGCCGCGGTTCACGTTGGGATCGCGATGAGCGCAGCAGCGAGACGAATCACGTTCAATCGATTCCTATGTACGAAAATTAAAAACATTTTAGATTAACATTTGTAAAGTGTGTGAGGGGGTTGAGACCACCTGTTGATTTCCTACGAATTCGCCTTTCCATCCCCCTTTCCTTTCGCCAAGTTTCTACGAATCATTCGTAATCATGTCCTCTGCCAAGGCAAACGAGTGTTTGAAAGGTTATCACTAAAGGCCCTAAAAAGTCAAGGGTTAGCTCATGAGACTTGACAAAGAAACAAAGTATTAATAATCACATCATCGAATAATGCATTGCACACTGTGAGGTTACAATCCAGGTACTTTGATAAGCCTTTGAGCAGGTAAGAGAAACGAAATTGGTCGGTACGTACGCAACACTACACAAATAAACATGGTCAGTATCACGAATTTGTATCAAAATATATCAGAGTGCTATTTTTAACGTACAGGCCGTCGATTTCGCTAGATCAGTGCACGGAATTCGACAGAAGCAAATCCAATGGAAACAGAAACACAATCACGCTCTACTTTAGAGGTTACCGATTGCCGGGCTTGAAACCTTCACTCATATAACTTCAAACCTACACGCTAGCTCAGTACGCCTGCTCTAAAAAAAAATACTCGTCTCTGCCAATCATTACCACTAATCAAATAACCCCAAACTACCACAGGAATGCCGAGAATCCGTTGAACCGGTGCGACGGGTCTCTGCTGCTCCCAACAACGGCCGCCTCGCCCCGCGTAAACTGACGCCTAGCTCGCCAGGCTCGCCCGGTCTGCGCGTGCGCGCGAAACGCCTGGAAGGGGCGAGGCGGTGGCGGCGGTTTCTTGTGCATTTTTGAGTAGTACGAAGTCATGCGCGGTCGTTTTACTTGATCGAGGCGCATCACAGTACTACAGTGACTGTACTCACCATGAAAGAAAGTGAGGATGGCAGATGAACGGACGAACGCTAGCGTTCGCCTAATTATCAACATCTCTTTGCCGTTGAAGATCCCACACAAAAGATAGGCGTCTATAGATTGCGGTAGACCGTCTATGGTCGGTCTACAAACGTCGATAGACGTCTATAGTTGTCTATAGATGGTCTACCTTGTGTCTAGCAAGTCTATATCCACAAGGAGACGTAATTTAGATATCTAAAATTAGTCTTAAATTTAACTACGAAGAGACGTCTACGTATTGACCGAAAGTAGACATCTATAGATAATCTACGAAATGTCTATCTTGTCTACATCTATTAGTAGACATATAATAGACATACATAGATGAGAAAATCTGCCTAGTCTATGCGCAGACGGAATGATAGATGTCTATAGACATAGACATATTTTAGATCACAGTTAGACCTACCTTGGAAGACATAGCATCCTAACAGTCCACTCCTCAAGTTGAGCGCATAGCGTAATGGATAGAGTGACAGACAGCTACCAAGAAGATGCTGTTTTCAACCCCCCAAAATTTATATTTTTATGGTGTATATTTATATCTATTTGTATACATCTAGTAGATGTATATAAAAAGACGTCTAATATACGTCGCAAATTAGGACATTGTACGTGTCATAGATGTCTACCGGTAGACTACAAAAGACGTCTAGTAGACTCTTCTGCATCTAAGGAAAGACGTCTTTTATACGTATAATAGACGTCTATTTTTTGTGTGGGATACGTAAAAACGGCGGCTTTTTGTTGGAAGTTTGTCTTTTACACCGAGTACACCTGCCAAATTTGCAATCTAGACACAAAAAAAAAACAGAGTCCGTTAGTTCACAAAATCCTTCTCCCCCCTCCCCCCTTCATCCCCCCCCCCAACATATTGTGTTTTTTGAAAAGGGGGGAGGGGGAGAAAAAACACTTACAGAATGTACGAAATTGGTCTCGAGTTCTTCGTATGTCTTCATAATGCACCACTAATATCAACAATACACTCTTGGAACAACTCGTAGAGTCGTGTCGCGGCCAGGTCGCCGATGCCTCAGTGTCGCAGCTAGTCGCGGCCGGCCGTGCCGTGCTGGACCACGAATAAGGTATATTTTCTTCTAAGAGGGTGGGCCTCATGCTCATCGTGTTGTCCATGTACGGCAGCAAGATTGTGGCCAGAAGACGCACTGCTGCGGTGGCGCGGCGGCGGCGCGGCGGCGGCGCCACCACCACTAGCACGATGGAGCACAAGATCAAGGTGGAGCACTCCGCGCAACGGCGGCGGCGCCACCACCACTAGCGCGATGGAGCACAAGATGAAGGTGGAGCACTCCGCGCAGCGGCGGCGCGCCGACGGCGCCACCACCACTAGCACGATGGAGCACAAGATGAAGGTGGAGCACTCCGCGCAACGGCGGCGCGCCGTCGGCGCGGCGGCAGCGCCACCACCACTAGCACGATGGAGCACAAGATGAAGGTGGAGCACTCCGCGCAACGACGGCGCGCCGTCGGCGCGGCGGCGGCGCCACCACCACTAGCGCGATGGAGCACAAGATCAAGGTGGAGCACTCCGCGCAACGGCGGCGCGCCGTCGGCGCGGCGGCGGCGCCACCACCACTAGCGCGATGGAGCACAAGATGAAGGTGGACCATCCGCGCAGCGGCGGCGCGTCGGCGGTGCCACCGCCGGCCGGTACGATCGCACAAGAATACACTCAAGGATCGCAGGGCAGACGGGCGCTGATCTTCGGGTAGGGGCGGCTGCAAACTGACGTGCTGCCCGGTTGTGCTTCCGATGTATAACGATGTATACATGTTCTTGTCCTGCATGCCCAGGTCACAGCTGAGGGCCCGGTGGGCCCCCACGGCCACGACGATCACAGGTCGCTTTACAAAGAGTCGTTGCGCCATTGACAGTTTTCATAAATGCAAAATGTAAAGCGAAAGTTAAATCGTTTTTGTGTGTACATAATTTGTTATTAATTAAATTCCAACCAATTGATGGAATAAATTCGTCAAATGCTATAGGTGTGTCAAAATAGGATACTGTCGTTAGACTTCGATTACCTTTCAGTGGTGCTATGTGGAGTTGTGGACCTCTTAGATCATATTTAGACCGTATTTAGACGCCTAAAATATGTCCAACGATAGACGCATGTGAGTGATCTAAGTACAGACCGATGCTAGACGTCGATAACCCGTCTGTGGTTCTATGTAGACCTGTTAGATCATATTTAGACCGTCTATAGACGTCTAAAATATGTCCAACGATAGACGCATATGAGTGATCTAAGTATAGACCGACGCTAGACGTCGACAAACCGTCTTTGGTTCTATGTAGACCTGTTAGATCATATTAAGACCGTCTATAGACGCCTAAAATATGTCCAACGATAGACGCATATGAGTGATCTAAGTATAGACCGTCGCTAGACGTCGACAAACCGTCTATGGTTCTATGTAGACCTGTTAGATCATATTTAGACCGTCTATAGACGCCTAAAATATGCCCAACGATAGACGTATATGAGTGATCTAAGTATAGACCGTCGATAGACGTCGACAACCCGTCTATGGTTCTATGTAGATCTGTTAGATAAAATTTAGACCCTCTATAGACGCCTAAAATTTGTCTAATGATAGACGTATATGAGTGACCTAAGTATAGACGGTCGATAGACGTCGAAAACCTGTCTATGGAAAGACATCTATGTGTTAGAGCTCCGATAGACAGTCTATAGACGTATATTTTCAAACTATTAATAGACGTAGACCGGACAGACCAATATTAGACAGTCTACATACCGTCTAAACCTGACTATAGACGTCTATAGACGTATGAAGACCCTTTATAGACCATCTAGTAACGTCTATAGACATCTATTTTTTGTGTGGGATAGACATAGTGCAAAATGGCTCATGTCCATTAACTATTTAACAAAAGGACCATTGTCCCAGAAAGTTTTGACCAAGTGGCATATGTCCAATGAACAATATGATCAAGTGGCGAATGTCCAATGAACAATTTGACCAAGTGGCGAATGTCCCCCAACATTTTGTCCAAGTGGCGAATGTCCAACCAACATTTTGACAAAGTGGCGTATGTCCATAGAAATTCTGTTGTAATGGCGAATGTCCATCAAAGACTTTGATCAAGTGGCGTATGTCCACACAATTATTATTGTTTACCGACTGGTCTGGTAAATGTCCAACCAACTTTACCCCATGTGTTCTTTTATGCAGCACCAGACAAGCAAAGGTTATCATTTCAGTATTACTTGCGACACAGTCCATCATAATACTGATATTAATAGCAGACAAATAAGTGGATCTACCACCTGAACAACCTAAATATTCATTATATTCCCGGAACACAGGTAATGTACTTTTTCTCTCTGGTTTCATAACGAATTTTTACATATTTGCATAGTTTGTTGACTTTTGTTCAATACCTTACAGAAGTGGGATCCTTAACCTTCATTTGGTGAGAAGGATCCAAGTAATGTATTTGAAGTAAAATGCAATTTCTAACAGCTTTGGCGTGAAGCGGTTTTAGGGAGCTCTTCGAGAATGCTAGCAAATCCATGCTCTTCAGACGCAACACACGATAAGGACCACAACAATATCATAATTTCATTTCAAGGATTTGAAGTGACATTTAGTAAACACACCACACCTGATGTGCCCCGGGTGCTCAGGGGTAATCGATTATCGATTTGCGATAGGGACAGGTTATGAGAAGATTCTTGTGGGTGCTGTAAGATTTTCCATACACAATGATCTGGAGTCTCTCACAAGCGCCCCCTTCTTACACAGACACGTCGTCTGCTTCCGCCACCGATGTCTTTTCAGACTTAACATTCTTGCCAAAAAATTCCACTGAAATAAACAACAGTAAGAGTTATTTTACTATTTTGGTGAAGTTTTGAGGTTTTGGTTTCCAGTTCGTTTAAGGTCTATGCTTGAATGGTAGCAACGCGAGCTGCCAAGAAATTCTTACGTCTGGAAAGTAATGTGCCGCTACGGCTGCGCTGAGTGAGTACATTGTTTACCCACAAGACGCATGGAAATAAAGCTTTTCCGAGCTGTTATGCATTCGATCCTTTGCGACTCCCAGCGCTTTATCCGCTGCTTTGGTCCCTCGGTACTGCTCATCTGTACTCTAAGACGGAATCAGTGTTGGGAGCACAGACTCATAATATATATATATATTTTTTTAATTGTTTTGGCTTGAACATTCCTACTATTCACCCTTCCTGCTTCTGACAAGTGCTTAGATAGATAAAACTCAGCTCATAATTCTGGTGCCACTTTTTAAAAAGAAAATCTGCTTGCAGGTACTACCATCGTTCTATCAACATATGCCCATGGATGCAGCCTGCATTTTCCACGGTTTAATCTTCTGCTCAACGTTTGCCCACCAGACTGCATTACAGAATTCATGAAGGATCACATCATCATTATGTTGTAGGTAATTCTGTGTTTATTAAATGGACAGTAGAATTAAGTCTGATATTCCATAATTTCTTTGTCAGTCTCTTCCTTCTTTACATCAGTTAAATTTTTTATTGAGACTTAAAAATTGATAGTCTGAAAATCAATTTTGGTTCTTTGCATTTTTCTGAACCTCACAGCAAACACGAAAACAGACAGAATGATTGACTTTCTTAAGCCGGTACATCATACATACTTAGGAAAAGTTTTGTTTTCCTTCCTATTCTCTCTCTTTTTTTTTTTTTTTTTTTTTTTTTTTTTTTTTAATTTTAGAAGATTGCATGCATTTTCTGGTAACAAAAGTTTTGTTAATTTTATTGTCCTGTATGATGGTTTAATACTGAGTGAAATACCAGAATGGTATCTTGTGTACATGAAAAAGTGTTATAGAACACTCATGGCACCTTAAAGTTTTGTGGGACAATTTATAGCCATTGTGGTGCTGATTCAGGGAAGTTTTCTGGGGGATTTTTAAGTCAATTTTTACTCAATCTTTTGAAATCCAGAAACACTTTACCTTTCACTGCAATGTATTAAGACTAAGAAAGTCAATTTTTCAGTGCATTCTGATTTTGCTTAAGGGTTCAGAAAAATGCAGAGAAACAAAATCAACCTTTAGATTGTCTACATTTACAAAACATAAAGCAAAAAAAAAAAGCCCAATTAGAAACCACACCGATTAAAAAAGGAAGAGTCCACCTTGCTGCACTTAGCATATAAATAAATGAAGGTTTTAGCATCCCACAAAGTCAGCACTTCGTTTGGCACCTGGGTTGCAGTCAGTGTGTGTTTGAGAATCTTTTCTGCTTAAAGCAAGATATAATACTAAATCATTAAAAGGATTTGAAAAGACCACACTTGTGACCAGCTTGTGACATTTCTCTTTCATCTTCTCCAGTAGAATAGTGTGTAAAAATTGGAGTTGCAAAACTTTTATGCCTTCCACCAAATATGTCAATATATTCTCTTGTTCCTTCCCGGTTATCATTGGTGAACTTTTGATCATCAAAGGCACAGCAGTTTCATCAATAATTTTTCATTTCTTTTAAGATCTTAATTTAATCAAAATTTACTTTTGCTCAAAAGTACCTTTCCTCTTCTAAAGATATGTCTCCCAATAACTTGGCAAAGTTAAAACAAATTGACAAAAATAAACATGTTGATGTATAACAGGATATTAAAAATAAAACAAATTATTTGAATTCATTCAAAGTTTACTAATTCTTGCACACCCTCTCACTCACATCATTTTCTATCTTTGAACTCAAGATCCCAATATCCCTCAGGTGTGTAAGAAGGATATTCTGCATAGCTTCGCCATAGCTTCCTTTCCTCCTCTGACATCAGTTTCACTTCACGGGCCTGTGACATGGCAGGAAAAACAGGGACATATTCAACAATGTCCTACTTGGAGCTGGTCGGTTTTTAGATAGAGATTGTACAGAAAATTGGTTATTACCGTAGCACGGAAGGGCTGATGGTACTTGCATCTGGGTCCACTACAGACATGGCCATCTGGTACCTTCACGGGAGAAGACGATCCAGCTGATCCCAGAGACAGAAGATTAAATTAATTGCATGCTAATGCCATGGACAAAAACTACTTTACAAGAACATCAGACTTACAAGGCTTGAACTTCTTTGATACTTTCCGCTGAGGTTTAGGTTTTGGCGTAGGTTTAGAGAGAAACTTACTAACATCCACTTTCCTTTCAACTGCTGTGCAAGCAGAGGGATTTTTGATGTTTCTGAAATCAGACATGAATGTGTGTGGGTTAAAACTGAATTAAAATTCAACACCATCACTTATTCAGCATAACTAATAAGAAATTTGGGGAAATTATTACAGATCCACAGGAAGGCCATCTTGTAAAGCAGCTGCAGCGAGCTCAGCTGGCTCAAAAAATGTTTCATCTAGATCAACTTCACTATAATCTTTAAGTAACACAGCATCAATCCTACAAAATAGAGGAAAATTTTAAGCGTTATCCTGATTTTATTAAGACACAATAAGAAGTAGGAGGCCACACAGAATGTCCTCACATTATAGATACAATTTAACTTACGCGTGAATGGCAACCTCAAAAGCCTTCCGGGTTTCAAGTAAAACAGTTTTCTCATCTCGTTTTAAGCTCTTTAGGCGAACTTCTTCCTGAGCACTCATCTGAAAACGCAAAAAAAAAAAAAATGAATATATATATATAATGAGATGGTAGGTTAGGTTTCTTTGGTATGTTTCCCACTACAGCCTGCCGCTCCAGACAAGTTATCTATTGTTAGACCGAAAATTAAACCGATAAACTATGCCAACACAGCATTATTTCACTACGCACTAAGTGGGAGCACACAGTTTTAAGTTCTTAAAGCACTTTTTGAAAGGAAAACTGGACAACTAGTGGCGAGGGATGTTCAGAACAGACACAACAGACAGAACAACTTAAATTGAAAAGCCGTGGGAGGATACTAATTTGTAAGTAACAGGATTCGCTTTAAACCTTATTAACGCCAAATTATCACAGAATTTCACTCTCGAACTCAGCTTTAACCTTGATTGTGATCGTCCGTTGCTGCTTGCGCGCCAAACACCATACCCGCTTCGAAGCTAAGTGCAATGCCACCAACTGCCTAGCCAAAAGGTAACGCTTCGTGTGACGTGAACTCGATTATTTTTCGTACATAATATCAGGTGCTGTGACATACAATTGTTTCTAACGTTGAGAGGTTTGGATTCCGCTGAATCGCAAGAGTTTTGTCCAAAAAGCCTCCATCGACTATCAAAAGCGCGCGGTTCCACTGAGAAGGGTGGGGGGGACGCTCAGGTCGTTGACCCTTGCCTGACAGCGACTTGTTTTATATTATTGTTGCCACCTGAGCTGTTTGAAACCATCCATATCAGAAACAAAGGTGAATTAATGGACGAAAATGTCGTCCCGTGCCCAAAAAATGCTGGGATTGGTGGAGGAGAAGACGGGGATTCGCATACCCAGTATTAAAGGTAAGTTATTCTAAGAACAGAAGATCTGATTTCAAAAAAAGAAAACTGGGACCAAACACAAACTTTGCATTACTGGAGCAAAAACACATTATTTTTAAATCCCTAAAATATTTACCAGATTCACAGTGTTCAGAAAGTTTGATTGAAAGATTAACAAGGGTAAATTGACTGCTCAAACCTCTCAAAATGTTCTATTTCTCTCTTTTCCTAGTGACATCAAATGAGCCGAACCGAGGGATGAAGGGTGTAGAAGAAATTGGTTAGTCAGCTAGTTAGACCCTCTATTTCAGTCATCTAGATACACAAACATTTCATTAATTTACTTGTCTTGCAGATGATGCAGAGTCTCAATGCTCGTCGTTTACACCATCTGAAAAGGGATTGTTACACCCATTTTTCCGGAATGCTATAAGTGGAGAAGACAAATGTGATACGTGGCTTCTAAATAAATCGATTACAGATTTAGATACTCCACCAAAAAAGAAATGTACTACTTATGGCCTTGTAAATTACACTCCATCATCAACCAACACAAGTAAGTATAAGTTTACGTTGATGAAGGAACTGACTTTGATTTCCTCTCCCTCGTTAGTGAAGAAATAAAGTGTTTTTCATAAACAAAGTTATGGTGTTTCAGCATTGACTCAGGCTTCACATGTTGATAATGGAAATTTTAAAGAGTCTGACACATCAAAGGAAAATGAGGGTATGTAATTTAGAAGAATTAGATAAGTTAGTAGTAAAGATCACAATCTAGAGACTTTCAGAGCTTCCAATCAGTGTCAGTCTAGGGAGAACTATGGAAGCAGTTCATAGAATCAGCATGTGTGGTGCTAGGAGGGGGCACGGGGAGTTGCGGGGGCTAATGAGACGCTGGAGCCCCCGCAACTCCCCGTGCCCCCTCCTAGCACCACACACAGCAACCTAAAATATTCTCTTTTGTTCCAGTGTTAAGAATACGAAATGATAATATTATTACCAAGGATACTGCTGCACCAAAAGAACCAAGAGGCAATTTATCCCAAATCAAACGGAGGATTGACACTTCTTCGCCTAGTAAGATGTGTTTGCAGGATAAGATATTTAAAGGGAACTAGTTTCTGTGAGCGTTGACTGTGCAATGAGGAATCAAAGATTTACAAGGCACCTTAAGATAGATAATTTACCTTCAACATGATCTCTGGTTTTGAACTTTAAAGATGTAGATTGGGACACTACCCCAGCCCACATAGTCAAAAAAGGACCTCCGCCTAAATATGTCGAGATGGGAGCTTTCAAAACCGCACCCCTCCAAATAAGTTCGAAGAAAGTGTCAGCCAAGACCCCCTGGCCAATTTGATCGTCCTCCCTCCGACAAACGATAGACCTACTCACAAAACAGTTCAGTGACTCCCGGGGTCACGAAGTGACCCTTGTAGGGACCCCTAACCCGACATTATTGACTCCCGGGGGGTCTGGGGGGCGGAGCCCCCCAGCGAGCAAAGCGAGTTATTTCTATATTTTTAGAGAATTCCTGTAGTCATATTAAAGACAAGCATTTTCTAAATACAGAAACATGTAGGCCTTTCTGTTTGTTATGTTTAATTAATTTTTGAGAAATAGTGCATTACTTTTTTTTAATGTTCATGTTTTAGCATCTTCATATCCATGCCAAGAGACAAATGAAAGTACGGAAGTTACAAAACCATTAACCATGTTAAAGTCAAGCAGAGCTGATTTTCAACCTAAAAATATGCCAAGCTCTAATGAGGTATTTTCCGAATTAGAAGAACAGGAGGAATATCGTCTGCTCCCGGACCATCACAAGGCCTCGGCCAATCAGAGAAGGGCTCTCTGGACCGGGCCACGAGAGAAGCCCTCTCTGATTGGTCGAGGCTTTGTGATGGTCCGGGAGCAGACGATATTCCTCCTGTTCTTCTAATTCGGAAAATACCTCATTGGAACAAGGCTGACGAATGCCCTTTTGACATGGAACAGGAACACCATACTAGTAACGGTCCTCTGGCTGGGACCATGCCAACTAGTAATAAATGTAATGGTGATGACAGTCTGCGAAATATAGGAACAGTAGCAAACACACCTCATAAGCCTCAAAATATTTCAACAGGTAAAATGTCTCTGCTTATTTATGGCAACCATCCCAGATAATGTCACAATCAAACTGATTTTTAACCTTTTTTAACATTTAATTCAGCTGCACAACACAATAGCAGGAAGAGAAACCAGACGCCATCCCCTGAAGCAGGCAGCTCTCAAATTAAACAAGGTAAAGCAAATAGATTTAGTTGTCTGCCTGGTACAGTCTTATGAGAACAATTTATCAATTTCTGGCTTCCTCTAGCAGGCAATACCTCCAAACTTAACGCTTACCAGGCGTTAAGGCTAAAAAATGTGCAGGAGAACGCATCTTTACTCAAAGATCTAGGAGGTAAAATCTTTTTAACTTTATTATCATTATAATTCCAATTGCTGTACGTAAAAAGAACTATTTTCTTACAGTTCCAGAAGAGTTCATTAGTCCAGAGAGAAAGGAAAAGACACCCAAGCTGAAGCACAGGAAACCAAAAAAAACTCGGTCCTCAAGTCCTTGTCAAAGTGAGCACTTGAGCTTCCCATACATGTATAAGCAAATAGTTCATAATCAAAAATCCACATTTTGTCTTTTGTATTATGCATGATAGGTAGGAGACCAATTCCACTGAGGGGAGCAAGAGGTGTGGCAAGGGGACTAATTAAAGAAGGTGCTACAAATCACACTGACCTGGATAGCAACTCTGATGATGATGGTGTTGATGCATTATCTTCATCTTCATACAAAGATAGTGATGGTTGGTCTTACTCATTTTCATATGCTCTTTCATTCATAAGACTCTTGTTCAAATTGACAATGGCAGAACCTCACTTTCATTTTCTCCTTAAAATTTGTATAGTGCTTAAGATTTACATTCTGGCTTAAGTACTGAAAAGGCTTCTGCAAATGAAATATGCACAACTGCAGTTTTTCTTTTAAACCAAATAAAGTAAATAAAGTAACTAATACTTACTACTGACTGACGGGGAACTGTATTTCAGAAAGCGGAGACTCGACCAGTGAAGGTGAAGTAAGTGCGGCCACCAGTGGAGATGAAGCAGTGGTCAGTGGTCAGAAACAGGGAGCCCAGCAAAGCTAGAGGTAAACAAACAACCAGAACAGTTTTCTTCAGATTAATAAAAAATATAAGATTAAAATAAGTCAAACACAGTAATGGACAGGGTAAAAATAAACTCTTGCAGGACACCAGAAAACAACAAAATCCAATTAAAGCAATAAATAAAGTAACATGCAAATTTTCTTTTCTAGGAGCTGCTACTCTTGATGAAGATGACAGACCAAACAGTGAAACTGTAGATGCTGATTCTCATTCTGACTCTGAAAGTGAAGGTATAACATTTTGTAAACTCATACCATTCACTGATAGCTTGTTGCTTGAAAAATATTCAAATATTTTCCTAAAATTTTGAGCAAGGAAAACAGCTTTCAGTTTAATAATTCAACTTATTGGTATGTAATGAATACATTTTTTTTTTCTCCAGGTTTGGCCACCAACAAGGAGACTGAAAGTGCTAAAAAGAAAAAAAAGACAAGAATTGAGAAACAGAGGGAAGCAATACACAACTAGGAAAGGGAAAATAATGGCTGCAAGGAAGAGGAAACCTCCTCGCAAATGCAGTGTGAGAAAATGCCATGAGACAATCACTCCTGAAATAGGTGATAAAATATTTCAAGAATATTGGGAGCAAGGCAGCCACAGTAAAAGAAGAGCCTATGTAGCTGCACGCATAGAGAGATTACAAGTTGCACGAAAAAGATCAAGAAAAGATGATGAAAACCGACAGAAATATCAGACATTCAAATATTTTCTAGAAATTAATGGGAGAAGAATTCAAGTCTGCCGGGACACATTGAAGAACACCCTGGGAGAGACAGACAGATTTATTAGAGGTGTGCCTGAAAATAAGAAAAACTCGACTTCAGGCATCACAACTGATGACCAAAGAGGAAAGAAGATACCGCCCCATGCTCTAAGCAAGACTGAGAAGGCAGCAGCAGTGCAGAGGCATATCAGAAGTTTTCCTGCATACGTCTCTCATTACTGTAGAGCAAAGACTGGAGAGCAAAAATATTTGAGTTCTGATCTTACTGTGGCTGAAATGTACAGACTATATCAGGCAGATGAAACTAATCCAACTGTGTCCCTCTCAACGTACACAGCTCAATTTAAACTTAGTGGCTTAAAAATTCACCCGCCCCAAACAGATGGCTGCGACACTTGTGACACTCTTGAAATTTCAATAAAAGGCGCAGCATCATTGGATGAAAAGAAAAGTCTCGAAGCTGAAAAGGAGAGGCATCTGAGGAGGGCTGAAAAGGCTTATGACCTTAAAAAGCAAGCAAAGGCAGCTGCGAAAAAGGATCCAACATCAATGGTTATTGTTGCTGATTTACAACAGTGCCTCCCTACTCCCCATCTCAAATGCAAGAGAATCTATTACTCCAGGCAATTGTATGTTCTCAACTACACAGTTTTTGACTGCTCTACAGGCCTTACCCACTGTTACATGTGGAGTGAGGTCGAAGGTAACAGAGGAAGTAATGAGATTGCTACATGCCTTTTAAAACATATTCTTGAAGTTGTCCCTGATGGTGTAAAGAAGCTGACCTTATTCTCTGACTGCTGTCCTGGTCAAAACCGCAACAGTCCTATGAGCATGATGATGTTTGTCGCCCTGCAACAACATCCAACACTTCAAGAAATACATCACATCTTTTTGGTTTCGGGCCACACGTTCATGCCTGAAGTGGATGGGAAGCACGCTGGGATCGAAAACTATAAAACAAGATTAGAAAAAATTAATGTACCTGAAGAGTGGTATGCAGCAGTAGAGCAGGCTGGAAAGACTGACCCCAAAAACTTCCCTGATGGAAAGTTCAAGGTGACTCATGTGAAATCTTTCCTTGATATAGCCTCTTTAGCTAAAGATGAGCTCATCAGACGCAAAACATGTACTGACAAGGAACCCTTAATTTATATGGAGACTCACTGGTGGAAGTATTCGAAGAGCAGCCTGGGCATGGTTCAGGTGAAATCTTCCTTCTGTGAAGATGCCGAGTTTCGGGTTGTCAGCTTCCTCAGAAAGGGAATAAGAGGTGACCGCCTGAAGACTCTTCTTCCTTGCCTGAAGACTCTCCCTGCATCTCGGCCCATTTCTGACAAAAAGAAAAAAGATTTATTAGGACTACTTGGTTACCTAGATGAAGAGTTCCATGCTTTCTACCTAAACCTTCCAGTCAGTAACTCTGCCCAAGATTTTCATCCTCTTTCACATGATACTGATGAAGAGGAAAATGATTTAGCCAACTAAGTTCCACCTACCAAAATACTATGTATTTATTATATATTTTTATTATTGCATACTATGAATTTCATCTTATTTAACCAGTTTGAACATGAAATTAATATGTCATGAATACAAAATTTTACTAGTTAGGTGGATAATGCATGATTAATTTTGTAAATGCTATTGTATTGTTATTTGATGTATGCTATTCAGTATTATTTGTCTAGGAACTGAAATTGATTTTAACCTCTGTCACTATATCTTAATTGATTATTAATTATTATACTCTGATATATGATTTACATTTTTAAAATTTGTATGAACTTTTACAGGTTAGATTTATTATTATTTTTATATTCTATTGTATTCATGCCCAATTTAATTTATTTCTACTCAGTACATTAAAATATGATCTGAATTAATTTATCACAAACGCATTAGGGTGACTGATCTCATTACCACTGCTTTCTTACTTACTTGTTGCATAAAACTGGTGATGCCCTTCGACGACTTCACTTCACTTGAGAGGACCCACCCAGACATTGGTAAACCAGCAACTCACTCAGTCACATCAAATCTCTGCGTGCAATCACAATACTGTACAACACTGCTCCCACTCTTCTTCATATTCAAAATTCAATAAAAGGCGCAGCATCATTGGATGTAAAGAAAAGTCTCGAACCTGAAAAGGAGAGGCATCTGAGGAGGGCTGAAAAGGCTAATGACCTTAAAAAGCAAGCAAAGGCAGCTGCGAAAAAGGATCCAACATCAATGGTTATTGTTGCTGATTTACAACAGTGCCTCCCTTACTCATCATCTCAAATGCAAGAGAATATATTACTCCAGGCAACTGTATGTTCTGAACTACACAGTTTTTGACTGCTCCACAGGCCTTACCCACTGTTACATGTAATCTCTGCGTGCAATCACAATACTGTACAACCCTGCTGCCACTCTTCATCATATCATCAATGGTACACCAAAGTATCTGGCTGAGGAGAAAAGTACAAGGAACATTAATTCTCAACATGATCAGAAATCTGACTCTATTTTCTACTTTAACACAGAAAGAAGTTGACTTAAGTTTTATAGCATCAAGATTAGTAGCTTACCCGACATAAGATGCTCAATGACGAAAGTGAACCAAAGAAATGGAGTGAAATGAACAGGGTTTGAATAGAAAATATCAGTTTCCAGGAAAAATTTTGATTTCTTTGCTGTGAAAATAAGAAGTCAGAAAGAATTAAATTAATGGGTCACGCTTTTATAAGAAGAGCCATGAGTAATGACTTGCATGGAATTTCCTTCAAAAATTGATACACACCAACTGACCCTGGTTGGGTTGATGCTCAAGGAGATTATTTTATAAAGGCAAAGGTATTGATAATGATCAACGATCATCAAGTAATATCGATGCTTCTTGACGAAGCTAAAGCGAAATCTAGAACCATGTGCCACATGTGGTCAGATGGGTCAGATGTTTACATTCAGTACACTGCCTTGTGAAGTTTTCGCATTCGTCTGCTTCCTTCGTCTGGTCTTCACGCACGTCTTTCCTTTCTTCTCTAGCTGCACCGGCAGACCGGGGCCGATTTCTCATCACTACTGCTTATAGTGATGTGCTTATTGCCAGTCACAGTCAACTGCTCCTAGCAGAAGCATTACTCCGAAACGAAAACAAACCACTTACAACGACCGCGCAAAGTTCTCAATGATATTTATTTATTTGTTTCAAAATGTCGTTCTTGGTCGTTGTCAACAATTCTCCAGGTGCATTAGGAGTAGTCCAATGGCAAGAGAATCTGTTTACTCAAGACTCGCAACACTTTTTCGAAAAGTCAAAATGTAGGGCCTGAACTTGTTGTGTATTATACATAACCTGATGTCATGCTGTGGTCTGGTGAGTAGCTTCATTCAGTTAGTGTAGTATTAACTTCCAATAGCAGTGAGGTGGGTTTTCTAATGCCTTTATCTTTATGCTGTATATTGCTGCACTTTAAAATAGATTCATGAAAACACATCCAGTAATTCAAGGTTTGTTACTGTATGTTTCCATGCAATCAAAGATAGCTTTCGGATATACAGATAAGTGCAACAACCAGATCACTAACTTGGATGATCAGCTCTTAATACAGATCCTTGAGTGAACACTACTCTCTTAGTGAAAACATTTCTGTGGACACTCGCCACTTGATCACAATGTTTGTTGGACATACGCCAATTTGTCAAAATATTGGGGGACATTCGCCACTTTGTCAAAATATTGAGGGACATTCGCCACTTGATCAAATAGTTTGTTGGACATACGCCCCTTGGTCAAAATAACTGTGGACATTCGCCTCTTTGTCAAATATTAACTTCAAACATATAAGATGTAGAAGGCGGTGAACATGGCAGCTGTCTGTCCTCCTTGTGGGAAAGTAGTAAAAAACACTGAAAAAGCAGTTAATTGTGATGATGAATGTCACCGAAGATTCCATAGAGAGTGCATAAAACTTAGTGCGAAACAATATAATGAAATCTGCACCAACCCCTCTAAAACTTGGAAATGTAACCGAATGGACTGCACCCGGCAACTTAACCTCAATGACCTCATGGCTACTCTGACTAATAAGATTGACAGCAGTATTTCTGAAATTAAGAAGGAAGTGAAAGAAATAACAACTAGCCAGAACTTCATCTCAGAGAAATATGAGGAAATAAAAAAAGAGATTATCTCTCTTAAAAATGAATTGGACCCAAGAACTCTCTCCGAAGCCACCTCATACATAAAGAAGAACTGTGAGGAAATAAGTGAAGTTCAGCAATACCAGCGCAAGAACAATCTGATACTATCAGGAGTACCAGAGGAATTGGGTGAAGATGTCAATCATCTAGTAATTTCTATATCTAGCGCACTAGGTATAGAAATTACACACCATGATATAGACATAGCTCACCGTCTGGGAAAAAGCAACAACGGAAAACCCAGGAAAATCATAGCTAAACTACTGAACAGATGGAAAAAAGAACAGATCATGAACGCCAACAGCAATTTTGGACGTTCAAGGAAAAGAACTCTCATGGCCAGTGATATCAACTACCAAGGTCCTCCGTCGAAAATATATATTGATGACCATCTGACTCCAGAAATGGATCATCTGGCTAAGAAGTGTAGGGATCTCAAGCACGACAGCAAGATATTTACCACATACTCTCGGGACTGCAAGATTGTAGTCAAGATCAATAAGGGAGATAAACCAAAATATATCAAAACAGAAGATGACTATCAAAATCTTCTAAGTGAGATATAGACACATGTCCACTCAACTTAATCCCTACTACTCTTTATGGATACTACCTGTGATACCATCTGTGAAACAACATCCTGTGATAATAAGACAATAAGCTGTGATAATATATGTGAGTACAACTCAACATCAAAGACTACTTACAATTTCAAATGTCTCCACATTAATGCTAGAAGTATGGTAACACCTGATAAGTTTGAGCAAATACAGACTATTATTGATCAAATAAAAGATGTGGATCTATTGTGCATCTCTGAAACCTGGTTAAATGATGAAAATCGTCTTGACTACTTTAAACTAACAGGGTATGATCAATATCACGTTTGCAGAAAGCAAACTGGTGGTGGAGTAGCCTTGTACATTAACTGTAAATATCCCAGCACCAGTATCACAAAAATTAATAAATTTCATAGTATTCAGTATGTTGATATCCACATCAAGAACTTTAAACTGGCCGCTATCGCAGCTTACAATCCAAGTGTAGCTAATACGTCCGACTTCACTGAAGATCTTGAGCAACTACTATCAACCATTAAGCACAGAAATCTCATACTTATGGGGGATATAAATATTGATCTACTCACTGATAGCAGGCAATCAAGACAATTAAAGCATCTTTATGAATCTTATGATCTCACCAACAGCAACCGCTCAATACCAACCAGAGTAACTTCCTCATCTGCTACTCTCATTGATCACTCAGTTCTAAGAACTGATTCACCCAACTCAACAACTTATGTCATAAATGAAGATCTCAGCGACCATAGCCTCCTACTAGTGGAAACAAACTTTAAGTGTCCTGAAGAATCATCACAAGCTTCTCAACCCTCCCAGGAATACAATATACCAAACTATGATAAGTTAAGATACTTCTTTCATAACAAGGAATTTAATCTATCAAATGATGATTTTGAAACTAATATTGGTAATTTTATTGCATATATTAAAGAAGGCATTGAGGCATCCACAAAACTCAGGACAAAAAATCTTCCACGCAGGCAACCCTTACAACCCTGGGTAAATCAAGACTTTCTGCGCCTAACTAAACTCAAGAATATCGCCTACAAAAAAACTAAAGTCAGGAACCCCTCAAATACAGTGAAGGAAGAGTATAAAACCCTCTGATCAGAAGCATTAAATTTGAAGAGACAGCTTAAACAGCACTATTATACAAAAATGACACAGAGTAACAACCCCAAAGACATTTGGAAAGCTGCTAATCACGCCCTCAATAGAACTACTAACCAAGCTACTATCAACATCATGGGGATAAACTATGAAGACACCTATACAGAAGATAAAACCGAAATCTGTAATGCATTTAACAACTATTACACTAATGCTATAAAAGAACTCACAAAGCATTTACCAGTCTCCAGCAGCTTGAAGCTGCCTCCTTCATCTAACAAGAGTATGTATCTCAAACCCACAAACATCCCTGAAGTTAAAACCATCGTATATAGCCTATCAAAGAAAAACTCCCAGAGTATTGACAAGATAACTAAAAGATTACTACTTGAATGCGAAGATTCCCTACTGCCGAAACTAACTTCAATCATCAACCTCTCCTTTGAAAGTGGTAAATTCCCAACTATCTGCAAATTAGCCAAGGTCGTACCCATATACAAATCTGGTGATAAATCACATCCTAGTAACTACCGCCCCATCAGCATACTTAGTGTACTCTCCAAAATTCTTGAAAAGTTAATGAAGGCTAGACTTATGAACTTCCTTGATAAAACTAATTTTTTTACCACCTCTCAATATGGTTTTAGCCCTAGAAAATCAACCGAATGTGCTGCTTTTAATGCTGTTAAAATGATCCAAAACACATTAGACTCTGGTAAACTATCTGCTGGGCTCCTCATCGACCTCCGCAAAGCTTTTGATACTGTGGATCATTCTCTACTCTTAACCAAGCTGGACAACTGTGGAATCAGGGGTCCGTGCAATGAGTGGTTTAAGTCATATCTTTCTAATCGGAAACAATTTGTCCAAGTTGGCGATGCCCACAGCCTCTTAAAAGAAGTGGAAATCGGAGTCCCACAAGGCTCAGTCCTGGGCCCGATATTATTCATCATTTTCATCAACAATATTGCTGAACTCCCTCTCACTGGAGAGCTCATGCTATATGCTGATGATATACTTCTCATATATAAGGGTTTGAATGAAAAAGAAATAATGGATGAAATCTCAGCAGATCTGAATCTTATTTCAGACTGGCTTGATGTGAACCGACTTGTCATCAATCTCGACAAAACAAAGTACCTATTTTTCCACTCATCCAGGACTCTGATATCCTCAAAGAACAATGTCAACTGTAAAGGAGTACTCAACGAGAGAGTTACTACAGCAACCTATCTTGGATTGACTCTATCTTCTACCCTTTCTTGGAAGCAGCATATTGATATGGTTGTTAAGAAAATCACACCAGTCATTGGAATACTATCCAGACTCAAGTATACTGGATTAAATTTGACAATTCTACGTAACATCTACTATGCTCTCATCCATTCTCACATTAGCTTTATGAGTAACATCTGGGGGCACAGTCCATCCACCCACCTACATGAACTGGAAATTTTACAAAGAAGAGCGCTCAAATTTACCTTCAATCTTCCATGGAGAGAACCTACCAAAAATGTTTTTACCATATCTAAAGTCCTGCCCTTAGCCCAGCAAATTAACCTATCTTCTGTCACCTTCATACATAAAATTAAAAACAACCTTGTCTCCACCCAAGTCAAATTAACACACAACTCTGAAGTTCATGACCACTTCACAAGAAATAAAAAAAAGCTCCACAACATGCATAGCCGGACTACCAAATATGGAACTAACTCAATTTTTACCAAAGCACAAAAAATTTATAATGATCTGCCCTCTGAAATTACCAATATTTATAATATTAAATCCTTTAAAAGCAAATGTGTGAAGCACTTCATGTGCTTATTTTTCAACTAGTCTCTTAGCTGCTATGTCATAAATTTTATTTCTTTCCTCTAATTTTGTTATGTAAATGTCAGTCCTTGCTTGCCATGTTCACCTTTAATATTATATAATTGTATACTGTCCCTTCGAACGAGCCTTGGCTCCTGGGACCTATTTAATAAATAAATAAATAAATAAATAAATAAATAAATAAATAAATAAATAAGACGAATGTCCTTTAACTTCTCTCCTATGAATGATATGTTTACAAGCTAAATGGCAAAAGTAAATACAACATACAGGCAATGTTATATGTAAAATGGAAAGGTCAGGGCACATACGCTATCTTGCAGGTCAATTACTAGCCTATTTTTCCTTCTACTGGAAAAAAACAGTTTTTGGACATACGCCACTTGGTCAAAATTTTCCTGAAGTAGACTCTTCTCCTGTTTGCCTTTGTAATTTTGCAAACTTGAAAGTTTCAGTCAGTGATGAGACTTACTCATAAGAACATTAATATCCACTGTATGGCTGTGTCCAAAAAAAATACAACAACAGTGTGTTGGGATAATTGTAGAGATGATTGTGTTGGATGTATTGGTACATAGAAAACAGCAAAATGTGGCATTAATCTGGCTGCTGAAGAGAGCCTTGACAACATCTTCTGAGAGGTCTATGTTCTTGCTGTGATCCCATTACAAAAAGAAATTTTTATTCTCCACACAGTTTTATTGGCATTGAAACCGGCGAATTGAAAAATGAGAAGTACATCCACTGTGGTCACTGAGAAGGGACATGTATTAAGTATTGCTTTTTGAGAGAGACGTATATCCCAAAACTCAGTGGATATGCGTCACTTTGAAAAACTAGTCATGGGATATACGTCTCTTTTCATTTATCTGGGTAAATATACGCCACTTTGAGAGGAAATTGGATATACGTCAAAAAAGAAAATGGTGAATAACATGGTTACTTAAAAAGATAGGAAAAATCTGATTACACCAATAGTTGCGCAATGAAAATCTCTATCCTAAATGACCAAAAAGTGAATTTCAACCAAAAGTGGATAAACGCCCCTTTGATTTAACACCAGTGATCTCTTGCTCTAAAACCCAACTTTTTTCACTTCAATAAAAAAATTTTGCTGGAATAGATTCAGTTTAATGTTCCCTTTGATTTTGAAAAGGATATGCAAGTCAGAATGCATCAGAACTGTTTGCTGTTCTCTAATAGTATGCTCCAGATACAATGTTGCAAGTTCCGTCGGTCCAACTTCGGAAAAGAGTCAAAGGCAGTTTCAAATGAGACACAAGAATAGAACTAAAAAATAAATTTAATATTATTATTTTTTAAAAAATGACAAACATGTCATTATTAAAGGGGGAAAAACAATCTTTAAGAAAAGAAAAAAAAATCAAACCCTTTTTAGGGCTGGGTTCTGAAAAGAGGAACGGGTAAAGAATCAGATGGTGTAAGGTGCAACAGATGGACAGGGGACTTGTCAAATACTTACTGCAGGGGCGGTCCTCCGCCTCTGCCATGGACCGGCGGGGGCCGCGTGGGCGGCGTCCTGGGCTGGGTCCTGGGCCGGGGCGGGCTGGGCGGTGGGCTGGCCGGGGCCGGGGGTGGCGGTGGCTTTGTCCCTTGGTCGATCATTCTCCAGCACCGGCGCCAGGCTGGGTGCCCACCGCGGGCGGGGGGCTGCCGCTGCCGCGGCCGGATGGAGCCGCGCCTCCAGGGGCCTCACGAGTGCAGTCTACAACAAAAAGACCCTGAGTGAGAAGTCACCGCATAAGTTTAATCTCGTGGAAGTATACTCACGGGACGGGTGGCCGCCTGGCGCACGGCCTCCGTGGCCGCTGCAGCGCGCCGCGCTGCCTCGCGGCGGGCAGCCGGAGTGAGGGCCGGTGCTGGAGGAGGTGCGGGAGGGTCCTCCGTAGCGCGGCGGGGGTGGGGCACCACGACGCCGATAACGCGCCGCCCGCGCCAGGTTCTCCGGGGCCCAGGCCCTAGGCGCTCAAAGACGGACTGTAAGTAATGACATGTGTTAGGACAGAGTCAGACACGTTGAGACACGTCACACGTAGTCATACTTACGCGACGTCGGGCGGGGCCGGGCGCGGGGTTGGCGGGGGCCGGGGCGTCCTGGGCCGGGGCGGACGCTGACGCTGCAGAGGGCTGGGCAGCTGGGGCGGGCTCAGCGTTGGGGACCGGGTCGGGCTGAGCAGCTGGGGCGGGGCCGGCGGGCTGGCTGGGAGCAGGAGCAGCTGGGGCGCACTGGCGAGCGGGGCCAATGCACCGGCGCCCGCGCCATTGCCCGCGCCGCGGGGCTTGGTTTAGCGCAGACTGTAAGAAACGACAACGTTTAGGAGAAAGTCGAGCAAGTTGAGACGATTCACACACATTCATACACTTACGAGGCATCTGGCGGGGGCCGGGTCGGGCTGGGCAGCTGGGGCGGGTCGGGCTGGCTGGGGGCGGGCTCAGCGGCGGGGGCCGGGTTGGGCTGGGCGGGGTCAAAGATCGTCTGCAATAGACATCGCGAGTTCAGGTCCGCGGCTCAACAGCAGGGCGATTCCGCGCGCCGACTTCGTCTCTCTGTCCTTGTTGCACTCACGGGGCTGACCCACAACCCAAAGAGAAATTTTGGTAGACGTTACGTTGATTCAACGTCGAACTGTCACGTGGAATCCACGTGGATGATCCACGTGGAAGCGACGTTAATTTGACACTTCGTTCCACCACTTTTCAACGTTGATGTAACGTGGAATGCCTATGTTCAAATTTCACTTTCTTTTGAGCATTGTTGTCAGACATCATAAAAATATTCCTTGACTGATAATTACTTTCCCTTGTGTGACAAGGTTTTTCTTACTTACAATCTTATTCATTTATTTTTTTTTACCTTCCTTGGAGTTGAACCCGGGAACTTAGAGTTGGAAGTCTCGTACCATATCCGTTAGCCTACGGCGCTACTGATGAGGAAGGAGCGTCAGCAACCGATCCCACTGTAAGGGTCAACCCACAATAAAATCAAACCAAAGTTTAACAGTTCTAAGATCGTTCACAGAAGGAAAGGCACCAATATGGCCGATGCGAAATTATAACGGACGTTAATATTTCACAGTATTAACTGAAATGAACATGTCCCTTTGGTCTATGAATTGTACGACAGATATGAAATGTCAAACGATGCTACGACATTGCACTTCAAGCGAAACGACAGAATAGCTCCGTCTCTAACCTCCAATTCTAGCCTCCCCTGCGACGAGAACAGCTCTCGCTCTGAATAATATTGTGCACCGCGAAGAGAGGCCAACCCGACCGATCGAAAACACCGCCCGGTGGCCAGCTGCCTCCTCATCCTCCACATCGCCTACCTCATCATGGTCCCACCACTGGTGGCCGCGCGCCGGCGCCCGGCCTGAACCTGAGTCCCGGTGGCCGACGCCCCATCCGTCGCGGCCCTTGGTGCTGGCCAGCCCGACCCAGAGCAGGGAAACGCGCGAGCCCTAATGCTCGTATGCGTCGGAAAACGACGGGTGAGAGAGTCGCTCGAGCGAGAACTTAGCTCCCTCTCACTCTCACCCCTCGATTTCGGACGTGTACAAGCCTTTGCGCTCGTTCGTTTTCCTGCTCTGGCGCGGCCCGCGAAGCCTGCTACGCGAGGCGTGGTGCGGCACGCTTCTTACCTTGTTTGTCACACAAGTTGAGTAATAGGCTTCGCTATTGCTCAGCTAATGAGTGTTTTTTACAGTGCAAATCAGAATACAAATAACATCCCCTGTAGAACGGCAATTCTGAATAGAAACTACTTTACTTTCTAAAGACGCTACAAAAATACATTTAGCGTGTAGCCTACGACCGCACTCAGGCCTGGCCGTCACGATGGTGCTCGTGCATACACAATCTCATCATAGATTCGAGTTATTTTGTACTTACCAGAACTTCTGGTCTCTTGCACCCATCCGCGATGCACCAGCTGACATCATTCGTCGCATCCCATCTAAAAAGCTTGTGGACGCTGTGTCCGTCGTCCCCGTCATGACATTTTCGGGGCCTCCCACGCCTAGGCCTCGTAAAAACTTCATCTGACGAAGACGAAGCCGACGCCGATGATGCCATATTGAACAAGACGACACGCCAAGCCACGCCCGAGCGGCGGCGCCGCCACCGATTCGTAAACACACGCACACGCACGACACTCACACAGCAAGCAACTAGCCGGAGGAGCCGGAGCCGGCCGGCCGGTGACAGATGAACGCACTGCTCTGATTAGCGCTCTCTCGGTCACCTCGTCACCTCTTATTTTCCCACACCCCTCCCCCACCTCTCTCGCTGTCCAGGCCGGCCAACGCACACCGCACCGCACACATCCACCTGCGCTGCACCGGGGAGACAGCTGACTGATTCCGAAGAGCGTTCACCTCGCTCTGTCTCCCTCGCACCTACACGGCACTCCCCATGAGTGCGAGTGAGACAAGGGGAGGGAAGCGCTCTTCTGAATGAGTAGGCTGAGGGAAGGCGGAAGGGTCGACGAGGGGAGGGGCTCTAACATTTCAAACGTATACTCTATACAAACGACATTTCGTATGAATATGCTTTAAATAAGTGTAATTTAATGCGCATCTACACCATTGCCGTAGCACCCCGTACAAAAATGTTTCGCCTCAGATTGTCTCCGAGTGAGGTGGTGTAGAGATTCTGTGGAGATGTCATCGAGACATCCAGGAGACGTTTTGCTGACAATATCCAGCCAACTGGAAGACTTCAGAGAGGCGGAACGCTTTGTCTCTACTACTGGATGCTCACTGTCTCCATGACGATCTCTCACAGATACAACCTTGAGACATAGCTCTGAGACCCCACGGAGACGATAGCGGGTGAGTGCCGCGCGCGCTAGAGCACTCACTCGAGACAATGCGGAGACGGCGAGAGGGAACTCCCCCCAGGCATTCTAGAGCCGGACTCGAGATGAATCCAGATGCCTCCCGGAGACAACGCACAGGCATCATAGAGACTAGCCCAGCCCGAGCCAACCCGTCCCCACCCTACCCACGGCCCGTGCGACGGGTTGCCTATGCTACAGGAGAGCGGGCAGCGCGCCCCTTCCCTTCAGCGCGACCGCGCTGCTCCTCCCTTCTAAATTATTCGCGTTGGCAGGGGTTTGTTTCGAAAAAATTAGACGTTATGTTGTCATTTCTAACAAAACTCTTTTATTAGAAAACAAAGAAACCATCACTGAGTGTTTTGCCGAGTTGGCCTTATAACAATATACTGCTTATCAGCAAATGCAACTTGTACACAAGTATCTGTTAAATCTGTAACAGGAATGACATCAACATTACCTGAGACAGTATACTGAAAAACGGAATCAATAACTGTCTCCGGGGAAAGTGTCTGTAGAGGTTTAACAGTGTTGACCCTCAATAAGAGAGCATAAAAAAGTGTGGGACATGCACACAAAGCATCAGTACAGTTACACTGTGAAACCTTAAAGAATGTTTGTAAAATTCCATGATACTCATTGCCATTAGAATTATAAAATACGTAGGACGATAATTTTTTACCTTCCTTTTCGGACATTGAAACAAATAAAGTAGAGTTTTTTTTTAAACGCTTAAAGTAAGAAACATTTCCTGGAAATCTATTGATACATTGCTGGTGAACTGGAGCTAATGTGGAAGCCTTAGAAACAATTCCTATAACATGAGTTAGGTAGTCAATTGAAAAAGTTACTTTAAGGCGCTTGACAGGATAGTACATCTGTAGACAATAGTTTTTCAGAGTTTCCTTATTACATGCCTTTATAAGATAAGGTAGTCTTGTCACTAATCCAAAGTTGGATTGTACTTGCAAACCTATGTGTTGAGTACCATGGACTAGATGTTTCAAGGTTCCATTAAGATCTTCAAAAAGAAAGCATGTAGACGTCCACAACGGACCCAGTTCTTCCACAACACTTGGAAGATGTCGCAAACAATGTAAATTAAATGTCATGTGGCGTAAACCATAAAGCTGTTGGAATCTCTTAACAAAATTGTCTAAAAGTAGTTGAGACATTTGAATATCACCAGCAGTAACACTATCCTGACACAACAAGTAAACACCTTGATAAAAATTCAAGAAATGGTGAAAATAAACAGGGTCCATAATGGTACTGAAAATTGGCAAACTATAGAAGAAAAAGAATGATTGATACTCTGAGGCCTTCCAGAATGCTAATTTGCTAAGAGGCTGAGGACATCTCTGTAAAAAGTGAGGAGGTTTAATATTCTCCAGATACTCATTAACAACGTTCAAACAACTGGACAGAGAAAATTCTGCCCCTTTGTATTTTTTACCGAATAGTAAATCAAGCATAGATTTTTGAACCCCTAAAAAAACACAGTGCATAATGTCGATTGATGTAGACCGTACAGAAGACAATAGTAGCATTCTATGCAAATATGAAGGGCCTTTGACTCCAAATCTAACTTTAGCCCCAGGATTATCTTTCAAATAGTTTAAATGTCTACTTAAAGTGCCCTCAGAACGAAGGGGGAGCTGCTCCTCAAAAGGATATACAAAAACATTGCCAGAAGCAGCAGATTTCAACCCTCGGGTCAGACACTTCATGCACCCAAACAAACCATTAAATTGAATATGACGGAAGAAGCTAGACTTTCCAGGGGCATCACAAGTTCCACAAAGCATAGCAACTTGAAAAAGTATAGACTCATTGAAAGAGTGAACTTTAAAATAAATACCTCGACGCAAAGTTAGAAGTTCATCATGAATTGGTTTCAAAAATAGATTGGGATCAAATTTCCCCGTTCCAAACCAGAGCCCACCTAGGACCATGTGTTCTTTCTTCATTCGCAGGTGTGGGGGTAGCTCATTGACAGATAGATAAAATGGCCAAACAGAGAATGTAGATGATTGAAAAATACTGAATCCATCAGTATTCCACATAAATGAAATCCATTTGCCTACATTAAAAAATGACTGTTGGGCTTCTTTATATATATTCCCATCATATATATCTTCATAAGCATTTGCATCTTTCTTGACTCTATTTTGGGGATAAGATAACTTTTCATAAAAACCTGGTTTACTAAGTAGACTTCGAAGCTGATCTGTTATAGAAAAATTAAGAAAAAAATTGTTTCTCTTCCTTGACCCACATGTAGGACACACTGCATCTTGTGTCAGTAAAGCCTCAGTACAAACATTGCAGTAAAAGTGCTTAACATGATTCATAGAAACATATTTGTCAAAGTAGGAATAGAACAAGAAGCATGATTCTACTAGAACATTATTTTTGGGAAGAAGTAGCTTTAGCAAACCAAGCAGTTGTCCTAAACACTCTTTAGATAACTTTTGACACATTACAAAAGTAAGAATTGCTATCATTGCCTCTGAAAATGAAATATCAGAGCCCGGGTAGAGGGGTTCATCTCCATCATCAGCATTACGGGAACTAGCACTTCCAAAATCGTCATGATGTTCGAAGTCAGAAGAAGCATCACAAAAGAGGTAATCATCGGAACAATCATCATCAGCCTCCTCCTCACTACAGCTGACTTCCTCTTCACTGGCAGGGTCAACGCCGTCCAAAACATTTCCTATAAACAGAAATACAAATTAAAATTATGCATGTTGCAACAACACAAACAACCCCCAGAAGTTGGAGCAGCTCCGCGAACACAGCACCGGACGCGACGGACAGCTGAAGCGGGTTGCCTAACTACACAGAATGCCCCCCCCCCCCCATCCCCCTCCCGCAAAAGCTAGCTACCGAGCCTGCTTCAACCCGGCCGTGCAGCTGCAGCAGGTGGCCGACCTAGAGCTCGCCGCCCACCCCGGCCGGGCGGCCCGCATAGAGCGCCTGCTTGGACTCGGCCCCGGGCCCCGGCCCCGGCCCCGGCCCCGGCGGGCAGCTGGAGCAGGTGGCCGATCTAGAGCTCGCCGCCCACCCCGGCCGGGCGGCACGCATAGAGCGCCTGCTTGGACTCGGCCCCGGGCCCCGGCCCCGGCCCCGGCCCCGGCGGGCAGCTGGAGCAGGTGGCCCGATCTAGAGCTCGCCGCCCACCCCGGCCGGGGCGGCACGCATAGAGCGCCTGCTTGGACTCGGCCCCGGGCCCCGCCCGGCCCCGGCCCCGGCGGGCAGCTGGAGCAGGTGGCCGATCTAGAGCTCGCCGCTCATCCCGGCCGGGCGGCCCGCATAGAGCGCCATCCCAGCAGCTGAATCAGCACGGCGCCGTTCAGCCCATCGGGCGTGCCTTGTCGTTCTCTCCGCGGCTCGGCGACCGGCGCGCGGCAGCTCTCCAAGAGGGGATCGGCGGCCCCAAGCCCAAGGGACCCCGCCCTCCCCGCGCCCCCCGGCGAGCCGCAGCAGAGTGGTTCTATACCTGATTGACCCAAGATTTCGGGTCAGGTTTCGGATTTTTTTTTCACTCTCGAAAATGAAAGGTATTCATAAAATATGAACCCACTCCAAATCTGGGCTCTGTAGCTCAAACGGTTTAGGAGATATAAATTCTTAAAGTTTTGAGGCAAAAATTGCGGCTTTAAAAGGTGGTATAGGTATTACTCTATGAATCTGTCCAGGGAGGTAAAATCTGACTACACCATTTGAAAGAGGATCAAAAACTGATTCTAAAACACCATTGTCAAAAAGTTGGATTTGTGTTTTCTACTCTTCGATCAAAAAAATGAACAAAATTTAGCAGTTTAGCGTAACTCACATAGCAAAAATATATGGTCTCCAATTGTCACCAAATTTGGTTTACAGCTTCTTCTAAGTTCCTTTAACAATCTCTAATTTTTGTGAGAAGGTAATATTAAACAAAAATTTAAATATTTTTTAAAAATATTTAACATAGAAAATCTAGTAAAAAAATATTTTAATTTTTTTTGAATATTACCTTCCTACAAAAATTAGAGAATGTTAAGGGAACTTAGAAGAAGCTGTAAACCAAATTTGGTGACAATTGGAGACCATATATTTTTGCTATGTGAGTTACGCTAAACTGCTAAATTTTGTTCATTTCTTTGATCGAAGAGTAGAAAACACAAATCCAACTTTTTGACAAAGATGTTTTAGAATCAGTTTTTGATCCTCTTTCAAATGGTGTAGTCAGATTTTACCTCCCTGGACAGATTCATAGAGTAATACCTATACCACCTTTTAAAGCCGCAATTTTTGCCTCAAAACTTTAAGAATTTATATCTCCTAAACCGATTGAGCTACAGAGCCCAGATTTGGAGTGGGTTCATATTTTATGAATACCTTTCATTTTCGAGAGTGAAAAAAAAAACCCAAACCTGACCCGAAATCTTGGGTCAATCAGGTATAGAACCACTCAGCAGCGGTCCTGAGCAAGCCCGCTGACCCTCCCGTGCTGTGCGTGTCCGCGGACCTCGTCCTGCCTGCACCGCCCCGCCCGGCCCCGGTGAACCCCGCCCTCCCCGCGCCCCCCGGCCCGCCGGCGAGCCGCAGCAGCGGTCCTGAGCAAGCCCGCTGACCTTCCCGTGCTGAGCGTGTCCGCGGACCTCGTCCTGCCTGCACCGCCCCGCCCGGCCCGGCCCCGGTGAACCCCGCCCTCCCCGCGCCCCCCGGCCCGCCGGCGAGCCGCAGCAGCGGTCCTGAGCAAGCCCGCTGACCCTCCCGTGCTGAGCGTGTCCGCGGACCTCGTCCTGCCTGCACCGCCCCGCCCGGCCCGGCCCCGGTGAACCCCGCCCTCCCCGCGCCCCCCGGCCCGCCGGCGAGCCGCAGCAGCGGTCCTGAGCAAAGCCCGTGCTGAGCGTGTCCGCGGACCTCGTCCTGCCTGCACCGCCCCGCCCGGCCCGGCCCCGGCGCTTCCCCATGCCGCTGGCACATATTACTGACTTGCTTTAAAAGTGACTTGAAATAGTATTGGGTACACACCGACGTCATCAAGAAGTGGGTCTGTTTCAGGAAGCTGACATGGTGGGAGAAGTGCTGGAATATTGTCCCAACCTCTTGAAGCAGTACTATTACCATCTTGAACTTCAGCTTCTGTGGGCAAATGGTATGAAACAATGCATAAATATAAGCCAGATCATGAAACAATAATTTAAATGAGGAAAAATCCATGGCATACCTTGCAGTTGAGATGAAGGCTTGGTAGGCGCATTTGGATCATACACGGAAACATTTGCTACATTAACTGCTCCTGGGGCCATGCATAAATTAAGTAAGACACAGTTTTAAAATTAGCATCAATTAAGTTTAGTAATTTTTTTATGTGATTAATGGTGCGAAAACTACATACCTGAGTTAGACGAGTGAAGGTGGCGTGACTCTGGCACATCTTGCACGACTGCACGATCACCTTCGGGCACGGGACGCACCAGGGGAACACTTTCTTCGGCACGGCCAAAACTTGTGCCGAGAGCCAGTAGCTCATACGGAGGAAGTGATTCGTGTGGAAATCTAAAATGATATTGCACAGTTTAGTTGCGACTTTGTCTCAAACACTATCTAAAGTTGCCGGTTTTAGGTTATGTTACATTCTGAGTGGATTTAAAGTTTTACTTACGGATCGTTTTGGACATCGTCGTCACTCGACTCATTTTCGGGACGTTGTAAATAATCCGAGAAACGACTTCCCTTTCTGCGTTTCATTGTTGCAACGATCGAACACTATTCAAAACAAATTACACGGTTAGAACTACCGGCAGCACTTCAACTCGGCGATCACTTCGCTCTCAAACCTACCGAGCTTGTTCGGAGTATTTCTATCTGCCCCTGTCAAGTTACATCGAAGAGCAATCGTTTAGAATACTCTATTTCCAATGTTTTCATTGGCTCTGCGCGCTCTCGAAGCGAGCCGGTGGCCAGCTTGATGCGCCTCAATAATCACACGGACTGCCAACAAAGCTGACCTTTCCGACAAGGCGGCGCGCGGCGCGAGCATTGCCATCCTTGCCATCACGCACTAATCAGTAAAACAAACAAAACCACAACCGCAACAGAATTTTGTGACTAATTTAAGCAATGAAATTTATTTTACACACAATCAAGAGCAGTATCGTCACTCTGAAAGAATGTTCCACTGCAATTGTAAATCATAATGACGGAATGAAATGTGTATACAATAGTGTTGGTATGAACTTCCGTATCGTGTTCGAAAGGAAACACACAAACAACATTTGGCATTTGGCTGTCAAGTGGAGTGTCGGCGAGTACGTACCAGCGATTGATATGTCGTACGTTTTGGTGTTTTGGGATGAACCCCCCAGTTCATCAATTGTGCACAAGTCCACCATTATAGGTGGTTCGAATGTGGGAGCAAAGCGACTTGTGATGTGGGCTCGGAAGCAGCTCTGGGCGAAGATAGTGCGTACAGGTGAGTTTAGTTTCACCACTTGTGTAAAATTGTGTATGTAATGTAATACGCTCAAATTCGTTCATAAAATTCTCTCTTCCGTAGGCACTAAGAAGGACTTGGAGCAGATTGTACTGACAGCAGACGGGCAAGTGTACGATCCGCGAACGGGTCCCCAGGGAGAGGTTGCGAGGAGCCGTCGACAAGTAGTGGATGAGAGGCTGAGACGGGCATCTATACATCGCACAGCTGCAGAGGCCGTGCGCTCGCACTTTCTGTATAACTTGACAGGTGGGTACTACCACAGCCGGCGGTCCGGGGGGCGCGGGGAGGGCGGGGTTCACCGGGGCCGGGCCGGGCGGGGCGGTGCAGGCAGGACGAGGTCCGCGGACACGCTCAGCACGGGTGGGTCAGCGGGCTTGCTCAGGACCGCTGCTGCGGCTCGCCGGCGGGCCGGGGGGCGCGGGGAGGGCGGGGTTCACCGGGGCTGGGCCGGGCGGGGCGGTGCAGGCAGGACGAGGCCCGCGGACACGCTCAGCACGGGTGGGTCAGCGGGCTTGCTCAGGACCGCTGCTGCGGCTCGCCGGCGGGCCGGGGGGCGCGGGGAGGGCGGGGTCCCTTGGGCTTGGGGCCGCCGATCCCCTCTTGGAGAGCTGCCGCGCGCCGGTCGCCGAGCCGCGGAGAGAACGACAAGGCACGCCCGATGGGCTGAACGGCGCCGTGCTGATTCAGCTGCTGGGATGGCGCTCTATGCGGGCCGCCCGGCCGGGATGAGCGGCGAGCTCTAGATCGGCCACCTGCTCCAGCTGCCCGCCGGGGCCGGGGCCCGGGGCCGAGTCCAAGCAGGCGCTCTATGCGTGCCGCCCGGCCGGGGTGGGCGGCGAGCTCTAGATCGGCCACCTGCTCCAGCTGCCCGCCGGGGCCGGGGCCGGGGCCGGGGCCGGGGCCGGGGCCCGGGGCCGAGTCCAAGCAGGCGCTCTATGCGTGCCGCCCGGCCGGGGTGGGCGGCGAGCTCTAGATCGGCCACCTGCTCCAGCTGCCCGCCGGGGCCGGGGCCGGGGCCCGGGGCCGAGTCCAAGCAGGCGCTCTATGCGTGCCGCCCGGCCGGGGTGGGCGGCGAGCTCTAGATCGGCCACCTGCTCCAGCTGCCCGCCGGGGCCGGGGCCGGGGCCCGGGGCCGAGTCCAAGCAGGCGCTCTATGCGTGCCGCCCGGCCGGGGTGGGCGGCGAGCTCTAGATCGGCCACCTGCTCCAGCTGCCCGCCGGGGCCCGGGGCCGAGTCCAAGCAGGCGCTCTATGCGTGCCGCCCGGCCGGGGTGGGCGGCGAGCTCTAGATCGGCCACCTGCTCCAGCTGCACGCCGGGGCCGGGGCCGAGTCCAAAGCACGCTTTAGTCGGCGGACCGGGGAGGGGGTGGGGAACAACTTTCTTGCAGCTGTACGCCGGTGTCGAGTACAAGAAGCTGTGGGCAAGGTCCCCTGCGATCTGCTTTTGTGTGTTTGATTCCTTCTTGGACCCCGTTTAATTGTGATTTTGTGACGCTGTATTGAATATTTTGTTCCAGGTGATGAACTTGCTGTGGAAGATCGCCCCCCACCTCCACCACTATTTACTGACATTGCTCATGACACGACAGTGTCTGAGATGGTAAAGGCATTGCCTCTTCCTCTTCTTAAAGATAATCTCAGACTCCTCGTCAACAACCTCCCTTGTCTGCGGCGTCCTCCAGAAGGCACAACTAATTATGTAAGTCTTAATATTAATATATTTCTAATTGTTTTTATGTGTCTGTACTGTTTTTTGTGCTTTTAAAAGTGAAAGATATTTTTCTTGTGCGCTTTGAATGTATTCTCTATTATACCGATTCTTTACAGGTCGAGTTAGCAGAGAGAAGTGGGGTGTATGTGGAAGGCCGCAAGCTGAGAGGCCTATTGAAGGCCTACGGGTCATCTCCTCATCAACTTTTTAGAGAAATTTTTCTCCACTGCGTGCCCCCTGTTGTTCTGGCGCTGCCTCACATATCTGCTGGTGGGAGACAGCAGACAGTGAGCATCCCAAAACAAATTAAGGCAGCAATATCAGGTATGTACTTTTACCCATACAGCATAAATAGGGGGTGAAGCTAAAAAAACCAAGTATCTACGTGAACTCAGGCTGAAAGAAATTGACACATTTTTAAAAAAATGCAAAACTCTCCGTAAAAGTGTGCGACACATGTTTTCAGTATTCTGTAAAGGTAAAATGATCAGATATCAACTCAATACTTTTGTGCATACTATGTTTCAAACTACTCTAATTTTAAAAAGCCTTCAAACTTAGAGTGTTCTTAGTATTGAGTTGCAACTTTATTGATTGTAAACGTTTATACATAGCTCAAAGCTTGTCCTATACTTATAAAGAAGGATGTAAATAACTTAGGTCATGTGTCATGTTTTTATAATGAGCATCAATATTTGGGTCATTCCATGTAAAATATCCGCAAGTTTCAAAATTATGGATTTTGTTTTGGGTTTCAGTCTTAATACTTCAATACTTAAATATTAAAACTTACTCTTTGGGCCAAAATGAAAAAAATAATGTCTGTTATTGTACCAATCATAAGGTTTGAAAAGAGGCATGAGCTAGAATTGTATTAGGTTAACTCTTTTGGAAGTTTACTTAATAAGTTTCTCAAAAATTTTCCACAATTCAATCCTAACATATCTCATTTGAATAACCATAAAAAACTGAGTTTGAAACACCCTATCCAAGTCCTGTGAAACATTTCTTTTAGGGTGTAAAAAACAATTTAGATATTTTCTCCAGCTTACCAGACATCAATATTTTTCTTATTTTTGTTTTGGTTCTTGTTTGAGATCTTAGGGTGGTCCCCAACCCAAAACAAAAACCATTTTGAACCGTGTGGTGATTTTTCATGGAATGACCCTTTCCCCTCTATTTTTGCCACTTCCACCCTCACTTCTCTTCAGGATATTAGACCGCTTTGCATTGCACTCCTTGAACTAAATCATCATCTTTTTTGCAGTGTGTATTGCAGAAAGGACAGACGGCGTTGCCGACAACACCACCAAGAGGGTCTCCAACCTTATTCGGGACGCTCTCCAGAATGAGCAAGTTAGGAGTCAGTTGTCCAGACTTTTGGTGCGCGATGGAGGCGCTCCGCCAGGTGCTCAAGCAGCTACACAGGCCCCTGTGCCGCCCCCTGGACAGGCTGTGCAACCTCTTGCAGCACCCCAGGCAGCCCCTCCGCTCGAAGCACCACAGGCCCCCTTGCTCCCTCCCGGAGCACCCCAGGTGCAGGCAGCACCAAACAATTTTTATTTCAATGACTTTCATAATCAATGGTATGCCACAAATGGTCCTGAAGCAACACAAGTCCTGCTGTCCTAAGGAATTCAAGCCTTTTTTGTTTATTTTTTAATTTTGACAGAGTCTTTATTTTACTGTTGCTGCTGTATTTGCATGTTTTTTTTTGTTTTTTTAAATTTTGACAGAGTCTTTTCTTTGTTTTCTAATAAAAGAGTTTTGTTAGAAATGACAACATAACGTCTAATTTTTTCGAAACAAACCCCTGCCAACGCGAATAATTTAGAAGGGAGGAGGGCAGCGCGGTCGCGCTGAAGGGAAGGGGCGCGCTGCCCGCTCTCCTGTAGCATAGGCAACCCGTCGCACGGGCCGTGGGTAGGGTGGGGACGGGTTGGCTCGGGCTGGGCTAGTCTCTATGATGCCTGTGCGTTGTCTCCGGGAGGCATCTGGATTCATCTCGAGTCCGGCTCTAGAATGCCTGGGGGGAGTTCCCTCTCGCCGTCTCCGCATTGTCTCGAGTGAGTGCTCTAGCGCGCGCGGCACTCACCCGCTATCGTCTCCGTGGGGTCTCAGAGCTATGTCTCAAGGTTGTATCTGTGAGAGATCGTCATGGAGACAGTGAGCATCCAGTAGTAGAGACAAAGCGTTCCGCCTCTCTGAAGTCTTCCAGTTGGCTGGATATTGTCAGCAAAACGTCTCCTGGATGTCTCGATGACATCTCCACAGAATCTCTACACCACCTCACTCGGAGACAATCTGAGGCGAAACATTTTTGTACGGGACAGCCTCTGTGTACAAGAGCACTGTCCGAGCCCCTCCTTTTCCTTTTTTGAGCGCCACTTCCAAAGGCAAGTTGAGCCCGGAGCGTGACAAGGTGGGGCTAACCGTAGGGCGAGTCGCGGTGCCGGGCTGGGCCGCGCTCATAGCAGCACAGCAAGTGCGAAACCGTGCGCTCCTTGGCGGAGGAGGACGCGGCGCCGGGCGGGCAGAGAGCACCTGCAACATGAGACACTCATGGGCGAGGCCGGGCCGTGCTCATAGCAGCACAGCAAGTGCCCTGCCGCGTCTAGTCGCGGCCTTTTAAAAAGCTGCTTCCCGGCACCGAGTCGGTGAGATAACGTTATTATTAACCGTTAATAATAACCGTTATTATTTCCTGGTATTCGAATTAACGTTAAAGTAAAAAACGTTACTTTGTGTTACTTTAAATGATCGTTAGCAAAGTTAACGTTAAACATTTATTATTTCAAATAAGTTATCGGTCTAATTGTTATCTGGTTTAACCGATATAAGTCCAAGTTGCATAATCGTTATTGGGATTTAACGTTAATTCAACAACTTTTGTTACGCGTTAAAGATATATTTTGTAACGAATAACTTGGTCAACTTTGAAAAGGTAATGTTAAGTTAACGCACCCTGCTTGCCAGGTCCACACATACAGTTGGTTAGCAGTTAAAGTGCCTGTAGTGAAAGTTGCCACAACCTCCTTAATACCATTAGAGACGCCTTTTATCATGTATACCATCACTTTTTCAGCTACTATTTCTTCCATTTCAGCATCTGGATTATCAATGCACTTTTCAAGGTCTGCCACCTCTTTATCAATATGATTTAGAGAAGTATATCCAATCATTTTTCCGGTAGACTTCTGAAAAACCAGATTCTGAGATATGTACATCTCGTCTCCTATAAGCACGTGAAATTTCTTGTGCTTTTCTGGAAAATTAGCTACACGGTTGGATACAGATTGTAGCACAGTCCTGTCTATTCCCTCAACAACATTTTCTACGTGGCTATATTCAAATAAAGTTGAGCGTGATGGTAACTTCACCATACCTGTTTGCCGCAACAGTTCATAAGCTGCAGGCGATGTGAGATGCACAGACAAAGCGAACCTGATCATGGTCGGGTGCCATCTCATGCCACTTTTTTACTTGTGAAGCTTTGATTTGTTGCTGTAAAAACACAGATTGAGCAGGACTGATAGTACAATTTTTCAAGATTTCTGAGAGATCCTCGGCCACTGAAGGATATAGTACAACAGCTTCTTTTCTGATAACTTCTTGCATGCGTTCCCTGAGGCGAACAATTTTTTTCTGAGCATTCTTCAAGTCAATCTGCTTCTTTGCCAACTTACTTAATTTTTGCTTCTCTGTTAGGAACTTGTTTGCTGTGAAGACTGGACGCTCTTCTAAATTAATAGCATTGGTAAGTTTCTTCAATGGTTTATAAAGCTTCAAGCATTCTGAGCAACGCCACTTGTTGGAAGGTACTAACAGAAAGCAATTAGGGGATCTAATTGTTTCTACATATCTGCACTCTAGGAAAGGGTTGCGATCAACAACACCAACCGAACATGATGACCAAGCTGCCTGAAACATTTCATCATCATAACCGCTGCATAATTCCATTTTCTGCACATTGTTCATAATAGAGGCAATTTTGTCTACATAAGCAGAGTCAACACTTTCTATGTCCAGAGGTTCAGGGGGCTGCAGATCTTTAGTGAACGGATCAATGGAAACTGGAACATTGTGCACAAAAAGTTTCACATCACCAGCAGTATTTGCAGTTAAACATCTCTGTGAGGTGAAACATTGCTGTGCAGAGTAGTACACACAGTTCAATTCCTCATTCCACACAACTATAAGCCAACGTTTACCAGTAAATAATTCTAGTTTTCGCTTCACTTGCAAAAGTAAGTCTTCATTTGGAGCTTCCACATCAACAACATTTTCCAGGGTAGAAGGCACAGAAGTAGAAAGAATCATCTTGATATCGGAAGATTCACAAGTGATGAATTTGTCTTCAAAAGTCTGCAAGAGAAATTAATGTTCTGAATACGATACTTCAGTGCCACATATGTATAGCAATTGCATTAAAAGTAAGTACCTCATTATTTGAAGTTGATGGTTTCGGTCCTTCCTGAGGCACCTCAGTATTTGATGGTATCGGTCCTTCTTGAGATACTTGAGAGTAGCCATGATCAACCATAAAAACCTGAAAAAAAGAAGCCTTTTAATTATAGTGAAATAAATAAAACATGCTTGTGGAGGAATCGAAATCAAAAACGCAGCAAAGAATGTCTGCATCTACAAGCGAGCATCGGTAAAGATTTAAAATTAGCTAAAGGGATGCAAATCAAAGACTTTTAGTAACATGCACACATTATGTTCCACGTTTATATTTATATTGTCATGGAAAGCCATGGATAAGCTGAATTGTCGAATAAGAGATTTGTGGCAGACAGCAGGATCAATGCTCAGCAAGTACAGAACAGAATTGTCAATTTTACACCGCAAAAGTAAAATAGTCATACACATGCTGCAAAACACTTTCCAATCACCCACAGAGCCTTAAGCTCAGCCTCAAGTCTTTGACTCCAACAAGTTTTTGTCATATTTAAAGGAGCGAATGGGCTAAGGATAATTATTGCATACTTAAACATGAGGCCCTTAAGGTTAGGTTTTCCCACAACAGGTGCCGGCATTAAACTGTGCCGGCTACAAAAACAAAGTAGTGCATTAACGTTTCTCTGTTCCTTGGGCCCTTGCAATGGAGAATGAATTCCCGGCATATTGGAACAAACATTTCAGCTATTTCGTGAAAGAGAAGCGAGGGGAATAGAGGAAGAGCAGAGGAGCAGTTTAGCAGTGTGTACACAATGCTGGCTGCACAACTTCAAATCGATAGCTCGATTGCCGACTATTTGCAGTAAAAAAAAAAACGGAGCCAAAACAAGGGCACTCTATAGAAAAACAATGTGAAGAAGCGAACTGTTCTCATCAGAGTTCGCGTACGACAGTTTGGGCGGGTGAGTGCTAGACAGTTTTTTTTTCTCTCTCTCGTTTTTTTTTTAACCCTCTTTAATGACATGGCTTGAAGGAACTGCCCTTTTCAAGGTAAAGTGTCATTTTAAGTTTTATACTTAATTTGTAGATTTTAGAAATTTTACTGTCTTATTCCTCAGAATTAAAGGAATACATGTTTGAATGCCCTTAAAAAGATTACATAATTTCTTCTCTGGCCATTTACAATTATTTGTTAAAATATTTTATCGTTTTAAAACAGAATCGATCGTTGGTAAACGAAATTTTCTGTTTGATGGGAGAACAATTCTATCGTTTAAGGACAGTGCATTGTCTTCAAACAATAATATTCGTTGAAGATTTGAATGAACTTTGTCATGATGTGATGAATATTTGTTTTCATATGAAGTTTTTGTTTTACTCTTAGAATTGTTTACTGTTTTAAAACGAAGAAATTAGTATTGGTGTGAAACGAAGAGTTTGTTTTTATACAAATTCTTGTTGGGAAATTTTCGTTATCATACGATTATTTTTAACAGTGTACTCTCCTCACCATGTGTTTATTGGCAAACCATTTCATGTTGCTTGGTGCTCACTTAAAATGACTAGAAAACGTTACTTCCTTTTTTTATATGTATATTCCTTGAAAGTCTGTGCTCTGCTTTCAAACGGTGAATTGGTTGCTTTGAAAATACAACGCCTCATTCAGATATTGATTTATAAGACTGTATATTTGGAAGTTACTCGTGAGAATTGTTAGCTAAGCCAACACCTTTATTATCGTCTTATCGTTATTGTATTATAGTATGATATTTCCATTTTGGTACTTTATAAGGCAGTTCACCGTGATTTGCAGTCAGGCTCACCGTAGCATACAATGACATTCACCGTAGCTTACGGTGAAGGTTCACCGTAAGCTACTGTGCTGCAGGCTTCACTGCAGCTTACGGTGAATATCACCGTAAAGTTTTAACAGTGCACAACTTCAACTTTGCTTCCTCTTCTTCTTCTTCTTCTTCTTCTTCTTCTTCTTCTTCTTCCTTTTCTTCTTTGTTTGCTTGTTTGACTCGCTCCGAGAGAAATTTGGTGCCATCTCTTACTTTCTAATGCACTTAATGCCTTGCACATGCAAGGCAGGTTGTCTGTTCCAGCTGTCACAGGTACCTGCGCCGCCCTCAGAGCCTGCTGAAGGCGTGAGATAACCCGCTGCTGTCTTAATTACTATTCTTATTCTAGTGCGATGGGACCGCATCCCTCTAATTGCCGGGTGTGCCTGATCACTGCGCACCCGTGCCTTAACAATACTCCTTTTCTTCCCTCTCTCTCTCTCTTCCTGTTTTTCATTCGTCGCTAGATTCATCTTCCGGGCTCACAAATTTCTTCAGATCCTGAATGTGAACCTTATATTCCATTGGTCTGTCATCTTCCTTGATCATTACCACCTTCTTGCTTACGAGAGCCGTAACCTTGCACGGCCCGTTATATCCAGCTACAAGACTTTGGCAGAACCTCGCTGGTGCATCACTTTGTGGCCTGTATCTGACCCACACCTTCTCTCCCACTTCATAACTTATTCCATTGTCCCGGTCGGCGTTTCGCTTTTCCAAGTATTTAGGCAGCTTGACCTGCATCCTGCGCAAGGCCCCTTCCTTTATTCTCGTTAACCTCTCGTTGCGTAGCTCCGCCCACTGGTCGAGTGATAGCTCTTCACTCACCGTTAGGCGTGATGTGAGGGACTGCGGTGATGGCATATTCCGGCCGTACAGTAACTGTGCCGGGCTGTAGCCTGTGGTCGCATTCACCTTGTTTCTCAAATGCCTTAAAATTCGAGGCAACTCCTCGTCCCAATGGGTCTGCGCCCGGTCCAATAACGCCATCCTTAGACATACCTTCACCGATTGAACACCTCGTTCCACCTTGTTCGCACGCTGGGTATAAATGGGGGTTGTTACATTCTCACACCCCCGGCAAGCCTCCGCCCAGGCCTTTCCTGTAAAGGTTGTCGCACTGTCGGTGATGACATCCGGGTACTGTCGCGAGGCGACCCCGCACTTTAAGATATTTCATACTTTCGCGCCTTCAGCGCCTTCTTGCTTTATCGCTGGACGTGCCCTTCAGTAGAGGTGTGCGAATCACTTTTTTTCAGGCCGAATCGAATCGAATTTTTAATTTTATTCCCCGAATCAAATTGAATCGAATTTGTGCTGATTCGATTCGATTCGGTTCGGATTCGAATCAAATTCTGATTAAATTAGTGAAAAAGTGACTATTTTCCCGACAAATGCTGTATTGTAGCGGTATTAATTCGAATTCGAGATTTTAGAAATTTAATTCGGATTTGAATCGAATCGAATCTACCTTGATTCGATTCGATTCGGTTTCGAACTATTCGCACACCACTACCCTTAAGCTAGGTCAGGTATAGGGACCCTGCTTGGAGACTAGCCTTCGAGGGCGAGAGTGACCGCCGGAGCGACCGGAAAGACCCAGCGTGCTAACGACACCCTGGGCCGGGCCGGGAGCTCCCCGGCGCTCGGACCTCAGTCGTCGGCCAGCCTCCAGCAGTGGCAGTCAGAATTCTAATCCATCCAGCTTCAGCTTCCAGCTTTGCGTATAAAGGTAGGCTAAGCAACCAGTGTAAAGAGTGTTCGGCTTGGAGACCGTAGGGACCTTATTTATATATTAAGCCAATAGTGTTCACTGAACCACCGAATGAGTCAATCCTGAACCACCCGATACCCCTTTGCCTGCGTTGAGCGTAAATCGACCTATAAAACAGTACCCAGTTCTCGGAAACAAGTCATACTCAAGGAAGCGTATGGACTTGGCTGCCGTTGCGCTGGTTGACGGGAAACTTTCCAGCCACCTTGTGAAGCAGTCTTCCACTATCAGAAAATGCCGTTTTTTTATTCCTAGTCATTGGAAGCGGCCCAACAAAATCCAGGCTTAGGGCTTTCTATGGCTCACTAGGCAGGCGTGGGCGTAGCTGTCCCGCCTGCTTATCATAACTCCTTTTTACTCTCGCACACGTCTTGCATTGTTTGACGTATTGGTGGATGTCGTGCCGGAGCGCGGGCCAGAAGGCCGCATCCCTGGCAGTTCGTAGAGAGTCCACCGCACCTTGGTGCATGTGATCATCATATGCCCACCGTAACACCTTCTTCTGACACGGCGCCGGTATTACCACGGTCCAGGTCTGCTCGCCCACGTTATTCTTATGGGCGTGACAAACTAAACCGTCCTGCACTGATAAAAATTTTCGTGCAGCCCGTATCTTCGCCGCATACCGGGGATTGTCCTGTGGGAGTAATTCCTGCTCGATAAACTTTCTTGCATCGATGCACCATTGGTCCTCAGCCAGCGTGCTTCTTATCTCCTCCAAGAGATCTTCCTCGCGCATTTCCGCTCTGTACATTTGGAGCACTTCTGTCAATGGCAGGCTCCCTTTTGCGTCCTCGCCCGGGTACCGGGAGAGGTGGTCGCAAACCGTGTTGTCCAGGCCCTTTGCATGATGGAAAATTAATCTGTAGTCAGCAAAAATGGCTAACAGCCTGTTGATTTTAGAAGAGTTACTTCGGTACGATGTGCTTGCCAGGATGCCCTTTTGGTCAGTGATGCAATGCACTTCCCTATTCGCAAAGAAATACGGGTGTGCCTCATTGCACCACGCTACCGCCGCTGATTCTAGGACATTTACAGGCAGTTGTGACTCTGCCTGTGGCAGCCGCTTGCTCCCATAGGCGAGAGTGACAAGACCTCCGTCGCGCCTGTACTGCATTACATGAAAGCCACGGCGAACTTGCTCGCGTCTGTAGCGACAACTACCTGTTCTTTGTCCTCATAGGGCTGTAAAATTGGTTGCGGTTGTCAAGATCGCCTTACATTTGTTTAGTGCTTCCGCCGCCTCAGTTGTTAAGAAAGGCCTCTTATACTTGGACTCAGCTCGGAGGAGGGGGAGCACCGGATGTACGAGTCCCGCAAATTTTGGAATATAGTTTTTGAAAAACAGCAACAGTCCATAAAAGCTTCGCAACTTAGCTTGGGTGTCCGGAAGTGGCATTTCCTTGAGTGCCCACACCTTTTCTTCATCACAAGCTACTCCAGGGCACAAAAAAGTCCATCCAAGTGTACTGATTTTCCTGCAGCCTGCCTGCACTTTTGCGGCTGACAGGCGCACATTCGCCTCCTCCAGTCGTCGCAGCACCTCATCCAACAATGACAGATGTTCTTCATAATTTTCATCCTTGCTCACCACAAACAGGTCATTGGCGTAGGCAATAAGCCTGCTCCAGAGGATCGCCTAGAATTTCATGTAGCGCCCTTCCAAGCACTGCACCGGAAGTTGGAATGCTCCAGAGGATCGCCTAGAATTTCATGTAGCGCCCTTCCAAGCACTGCACCGGAAGTTGGAAATCCCATCGGACAGCGCGTGAACAGCAATGTTTTGTTTACTCCTCTTGTGGCAACCGAAAAGGCGTCAGGTGTCTTGATTGAGATGCAATGCGCACCGCGTGGTGGGCCTCCTTGATGTCAAAAGATGTGATGAAGCGGGCGGAAGCGAAGACGTCACGCACTGTGTTGAGGGTTGCCGTCGGCCAGGGCTCAGCCGGGATGACCTTCTTCAGGGCGCTGAAGTCTACTACCATTCTGTAGTCTCCCTTTTCCTTCTTCGGAACAACCAGTGCCCTTGCTGAGAAAGCGCTCCTCGATGGTTCGAGCACGCCCGCCCTTTCTAGACGCTGGCAGTGATACAGTAAAGCGTCCTCCTTTTCTGGCGATAATTTAATGGGCCTTAGCACCACGGGAGCAAGGTCATTCGGCACTATAAACTTATACTCAAAACCCCTGAGCTCAGGTATAAAATCCTCCTCGAAAACCCGCTGCCGCTTCTCAAAAACTTCGGAATTTTTCTCGAAGAGCTGGTTCTAACCCTTCGCCATAATTAATCTTGTAAACGCTCCGGGGCGGTCCCCGATTTGGTCCCGTCTCCAGCTCTAGCATTCGCACGGTTGAGTCAGCGGGCGGACTCGCGCGCCGCCCAAAGGTTGAGCGCTGCTGTTTTTTCTCTGTCTTCTTCTTCTTCTTCCACCTCTCCCTCACTCCTCCAAACCTCCTCCACTAGCTCATCCGGGCTTACATTAATATCTGTCAAATTTTTCCCTGGTCCAAGGTCAGTTCGCCTCTGTCCAGGAGAGTAAAAAATTTAGATGCCCGAGCCAGCTGCAGAGCCTCGTCCGAGATGCGGTAGAACTCGCGGTGAGTTCGGGTGTCGTGACCCATGAAACTTGCCAGTATATCGACGTCATTTTCTGCTAAGTGAAGAAGTTGTCATGAAGTGGCCATGTGCTTCCGCAACCTCGTATATATCAGCGTACTTGGGTCTTCTGCACCGCATTCCTTCGCCTCTTCCCTGAGCACGTCGTGCTGCCCGATGTTTGAGGACGAGTTGCCGGGTATCGCGAAGACGTGCGGGTTGACTTTGTGCACGCTGAACTGGCGCCTACGGGAGACGAGGGTGGAGACCGCTGAATACATTAAACGGTTAAAGAGGAGCGGCACTTTTCTTCCTCTTTTTCCACGGATCTGCACGATCTTTAAAGAACGTGCGAGAGCTCGCTCTGATTCCGTGAAGCATTTCATTACTTCAGAGTCAAGCTCCACTGAGCTCTTTGCCTTCTGGAATATTAAAATCGTCAGACGTCCGGTCTCACCTGGACGCCGACGACGGTTGAAAATGACCGAATATGCCACACACGCCTTGGCGAATTTATACCAAATGTTGGCATTTGTGGCATCTTCTTTTAATTCGGCCATCAAGGCATTGAGCTTGTTCTTTAGGTGTTTGTAAAGAGCTGTAATGTCAGCGGAGAGGGGCGAGATCCGGGGAGCGTTTAAACCCTGTAAGACCCAATGTCGCACCGGTGCGACAGTCTGTTTGTGGGCCCGTGGTATCGTGAATACGTTCGAAGTCGTCGGTCAGCGAGTTGGGATTCAAAGTTTGGCGCAGAAAGAATTGACTTCGGGAAAGATTCACTTCCGGAAGTGCATCGCCGCTCGGCTAGGCCTCGCTGAAGAGCTGACCCGGCGTTGAGTGTTGTGGCGCGATTGAAGAGGTGAATTCGCTCTTCGCTGGAAAGGCGATTGAGATTCGAGTCAACAGTATTAGGGTGATGTTCCCGTCAAAAAAGTGCTATCCTTCGATTTACTGATTTGGTTGCCCTCTGCGGCAGCAGTTAGTGGCGTAAAACCGTTAGGAAAAACATTTGTCGCACCGGTGAGACACTGGGCGTCCGAGGTTAGCCCTTTTCCTGACGAAGTCTTATTCAGCGAATCACATACGAACTTTGGATGATCGCTTACTTCACCGCCCAATTCGGCGTTGTGCCCCGGCGACGATAGTGCAGGGCGGTCAAACCACGTCTTATCTTCAATTTTAGACAGCGGGCTCAGTTCCGCTAGTGCCGGCGGTACTCAACCAGGGGCCAATAGGTGTCCAATTTAGACTCATTCCACGTCATTCTTTGATAATAATGCTTGCAAGGAAACTCTTAGCCTGCTCGGATCATGTTCAAGGTTTTGACAGTCAACATGTAATGCGTTTGCTAAGGAGCCATACCGAGGAAGCTCAATGTCGCACCGGTGCGACATTTGAAAATCTTAGTAAATAAATGATTATTATTATTTTATTTTTTTTTTGCAGATTCTTGGAGTCTGAGTACTTACACTAGTTTTAAGAGGTCACTTACTGTAGAACAATTTCCGGACAATAGTAATTGATTTTTTGCTCAATTTTCGATAGTTTACGAAAACTCGAAGCTTTATATTTGCTTTCTTTTGCGGCCATATAAACAGCGATAAGAGGCAAATAGCCCCCTTATCTGTCGGTATCGAGTGTAATACATATCTAACAGTAGTGAATGACCACCCAAGAGTCCCTCCGTCTTCAGTTTAAAAATAAAGTAGCAGAACCCTAAACACCCAATGTCGCACCGGTGCGACAAACCAGAAATGGCATACCAAACATGAAAAAAACCAAAGTGCTGACGAAAGCGTTTTTTAGGGACTTCATTTGTACAAAAAATAGATTTTGCGATATTGGCCCCGGTCTGGGTCTTACAGGGTTAAATTTCCGTGTATGAAGGGTGTTGAAAGCTTTTGATGTTATTGTCTCCGAAAAATCCATTTTGACGAGAGTTTCAAGGTTTTCGAGCTCTTCTACATGGGAGATGTTAGAATTTTCAATGGCTTTAATTTGAAGGTAAGAAAAAATATTTTAGTTAAATTTAGGCCGAGTTTTATTGCGAGAGAGGGGATGCCGAAAGTATTGGTTTTGGGGTCGAAATTTGTTGCCTGCTGTGCCGCTTTCATAATTATATCCCAATTTCGGAGGTGGAGTAATTCGTCTTAATTGTGAATAGATGGCTGGATTTTTTTTTTGCTGCAATCAGAAGACGGGCAACCTCCCGCATCTTCTCGGCCACGTGCGCAAGAAGATGTGGCCTGTCCCTGTACTTGGCGTTCAATTTCCTGCCGTACAGGAGGATGGTTTTGTCCCCTTGGATGGTGGATTTAATAGTGCCATTATTCATTCTTGAAATCACTTCGCGAACAAGATCGCCACTATCTTGTCCACTTAAGTTTTCCAGAGTTTCGTATCTAATTTTGGATCCTTTAATTTTGACGTCAGAAGATGTCCCGGGGCATTTATGATTTCACATTTTAATATGCTCCATGGCAGCCTGGGCACTCCGCAATTTTGCTAAGGTCGTATGTCGCGACTTGGTGACTTTTCGTAACAATTGATGTCTTGCAACTTGCCAATGCCACCATGTTGTGCTTAGCATTCCCCTGGTTTGTGAAGAGGCGGAAGGCATCGAGCCTTGCCTTTCCGTTCTTCGGAATGCTAAGCACACCGGGTTCATCTTTATGGACTGTCGTTATGTGACGAGCCATTTTTTGTTTTGCCTCCCCGCAAAATAGGCAATAATTTACTTTCTTAACCGTAGAAAATGTGCGCTTTTCGGAAGCATTTTCGTCTTGTGCAAGTTCTTCGCAAGATTGCTCAATAAAACTTCGCTCTTCCACACGGTCCTTAAACTCCCGTCGCTCCGCCGAATCCTCAGCGTCTTTCTTGCCTCTTAAGATTTTGAAAAGGAAAATTTGTCGGGTAGAAACTCGGAACAGTCGGAAGCGGAGAAATCGTCTCCCTCGTCCTCCGAGCTGAAGCAGTAAACCTTCCGTTAGTTGCCACAGCGTCTTCGTGACCGACCAGGTGACTTCTGGATCGTCGAGACTGTCTTTGCAAATGCTTGGGCGGGTTCGACAGCAGCCTGGCTTTCGTGCTGCTGCTCGAAATCGGGTGCACCGGCCTCGGCGGGTACAGGAAGAAGTTGATAAAGGGGTCTTTGGACCCAGCGGTAGTTAGGGTCCTGCCTAGATGGGGCGGTGTCAGATGTCTCAGTTCGATAAAGACCCAACTATTCTTGCAGTTCAGACGCAAGTTTTGACGTGGCTGCCTCCACTAGTCCAGTCAATATAGACGAAATACGGGCCTTATCTCAAAAAAATTGAAGGCAAAGGTTTCTTGGGCTCGTTGGATAGGTCTAAGTGCGCACAATAACATATCAAAATTCCTCCCAATTCCGCCGTGGGCACATCCCGCTATGTGGAACAGAAGTTGAACGCCTGAGTTTTCCGAGTTTGAAGCTTTGCACGTGTCCTGTGAGCGAACCGTTTGTGCCACAGAAACGGGCCTTAGCTCGTTGGATGCGCAAATGAACAAGCTTTCCAACGGTGTATCAGTTTTTAAATTTGAAACTGATCTTCTAGCTTTAAAATGCGTTCGAAATTTGAACTTTTTTTTTTTGAAAATGTACGAAAAGTGTTCATACCCGTTCAACTCGTAAAATAGTGCCGATACCTCAAATTGTGCTTTTATAAACGTTGTAGGAAATTTAATTGTGAACAGAAAAGGTGTTAATGCTGTTTTTGTGACATAAGTAATGTGAGCACTAGGCGTCTGCGAGCGTGGCCGAGCAGGGCCGCGCGGCCCGCCGCACGCTGCCGCCCGCTAGTGGGCCTGGTTGGCGAGGTACACGCCTTGTTCTGTAAGAATCGCGCATTTTGTGAAAGAAGCGTGCAAATTAGCACAGGTGAACTTGTAGGTATAAGGAACAATTCTGTACGAAGTCTTTTGGAATTTTTTGACCTAATCACCCTCAAATCGTTCAATTCGTACAAATTGAACAAAATAAGGGCAGTGGCCAGGAGCGCCCAAAAACGAGCTGGAAATTCGTATAAAGCATCTGTCCCGCATGATGTTGTCGTGCTGAACACGATGTTACCATCCAATTCGCGATTCGAACACTTTTGAACATCTCTTTTGAACATTTCCGTACATTTTCAAACCCTTTTTCCTGCGTTCTGTAAAACGCTACCAGCAAGACATTTACACCAGTTTCTGAGTATGCCGACCTCGCAACACCAAGAGGGTGAGGTCAACTGAACGTTATTAGCTCTCCTAACCCTCTGTTCCGATCAGTGCACGGAACACAGAGTTGAAAAAAATGCACATTTTTCTCAGGCCGGTGTAGGGCACGTCATTTTGATGTGAAACTGGTCAGCTGAGGGCGTTTCTGGGCTCAGAAACAGCCTCTCGTCACTCTAGAACGCACCTCAGCCTAAACGGGAACACTGCCAGAACACATAGTTGAACAAATTGTCATTTCCTTAAGGACAGGTGTGCGACGCATCGTTTCTATGTCTTTATAATGCCGCAAATGACGGATCTCATCGTCTCAAAAAAATGCGTTGCATCACTCTTGAACGAGCAACAGCCTGTTTAGAAACTCATTTGAGCAGAAAATATTAAATGTAGGAAGCTTTTGTGGTGGGTGCAAGGTAAAAGCAATGTCTGATTTTTTTAGGAAAAACTAAAAATTTTGAGAGACGCCCTCATTTTGAGGGGAAACTCCTCGGATTTTGAGGAATTGCCCTCGGAAAATGAGGCGATTCGCCTTATATTTCGAGAAGACTTTCTCAAAATCTGAGGAGTTTTGAGGGACTCCCTCAAAATTTTCCCTTTTCCCTCATAAAATCAGACATTGCTTTTACGGTGTGGCGGTGGTGTGGGGATAGACAAATTTACTCTTCATATCTCGCTGGAAGCCGTTTTCGTCGAGAACGATGCCGTCGACAGCTCGCTCCTCCAGAAAGACTAAAAATAAAGGAAGGTTTTTACACGCACTGTTCGACTGGTAAACTATTTAGATTTTACAGTCTTTTCAAAAGGGTCTGGAATCTTGGGACATACATACATCACGGTACAACGATATGCAGGATTTGCTTCATTAAAAAAAAAAACGTTATCGCTAACGCTAACGTGACAGCAGATGATAAAGACTTAGTAAAATAATACACTGCTAGAACTGATATTGCTCGTTTATCAGGTGTCTTGTGCTATTATGTGGATTATTATTTGTGATGGGTGGGGGCTATACGATCGTTATCTTTTTTTTCCTTTATGTTTTTCTCTGTTTTTTTTTCTCTCTTTTATTGTCTGCCTCTCTTTTTTCTATTTCACTGTCATTCTTGCCCTTTACGTTACGGATACGGGTGGAAGGTCACCTGTCCCGTGGCACTCACTTCCAGTTCTGTAAGATATATTAGGCAAAAACCCGCTCAATACGCCACGTCACTGACATGTCACTGACACGTCATTGACACGTCACTGACACGTCACTGACACGTCACTGACACGTCACTGACACGTCACTGACACGTCATTGACACGTCACTGACACGTCACTGACACGTCACTGACACGTCACTGACACGTCACTGACACGTCACTGACACGTCACTGACACGTCACTGACACGTCACTGACACGTCACTGACACGTCACTGACACGTCACTGACACGTCACTGACACGTCACTGACACGTCACTGACACGTCACTGACACGTCATGGGGGGGCCTCCCTAACGACCACCCATCTAAGCTCCGCCCTCTAGGGGAGCCTTTCTTACGACCACCTTTCTAAGCTCCGCCTTCTAGGGGAGCCTTCCTTACCACCACTTTCCTAAGCTCCGCCCTCTAGGGGGGCCTACCTTACGACCACCCTTCTAAGCTCCGCCCTCTAGGGGGGCCTTCCTTACGACCACCTTCCTAAGCTCCGCCCTCTAGGGGGGCCTTCCTTACGACCACCTTCCTAAGCTTCGCCGTCTAGGGGGGCCTCCCTTACGACCACCCTTCTAAGCTCCGCCTCCTAGGGGGGCCTCCCTTACGACCACCTTCCTAAGCTCCGCCTTCTAGGGGGGCCTCCCTTACGACCACCTTCCTAAGCTCCGCCTTTTAGGGGGGCCTTCCTTACGACCACCTTTCTAAGCACCACATTCTAGTGAGGCGTTTCTTTAGCTTACGTTTAGCCTATATAGTGAAGCCTTCTTAAAGTAAATATCGAGGGGAGGCCTCTTTTGAGCGTACGTTTAGCCTTCATACTGAAGCCTTTTTTAAAGTAAATATCGAGAGTAAAAGCAGATGCTACCTTCGGTATCATCTGCTAATAATTTGGCTTCAAATCCCATTTCGTTCTCGAGTTTTTTTTACTCGCAGCTCAGATGGCATTATAGGTAATCTTCGGGCACGGGGAGGAGAGGGGACGGGTGGGGACGCACCCCTCCAAGCCCTGTTCCCCCCGTGCCCGAAGATTTTTGTTCTTCTCCTTCCGGGCTGGCCGAGCCCCGGAGTACCCTATAGGATCGCATAATTACGCTAGATCCATGAAACGGTTACATGCTGTTTTATGATATTTGGGTCTTCGATGTGGCTGTAGCGCCGAAGCAGTAGGAGATATAGCAAAACGGACGAAATTTTAGTCGGCTGGACCTCAAATTTACGCAAAACCCATGAAACGATACCCAACATAATGTTTCATGATATTTGGGTCTTTGCTGTGGCTGTAGCGCCGATACAGTTCGAGATAGAGCGAAACGGACGAAATTTTGGCTCAAAGGGCGCTAATTCCCCGAGATACCCCTTAGGAAACCATAAAATTTTATGTAACAATTTTTTTTTTTTTATTCTTCGAAAACTTTTTCTTTTTTTCTGTGCCTTACTGAGGGTTGGCAGGATTTACACCAAGCGTTTCGTTGTCCAGGAGTGACCCCTAAGATCACGCAGGGCAGATATATGTGTGCACATCTGCCAAGGACTCTAGCCTTGCCAGCCTTGCAGGTGCAGGTTGCTTCGAGTACAGCAGCAAGGCCTGCTGATAAAGTGGCAGTAACATTTCGTATCTCGAGCTTCATAGAGGCTCGCACCTCACCTCTCAGATAGTAATAATTTTGGTCACACTGGTCTTTCACATGAAAACCAAATTTAGATTTTACAAATCTTATTCCACGTCTGAAAGCCTCAACACTTCCCTCCCTAGGATCAGTGTCCTCATCCTCATCATCATCTTTCTCATGCGACCTAGGGATGAAGGAAGTACTGCTGGGGTGCTCTCAACAATAGAATGCGGTTATTTACCGTCCCTCATTGAACATGGTTGGGATGTCATTGCTGGGGAATGACATCCAACCAGTCACAGGCAGTATGGGCTTCTAGGGCACCTGCACACCAAACAAACACAGACAAATAATAATAAAGATACCAGAAAAAATATTGGACACAAACAAACCAAAACGTACATTCACATTGGCAGCTCTCAGTAACTTCTGGCGCTTTAACTCCAGCCACTTTCCGTTTTCAAACCCTGGATCTAATAATATAGGCATAATTTCTTGTTAGCAGATCGTTTTAGTAAGCTACAAAAACAATCAGCTTGGTAGAAAAAAATTGTTACAAATGTATTTCATATGTCAGAATCAAACAAATAAACAAACCTTTCCATTAGTTCAGATTTTGTTCCGCCAACAGTCAAGCCTCTGCACCTCAGCCACTGTTGGAGCTGATCCTTGGACAATCTTCTGGAATTGATAGGGCTCAAAATAGCTCCCGGGACGCAATCCGTTTCCAACAGCAAGAGCGGACCCGAAACATCCATGGTTTAAAGGCTCACATAAAGAAGGAAAGGGTAAGACTTGCTGCTTTATGTGATTTGAGTCGCAAAATGTATGTTTCAGTGTTGATAAACGCTGCACAATTAGACATTTACCTCTGGAGATTAGTGCTACGCACTACGACTGAAGTGTCGTGCACTAACAACCTCGGAAAACGAAATTTCAGGCGCCTCCTAGCGAACGGTAACACAAACACACGCAAACACGGCGGGCGAGTAACAGCCGATGCCGGGCCAGACCACTCATAATCGAATATACGCCTAGATACGGACTCAAATCGCATGAGTTGAATCAACAGCCCCCCCCCCCCCCTCCCCCTCACCACGGTCCTCCTCCTTCCCTGCGCGCCGCGCAGAGGGGCCGAGCGAGCACCTGCAACAAAGCCGACTCGGCTTGGCTCGCCTTCGGAGCTTCGGAGTGCGGAGTCCTCCCTTCTGTGTTTCTAGGCTGGGACCTCCCCTCAACCATGAGCATGCCTCAACAAAAGAATAAGGCTGGGGAGGCACCACCGCCTTATAGACAGAACGGAGCCCGTTTGAGGCAGGAGTGCGCAGTCCTCCCTTCTATGATTCTAGGCTGGGCCCTCCCCTCAACAAAAGAAGGCCGGTGGATCGGCGGCTCATGCGTCCACCTCGCGACTTAACTCGCGTCCACTACCGAGAGATGGCGCCACTAGCGCACCTAGCGACTTTTATAGCTATTTATTTTGGCTGAACGAAACGTTACACAGCCGAAATGAATGTGAAAATAGCCGTTTCAGACCCGCGGAAATAGTTTTGCAATGTTTCACGGCGGTTCAATGCGTAGGAACAAAAGTGATTTTCGAAAAGGATACACGTAAATGTACACTAGTTCAAGAATTCTGCTCACCAGATTAAAGTCAAACTTACCAAATCGTTTTCTGCAGGTGCAAAACTGCTAAAAACGCAGTCAGTTCACCGTGTAAACGTTTCGATAACCTTAAAAAATGATTTAAAGTCGCGAGGTGGGCACATCAGCCACCGGCCATGGCGGACATGCTTGGCCTGCTTTCGCTTTGTTGACACAACGTGCCAACCAAATAAAATGAAAAAAATCACTGCTCTCATAACGTTACGATTTGGACTCATTCTTTGAGGCACACATTTAGTTGGCAGAACCGGGGCAAGTTTCAGTAAAACTGAAGTAGTAAAAGAAGGCAGTACGGTGGTCACGTGCGAATTTCAGTGGTGTTATCTCATTCTTGCGATCGAAACTAAAGGCAGGCTTTGTTTGAACGCAGACTTTAGAGGTTTCTCTTTCGCTCCGCGTTGGCTCGTCTCGGCCTACCCCCTCCACGAAAAAATATCCCCTTCCCCTGTTCATTTTGCCTGACGAGTCGAGCATTACCATAGAAACTCGAATTTCAATTCAAATTTACAAAATTTCTGCAATACAGATTTCAACTAGACTTCGGAATCGAATGTACCAGATTGTATTCTAAAGGTATGCTTAATATTGTCGAATTTCCTTCAGCAGTTTTTTTTTTTTCTGTCGTAAGGGGCCATATGAAACAAAACACGCACGTTTTCCAGCGACTTTAGAAGGCAACTCCGTTGCCTAATTACAGTGAACACGAAAAGGCGAGTCTGCTACTCTTGAGCAGTAATGTCATCGGATATAATGCTTACCTGAAAGAAAAAGTGAGTCCAGTGGTGTTCCTCACAGAAGTCGAACAATTTGGCTGCGAGCACCTGGGAAATCTCTGCAGCTCCAGCAGGCAATTTAAAGATGTACATCACAGCACCCGCTAAATCCTGAAAAGGAGAAGGATATTAAGGGGTGCACTGCACAAACATCAACAGAGGAGTGACTGGCAGTAGAAAGCCCACCAGAAACAACACACAATCATGCAAGAGGCTATCACAAATTCAGAAGCTAAAGACACGCATAAAATCTGCTGCACACTAAATCACATTCTTGCAAAGCAGGCTAAGCTACTGGTGTTAAAATACATTAACACATTTCTGCACCAGGGCAAACTTTCAATTAGAATTACTGTAACAACAGTAAAAGTATTTTTATTTCACTTAAAAGTTGTGGAATATTCAGAAAGGATCATTCATTCGAAATTCTTTATTAGGTGCCAACAATCATCGCGAAATTATTACAAAGTGCGAATGCATAAAAATCCCAAGTAAACAGAAAGCAATGATGCGGTCTTATGGTTAATGGCAGTGTTTCTCAAGCATTCTGTAATCGCATATATTTACATAGAAAACTTTCAGCAGAATACAACGATTGCAAGAGAGATAAGAGATATCTGCGAAGATAACTCACCAGTGATGCACGCATTTCGAAACCTTTAATTTACTCGTTCTTTCACAATCTGAGTACGGAACAGTCACAGTCGGACAGTCCACTTCCAAAACTGCAATCGAGGTATCGACTCTGTTATCGACGTCGACAGTCCGCTCTCGACCGCAGCGAGAGGGAAGGCGGAACCATTCAAAATAATACATTCGATGCGGGGCAGACCACTCGCCACCTTTGGGCCCCGTTGCAGTACCCAAAGAGAACAGTGACGTGGATTCAACGTGGATTCCACGTGGGGTCGTTGATGTACCGTGGACGTGGATGAATCCACCATTATTCCACTATTTTGACCACCGAAAAATATTGCATCTTTTCCCGTTTATGTTAGATCTGTCAGGCAGACCTTAGCAAGTTTCGACGAAAAATACAATTCAAGTGCTTATTGACGATAAGAAAAGGGAAGCTCGTTGAAGCAACGTGGAATCAACGTGAAATCAACTTTTTTTTTCGCTGCGGTGTAACTAAGAGCACGTTCGTAGTCAGAATATTAAATTCTCTCTGCCGTACTCTGAAATGCTTTTTGTAGGTATAACGGACTTAGCCGACGTGGAATCGACGTGGAATCAACGTGGAATCAACGTGGAATGGACGGGGAATCAACGTGGATAGAGCTCCCTGTAGGATAGGTTGCGACAATGTTCAAACGGAGTCGCAAAATCGCGCCTTCTTCTCGGCTGTCTGATTGGCTGTGTGCTACACGTCGTTGCCGACTGTCATCTGTTCATCAGCTGAGCTCGGCTGAGCTGAGGCCAGGCCCGCTCCCCCACAAGGTCACAGGTCACACAAGGTTGCAGGTCTTCTCTGCCGCCCAGTTGCTGCATCCAGTCCAGCCACAGGACCGAAATGGATCGAAAGGTACGTAAATGTTTTTCTCCTAGTTAAATTACTGAATCAGTACTCTATTCAACTGCTGTCATTTGCTGCCTTCTCGACAAATACGCTGTAAACGTGGCCATCTAACCCGATCTGGTCAAACCAGACATGCCGGACATGCTTTCTGCTACTTTCACTTAAACTCGTTCTTTACCCTATTATTAATCAATTAGGATACAGAGAACGAGTATTGTTTTGCGTATGATGTAATTTTTTATCACTTTCATCTTGAAAAGTACAACAGCAACCCAAATTGTGCCAGTGTTCTTTTCATTTGGCTAAAGAGGGTAAAGAACGAATAAACTAGTACTAAATATCTAATTTAATTTTAAACTTCTTTTCATCTTGTTTTTTCTCTTTTTTTTTCAAATGTTAGGCTGTCAAAAGGAAAAGTGAAAGGGAAGCTGTTAGAGAGGCTAATAAAAGGTCGCGTGATGCTGAGATGTTGTTAGAGTCTAACTATCGTAGAAATAGGGACAGACGTCTTGAGTCTGGGAATGAAAGTGAAACTGACGAAGAAGGAACAGATCAGTCGGAGATTGGTATCGTAAATGATAACAACTTACATGGTGGTCAGGAAGATGAGCAGGAAAGAAATATTAATGAATCTTACCATGGAAATAGTGACAATGATTCAGTCAATGATTCTGATCAGGATATTTTAACTAATGACGAAGATTCTGATTGTGAAAGTCCTGGCTCGAACAATGAAGATGATGAGCCACAGGCTTTTCTAGATCCTGGGCAATATGTGCGCCAAGAAATATTAGAGTGGACTCTATCTGGTGGAATTTCTATGGCCAAAGTAGATGATTTACTTAAAAGACTGAAGCCTGTTCATCAAAATCTTCCGCTCTCATACAAGACCCTTCTTAAGACTCCAAGAAAAGTTGATATTGTTGACTGTGGCAATGGATCACTATGGTACTGTGGAATTACATCTCAACTCCATCGTATTTTAACCCAGGAATATTTAACTTCATATAATGAGATTGCTATTGACATAAATATTGATTCAGTGCCACTTTTTAACAAGTCCTCCACCAATTTTGTTCCTATTCTAGGCAGATTAGTTGGTGAAAATCACCCCTTTGTGATTGGTATATTTTGTGGCAGTGGTTCAGACCCAAAAGACTTGGACATTTTTTTTGGATAGCTTTGTGAATGAAGTCAATGATTTAAAATCAAATTGTTTTTTATTTGAAGATAAAAGGTACAATTTCAGAATACGCCACTATATTTTGGATCAGAAGGCTCGTGCTTCTATTAAGTGTGTGAAGGGAGTCAGAGGTTATTTTTGTTGTGAAAAGTGCACCGTGAGGGGAACAGATTACAAGAATAGAATGTGCCTCCTAAATCATAACTGTGCACTGCGAACAGATGAGAGTTTTATTGACTTAGTTGCTGATCTTATGGTGCCTAAAACTAAACATTTTGATGACAAGGAAATAGATAGTCATGTAAATGGTGTGTCTCCCTTACTTAGATGTGAAACAAAGCTAGTTTCAAAGTTTAGGCTTGACAGCATGCATTTGGTCTACAAAGGAGTATTCTCAAGATGGTTGGAATTTTTATGGTCAGGTTATGGAAATTATTCTCTCAGTCTAAGAGAGAAAAGAGAAATATCGTCATTGCTCGAATCCTTTCGAAAATGGTGTCCCTGTGATTTTAATCGGAAGCCATTTGCTATAAAATCAGAGAAGCTGAAGGCTGCAGAACTGAGGAGAATTTTATTGTATGATGGACTCGTTGCTTTTAAAAAACTTGACAAGAACGTTTTGAAGAACTTTTTGCTACTTCACGTTTCTATTTACATCCTCTGTAGTCCTGTGTTTTTTAGAGAACTAAATGACGAAGCTGATACATTCCTCAGAGCATTTGTTACGCATTCTAAGTCTCTCTTTGGTGAAGAATTTATTGTGTACAATGTGCATTCTCTAGTGCACCTGTCTTCTGAGTGTTTAGAACATGGCCCCTTAGACAGTTTTGGTGCTTTTCCCTATGAGAATTTTCTGGGCATGATTAAGTCTCGGATCACTTCAAGAGCTAAACCACTTCAGCAGATTGCTAAAAGAGAGATGGAGAAAATGGAAAAGAAAGAAGAGATTGTAAAACCGGAACCACCACTACTACAAATGCCCTGTTTTAATGATCCCCATGAGCCTGTTGCTGGGCAACAGTACAAGAAGATCCTCGTGAAAAAATCTGTCTTGTCTATCAAACTTGCGGACTCTTGTTGTGCTTTGAATGATGGAACTGTTGTTCGTATCTCTAATATAATTGACTCAGAGAATGGACCCGTTTTAGTTGGAAAAAAATTTGCTGAAATGGCTGATTATTATGAGTACCCCATCGCTTCTTCCTTACTTGATATATACAAAGTGTCTCGCTTACAAGAGTGCACCTTTTATTTGACGCCTGCTGATATAAAGCACAAGTGCTATTTGCTTCCCCTAAAAGAGGATGAATATGTTTGTGTACCCATTTTACACTCATACTAGCACCAACAGGCTACAAGATGTAAAAATTAACGCCACATCTATAAGAGATAAACTTGGAACACCTGAAATTTACTATACAAGATAGTAGGACCATTGCCTTTTTAGCCTGACCTTCTGCTTTGAAAGAAACTATGCATCAGGCGTGCAATTTGTCTGTCTGTTGCAATTGTTATTATTGTTTGTAGTAAATATCTTTTATTATTATTTTTACCCTTCTGTAAATTTTGAGTGTTTGCTAATTGTTAATTTTCAATTTGGATTTCAGTATGCTGTTGTTGAATTCAAGGACAGCACTTGTGAAGTTGTGCCAACAAACTGGCTCGATGAAGAAGATGGAGAGCTAGTGTCGTACTATCCTCCAGATGAATGGTCAGATGCAAGGCTTCGCAAGGCAGTTGAGAATCGTGATGGCAGAGAAGGTTTAGAACTTCATAAGAATGTCAGAGTTCTTCACACATACAGTAAGTTATAGACCATTCAGTAAGTTTTACATAACATCCTTAGACCGATAATTTCAAAAATATTTTTTTTTGTTTCAGATTCAATTCTTGTTGCAAGGGCAAATCGCAAAGTTGCAGAGGATACTTCAAATCTCGACTCTGAATTTGAAGATTTAAATGAGCCCAGGAGGAAAAGAAGGCGGATTGTCTCACAGATAGAGGATAGTGAAGATGAAGATGAGCAGAATATTAGGTCAAAACATCCCCCTCCACCAAATTTTCTTAAATCTGTAGAGGGGAATATTAAAGAAAAATTAGAAAAATTGTCTGCAAAGAAAAAGGACAAGACAAAAAAAAGAAGTCAATTCAATTCTCCTGGGTCTTCACCGTTAAATTTGAGTCCCCTAAAATCAGTAGGTGAAAGGGACGGCAATAAAAGTAAAAACAAGAAGAAATCGCCTGTAACTCGACCTGAAGCTTTGAGTGCCAACAGTACCACTTTGTCAAGAAGTCAGATAGACCCTCCTTCTAGAAGAGGTTTACATTCAGCTTTCTCCTCCCCTACCTGGTCTCAGTTGAATAAATCAACTGATTTAATGGAACTTTGTCCTGGAGATCTGCTTGCTAGTGAAATAACTGAGGGAGACGGCCCTTTGGTTCTTGATACGCCACAGAATTTTACAGAGAGTACCCCGTCTAGTTCATCCTTAGTTATAGGCAGATCAAAAGTATCTCTAAGACCAATTTCTCAAGGTAATTTTTATTTCCTTTACATTTTTATTTTTACATTATTTTTACATTTTTTTTTAATTTTTTTTTTTTATTTTTTTTCAGCTGAGCATATGACTATAATTTCTGTTCAAGTAGATATTAAGAATAGACTTGATGCAATGGAGAGGATGTTGTGCAGTATCTTGAGGGCGCTTAAACCTTCTCAAAAAGTTGTAATGCCAAAAGAGCTCCCTCCACTCCCTTTAACGACCTTGGATCAGTTTGATAAAAATGAAGTTTTCTTGAGTAATAGTGCCGACAGATCTGATACAGTAAGTAATCGGATATTCACTTTTGCATACAGCTAATCTTATCTTAAAAAAGAATGAGTTAGTTTTATAACTTTTGGTTGTTTTTTTTCTAGACTGAATACTTATCAAAATGTGTACCTGAGCACCTTTCAGTAAAAGATCAAGTGTACAATATTTTCAGGAAGACTATGTCTGATACTTTGGCTGCTCATTTTAATTGGAAGGGTCGGGGTAAAAAAACATTCAGCACAACCAACTTGTGTGCTGTTGTGACTGGTAGGTATTCAACTACATTTTTGCTTTGTTTATAAATTCTTCACATGGAACTATTTACAAAATATCTGCATTATCTCTAGGCGCCATCTTGGATGTCAATAAAAAAAATAGCAATGTAATTGGTGAAGCAGAGACAGCTATGAAAGAATGGCTGAAGTATGCTCCTAAGAGAGCAGCGACCAAGACCAAGAAAGATTGTGAGTCATCATCCTCCTCTCCTACCGATGAAGGAGATATTTCTTGAAGGACTGAGATTTGCTCATTATAAGCTGCAAGTGACTCTCCTTTCTAAGAACTTTTCCGTTTTAAAAGTTTGAAATGCAAAGGAATGAAAGGAATGTATCTGATCTCTTAAATGTATATAAATTTTTGAATTTCTATGATATTTTAACTATTCTTAACATGTTTGAGTATATATATTAGCAGAATAAATAAACTTAGATTGATGAATTACAGCAGCATTGATGTTTTTGTTTACATATATAATTCAATTGTCACACGTACTCTACATGCTGGGTCTTGGTTTGAGTTTCCGCAGTGTACATGTGAACTAATTCCTTCAAGTTTGGTTTCGATACTTTATTGGACTAGAGTCACCATTGCATTAATCTTGGCTTCAATCCTTGTCATTTGATTTATCTGCTGTGTCGATAATAATTATTTCCTGCAAGTAGAAACAAGGTTAGAAATGTACTGCATTTATGCACAACTCCATGACTCAAAAAAGTTCTAACAGTAGGTTAAGTACACACTTTTGTTTTTCTACCACCGACGAAGTCTGCACAACTTCAACGTTGAAGTATTCTGATTTCTCCTTCTACATATGATAACTGTGAGCACTGGTGATATATTAGTGAAAAACAATATTGACATTGTACAAAACTTCAACACTAAAGAGACGATTTTAAGTTGCGTGATAAGATCGGATAAATGCTGTTCCTCTGGCGAACGTAATCATTCCTGCTGTACTTGATAATTTTTAGCTTGGTTGAATTTAATATTTATAGTACAAAACGAAAACCGAAGCATCTTGTTTTGGAAACTATCTGCTTGTTTACGACGGTCGTCTCTCTCTACGGGAGCGTCTAGAACAGCCCACTTTGCTCACTCACTCTCACTCACTCACCCTTCCATAGTTTTCACTGAGTGAGTGAGAGTGAGTGAGTAAAGTGAGCTGTTCTAGACGCTCCCCAAGATCGTCTGCTTCACTTGTAGCATCGCCACCGCCGCCGCCATCTTGTTTAGTTTCGGCGTTCAGTTGTTTTTAGGTAATCGAGCCTGGTTTGGTGAAGCTGAAGGACTTTCTGAATCTGGTTTGATTATTTATTTTTATTACGAGATGCATTTGTGAAAAAGTGTTTAGATTCTAGATTAATATTATCCAGATTATTCTTACTATACCATCTGTGAGACTTCAAATAATTTACTATTCTAAGTTGTTCTTACGCTGACTTGTTTGCTCAGAGAAAACGAAAACTCTTACTTGCATCGCACAGACTCTGATTCCAAATTAAAGTTCTCTTAATGTATCTAAAGTTTTCTTTAAGAGGTAATAACAGTTTAAATATAAAACGTTTTATTGTAATGGTGGTTAAAGAGGTGACTGCCCTTTTCTTTTCTGGTTATAGATTTAGTCAGGCTTCCGGAGGTTAGGTTGCCCTGTGGACAAAGCAGTATTACATTCTTCGCGGGTCACTTTTCTTCCTACTGCGGGTTCCAAGTGGAATGTAAAGGTGAGTGTACAAACTGCTGGTGCTAAGAATTGTTGGTTCCACTTTTCTTAGCTGCTTTTGTGTAATATCATGTTTTTGGGAGCAGGCTAACCTTGAGGTAGTCACATTCTTTCCAAGGATCTTGTAACTTTAAAAAATTGAAGTCTACATTTAATATTTCCTTCCAGGTTTATTGTTGCCTAAATTAAGACATGATTTGAGAGGAAGCAGGTTTCTCCTTGTCTGAAATGATAGCTTTGATGCGAATGATCAAAACCATCAAAACATCCTCTGCTGGGTCTCGGTCTTGGAACTTCAACTCTGGGCAACTTAAACAAGGCTACCGTCCTGATGTTGAATGTGGAATAGTCTTATTGGGTAGGTTGAATTTTCAATATTTCGAATTCAATTTCCTGAAAAATCAATAGTAATCATAAAATGTCTTTTACAGGAGTGAGAGTCCTCCAGACAACCTGGCCTAATTGAAGATAAGCGCATCACATCAACGTATAAGGCTTCCTGTTCCTTCCACTTTTCTTAATGCTGCTTTGGTGTAATATGTTTCTGGGAGCAGGCTAACCTAGAGGTAGTCACATTCTTTCCAAGGATCTTGTAACTTTATTAAAAAAAAAATTGAAGTGTGCCTTTAATATTTCCTTCCAGGTTTACTGTTGCCGAAATTAAGACATGATTTGAGAGGAAGCAGGTTTCTTCACGTCTTAAATGATAGCTTTGATGTGAATGATCAAAACATCCTCTGCTGGGCCTCGGTCTTGGAACTTCGACTCTGGGCAACTTAAACAAGGTTACCATCCTGATGTTGAATGTGGAACAGTCTTATTGGGTAGGTTGACTTTTCAATATTTCGAATTCAATTTCCTGAAAAATCAATAGTAATCGTAAAATGTCTTTTACAGAGTGTGAGTCCTGCAGAACAACCTGGCCTATTTGAGGATAAGCGCATCAGATCAATGCATAAGGCTTCCTCTTTTATCAGAATCCATAGGATAATTCGTGCACATCCTTCAGTAGGAGCTGTTTTACAATAAGGTTTGTGTCGCTTCCTTCAGTTATAAAATATTTATCAATATGAAATCTTTTGTCTAATACTTTTTTTTTCCGTGGCCCTTATTTAGGTTCCAGCCAAACTAACAAGAAGTGTACATCAGTGTTATGAGCCATGAACTTAAATGACTGACCAATTGGCAAATATTCCTTTTTCTATTTTCAGTAGTGACCAAGCTTGAACCAGAACTTATCTCTGTTATTTCTTTAAATTAAATAAATCTTGTTAAAAATATTTTAAGAAGTTTTCTGTTCACGAATCATTGGTTGCAAACTAATTTACATGTACTTTAATTGTAAAAAAAAAAATTACATTAATGTAAGGAGAGGGTGGAGGCAGTGAGGGATAAGCTCAAAGCATATCCACGTGTCGCATCAACATCAATGCCACATGCAGCTTTTTTCCCCTCACACATCAACACCGAAGGAATAGTGGTTTGCAAGTGATATTGTGGTTATTACAGGGGCAATTTATTTAGCAGATTATGTCAAGGTTGAGAACACGTTGATTCCACGCAAATTCCACGTGTGGCTCTACAGTTGAAACCACGTCGAATCCACGTCGAATCCACGTAATATCAACGTTTAAGTGGTCGGGAAGAGTGGGTACGGAACGTTAGCCTAGTGACCCAACTCTATACCGATACTAGAAATCGACTAAATTTCGAGGCAGGAGTAAAGGAGGGCACGTCGAATCCACGTTACATCAACGTTGAAAAGTGGTGGAACGAAGTGTCAAATTAACGTCGCTTCCACGTGGATGATCCACGTGGATTCCACGTGACAGTTCAACGTTGAATCAACGTTACGTCCACCAAAATTTCTCTTTGGGGTACTCATCGTACTATTTCGTTACTAGTACCCTGAACCCTACCCCGAAGACAAACTTGCTAATGATTCAATACGGATTATGATTATTATTTGAAAACCGCAAGCACCTGTGCGTATGCAATGAAAAAAAATGAATTAAATCTGTAAAGGAAAGGTGACAACTTTGACATTTAAAGAAACAACTTTCTATTAACGGTGTAGCTTGAAGGAGGGACTTCGCAGGGATTTCGTCGAGACAGCCGTCGAGAGAGGTATTAGGAAGGGATTTCGCCCCCAGAGCGACATGAGGGGGACTCGGGAAGGACTTCGGCTAGCCACGGAGTCCTCCTGAAGTACCTCAGTTGAAGCTAGGACTAACCAGGGACAATGTTGGAACCAGTCAGGACCTTCGTTTTTGATTAGGGATCCGCGCTGAAGGTCTATATAACGTTATGAGCAGTTTATGTGATAAGTTACGGACCTCTGATTAAAGAACCCCCACCCCCCGGGTAGTGGGCTGCGAATAGTTCGAAACCGAGTCGAATCGAATCAGCACAAATTCGATTCGATTCGATTCGGGGAATAAAATTAAAAATTCGATTCGATTCGATTCGGCCTGAAAAAAGGTGATTCGCACACCTCTACCCCCGGGTGCCTTCCCTTTTACCAAAACACTCAACTATATTGTCCTAACATTAAACCTAACTATGCGACACGATAACATAACACTATAAAAGCAAAATCGTGAAGAGATTGGCCTTTGTCCGTGTTTATGGAATTTGTCCGTATTTAGGGGACATTGGCTCCTAAACACGGTCACCCGTTTTCCTGTTCTCACCGGTACCCAGAAGGTGATAAAAAAATGATCCCGGTGGTAGAAGGTGAGTCTACATACTAGGACTCTAGACTCCGAACCGATTACCATTGTTATCAAAACTGTGGACGCTAAGTTATAAGCTTTTTTCTTTGAAAATCTTCCGTATTCAGAGGACATGAGACATGACTGTACGACTTTTCTCGGTACGCAGTCACTTATCGAAAAGCAGGAGATGTCGTCTTTGGCTCGTAGAGAGCCCATTCTATGAACCTTCAAAATTTAAGTCGCCTCCGACCCGCCGAAGTTCATCCAAAGAGCGCGAACAGCGCTGGAGCGCTGATTCGGCCATCTGCCGCCAGGCGGCCTTGCATAATGTTCCCGAGACGACTTTACCGAATTATCAGCAAAAGCTCAAATTATGCATGTTTTGGGGGTCGATTCCTTCAAACTATCGAATTCACAGACTGTTTTCTATAATTTTACCTTTTTCGGGGAAATTATTTTGCAGTTATTCTTTTGAAGACATTGTTTACTATACTTTTGTTATTTTGGAGGAAATTATTTTGTAAAGTTATTCTTCTGTACACTTGTTGTTTTCTATTCTTTTGCTTTTTTGGTGAAATTATTTTGCAGTTATTCTTTTCTACATTTCTTGCTTCAATTTTTTGTCTTTGCTTTGTTGCAGTTATTTGTCACACTTGCCTTTTTAACTTTTTTGTTCCTTGTTTTCATTATTTTCGGTATTTTGTTACAGCCGTTACAGCTATTTCTTTAAACTGTCATTTAGAACTTTACTTATTTGCTTCATAAGAATTTTATTTCGGGTTTTGAACGTCCATTATTGGCCTAATTTCAATCTTTCTCAACATTTTAATAAAATTGATTGTTTTCTCACCTCACTTTCATATTGATCAGCGGACCAGCTTGATTTGTTGGGCATTTAAATTGTGGCTGAAGACAAAATAGACTATCCAATTTGCGGCCCTTCTTTATGGACGTTCCATTTTTGCGGAAATTTTTATGTTGGACAATTTTTCTCTGTTACTGTTTTTCTCTGTTACTTCCTGGAACGTTTTTATGATTTCTGACACCGTTGCTCAAAAGCTTAGAGGACTTGGTGAGCACGTCGAATCAACGGAAATTCGACGTGGAGTGAAGAGTCCTTCTAACTTTTGAATCACGTCATTTGTCAACGTCGGATCCACGTGACATTTTTCCGTGGAGTCCACGTTCCTTCCACCAAGATTTCTCTTTCTCTGGAATACTTGGCGATACAGAATTGCCTCCTGTGCTGAGAACCACTCAAGCCCTCTTGACTTGCTTCAGCTAAACCAGACCACTTGAAGTAGTTCGTGGAAGACTGATAATTCGTGCCCATGGAAGTATCGAGCACCATTCACCTCTTATCTGCGTGCAAACGAGGGATCAGTTTTGTTTGCCTGACACTACAAGTATGAACGTAAGCTCAACCAGCTTTCAGAATCCGCTGGGTCAACCTTAAGTTTCTAGTTTCTTTACTCGTTCCTAGTTTGATGTTAGAGTATCAAGATGTTGAAACATCTCGTGTTAATTTACCTTCTTACAGCAATTGTTCAGTCAAGCACAGTGGAAACTAGACACGAAGGAGAAGTGAGGTTGCCCGAACATCTGCTGATTGGTGCGGCGGTATCGGCGTTTCAAACAGAGGGTTGGTGGAATAAAGGTGGTAAGTCGTACAAGCAGGCACAAAGCCAATGCTTTTTTTTTTTTTTTTTTTAGCCCGCCCTTAGGCATTTGGCTTTGAAAAAGCTTGGGAGCGGGCTTTTTTAAACGACTTAGTGTCCGTGTGTATTAATGTGTCTCTCTCCGTGTATCTGCATGCACTGGAAAAACAAAGGTGCGATATCCTACCTTTATTTTTCCAGGGGTGCTAAACCCGTTATAGAAGTGCTGAAGTGTACATTTTCAGGTATTTTTCTTCTTTGTTTTTCAAAATATTGTCTTAATGAGCGAACCAATGACATTTTAGGATATATTTTCGCATTCCTCTCAAGATTCCGCGCCAAACCAGCCCACATGCAGGCAAGTAATTTGAGGGGGGGGGGGGGGGAGAGGAGGGGCAACGTACTGAAAGTTGCTTACATACAAGGGTTTTGTATTGCCTACCTTCCGCACGGTAAAAATAGTTTCTTGTATTTCAAGATCTTTCTTGGATCTTATGGAGAATTATAATGGACATCCAAGACAGATCTTGAAATACAAGAAACTATTTTAACCGTGCGGCGGATGCATGAGCCGACAGGGGGTGCAGTCGCCCTTTATTACGCCCCTTCATTACGTGAATTCCTATATGTGGTACACTCTCATTTGCTTATGGATGTGCTATCTGCAAGTTACAGTGCATTTTGTGCAAGAGTAATATGGATCACAAATTATCGATGATATGGATCAAATCGTTCGTAATATGGATAAATGTATCAGTATTACGGAGACTGCTAGGTCTGTAAGTTACGGAGACATAAAAACCTCTTCTTTTTACATTACGGATGAGGGTCTGTTTGTAATATGGACGAAGTCATCTATATTACGGACGATTTCATCCATATTACAGAGGATTTGTGAGCCATTTTACGAATAAACCAAATTTTCCGTAATCGTGTCCGTAAGGAAATGAGAGTGTAAGGTTTTGTGAGCGGTCAGCAAGTAAAAAGCAAGTAAAAAAGTACAAAAAATGTAATTAATTTATGTTGTTTTTGAACAGAACTCTATCGCACGTAGGTTTGTTTGAAGTTGAATTTTGCGTAGATTTCGAAGATAAGTCTTGAAATTCAATTTTTTCCATAGAAAAGAAATATTCTGAAAAAAAAACATACAGTCAAGTGCCCTAATGTCGGAAAAATTAAGCGATTTTTCGTCTGTTACGTGTAGGCATGAAAAAATATGAGGAATCTGTTGCAATAGGAAATACTGTGGCTCGAGACACGTTGGATGATACCCATGTCGAATTTCTATCTACAGATGGGAAGCTAACAGCGTTCATCGGAAGACAGTCCGAAATTAGTAACGAAAGTGCTTTAATTTCGGACACTTGCTCTAATTTCGGACATGCATTTTGGCCTACCTCAGCCGGTTTACTTTTTACTTGGGATAGCATAGGTCGCAATTCGTAGAATGATATCTAAACTAATTTTTAACTCAGCCCTGAGAGTTGAAAACTGCGGACAGAAAAACGGAATCGTTTCGTTAACGCCCTTGACTCTGGACAAATGTGCTGTAGCTTCGGACAAAATTCAGAGGGGTGCTAAATTCTTCCTATCTTTGCCGTTTTTTGAGATATCTCAAATCCGGAAACGGCGTTGTGAAGATGATAGCCAAAACTTCTATTTCGCACCTTCATGGTGGCGAAAACATCGATAAAAATGTAATTTTATGCTACAGAATTGGACTGTCCGAAATTGTACCACTTTCAAAAATCGTCCCGAACAAGAAAACAGTTTGATTTGAAAAGAAAAAGTTTGTTGCCTTGTTTTGTAGCCCAAAGACCACACATTCAAGCCTATTCACAACGAACCGGAGGTTCTGCGCACACCTACATGAGCCCTCGAGTTCTGGGGAGACTACGAGGGGGCAACCACTCCCTATTCTAGTGTACACAGGATTTCTAATGATATGGGATTTCTATGGATTATGCGTAAAGATTTCTCCTGATCTTGTAAAGATTTCATATGGTACATTCGGGTACATTTCACAAATATATACCAGAGTCCACAAAATTCTAAAAGATTTCACGAAGTTTCATGGGATTCCTTAAGGTTTCATGAGATTTCACTGATTTCTGGGAGATTTTTTATGATATTTCTTGAGATTTCTCAATTGGAATTTGCAAGATTTCATCGAGATTTCCGAGGCTTTGTACACAGGATTTCACGAGTGGTTGCCCCCTCGCGGGAGACTATTCTAAAACACCGTGTTTCTCGAGTTGTGATTTTTTTTTCAACCTTCAAGCCCTCTGGGAGGTAGGGAATTAGAGGTAATTCGACTGACTTTATGTGAAATGGCACTAGTTTCATGTTCTCCAAAGTCAGCCGATATACTATAATTTTAGTATCATTATGCACAATGTCCGAAGTTAGAAGGGACGTACTGGGGGGTCAGGGGCCCGGGCGGGTGTTGTACCTCCAGGGGGCCCGGTGCCATGCAGGTTGCCTAACACACAGGCGCGGAAAAGTGGCAATTGTCGCGTTTTAAAGAAAAACGCATTATTTGCAGAGCATTGTGTCCTCTTCTCTGTCAGTAAATGAGCCAATCCCTGGTCTTATCTGTCTTACACTTGTGTCGGCAAGTTCGCATCTCAAAAGGGGGCCCGTGGGCCCCCTCAGGGGGGCCCGGATGGGATTTCCCCCCTTGCCCCTCCGGGCCAGTCCGGCCCTGGAAGTTAGGGCACATGTCCGAAATTTGGGCATCTGACTCTAAACTGCAATGCTCTTAGTGCGTTAGGGCCTTTCAAAGGTGGGATATCCTACATTTGTTTTACCAGTGTGTCTGTCTGCCTCCCTACACTATAAATCCAAGTGTGATATTGGATTCACGTATATTGCGTTACAAAAAGTATGCATTTTGCCTTGATGCTTATTTCTAGATATAGTCATTAAAAAGTTATTTTACGTAACAGTGATGACCATATGTTTATTTCTGCAATATTCTGAGTCGTTACATTTTTGAGCTAAATAAATCGCATTTGTATCCGAGAAAACTAGAAATATTTTAATTTAATGCAGTACTTACAGCTTAAATTGTGCGATGAATATATATCTAACAGTTGGCTAGGAATCACTCAAATTGTATATTTTTAGTAAAATTTTTCCTGAGTTTCACCGCAGGATACAAGACGATTAACTGAGAATAGCTGAGCATCTTTTGTGAAGCTGGAGTTAACTGACGTGAGCTTATTCATGTATCTACATTTTAGCTTCGATTCACCTGACCGGTGACTGATGTAACTGATGTCGGCTACGCGATCATCGAAAGATACTAAACTTAGTCTATTTTCGATGGAGAATATATGAAGGATTGTGGAAGCTAACTTTACCTAGAAATCAAACAACATCAGTTAATTGCTTAGATCAAATATTGAAAATGATCAGAAAACTTAGACTAACCAAAATGTTATTAAAAAGCACTCTGAAAAACAACTAAAGTTTTGTCGTTGCGGTCGCCTGAAAGTTACTATAGAATTGCATAGTTTCGGTAACACGTCAGTTCCGAGGGGTCGTCAACTTGCGTTCTCCTGTGTTACGGTCTGACCGTACTCCGAATGTACTCCGTGTACTCAGAGCGTTCTCCAGTTAAAGAAAAGGTGTGTTCTCCGATGTACTCCGAAGTACTCCGGATGTACTTCGAAGTACTCCGGCTTTAAAACGCATACTCCGACTGTACTCCAACCGAACTAACTCCGCGAACTCCAGCTGTTCTCCGTGTACTCCGGTGTTCGGTTCGAAGCCGAGTAGTCGACCCCTCGTTCAGTTCAAACAAAAAAGCATTCAAAGCGCAGGAAAACTGTAGTTTTGGTATCGTACTGATAATTATTTCTCCTCGGCCAAAAACTGCTTTTCATTGCAAGTAAAATCTGTTCAAAATCATCAAATTTCAGCTATTTTTCTGACTGACTTCTGGCTGACGTTGGCTTGTGCAGCGCAGCGGCGTTTAGTCAGACGCAACTGTGTCCCCAGCTCATACGGTGCTTCATTTAGCTGAACTTCAGACAAAAAGTTGACTGAACTTAGCTCAGGACGAACTGACGCGCTAACTGGTTTTGAACTGACTCCAGTTATAGCGCAATATTACGCAATTACGGTGGCCAAACTTTGACTAAATTTTAGTTTAATCGGAGTTGAATTTTCCTGAGGAGTAAACAACTCTGAATTTTGGTGTACACCACTAATTCAAAATTCACAAAATTTAAACTAATTCACACAAACTCAAACCAATTCACGCTTATTCGAACTTTCTCACGCTAATTCAAACTAATGCACACTAAACACTAATAACTTACTCAAGCAAATTCCGAAAAATTAAATTAAGTTCAAACCAATTCACACTAATTCAGATCAATTTACGCAAATTCAAACTGACTCAAAACAAATTCAAGCAGATTCAAAAGAAAACAGGAAAATTCAAAACAAATTCAAGCTAATTCGAAACTAATTCGAACAAAATTCATAACTAATTCACACTAATTCAGACAAATTCAAAATTAATTCACGCTATATCAAACTAATACAACACGAAATTACGCTAAATCACACTATTTCAAACAAATTCAAGCTAATTCAAATTTAATTCACGAGATCGGTGCACCAAATTCAGTGTTGTGTAACCTCGAATTTTCGTCTAGGGTTTACCTGTTGAAAACTTGCGAGGGCACAACTTCTGTGTTGAGGACTTTCACATGCAAAGCCGTTGCTCTGAACAGTTGCTCTTTCCTTTCACAGATGTTGAGCTCAATAACACTTTCATTTGAAAACCATTGGACCTCGTTAATGTGTCGATAAGGAGGGTGGTCAATGAAGGATTCCTGTCGAAGATGGCGGCGGGTGCCGGAGCGTAGCGGTGACCCAAAACAAAGCAGAAGACGTGCCACCCAGGCGTCGAAAAATACTATAAGAAGCAAAACATCTCGTTCCAATACGTCTAAAATTTCACAAACATGAAGAATAGAGACGTGCGCGCTAGCGATGCATGCGAAGGGGGCGCGTCCTCTGCTTTGTTTTGGGTCGCCGCTACGCTCCGCCACCCGCCGCCGTCTTCGACGGGAATCTTTCATGGAGAACTTGCCCAAAGAAGCGGAGCGTCGCGTGGAAACACAACAAAGCAGACAGTGCTCTATAAATAATGCACTTTACACTGAAAAATTGTCATTTAACGTGATGCAAATGAATGTGCAGGCATGACGGACACCAGACACCTCATACTAAACACAGCTATGATTTAATAGAGTCTAAATAATGATTTAAAACAGTTCTATGGGAAGGTTATGTTGCTTTGTTTTGTTTCCCACTACGCTCCGCCACTCTGGGCAAGTTGTCCATAACAAGGGCACAGTATTCCAATGTAACAAATATTGCTCAACTGCCTTTTTTCTAGTGTACCAGCAACATTTGTTGTTACCTGTCGCCCTAAGAAGATATAAGCGCTTATATATGATTTCCGGCCGTAATCATTTACGCAATGCTGGACCGGGAGTGGGGCAGACACACAGTAAAAAATATCCTCGTAAATTTACGACATTTTTCGTTATTTTGATTTACAAAATATGTCGTAAATTTACGACAGCCCATTCTTGCTCGTCGGTCAATTCCAAGTCGATAGGGAGTGCTTGTAAATTTACAATGTCAAATTGTAATTTTACGACTTTTATAATGGAAAATTTTCCCGTAACCCTTTCGAGTATTTTTCACAGTGAGGGGGTCCACTTTACACTCATCATGTAATTTCCAAAGTAATTATTTTTAATGATTTTTCTTGCACACAACTGCACCGCCAATGCACTTCTAGTTGGGTAAAAGCGTGATGACGTGACCGCAAACTTACATGTGACGTAAAATCTAGAGGGCAACAACTCTGAACTTTTTGAAACAAAAGTCGAAAACTTTATTGAGCTGTTCCACATTTTTATTTTGTTGTGGGCGAGCGTGATTCAATCAATGGTAATCTTATAATTATTTGTTCCCAGGCAAATCAGAAAGCATGGTGGACCATGTCCTTCACACAGGGCGTCTAGGATCGCTAGGCTACAAAAATGCAAATGATTCCGACAACGCCGCCGACTCCTACCATCGATACAGGGAAGATATCGCGATTGCTGCCCGTCTTAAGGTAGGGACCTTTCTGAGAATGCAGACAGGAACTCATGCACTGAAAATCTACGAGTCATAATTCTCGCCCCCATACGTGAGAATTTGAGGGCAATTTTATTGCTCTCTGAGAGGGGAGAATTTTTTTCCTCGCTCATTATGAGAAAGAATAGAGTACTTGAGTACTTGAGTACTCGCCCGATCGAGAGAAGAACAAAAACTCCGGAAGTAGAATGACAAATACGTCGGTCAGAAGTGGCGCGAAAGCCGGTTTTCGTCTGCCTTTCGTAAGATAGAAGCCTGTGGAAGCCATCGGGTATATTTATTTGTTAAATATATTGAAAGAAATTCAAATTAGACTTGGAAATTGACACAGAAGAGGTTAGTATGGACTTAATTTATTTCCAGCTCATGATCGTCTCCCGCGACTCCTAAAATCGGTCTGGCTACGTCGGGCGGGCGCATAGCCTAAACGCTGAACACTTTCCTTTATAAATATTGTCATTTTTAAGACTTAAAATTTTATAACGGGTATCAAGGAAAGAAAAATAAATAATTTATGCATATGAAGCACATACACCATGTCCTGCGTCTTATTCCACGTTTTTTTCTTTTCTGCAGTAGTAAGTAATTTTAGACTCAATGATGGGTTGTAAACTATCTTACTGTACCTAAAATATTGCTTTGCGATCATTTTCACATCAATGAAATATATTTTTCTTTCTTTGATACCCGTTATAAATTTTTAGGTCTTAGAAATAACAATATTTATATAGGAAAGTGTTCAGCGTTTAGGCAATGCGCCTGCCCGACGTAGCCAGACCGATTTCATGAGTCGGGAGACGATCATGCGCTGGAAATAAATTAAGTCCATACTAACCGATACTAACCTCTTCTGTGTCAATTTCCAAATCTAATTTGAATTTCTTCCAATATATTTAACAAATAAATATAGCCGATGGCTTCCACAGGCTTCTATTTACGAAGGCAGACGAAAACCAGCTTTCGCGCCACTTCTGACCGACGAATTTCTCATACTACTTCCGGAGTTTTTGTTCTTTTCTCGATCGGGCGAGAGCGGGACAAGTACTCTATTTCTAAACCTCGCCCTAATAAAGTGAGAATTCGCGCTCAAATTAGGCGAGGTTAAAAAATCCTTACTCAAATAGAGCGAGGCTAAAAAAAACATCTCGCTCGAAAAGAGTGAGGTTAAAAAAACAGACCACGCGACCGTGACCAAAAAGTTCCGGAGCGCCAGAACTTGAAAGCAGATGATACGTATGGTGATGTCCCTACGCGTCGCAGGCTGCAGGGAAGCGGAGCGCTGTCGCGCTGGGCTAGGAGGGGGGAGGCGCGGGGCGGGAGGGGGCACCGGCCCGGCGGCCCGGCAGCACAGCGTCCCGAGAGGTGGCGTGGAGTAGTGAGGGGCGCGCGCCGCGCGACATTTTCCCCCCTGTATATAATATAATGCCACACTAGCTGCTCTCTGCTCGCTGCGCTGCTCTCCGCATACTGCTCGCTGTATGACAGTACAAGCAGGCTGATACCTTCGTATCATCTGCTAAAAATCTCACCCTAATTTAGCATGGAAAAGTGTCCTCTCCCAGTTTGGGTGAGAAATTGGATTCCAGGGTTTGCAGTGTGTGCACTATAATTTTTTTCAGGAGGGAATCGTTACAGAACTGGTGTAGTGAATTTACATTATTGCGTCTGCTGGTTACATTCCATCTTCTCTTCTCTTCTTCTTCTTTTTTTTTGGAAAAGAGCGGGGGGGGGGCGGAATCTATCAGTTTTTAGGCCCCCGTTAGGGGTGCCTATTGCTCATGCCCGTGAGTTTTTAGGCCCCCGTTACGGGTGTCTATTCCTCACGCCCGTGAGCTTTTTTTTTATTATTAGTCTTGACGATGGCCCCTTATGGACGCAGCCGATCGTGCCCAAGCGATTCGTACAAAATTACAATAAAAAATACTCCGAAAAATTAGGAAATTTTTGAGCTAGGTCTGATGTCAAGCTGTCCATACGGTTTTTCGTAAAATTAGTTTGAATCCTCTGTTTCCATGGTTATTACGAGCCAAACACCCTGTGCCGAGCAAAAATTGGCACCCTCCAAAAAGCTCTGCCCAATAGAGATGTTTCGGGCAAAAAATCCAACCAATAGAAACGTCGGCCTGTTGCTTGGTACCGTGATATCCAAGAGTTTCAACGCAAAGAGTGGTCACGTCAGAATGGTTGCCGTTTCGCGCCTTGTATAAGGAAGTAACACAAGGACAGTTTTAAACGTGGCCACTAGCCGGCCGCCGCGACTCCGGATTGTTGGTTGGGACTAAAATTCCTCCTTCCAATAATTTTCTCGGGAAAGTGGACGGTGCTTGTGCCCCGCCGGCCCTCTTTCTACTATGGCCGCCGCGGCCGGGGGCTGAGGCTCCCACCTCGCGACTTTAAATCATTGTATAATGTTATCAAAACGTTGACAAGTCGAACTGAATGCGTAAATATTGTTTCTGCACCTACAGAAAACGTTTTGGTAAGTTTGACCTCAATCTGGTGAACAGAATTCTTGAAATGGTGTGTATTTACGTAAATAATTTTACGAATCCCATTTTTTACTTACTGATTAAACCTCCTTGAAACTTTGGAAAACGATTTCCACATGTCTGAAACTGCTTATTTCACATTCATTTCGGCTGTCTACCATATCGTTCAGCTAAAATAAATAGTCACTGGTGCGTTAGTAGAGGTCCCAGGCTGGAACCGTAAAAGCGACAGGACTGGGCACTCACACCTCAAGCGCGCTCCGTTCTGTCGAAGGTGGCGCCCCAGACAAACCGGGTTGCAGACTAGACCCGGTGGGAACCCGGGGGGGACCCGGGAGGGACCCGATTAATCATCGGAGGGTCCCGGGCCAGACCCGGGAGGGACCCGGGTACTTCCCGTAAAACCACGGGGTGGGCCCCGAAGGTACCCGGTATATTCCGGTACTGGTCCGGGTAGGGGCCGACATTGTGCCGTCAGCGCGCCGCCGGCAGCCGCCGGGGCCGGTCGCAAGGCTCAGCCATCGGCCGATGCCTGAGGCAGTGGCGGCGCCGTCGCACAGTGGGACAGAATCCCGAAAAAAGTGACAAAAATCAAATTTTTGAACAGTGCAGCAGAGCGATTTCGACATCACAGTCGGATAGACCAATGTCTGAACTATCAGAAATCAGTCTCCAAAATTTTTTGTGATGGTCGCCCTTCCCTAGGGAAGCTCCGGAAGTTGCCGCTTGGAGCGCCCACGTCAGCGCGCCTTTTCTGTTCCGATTTCAAACAATTTCTGTGAGCCTCCGGGCGAAGTTATTTGGTGCATGTGCGCATAAATTGAAAAATTGGACCCTGCTCTACATATTCCTTGCACTTAGACCCCCCTCTTTTACTTCCAAGCACCGTAAAATAGTGTACTTCCATAACCTTGTCACTCATCTCAGTCAAATCGTTTTTTTTGGGCTACAGTTCGATTCCTGTGGTTTCATGCGGTCTTCCTGGTACCAAACTGTAGGGGACGACCTACTCTATGATACCCAATCGACCCCTTTTGCGTAAACATGCGAACAGGCCGCTGGCGGCGGTAACAATCTACCCAGGCGGGTGCGGCGGGCCGGCCAGCTCTCGTCATGGTGGCCCCTTTTTACCTGGATCCGCACCTGTCACCTCAAAATTATTTACTTCAAAAACAGAAAGCGCAAATCCGATAACTATAGTATTCCGCAAAAGACCAGAAAGTAACCGTAAATCTGCAAAAAACAAAAGGCTGTTCTTTTGTCTTTTGATACAATTAGCAGATTTTAGCAATTTTTTATATCAAATCTAGCCATTGCATATCAAAACGGACTTCAGATATGAAAAGAGGGCCAATTTTTGGTTCTAAGGCCAGAAATTGAGAATTTTATCTTGAAATTTTAAATTTTACCCCCCTTTTTTTACCTGGATCCGCACCTGTCACCTCAAAATTGACTTCAAAATCGGAAAGCGCATGTTCGTAAACCCTTAAGATAGTAATAGCACCATAATCCAACAGAAAGATCTATTGAAAATTATTTTTGTCACTTTTTTCGGGATTCTGTCCCACTGTGCGTCGCTGCGCTGAGCTGGCCGACAGTCCGATGGGGCATCAGGGCAAAATTTTGCTCTTGAGCCGGTAGGAGTCACGGTTGAGGCAGGGATAGGCCCGGGGAAGGTCGTCCCGGCTCCACCTCGGGACTCTCCCTCGCCTATGTCGGCATCGCTTTGCTGCCGCAAAGCGCCGCAGCGACGGCGCCGCCAGCGCCTCCCCCAGCCGGCTGCGGATTGTCTAGGCTACGTTTGCCATGCGGCCAGGAGTGACGGGGAGCCAAGCCGAATCGGCATTGTCGCAGGCTCGGGTGCTCGGGCGCTCGGCGCCTCTGCCCCTCTGCGTGGCGCGCAGGGGAGGTAGTAGGACCGTGGTTATTCAGTAACTTAACCAAAAAAGAAAGAAAAAGAAAAAAGGCAACTTCGTTGCCTAACAAGAAATCATTTTTTAGCCCGCCCTTCTGCTTTGAAAAAGCTTTAGAGTGGGCTTCTGCAATCGATGCGGTGTCTGTCTGTCTGTCTGTCTGTCTGTCTGTCTGTCTGTCTGTCCGTCCGTCCGTCCGTCTGTCTGTCTGTCTGTCTGCCTGCCTGCCTGTCTGTCTGTCTTTCTGTCTGTCTTTCTGTCTGTCTGTCTGTCTGTCTGTCTGTCTGTCTGTCTGTCTGTCTGTGCCACTAGATGGAGATGAGCTAGAGACTTGAAATTTTTTGGGTATCTTGGAGGACCCTCCTGGACTCCGAAACGGAGAGTACAAATCCTGCCAAACCTCATAAAGGCACTGAAAACAATTATTAAAGTTTTCACGGAATAAAAAAAAAAATTGTTTGTTACATAAAATTTTATGGTTTCCGATGGGATATCTCGACGAATTGGGATGCTCTGGGGCAAAATTTCGTCCGTTTCGCTCTATCTCTTACCGTTTCGGCGCTACAGCCACACAAAAGACCTAAATATCATAAAACATCATGTTGGGTGTCGTGACGTGGGTTTTGCGTCATTTTGTGATCCTTTGGACCACAATTACGTCCGTTTCGCTCTCTCTTTTACCGTTTCGGTGCTACAGCCACATCGACGACGCAAATATCCTAAAACATCATGTTGGGTATCGTTTCATGGGTTCTGCGTAATTTTGCGATACTAAAGACCAAAATTTCGTCCGTTTCGCTACATCTCTTACAGCTTCGGGGCTACAGCCACATCGAAGACCCAAATATCCGAAAGCGTCATGTTGGGTATCCTGTCATTTCTTTAATCACAGAAATTATAAATATAGGCGCAACCAATAGACACATAACCACTGCGTTTCAAAGCAGAAGGGTGGGCTGCAGTCACGGTGATACACCGCTACCTCAAGTATTTTCACGCCTTAAATACTGTGCGTTTCAAACTAATTTATAGTACTTTTTCTCCGCTTACCCAAGCTTTGCATGTCGTTCAAATGGCACACACTTACTGGAAATGTACTCCTTTCCCAAAGAGAAGCGTGACGTGGATTCAACGTGGATTCTACGTGGATGCGTGGATCTATCGTGGACGTGGATGAATCCACCAAAATTCAACTGGTTTCCTTATTATAAAATATCATCATAACTTTATGTTTGCAAGAAACTCACTGTAAATTGGTTGGCGTCTTTAGACGCCAAAATTTTGGCGTCCTCTGAGAACGCCAAATTTTGGCGTTGAAAGACGCCAATATTTGGCGTTCTTCTTCTCAGAACGCCAAATATTGGCGTCTTTGAACGCCAAGATTTGGCGTTCTCAGAGGACGCCAATATTTTGGCGTCTAAAGACGCCAATCAGTTTACAGTGCTGGGGTGCACCCAAGCATGCCTGAACATTATAACTAGTGAAACAACTGCTTGGCAGCTGAATTTGCAGCATCCCGTTGAAAAAATGATGAATGCACGTTATTTTTACCACCGTGGACTGGTCCACCATATTTCAACTACTTTACTATTTCAGAATGGAATTTCTGTGTTGTCGACTTTCCTTCATACTTTTATATGATTCATGAGATAAAATACGCTCTATGATTTGTTTATCACGTTAATGGGAATACGTTGAAATAACGTGGAATCAACGTGTTTTCCTCCACCGTGGACAGATCCACCATTTTTCGACTACTGACTGATCGCCCCTTGATTTCTGTGCTATAGCGACTTTCCTGTTCCTGATTCATTGGTGAAAGGGCAATTTATGCATTTTTTTTTCAAGTTTCAGACTTTGTGAAAATAACGTGGGATCCACGTGGAGTCCACTGTACGAAGTTCATAGTTAAACGTTCAGAATTCATTCAGATATTTTTTTTTTTTTTTTTTTTTTTTTTTATAGACGTTTGAAAACTGTCATGTCCTAATAAAATATTATTTACGATTTGTCGCAAACAAAAGGAAATCGAATTTGGTCGTATTTAACCCACAACTCGGTAAGAACTTGCCAAAGAGCTGTGTGAGTTGACCCTTACAGTGGGATCGGTCGCTGACGCTCCGTCCCCATCAGCCGCGCCATAGGCTAACGGATATAGTACTTGACTCCTAACCCAAAGCCCCCGGGTTCAAGTCCAGGTAAGGAAAAAAAAAAAAAAACAATGAGTTGGATTTCTGAGTAATAGACACCCGGGGGAAAGGGGAAGGATGAAAACGTTTTATAATCACATCATAACACTGTTCTTAGAGGACGTGGTACGTGGTGTGAGCACGTAGAATCGACGAAAATTCAACGTGGAGCGAAGAGTCATTTCAACGTGAAAATAACGTCATCTGTCAACGTGGAATCCACGTTCCTTCCACCAAAATTTTTCTTTTGTTCATGTATATACTCATGATAAACGAACATATTAAAAATCGTTTGTAATATTAAATAACACTGTCTTCTGTCAAGTCAACTACACACCACTGTTGCGGGTTTGCCAACCCGATCTGCACGTAAGGCGCCGTAACTCCTAGGATAGGCAAACCCACTACACTGGGATGTAAAAAATAAACAGGCATAATCTGTAAAAATCAATAAAAGGATGATCAGACAGAAGGCCATAATGTACCCTATGACCGCTAGAGGTGAAAATAGGTTAGCAGGCCGAAGGCCCGTTATTCAAAGCAGTAATTTACATCAAAAAAAAAATTAAATTTAAAAAAAAAATTAAAAGTCGAACTGGACTGAAGGCTGGAATTGTTTTGCACGACTGCGACAATAAGTAAGCGGGCTGAAGGCCCGCTTTTTAAAGTAATTTTTTTTATAACCTGTGACTCCATAACGTCGCCGGCAGGCCAAGCTAGGCTGCCCCCGGCCGAATGGGGTTGCCAAGCGCAGCAAAGTGGAGCTGGCAACGACGTTTGGCGGAAGGGTGGGCCTAGCTTGTTGTTTTTATGGTGAATGCTTGCTAACGGCAGCGTTGATAGCTGTCACGCCGGGCAACATTGTGAGTGGCAAATGTGGGGCGGAAAAACCTATGGTTTCTTTATAAGACAGCGTTTTTAATGAGTATTATTATAATCTTTCTCATTCTTAAATAACGGTTAAAACCTAGGTACACACTAAATCGCAAAGGACAATTTTTTGTCCCTAGAATCAGGTACAAAGTGTTTGCATCTTTCAGTAGACAAAATTGTCCCTAAAATTAGATGCAATATAATTTGTCCATAAGAAACAGTACAATTTTGTCCAAAAGAATCGAACATTCATTTTATTTTATTTTCTCTTCCTTAATGGACAAAAAAGTCCAAAGAAGTGTTGCAATTTAGACCAATGACAAGTTTAGACCTGTCGTCCGCCAGTAGCGCAACTAATTGACAAATATTTATGTTTGGAGGAGGGTGAGGGGTAAAATAATTAAAGATGACGGACATGCAACTTGCAGGAATGGCGAAGCAGAGGGTATCATATCAATGTGACAGTTTGCCAGGTTGGCAGGGCCGCAAAAGGAATCATTATTACAGGAGGAAGGCAGAGCGCCGGGGCCCGTGAAGGGTAGAGTTGGCAGGTCAGCGAGGTCCCGGTGCCCGGGGGAGCAGAGCTGGCGGGCAGGTCGGCGGGGTCTCGGTGCCCGTGGGGGCAGAGCTGGCGGGCAGGTCGGCAGGGTCCGGGGGGGGGGGGGAGTAAAATCAGGGTACGGCAACGCACTAGGGCCGAGCAGCTGGTTCCATCCTTTGACCACGGCCGAGTGGGTGTAGGGCGTACTAAACTATGATTTCTCCGCGAAGGGTTGATCGTTCGGAACGATCGAGTTGTCAAAACACAACGTTTTTCTTTGTAGATTCGATATTTAACATGTGCGAGCGTGTGCGAGTGACAAGAAACAGCCGTTTGTCCGATCTCGACGGATTAAAATCATCCTGCACGCGGACTCGGGGCGCATGGTCATCGGCGTCCTCTTCACGTCCCCGACGACCACTTTGATGGTACCACCAGGTTGACAGCTTTGTCACGAACTCAACACTATGTTGATAAGGGAGACTGCGATTGTCTCAAATGCCTGCTGAAAGGGGTGGTGGAAATGACCATATAAGTGAAAATTAAAATGTAAGTATTATTTTGGACTTGTGTTTTGAGTTAAAACCTAAGTTTTCTAGTGCCAGACATGATATGCTATGAAAAAAATTGAGTCCTGTACAATAATATAGAAAACGTTGTGCGCAATGTTGTGAGCAATGTTTTATTTTACTGTCTAGCCGTCTAGACGCGACTTTTCTACTATTCAATGATACTGTATCTATTTTACTTTCAAAAGTAGGTACATATATTGTTGTATTCAAAACCTAATCAATACATAGCATTTACCCTTAGATGGCACCCACATTAACCGATCAAAAGTTTCAGGCAACTCCGTCATTTGTTCTATCTTTTATGAGCATTTGACTTCAAACAGAAAATTTGAACTAAAGTTATGAAAATGGGATGAGTATAATCAAGTCAACAAGCAATGTTATATTCCCTAAAATTTTATTGAAGACCTCCTCTATTCATAAGTAATACAAAGTTTTCTAATATCAGAAAGTACTCTGGACATTGAACAGACGGAAAGGGGTACAAGATAGTCTCATCTCTAACATGATTTTGGAGCTAAAATACATTTGCATTCAAAAGATAATGTTGTGTTAGGTCTTTGTATGTTCATTGTGTGAGGTAAGTGGTTGAGGTTTATTTATCTTTTAACAGAGAAAGAGAAAGTTTTTGGTCTAAGGTAAGTGGTTGAGGTTTATTTAGCTCTAAAAGTATTGTAAACAGGAGCTGCTGAAAATAGAGATTTCCTTGCTATCATAATAAGAAAACTATATCCCAAGCATTTGAGGCAAGGGGTAAAGTCTAGCAGTGAATGTTCATTCATAATGTAAAGTCAAAAAGTTAAAAAGATTACAGTTCCAACAAAGATATGAAGTCTACATTCACTTTACTTTGTAAAAAGGTACGAGCAAAGAGTCAAATGTGGTGGAAATTTAAAATTCATATAATACGTATCTCCAGACTTAAATTCCACCATGCCCTGCGAATAAAAGCAGAAAAAAAAAGCACTTCACATTTGCATTAAAAGATTTCAGTGCTTTGGAATTTGGCCACCAATTAACCTGAACTAGATACACTCCAGAGTATTAGTTCAGATCCGCTCTTTTAGAATTTGGGACGATTTGAAATCAAAGAGCGGCTTTTAGCATTTACTGGAAAGAAACAAGAAAATTTAGAGTAAGTATGTAGTGAGCATTACATTTGTCCATATAAATAGACTCACCTGTCATAAAGTACAAAAAATTGAGGCTCCTCTATTTTCAGATCAAATAATTAGAAGAGATAAACTCCAAGTATAGTATGTAATACTAAGGACTATCAATTACCTACTCAAAAGTGTGTACCACACTTGAAATTTTGTGCCGAATCTAGTCTTTATGAAATATGTTTCATTTTTAATCTTAATCTTGGATGGTCATTTCCCAAAAGCAACAACCAGTCTAATCTGAGCATGAAGTCCATGATCCAAAATAGGTTAGGTTATGATCAAGGAAGCAAAAAACTTATTGGACTACAACCACAGCATGACAGCAAAATAGTTCAAAGTGGAAACTGAGCAAACCAAACAAATGAAAAATACTGTGGGATAGAGTAAGAAACAGGAAAAAAACACAAGTTTACGTTTCATTAAAACAACTGACGGGCCTCTGTGGGCTATCTCGAAACATACTTTAAAGGCCTTACGATCCGGGATCGTCGATCCCACATCTAAACAAAAAACAAAGTGCCTTCACATACATCTCAGGTAACGTAGAAAACAAATTTTAGAGATTCTTCACCAGTGAATTTTGGCGTGTTATCGCACGACAGGCTCTGGTTCCTGCGACGACAAAGGAGCCAGACAGCAGACGATACTGGCACTGGCACTATGGCCAGGCCAGGCGGCAGGCTTTATAAACAAACAAATTATTTGCAGTAGCCAGGCAGTAGTATTACTTCGCCTGGCCTCTAAGCCTGTCTTTCCTCAAATGAAAAATGTTTGTGCGAAAATTTGATGTCAGTTGAAGCTACTACAGGAGTATGATCTCTTACTTGTTCTGCTTCAGTTGCTTTGAAAGACTGCAATGTAGTGCGGTTGGGAATGTGTTACAGCACCTAGCAAAATCATGTGTGATGAGGTTAAGGTAATGAGCTCAGAGTGTATTCTTCTCTCTGCCTAACTCAGTGGAATAATGAAATTAACTAGCTGGTTCCTAGGTAAGTTGTTGCATAAGACAGCAGAGCCTTTATTACTGCAAGCACACTATATCTTTCTACATATCTTAAAGCGCAATCTGTGGTCCAGTCTTTGTTGAAAGTTTGTTTACTAACCAAACACCTAAAACAATGTCATAACTATGAGGGTTTGAGAGTAATTTTCTGCAGTGTATAATGAACATTGATGAACTTGAAATAAGTGTCAAAATTACGAGGTAATGTATTTTAATGATTTTGACATTTTATTATACAACAGTGAGACGTTTGTAATTCATATTGAATAGTCCTTGTGAATAAATAGAAGTGTGTGACAAAATGATGTGTGGAAATAGAAAAATAATAATGTATCGGTATCTGTTACTGTTGTTCTGTGGGGGAATTCGAAGGAATTCATGAGTACGGTCCATCAGGCCCTATTATTTCGACCCTTATCGACAAAAACAAATTTGTCCTTAAAGTTGCACAATTTTGTCCTCAGATATAGGCACAATAGCTAATTTAATCAATTTTTTTTTGTACAAGAATCTCGTTACTAAATTGTCCATATTGGGTGGACTATCATATTCGAAGAGAGTTAGAAAATTTGTACGTCCAAATCATACAAATTTGTCCCTTATTAGATGCAAAAATGTCTTTGACAGAACACGTACTATTTTGTACGTTGTTCTTAGACAAAATTGCATCCTGGAAGATGCGCGTAAAAACACAACCAGCCCATGGACAAAATTGTACGTTGGCTACGTACAAAATTGTTCCTAGCCATTTAGTGTGTAGCCGTTTAACGCGTTAGCGTTAGAATTTTAACCTTTAGCTACGGTGAATATCACGGTAGGTTCCAGTGAACGTCCGTGTTACAGATCACTGCAGCTAACAGTGAAACTCACTGTATCTTACAGTGAAATCCACCGCAGCTTACGGTGAAAGTCACTATTAGCTATTATACTGCAGCGTTTACTGTCGCTTACAGTGAAATTCACTGTGAGCTTTAAGAGTGCCCCATTCCCTCCTCGCTTCGTCTAGCCAGCTTCCAGCCCAGCTTAGTGCGCACTGCGCACGGCGCTCAGCACCAGTAGCACCCGTCGCGAGGAACACGAGTGTGAAGTTTGTCCAACGGACCCTTGGCCAACCGAATTCAGCTTACTCAGAGCAGACTATATAGCTCTTAGCAGCCAAACATCAGCAAACCACCAGAAAAGGGCTCTCCGACGCCTCAAAACGGTTGTAAGGGGTGCTACAGAGAGCCTGCCACACAACCCCAGGCTCTTAAAGATGGCCGCCATCATTTGAACAGTGATTAAGAGCCAACTTTGGACGCTGAGACTTTTTGGGGCTAGCGTTCTGGGGTCGATCCGAGGGTCGCAAAGGGTACTCTGGTGACCCGACAACACAACTCTTTCACCGAAATCGCCCTACCGGTACAGCCCAAAAACGTCTCAGGGGGGCAAAGTTAGCCGAAAACGCGATTGTCACGATTAAGAGCCAATTTTAGAAGCTAAGACTTTATTGCTCTGCAAATCTAAGTGTGATACTACATGTCAGTTTAAACTGCGAAACTTTAGTTTCGCAGTTACAACTGCAAAACTCATGAGTTCGTCAGTTTAAACTGCAGAACTCCCGAGTTCGTCAGTTTAAACTGCAAAACTCCCGAGTTCGTCAGTTTAAACCGTGGAACTGTTCTGCAGTTTAAACTCACGAACTCGGGAGTTTTGCAGTTTAAACTGACGAACTCGGGAGTTCTGCAGTTTGAACTGACGAACTCATGAGTTTTGCAGTGGTAACTGCGAAAAAGTTTCGCAGTTTAAACTGACATGTAGTATCACACTTAGATTTGCAGAGTGGGCTAGCGTTCTGGAGTCGATCCGAGTGTCGCAAACGGTGCTCTTGTGACCCAACAACACAACCCTTGCACCGAAATGGCCCTCCCGTTACAACCCAAAAAAGTCTCAGGGGGCAAAGTCGGCCGAAAACGCGATTTTCACGATGAAGAGCCAACTTTAGAAGCTGAGACTTACTTGGGCTAGCGTTCTGGGGTCGATCCGAGGGTCGCAAAGGGTACTCTGGTGACCCGACAACACAACCCTTTCATCGAAAAGGCCCTCCCGGTACAGCCCAAAAAAGTCTCAGAGGGCAAAGTCGTCCGAAAACGCGATCTTCACGATTAAGAGCCAACTTTAGAAGCTGAGACTTTTTGGGCTAGCGTTCTGGAGTCGATCCCAGATTCGCAAAGGGTACTCTGGTGACCCGACAACAAAATCCTTTCACCGAAATCGCCCTACAGGTACAGCCCAAAAAAGTCTCATGGGTAGAGATCTAAAGCAACAGTAAAAAACTGGTTTTTTGAGTAAAAAACTCGGTAAAAAACTGTTTTTTACTTTACGATATTTCGTTTTTTTACTCCAAAAATACCGAAGTGCTGAGTTGAACCCCAATTTTTGGGGTATTTTTAGCCCGCCCTTCTGCTTTGAAAAAGCATAAAAGCGGGCTTATGCAAACGACCTCGTGTCTGTCTGTCTGTCTGTGTGTCTGTCTGTTCCACTAGAAGGAGATGAGCTAGAGACTTGAAATTTTCAGGGTGTCTACAGTTTTACTCCTAGACAACGAAACGCCTACGGCAAATCCTGCCAACCCTCATTAAGGCACTGAAAAAAATTATAAAAGTTTTCACGGAATTTATTATTCAACTTTTTCCAACCCCGTCGACCCGTACCTCTCCGGAAGCGTCTTTTCGCGTCTAGTTCAATGGTGCACACCGTTTTACGAAAAAATGGACCCAGCTCGCGACTACACTGTAAAAAGCACCCGTAATTGGTCCAGTTTTCAACTTTCCTCAACTCCATCGAGCTGCACCTTCCCGGAAGCGTCTTTTCGCGTCCAGTTCGATGGCGCCCACCGTTTTTCGATAAAAAGGACCCAACTCGCGACTACACTGTAAAAAGCACCCAAAATTGACCCACTTTTTAACTTTTACGCACCCCATCGACCCGCACCTCTCTAGAACCGTCTTTTCGAGCGCAATTCAGTGGTGCCAACCGTTTTTCAATTTCCAGTGTTGCCAATCGTCAAAACTCAAACATTTCGATTATTTTCGACATTTCTCGATATTTTCCGATATTTTCGACATTTTTCGTTGTTTTTCGAAATTTTTTGATATAATTCGACATTTTCGATATTTTTCGACATTTTCGATAATTTTCGATATTTTTCGATAATTTTCGATAATTTTTGATATTTTTTGACATTTTTGATAATTTTCGATGTTTTTTGATATTTTGCGACATTTTTGACATATTCCGACATATTTCGATATTTGTAAACATTTTTGACAATTTTTGATATTCTTCGACATTTTTCGACATTATCCCTCATTTTTCGATGTTTTTCGACATTATCCATATTTTTCGATAGATCTCAACATTTTTGAGATATTTCGAGATTTTGCGACATTTTTTTCGAATTTCTACATATTTCGACAATTTTCGGCATATCTCGACAATTTTTGAAATTTTCGACACCCCTCGACGCCTATACCATAAAAATTGGTTCGACGAGCGTAATTCAGTGTTGCCAACTGCTGCCAAATAAAGTCCAAGTTCGGCCGTTCCATCTGAGGCCGAACTCACGTATTTCGACATTTTTTCGAGATTTCCGACTCCCCTTTTTTGCCGAGTAACTGACCGTTTAGTCACTATCGGCACGTTTTCAAAGCAGAAGGGAGGGCTGTAGTTTCGGTGGTTCACCGTTACAAACTGCCTCTTTCCGAAGAGAATGCCTTTACGGGCCGCAGGCCCGATCATTTACATGCTAAGAGGACGTTCTGTGTTACTTAGGGACCGAACGCCGCCGGCAGGCCAAGCAGGCACGCCCCCTGCCGAACGGAGTTGCCTGCGTAGCAAAGCGGAGCTGGCAACGACGTTTGGCGGAAGGGCGGGCCTGCTTGTTGTGACTTAATTTGGCTGAGTTAGAGACTGTGTCCATTTTGACCATTTTGTAATGGCTTTTAAAAGTTTTCATTGTCAAAAGGACATACATTTATATGAGAGTAAGTTCTAGGGGTTGATACCAACTAAACCAGGTAAAAGGATAATGTTTGGCCCCATAGACCCTACTTTGACCTAATGTTTTCTTATAAAACTTGAATTTTTTTTTTTTTACAAAAAATATCTTAAAAATTTAGTTTGAGCAACTTCCACATCACTAAATCTTTAAATTTTGAGCTCAAAATCAAGTACTAACAGCACACAACAACATATCAAAAAATTGTGACTGGTATTTTTAATGTAAGGAAAACGTTAAGGAAAGCGCTACCTAGAAATCATTTAAACACCTAAACTAGGCATCAGATAAGGCAAAAGTAATCAAAACCTATGTGATGACAACTGCTCTGACTTTCTATAATTACAACTTGTCTCTTTTCAGTACTATTAAGTACTCTCCATCCCCGCGCTCTCGGCAGCGGGAAGTTCAAATGATGAGCCAATAGCGCAAAACAGCCATCGAGCTTTTTAGAGCTTTCGAACAAAAACTTTTCGCAACAGAACTCATTAATTTGTCAGAGGAGTAACACCAGATCACGTAAAAAAAAAAAACAATTGAGAGAAAAAACTGATTTTCTATTATTTTTAGGACGAAATAGCAAAACCGTTTTTTACCGTTTAGGCTATTACCCGGTTTTTTACTGGTTTTTTACTTTTGGTCAAAAAAAACGGTTTTTTTAGATCTCTACTCATGGGCAGGGTGTGCTAACTTAACCGAAATTGTTTTCACCTTTTTGGCATTATCTTTTCAACGGGGGGACATATGAGCGTAAACGAGTGACCATTAGAAAGATAAAAGTACACTGAATTTTCGTTACCCTATCACCGAAAGTGCTCAAACCACTCCTTGTGCCCTAAAATAATTTTCGTTACAAAATAACTTTAACGCAAATTATTTTGTAACGAAAATTATTTTAGGGCACAAGGAGTGGTTTGAGCACTTTCGGTGATAGGGTAACGAAAATTCAGTGTACTTTTATCTTTCTAATGGTCACTCGTTTACGCTCATATGTCCCCCCGTTGAAAAGATAATGCCAAAAAGGTGAAAACAATTTTGGTTAAGTTAGCACACCCTGCTCATGGGGACAAAGTTGGCCGAAAACGCGATTTTCACTATAAGAAGCCAACTTTGGAGGCTTTGACTTTTTTGGGCTAGCGTTCTGGAGTCGATCCGAGAGTCGCAAATAGTACTCTAGTGACCCGACAACACAACCCTTTCACCAAAATTGCCCTACCGGTACGGCCTAAAAAGGTCTCAGGGGGCAAAGTTGGCCGAAAACGCTATTTTCACGATTAAGAGCCAAATTCAGAGGCTGAGACTTTTTTGGGCTAGCGTTCTGGAGTCGATCCGAGGGTCACAGGGGGTACTCTGGTGACCCGACAACACAACCCTTTCTCCGAAATCGCCCTACCGGTACAGCCCAAAAAAGTTTCAGGGGGCAAAGTCGGCCGAAAACGCGATTTTCACGATTAAGAGCCAACTTTGGAGGCAGAGACCTTTTTTGGGCTAGTGTTCTGGAGTCGATCCGAGGGTCGCAAAGGGTGCTCTGGTGACCCGACAACACAACCCTTTCACCGAAACGGCCCTCCCGGTGCAGCCCAAAAAAGTCTCAGGGGGCAAAGTTGGCCGAAAACGCGATTTTCAAGATAAAAAGCCAACATCGGAGACTTTTTTGGGCTGTACCGGTAGGACGATTTCGGTGAAAGGGTTGTGTTGTCGGGTCACCAGAGCACCCTTTGTGACCCTTGGATCGACCCCAGAACGCTAGCTCAAAAAAGTCCCAGCCTCTAAAGTTGCCTCTTAATCGTGAAAATAGCGTTTTCGGCCAACTTTGACCCCTGAGACCTTTTTGGGCTGTACCGGGAGGGCCATTTCGGTGAAAGTGTTGTGTTGTCGGGTCACCAGAGTACCCTTTACGACCCTCGGTTCGACTCTAGAACGCTAGCCCAAAAAAGTGTTAGCTTCCAAAGTTGGCTCTTAATCGTGAAAATCGCGTTTTCGGCCGACTTTGCCCCCTGAGACTTTTTGGGGCTGTACCGGGAGGGCCATTTCGATGAAAGGGTTGTGTTTTCGGGTCACCAGAGTACCCTTGGCGACCCTCGGATCCACCCCGGAACGCTAGCCCAAAAAAGTCTCAGCGTCCAAAGTTGGCTCTTAAGCACTGTTCAAATGATGGCGCCTGGGGTTGTGTTGGAGGCTTTCTGTAGCACCCCTTACAACAGTCTCGAGGTGTCGGAGAGCCCTTATCTGATGGTTGGCTGATGGTTGGCTGTTAAGAGCCATATAGTCTGCTCCGAGTAAGCTGAATTCGGTTGGCCAACGGTCTGTGGCCAACTTCACACTCGTCGAGGAACGCACTGTATTGGGTTCCGCTCGCTCAGCCGGCTCAATTGTTTCGCTCGCCAGGGGCTGATCTAGCTTATAGCTAAATTTTTTCTAACGAACCGGTGCACCGCTTACAGAAAAATATGTTTGTTTTTTTCCCGCACCGAAAACCGGTTCCGCATTTCCCGCACCGCCCAGCCCCACTGTAGTGGCTACACTGTGGGAAAAATACTCTTAAATTTCCGACAAATTATGAAATCTAAAATTACGATATTGATTTGTAAAGTGACGAATTATGATAAGTAAATTTACAACAAATTTTGTAACTTCTGTTTATGATTTTTTGTTGTAAGAATACAACATTTTGCGCAACGCAACAACAGAATTAATAAAATCACGAATCGAATAAATAGAAACCATTTACGAGATCTGTTCGTAAGTTATGACATTTTGCAGAAAAGTACGAAATTAATTGTAGAGTTACCTCCGTAAGAATACGACAATTTCAATAAACTTACGAGAAATGTCGTAAAGTTACAGGAAACATCGTAAAGCTACGAGAAATGTCGTCAATTTAAGAGAAATTTCGTAAATGTATGAGGAATTTCGTTAATTCACGAGAAATTTCGTAAGTTTACGACAAATTTCGTAAGTCCTTGATGGATGAATTTGAGATTTTTGAAATGTAAATTTATGACATGCATTCGTGAAACTACGGGTGCTAACTGTAAAGTCAATGTAAAAAATTATAATCTTACGACTTCTTAATAATAGCCAATTACAACATTTACGTCTTTATCAATTACAAACGTGAGTCGTAAAAGTACAACAACTGTCATGGAAATTTTTTCCATCACCGCTACGACTATTTTTCACAGTGTATGGGAGGCACGATCATCCTGGGTGATGGTGGTATGGTGGTACCCCCCGGGGCTGTAGGGGAGGTAGGTACGATCATCCTGGGTGATGGTGGTGACCCCCAGGCTTGTATGTGGCTGGGGGAGGTACGATCATCCTTTTTTGATGATAGCACCGCCCTCATTTTCTCTTTATGGTGACTGTATTATTTACACTACTTGGGCCTCGTCATTCGCAGGCATGTTGTGACTAGTGCTGCCAAAATTCATTTTTATTTGGGGGTATCATCATCACAGAATAATGATACCCCCCATCGGGCTGGTGATATCGTCCTATGGCAATAGTACCCCCTTGCAGAAACAAATCGGGGAGGTAGGTTTCCTATGATGATGGTACCCTCCGGTATTATGACCGTGGGGGTAGGTTATTCACCTCACAGTTGTGCGTATGGGTTCATTTGTCGCACGGGGCCCCACGGGTACTCGTTGTGACCGTGACGAGCTTTGCTTATTTCATCTTAGGTCGGCCCTTCAATCGGTGACCTGGCCTATGAAAGTGGGACAGCTTAGTATGGAGCCGGAAAAGCCACGCGTGCGCCGGTGCAAACAACACGCACACTGCAAAAAAATAAGTACGGAGCAATTACGGAGAAGTACCGTTAATTATTGTCCGGAGGTTTCCGTGATTGAAGAGTACGGAAATCGCCGTATGCTGGCCGCCCTGAACCTCTTTTTTGTGTGGTACGGAGACTAAAAACGGGCTTTCCGTAGCACTTTTTACGTGTACGAAGAGGCCGTTTCATGTCTTCGTAGTGCGAAAATAGGGTTTACGGACTCTCCGTACTCTGCACTCCGTCGCAAATTTCATAGGGCAGGTACGGACCGCCGTACTTGGTTCCGTATTCGTTTCTAATTTTTTACAGTGCACTCGAATGCGTGGGGACGGCTTTACCGCCTTGCACTCGTCGTCCCCTCTAGCCAGAATGCTAGATCCTTTCCGTTCCAGCCCCAGCCCCATTCTTTTACAATCACGAAACCAACGAAAAATACAAGCCGACGTGTCAACAACGTTCTATCTACAGCGCGTCATTTTCACAATGTCCTATCTGCAGCGCGTCATTTTCACAATGTCCTATCTGCAGCGCGTCATTTTCACAATGTCCTATCTACAGCAAAGGGTCGTTCTCACATTGTTCTAACTGACATTTTTGACCAAAATGAATTATGAGTGGTTTTGAGGTCGTGACATGATTTTTTACACGTACGACCACATTTTTTTTTTCGAAATTTTGATCCCAAAGTACCTTTTTTAGGGGGTTTGTAAGTATTGTATCTACAGAGTACACTCGTATGTCCCGCGCACACTAGTGTATCTACTCCAACCGCGCGGCGCGCTTGGCGAGGCGGCAGCAAGACAGTCAGTAAAATTGAGAGCCGGTTTGGTCGAGAGCTTCCCGCCTCCACGCAAGCGCGGTTTGAAGTCCGGTCGACACAGGGGGTGCTTTACTGTGGGTTGCCTATCTTTCAGGAGCGATGTATGTCAAATTGCCTACCTACCAGGTGGCTTCCTGAGAGCAGATTAGAGGCGATTAGGGTCGACGCGCAGAGCTCTCCCCCCCCCTCAACACCCACCCCACAAAACCATGCCAGTATCTAAGTCACGCTGGTCGGGTAAAGGCTCCACCGAACCTTTATGTTCTACCCGTTCTTCTTCCTCAATGAGCCGAAATATAAAGAATTAAATTATCAAAAGTTTTATCACTGAAACGGTGTTTAATCTAGAGTAAGCCATTACTTACATTTTATATGCATTTCTTCCATTACGGTACCAGGTTTGCCTGTCGCAGCTGACGGGGACAATTGCATGGGTCAACTGAGCGTATGGTTACGCGGCTTCACAATTTCGCGTTTTGCAAACGATCGGATTACCTCCGCGCGAATATAGTTACATTGGCGGCATCTAGAAGGTCAACAGATTCAATACAGCCCACTAACAGCCTTTTAGGATCATCGGCCGAGTTGATGCAGAGCTCTAAACATTTATCTTTGCATATCTCAGAACGGGCTTTTTGCAGATACAACATTGTGAGAACGACCCTTTGCAGATAGGACATTGTGAAAATGACGCGCTGTAGATAGGACATTGTGAAAATGACGCGCTGCAGATAGGACATTGTGAAAATGACGCGCTGCAGATAGAACGTTGTTGTTAGGACACGTCGAAGCTAAAACTTCCTCTTCAATTCGAACTTAACATCACGACTGCGTAAAACATTAATTCTGAAAATCAATCTTCATATCAAAAATTGCCAATTTTTCTTCCAGTTTTACTTAACCCCCACAAAAATTTTACCATAGTTAAACACTCCGTTGTCCGCTGCCAGTATTTTGTGACATCGTATTCTTTTCTTTTGCAGTTGCAGGTTTACCGATTCTCTTTCTCGTGGTCTCGAATCCTGCCTGACGGAGACGCCTCCAATCCAAATATGGAGGGAGTTGCGTTTTATCACAACTTAATAAATGAGATTATAAAACAAAATCTGACTCCAATTGTAAGTACAAAAAGCGTTATATTGCAGTAGGGGTAAGGGGTTGTTTTGGGATAAAACAAAAAAAGTTGCCTTCCCCTAACACTGTTGTGTATCACATATGTGAAGGACAACAGTCTAGCTTGGTGATCCATGTTTGGGTACCCCCACCCAAACATGGATCAAAATTGGAGGTCATGGAAATTCCCTATAACTCCGAAAGTATTGGAGCTAGGAACTTTATTCCCTCGGGATATCTTCCCTGGGGGTTCAAACTACACACCGATGAAAAAAATTATGCTCATCACACCATTATCGATCCCAAAACTGTGGTTTTCCGAAAAATGATCCATGTTTGGTACTTTTACCCTATTTTAGAAAGGAGAACCTGAAATATCCACACTGCGAATCGAAGTGTGGAACATTGATCCGCAAGGTGGCGTAGAACAAAATGTTCCACGCGAGGAAGCGTGGAACACTGATGTTCTACGCAAAGAAGCGTGGAACGCCCAAGTTCTACGCACGGAAGCGTGGAACACAAAATATTTTACGTTTACATGCGTAGAATTAACATGCAGTGGTCCACGCCTCTCTGCGTGAAACATGTTGTGTTCCGCGCTTCTATGCATGGAACTTTGGTATTCCGCGCTTCAATGCGTGGAACAGCAGTGTTCCCCGCTTTCTTGAGAGGAACATTTTCTTCCACGCAACCTTCCACACTATGATTTGCAGTGCATTTTGCAGTGCGTGTTCGATGTTATCCCTTTACCCCGAAGGATATTAAAGTTGGCTGCATTTTAACTTTTGTTACCTTCGTTGTTCTAGGGCACTGTCTATCATTTTGATCATCCTCAAGTTCTAGAAGACCAGTTTCGAGGATGGCAAAGTCGGGAGATGATTGACAAGTTTCGAGATTATGCCCGATTCGTTTTCAAGGAGTATGGCTCAAAGGTACAAAACAGTCTTTCCACCTGCGATAATCGTATGTTAAGAAAACTCTCGTTTGCTGCGCACCTCGGTGGTTCGGAAAGAACTGAAAACCTCGTCCCGCGATTTACCGCTGGGCTTCAAGTGCTGAAACCATTTTAACCTTCTTCTTCTTTTTTTTTAAAATCTCTGAGCTGCACCGTTCCATATTTTACTTTAACGCGACGGCACGAAGGGCACGTCTTTCAGCAGATATCCAGATCTCAAGTTTTTCCTTTTAAAGTTTTCTGCTTTCCGACTGTCCTATCCTTATGCATGAGGTTAACGTTCGAAAAGGGGGAAAAAACCGCATACAGTGCATAATTATGCATCTTGACCTTCCGATATCAACACGCATCATGCCCCGGAGCGGATCCGGCCGACACCAAAGGGTGGGGGGCGGCTTTACTTTCTCCTGCATTCAGGCTTCAGGCTGATTGTAGTGCACATTGCCTACCCATCAGGCGGTTTATTAAGAGCCCAAGGGGAGGAGGGATGAGCCCCTCTCCCCCCTGGAGCAGCGCCTGATCATTCCTGCATTTTAGGTAAACTTCGGCACCTTACACTAAAACACACGCATTTCAGACGTTTCAAAAGCCACGTAGTTCTTCGCTAAAGAGATAGGAAATGCGTGGGTTTTGAAACGGACAGATGAACTGCGTGGATTTGGATACGGGCTGCTGAACCGCGTGAGTTTTGAAACACTCGTCTGAACTGAGTGTTTTTAATCACGAAGAAGCCTCATAGATTCGTCGTAGGATCCCCCGAGGGGTACACGACTCTCAAAAAATGTGTACGAAGATTGGAGATTTAAAGATTGGGTGGGATTGGAAGGGGATTGGCGCGATTGGGTAGATTGGGGGGATTGGCTGGGATTGGAAGGGATTGGAGGGGATTGGAAGGGATTGGAAAGGGATTGGAAGGGATTGGAAGGGATTGGATGGGATTGGAAAGGGATTGGAAAGGGATTGGAGTCGAGCAGCCCCCAAGCGCCGTTCTCTTCTAAGCCACTCCCCTCACCGCCCGTACATGAGCCTTCAGCTGCGCGCCAAGTCAACGACGTCAGGAGGAAAGGCTGGCGCCGCCTGCATAGGCAACCCACCTGACTCATCAGCCGCCGCTGAGCTAGGTAGGCAACCAATCATCCGCTGAGAATATAGAGGATGCAGAGCGCGCCAGGCAGGAAAGTACAGAGAGGAAAGGAGGAGGGGGCGCTCATCCCTGAGGAGTTTTGGGACAATGCAATATCTTTTACTTAGCTATCTTCCTGGACACAATACAACATTGAAACATGGAATTATTCTTTGGGCTAAAGTTATTTAGGAAGAAGACGTGTAATACTATTTAATAGAATTAGATGTTAAAAAATTAAATAGTTATATTTAAGTATTGATCATTTTATATGCAAATAGTGATTCAAATTTATAACTACTTCAGAAACATAGGTAATCAGTTAGCTAATGAATCAGTCCCCAGTTGACTCGATTAAGTAGTATTAAACCTTCATTTCCAAAACTTTATCCCGAAGAATAATTCCATGTTTCCATGTTGTATTATGTCCAGAAAGCCAGCTAGCTACCCAGCTTTGTAGGAAGCACCCTCAAGACCCAGTAAAAGGCGCCAAAATTGAAAGCGAATATGAATCAACGACCTTCGAGTCAGCACCGTAGACCATAGGCGTCGACAACCGGGGCAATGCCCCCCCCCCAACTTTTGGGCAGCAGGGGGCAGGCAACAAGGGTCAAAATAATAGATAATAATAATAGATAATAAACCACTACATTTAACGTTAACACTCATCTAACATTGACCCTAAGCTAGAAAAGAACAGAAGTTCGGCTCTGGCTTCTCGCTCGCTTCGCTCGCGACATCCGATTATTCTTGTCCGCCTAGGTGTTACCACATATGACGAGTAGCATGATGATGTATATACTCTGGGAATATTTGAAGTCAATTTGACTCTGCCAATTCCGACTAATTCCATAAAGTATTCTCGAAAAACTGCATTTAAATTAACACAAAAACTTTTTTTTTCGCTCGCTTCGCTTGCGACACGCACGGAACGTTACAGATATGGTTGGGTATTGTGTACTTTTCGAAGTTCGTTGAAAACGCTCTTTATCTTTATAATTTTTTGAAAAATTCCATTAAAAGTGAATTTACTCAATGTTATGCTTAAAACTTAGAAAGCACAAATTACAAAAAATAACGGAAGCGTCAGTGGCCCCTTGTAAATAGGCAACTTTCATAACACCCCTCGTTTTGCCCCGTGAAAAATTGCCAGGTCGACGCCCCTGCCGTAGGCGCCAGGGCGGGCCGCCGACTTCACACAGCTGCTCGGCTGGTTGGCCTACCCAGACCGTATCAGGCGCTATCGAGGGGGCAACCACTCCCTATCCGGAGGGACACATGATTTCACGATTTATAAGATTTCTCCAGATTTCCCGAGATTTCTCGAGATTCCTCCTTCTCTGAATTTACCTGATTTCTCTGATTTTGTAGGATTTCTTCACATTGCGTGTGATTCCACGAGATTTCAACCAGCTTTTAACGGATTTCTCAAGATGCCTTCCAGATTTCACGGGATTTCGAGAGATTTCGGTGAATTTCGTTTAGATGATTTCCAATGATTTCGGTGATTTCGCGAGATTTCAATGGGATTTCTCTGGGATTTCACCGGCTAGGGACACATGATTTCTTGAGTGGTTGCCCCCTCGGGCGCTATCATTAGCGTTGCCTCCCGCAGTGTGGGGACACGTTTTGAAGAGTACGTTCATAGGATTTTGGGAAGATTTGTCGGATTGGAAGGGACTGGAATGGGATTGGGAGGAATTGGAATGGGATTGAGAGGGATTGGAATGGGATTGGGAGGGATTGGAATGAGATTGGGGGATTGGGAGGGATTGGAAAGATTGGAGAGGGATTGGTAAGATTGGACGGGATTGGAAGGGATTAGAATAGAGATTGTTTTTTGGGTGTACAGGGATTGGTCGAAGTCGTGTACCCCTCGGGATCCCCCCCTTTTTTATTTTTTTTCCTTTATTGTAGCACGACCCCTTACCTTAATCCAGATTTTTCTATACGATTTTGGTAAGATTTGGCAGAGAGGTAGAACACAATCTGCTTAGTTCACTGCTAAAATGCCATTCCTAAGTTAGAGGCTAATTTTGAGAAATTTCGATCTAAAATCTGTTTCTATTGTAAAACTCGACTTGTCACGGGAAAGCAGCGTGGAAAGGGGAGCCAAGCGGAGTCAGCACTGTTGGCTCGAACCCTTGGCGCGGCGGGCAGGGGAGGAGGACCGTAACCGGGGACCTCTTGATTCATATCATGCACAGAAGTTCAAAAAAGAAAATTTGGAAGGACACGTTAGAATAAAATTGTCAATGCCGTGTTCGAATATTTATTGCACAACGAGGCTGTACAGTTTTGAAACAAAGCTGATCGTACAATTTTTACTGAGAGACTGACTTCTAATAGTTTGAGCTGGATATCTCAAATTTGGCATGTGACCCGCTGTAGCAGTGACGTTGATCAAACTCTGAGATGAAACAAATTCAGTACAATGTCAGAAGAAATCGTACCAAAGCACACTAGACGTACGATCATTTACTGTTAAAGTCCTTACCTGCTCTGAGTGTACTTGGCTAGTCCGCTCTTTTGAGGTACGAAGTATACTAGCTTTATCTTATGATTCCTGTACTTCGCACCTCAAAAGACCGTACTGGCCAAGTACACTCAGAGCAGGCAAAGATTTGAACAGTAAATGATCGTACCTTTAGCGTGTTTTCTTTTTTTTCTGGCAGTGTAACATCACTAGAAATTTTTAAGTCCATTTCTCTATAGACCATCCACGGAAGCATTCTGTGAAACAAAAACATTGATGAACTTCGTGCCTACCAGGATTTCCTGAAATAGTGTATTTTGGTTTAAGGTGCCTACTAACAAATAACACGTTTGTAAGGGATTGATATAGGTATACGACTGATTTTTGCAGGTAAAGCAGTGGACGACGATAAACGAGCCCAACGTCATGTGCACGTATTTCGGTACCTTACTCACAACAGCAGGACTCGTTCAGCCTGAAGAGTACGACAACTTCAAGTGTATGCACCACATTACGCTCGCACATGCAAAGGCCTACCGAGCGTTTCAGGAAGAAAAACTGGAAGGTAAGCACAAATGCACAGTTTTATTGAATGTCCTTCTAAAATGTCTCTGGGCGGATATTTTGTGTAAGCAATTGTGGACACTTTAAACAATTTTTTGAGTTCAAGTTCAACAAATTAGCCGAGAAAACTCGTCATTTTTAGGCACGAAGTAGCCTTATGGTTTTGTCGGCGGATCCGATTATATTTTTTATCAGTGTGGCCCCTTACCTAAATCCTGATTTTTCTATACGATTTTGATAAGACTTGGCAAAGATGTAGAACTCGATCTCCTTAGTTCACAGCTGATGTGGCAGCCCAAAGTTAGTGGCCAATTTTGAGAAATTTCAATCTAAAATCTCTGTTTCTATGGTGATACTCGACTTGTCACGGGAAAACAGCGCGTGGAAAGGGGAGCCGAGCCGAATCGCCATTGTTGCGGCTGCTCGACCCGTCGGCGCGGCGCGCAGGGGAGGAGGACCCTCGACGGGGACTTGTTGATTCAACTCATGCACAAGTAGTTCTAAAAATAAAATTTGGAACGACACGATAGAATAAAAATGTAAAAGCAGTGTTCGAATGCCCATGGCTCGACGAGCCTACTGTTCAAAAATCAAGCTGATCGGCCAATTTTTGCTGAGAGACTAACTTCTAAATCGTTAGAGCTAGAAAGCTAAAATTTGGCATGTGACCCGCTGAACTAAAGACTCTGAGATAAAGTAAATTCAATAACATGACCGGTATGGCTAGAAATTTTAAATGAAATTTCTACATAAACCATCATCCGCCGAAGTATTTTAAGAAACAAAAACATTAATGAACTTCGTGCCTACCAGGATTTCATGAAATCGTATTTTTTCTTTCTAGAATCACTGATTTTTTAGATATAAGAAGGATTTTAACCATCCGTAGTTGAGGTCATATCCCTGAGGGCTTACACGGTAGAAACGAGTCCTTGGATTCCCAGGAGATTTGGAATCCCAGTGAATGTCCTGGAAAAAACCAGTTTTTCGCGGGAGGTTTGCTTGGAAAACCCAGGACATCCCCTGGGAAAGATGATACCTTCTACACTGGAAAAACAAACGTCGCATCCGCTACACCAATTGATGTGTTCTGTGGCACCATTTGAGTTTTAGTGGAATATTAACCAAGTGAGACTTCATGATTTATTTTCGACGAGTCCATCAGGTTCCTCTCGAAATTCCCGTCCGAACGAGCCTACATGTAATGGGGTTGCGAGCCTAAATAGTACGACTTTAAATAGGATTTGTACAAAATGGGGAATTGGACATATTGAATGAACTATGCATCTGAACCCCATCACATGTAGGCTCGTTCGAACGGGAATTTCATGGGGAATCTGATAGGCGCATCAGAAATGAAACTTAAAGTCTCGGTTGGTTAATATTCCACAAAAACTGAAATGTTGCCATAGAACACACAAATTGGTGTAGCGGATGCGACGTTTGTTTTTCCAGTGTAGGAATGTGCAAATTACCTGGGAAACCCAGGAGGACTCGTTTTTGCCGTGTGGCACCTCGGGGGCGTCTTTGACACTGCTTCCCGGATGGAAATAACTCTCTGATAATGTGACTGGCCAAAGTGTCCTAAAAGTACACAAAAAGTATACTAAAAGTAGTATGCCTAAAGTGCCAGAAAAGTGTAACTCTTCAAATCTGCAATACTTTAGTTTAGATATACTTTTTTCAAAAGAACACATAAAAGTGTCATTTCTCTATATTTATTTCCACGCGGGCTGCCTCCTCAGGGAACACTTGTCTGGTCCATAGCAAAAAAACGATAAAAGGATAATGAGGTCCAGTGTTTCAGCCGGTCCAGCCTGACAATAATTCAGCCAAGTTTTCATGATTTTGTCATGGTCTTAAGGAAGCGTTGGTGTCAACACGTGGCTCGCCGTAGCTAAGCCGAACACAACATCAGTAGAGGACACCTATGCGGCCGAGGTCTTTAACCAATTGCATATCGGCACCATGCTCCACCCAGTTGTGTTCGGTGACTATCCTGATATGGTGAAGACTCACTCAGGCAAACTGCTACCAGAATTCACACCAGATGAAAAAGAAATGTTAAAGGGTGAGTCCGCATCTATGAATGTATGCATAAATGTATGAATGTATGTATGTATGTATGTATGTATGTATGTATGTATGTGTGTGTGTGTGTGTGTGTGTGTGTGTGTGTGTGCGCGCGCGCGCGCGACTGTTCGCACAAAAACTCGAGTATTTTAAAAAAAATAACACTGGTAAAACTAAGGCGTAGCCTTACGTCCCGTTTTCAAGCGTACTGAGATTACGCTTGAAATCAAGCGTAATGGGTCTATCCGCTCCTATTCGTCCTGTCTAAATGTATGGGAGAATTTCTTTCGTACGCTTGATTTCAAGCGTAACGTCTTCAAGCGTAACTGTATGCTTTATTCAAGCGTACAGTTTCGCCTTAGTTTTACCAGTGTACAGTTCTTCTTTCAATTTCACCAATAGTAATTAGGATGACTAATTGTGAGGGAATATTAAAATATACACAATGCTGTAAACAATCCAAATAAGTCGGAGTGAAGAACATCCTTGTTCAATCATACATATTGGTCGATTAACCGGGTATTAAATACGACTGGACCAAATGTCAAGGGATGGACCAGGTGGACGACTGGGAGCCTCAAGTTTACTGGCAAGAACGCACTCCGGGTACCTCCGACTGTGCTACGTGTACTTCGGCTGTTCTGGAGCCAAGTACTCCGCGAACTCCGGCTCTTCTCTGGTTGTACTCCAGGTGTATTCCACGTATTCCGACATGCAGTACGCCGTGTTCCCCAACTGTCCTTCGCGTAGTCCGTACTCCTGTGTATACACCGAGACTTTGAGTCGTCCAAGCGTCGCCAAAAAATACGTTTGGGTAAACCGCACCTGGTTCTGGGTGGGTGGGTGGGCCTTGATCCCATCGGCTCCCTATGCGTCAGAGGGGAACCACTCAAACGAAATGTGTTCAATATTTTTTTGATTTTTGGTTATTTTTGATTTTTTTTTTATTTTAATTTTGATTTTCATTTTGATTTTTTAAGAGAATAAAGAAATTGCCCGTATTTTTATTTTTTTTCAAAAAAATTGTTTTCTTTCTCGTTTTGTTTCAATTTTTCTCAGTTTTTGGGTCATTTGTCATTTGTTCTCGATTTTCGGATTTTTCGTCAGAGGGAAGGGAAGGCAGTAAGTGAGTCATCGAACCCGATGTCAGCGGCGTTCTTTCGTATAAGACCATGTGACTCTTTTTAGCCCGCCCTTCTGCTTTGAAAAAGGTTCGGAGCGGTTATGTATGTAAACGACCTTCTGTCTGTCAGCCTGTGTGCCTGTGTTTCACTCGAGGGGGTTGAGCTGGATAGTTGAAACTTTAAGGGTGTCTTGAAGGTCTTTCCTGGGCACCAAAAAGGCCTGGTTCAAAACCCTAAAACCCTGATTAGGGCACTGAAAAAAATTGTTTAAGTCCTCACGTCCTAAAAAGAATCAAATTTGTCCCAAAACAATTAACTGTCTCCTTTGAGATTTCTCGACAGCAGGTTCGGACTCTCTGAACCAAAATTTCGTCCGTCTCGCTCTATCTCATACCGTTTCGGCGCTACAGCCACATCGACGACCCAAATATCCGAAAACACCATGTTGGGTATAGTTTCCTGGGTTTTGCGTAATTTTGCGATCCAATGGGACAAAATTTCGTCCGTTTCGCTTTTCGACGGGTCCTATTAACGTTGTCGGATGTCTGTGCGACATTCTAACGTTGTGCTATCTCCCAGCGACGCTTCAACGTTGTCCGATCTCCATTTCGGCCTGATCGTGCATCGGTTTACTGAAAGCTAATTTCAGAAGGCAAATCTTGATCAAATTTGACGTGCTTTGGAAGCATTTGATTCCCAGCGACCAAGGAATAGATATATCAGTTTATATTTTACAAAACTTGAAACACCGCGACGTGGTATGATGTTAAACTGCATGTTTACGCCGCGCGCCGAAAAGGTCATCGGACAATGTTTAAGCGCCGCTGGGAGATCGGACTAAGGTTCGAGGCCTGAAAATTTCACGGAAAAATTTGGAATCATGTCAATTTTTTCGAAAACTTTTCACAGCTATTTTTTTCAGTGGAAAAAAAAATATGTTTTTTTCGTAATTAGTTGTTTTACTGTTTGAGTGAAAAAATAATACTTAAAGGAGTCCAGTGTTGTATGCAATCGCAGTTGGTACAATCTCATATGGAGATAAACATGATAAAAAGATAAAAAATATATTTCCACAGTAACCCCAAAAAAAAGGTAAAACAATTCTAGAGAACTATGAGTCCATAATATCACTTGTCTGGGAATGGAAGGAACTATATTTAATATAAAAAACTAAGGGTATGTCATCGTGAGAATCACTTTGTCATTCAGATGCCAAGTACTCTGATAACAAATCACAGTCTTTTTCTTGTTCATTAAATAATTCCGAGTCTGAATCGTCATCAATATTGTAGAACATTTCATTGGCTTCTTTACTCTTATAAATGTATAAGGGTTAACTTCATATTGCACTTAATGGCTACTTCATTCTCAACTCTTTCATTTGACAGCCTTTTTCTAGGATCAGCGCGAACATGGCGTACAGCGCTGACAGTGTCATATAGCGGCAACGGCAGGAACCGATAGTCGCGGGAAAATTCAAATGTAATGCGGTGTCACGGTCGTAGGATTTTTCCATTTAATGATTCTTGGGGAAACCGTATCGGAGGCGATTCATTTAAAATAAAATAAAATAAACAGCTACAATCAAAAAACATTTTTTTTAAAAAAAGAAACTGCATCGAAAGATAAATTTTTCATGTTTTTCCATAATTTTCGGAAAAATTGGAAAAATTTGTATGAAATATTTTCATTTTATATTTTTCATGAAAACTTCGAACCCTAGGCTAAGCAGGCACCCGAACGGAGTAGCTAGCGTAGCAAAGCGAAGCTGGCAAACGACGTTTGGCGGAAGGGCGGGCCTGCTTGTTACAAGGAAAGAAATAATTAAACGGGGATAAAGCGGGGAAGCACTGTGAAAAAAAAAATATTAGTAAATTTACGACCTATTTCGTAATATATATAATTACGACACAAAGTTGTAAATTTACGAGCGCACTCGTAAACTTACGACAGCAGGTTCTTAAAAAGAAAACTAAGTTGACCCGTGGTGTGAAAAAATTATCGTAACAACACAGCTGGAAGCTGTAACTTTACGACAGTTAATCGCTTAGAATTTTCCCGTAACCCTCACGAATATTTGTCATAGTGAAACACTACGACTTTCCTCCTTTTTACGAGAAATTTTAAGTAATTGGTGGGACGCTTATATTTTTATCACGCGCTGCAGATGTCATAACGTTGAGGCATTTCATCTAATCATGCCCCTTCTACCTTGGGAATATGTTTCTTTTCCATAATTTAATACTTCCTTTTCGACTTTCCGTACAGGTTCAACTGACTTCATTAGCCTTAACATATATTCTGAGGTAAATGTCGCCTTCAAAGATCCCAGCACGCCTCCAGAACCACAGCCATTCAGTGGTCCTGCTGTTATCGTCCAAAAAACGATCATAGGAGCAGACTTCATCAGCTTTCGATTCATAGATAGTAACGGAAAAAGATCGGAGAACTATCCCTCGTTCCAGGTAAGTAAACTTATCGAGTCAATACAATTCCTCTTTCTGGTCTCCTCTCATTGCATAGATGAAAACTTGACATATCTTTCCACATACTTTCGTAACATATCGTTACGGATAGTTTAAAAAAAAATACTATCGACTCTTTTTTATGTTAATTGGGATTTAATCTCTGATTAAATACGGATGTTTGCGAGGAGAACGAAGTGCTATGAGAGAAAGACGTATTATGTGCAACAGAGACAGAGATAGCTTCGCACACGATCTAGTAGTGCCCACCAAGGGGCGGATCCTGCACGGTGTGAGTGTGAGGGGTCGTATATTTGTAAGGCTAATGGGGCCTAGGCCTGTTCCCTAAGCTACGCGAATCGGATCCTTCCTCCTCCCTCTTCCTATCTCTCTTCTTTTTTGTTCTTTTCTCTCTCCGCCATTATTTTCGTGCTTCCTTTGCTTATTTTTTTTCTGCCCCAAAAAAACTCTGCTAACCTTTGCATTTGTAGAGCTGGGAAACTAAGGTGGCGGGATACAACCTGCGATAATCAGATGCGTCTATTAAACTGTCGCAGTGACGAGAAGAGGCGCCTGACTGGTGCCCTCTTGTCGCTGTTAGAGGGGACCACGGGATTGGGACTATTACAGCATCATGTAAAAAATACCTGCCCTACTTGCTCAGCGTCCCACTGCGCTCCGTTAAATGTTTCGTTAATCTACAAAGATATTTTTCAAAGCGGATCGTTTCGTCAACCCTTCTGTCATCGTTTAGACGGGGTGTCATCGGGGCTTCGGTTAGGTTGGCGAGCGATTATGTGAATATTTACATTCTGGATTGAGGATTTATATCGGGATGACAGGATTTTCGATTTCTCCAATACTCTTTCGACAATCGATCGGTAGTTATATGCTGCAAGGGTACAGTTGTGCGTGCACTTTCTCTAGTGTCCACAGGAATGTGTACGAGCTAAAGGATACGTTCATAAGTGCGCATTCACTGATAACACTAATGTAGAAAACTGCAAACCAACTGCACTAAACCAATTGTGCAACTGCAAAACAGCTATAAGTAGGTAGTAAGTAATTTAGCACGTACGTGTGTTTGACTCAACAATCGTGCAATTGAGACATGTTAATTTGATAGTTTGACGCTCATAGGTGTTCAATTTGACAGTTATACACTTTCAAGATTTTAACGAAGTGAGCACGATATACAATAATCTCTAATTCTGAGAGTACATCTCGTTTTTATATAGCGGTATCTTTTTATTTCTCATACCTGTAGAAAAGGACAGCGCATCCAAAACCAAAGCGTGCTCTCGGATTCCGGGATTTTCGTTTGCCGTGCGTTGAACTGCACAAATGGACACTTGCAAGTGACAACCGTTGAGTTAAACAGGTTGAGTTGCACATCTCTTGAATTGGGACACTGTCTGGAAAAACAAATGTGACATTAGTCACGTCGGTTGATGTGACCAATTTATGGCACATTACGTACTATTGGTCACGTTTGTCGTGTGACATCCAGAGACATTCTTTATGTTATGCCTATAAGCATTACATTAAGGATGTCACATTACAAACGTGACCAAAACTATAGTACATTAAGGCGCCCTGAAAGGGGCGCGGTGAGGCGCCTCGGTTGGGCGCAACGGGCGCCCCTAGTACTAGCCAGGACCTTGCGCTCCTCAGGCTGAGCTCGCATCACGTCAGCAGTCGCATATTTGCTACATCACTGGCTGCTGTTTCATTTATTTTTTAATACCTTATTCCGTTCTTGAAACTTATTACCGCTTTTCCTGGTAACTTAACTGATTTTGACATTGATCTTTGTTGGATTCCTTTTACTTAGTATTTTCGTTCATTTGCTATCCTTCCCAAGACACATACACATATATTCCTACATATCCTTATAAACATTGCTACTTTCAACATATTCCGGTGGAATCCGTTAGTTTACCATTGTTTAAGGTAGCGACCCCCACTTTCGTGTGGTAACTTACCATGTGTAGCAGAAACGGACATGTGAGGTCTCAGACAGCACACATGTTCAACGCACCTAGTTAAAATGACATAGTAATCCACATAAGTTCCATGCATGTAACACACATGTAACATATATATTATACGCACGTATCATAAGACTGTGCCTCTACGCACAATACTTAGGCGTGGCAGGGTGGTCCAGTGGGCAACACACCATACCAGTAAGCTTCAGGTCGCGGGTTCGAATCGAATCTCCACATCATCGGTTCCAAATGTAAGTTTCCTTCAATTAAATGAGATAAAATTGTTCGTGTACATGTACTGAAACAAATTAAATCAAAAAGTCTATCCAAAAAAAAAGTTTTTTTAGAAGAAGAGTAGACAAAGCTACGAAAAACCAAAGAAATTTCCTTAATGCGTGGATATGTGTGAAGTCTGTATGACAAATGTATGACACACACATGTCATTCGCATGGTACATACAAGCTCAAATCGTATGGTGACATACATGTCTGCCACATATGTAACATACCTTTTTAGAGTTTCACGGGGTTTTTATTTTGCTTAAGCTTAGCGACTGCAAAACTTCAGGTAGGACAACCCAGTAAGTTCTTGCGCAGCTCAGCCCGGGCACAGGCAGCCCGTACTTCCCTATCCATTTCTCTTCCGTTTCGAATCTCAAAACGAATATGAATACTAGTGGGCTGCAAGCAAGCGATTCGTGGCGCTCAGAAAAGAACGTGGAAAGTATACATATTGGCCCTCTTGTAACATAGATGCTGGGACGAACGGACAGAAGGCTGTTTGGAGCTCGTGTTCGTCAGAGATTCAGTCCTTAGGAGGGGGCGGGGGGACGAACGGACAAATTTTCCGTTCGTCCGAGGAGTAGCGCTTCGCCGAGTTCACTCGCTGTCGCTCGCAAACTCGCTCCGCCAATATTGTAGAGAAGTATCATTTCTTAAAACGACATTGTCAGGTTCTGTCTGTTTCAGCTTTTCCGGCGCCTGATTGTTAGGTAACATCTTGCTGGCGATGCATACCTGTAGCCGGTTGGCCTCCTGAAGTTTTGCAGGCGCTAAGCTTATGCAAAATAAAAACACACAATTCTTAAACACCGGTAAATTAACGAATTTTATCGGAATATACTGGAAGTAGCCATGTTTATAGGGCTATGTAGGAAAGTATGTGTATGTTCTTGGAAAGGATAGCAAATTAAAGAAAATTTTAACTAAAAGAAATCGAACATAGATCAGTCTCAAAATCAGAAAAACAAAAAAAAGAAACGAAAATGAGTTTCAAGAACGGAATAAGGTATTACAAAAATGAAATGTGGCTGCCAGTGATGTTGCAAATATCTGACTGTTGATGTGACGTGACGTGATGTGAGCTCACCATGAGGACCGTAAGTTCCTGGCTAGCTCTCTTTCGGAAGGAAAGTCTTAGGAACTTAGTTGCGCTCATGTTATAATCTAAATTAAGATAATATTTATCTTTAGCTAGCAGCGTGACGGAATTCCGGGGTCCCTTGGCTCGCCATGAGCTTCGCTCGCTTCGCGAGCTCAGCAATGACGCCCTTGGGCCGAGGGGGAAATCACCGATAAAAATGGCCGACCGACTATTACATTTTGAATGTATTACAACTATTACACATCAATTAGACCTACTACGCAAATTACAGGTATTACATCGCTATTGCGGATATGTACAGTACCATTACAGTACAATTACGGCAATTACAGCAATCCCATTCATTACATTATACGCAAATTATTGGTATTACATAGCTATTGCGGCTATTACAGTACCATTACAGTGCAATTACATCAATTACAATCATTACATCAATTGCGCATCTATTACACAATAACACGGTAATTACACGTCAATTACAACCATTACACTACTATTACAGCTATTACACGACTATCACAGCACCATTACAAAGCTAAAACGACCTTAGAAATAGCTCCCAGTCTCGATACTTTTTTTTCCTTTCCACACATTACACCGATTACACATCTATTACTCGCCTATTACAGGTATTACAGAGCTATTACAGGCATTACACCAATATTACATATGACAGATCAATTACAGAACTATTACAGACCCCTCGACCGACTATTACACGAGTGATTTCTCCCTCGCCTTGGGCTCCCATCAGAGGGCGCCACAGGCGCCCGAAGGCCAGCACAAGCGCGGATCCAGGGGGGGCAAAGGGTGAATTTCGGGCTCAGCCGCCCTGTCAAAAATTGGGGAAAAAAGGGAGAAAAGGTAAAAGGAGAGAGGGAAAGGGGGGAAGGGGAAAGGAAAATTATGTCATTTATACGCATCTCCTAATACGCATCGGTCGAAATTATAAACAAAAACAAATTTTAGATCGAATTCCCCTGAAAGTAGGCAACCCGCTACATTTGCCCCCTCCTCCGGGCCGTGCTGGATCCGCCACTGGGCCAGCATGAGGGAATGGAAGCGATTTCTGGAAAAGGGCGCCTCCCGGAGCTCGGCAAGGGGGTTGTGAGGGGATAGGTGGGGTGGGGGAGGGGAGGTTAACGTAGGAGGGCGCCTGCCTGGGGGCGCCCCCGGGGCGAGGGCTTACGGTGCAGCAATGGGGGCGTTCATAGACACTACGTTAGACCTTCACCCCTGCTCTTCAAAGTGAGGCAGTATATAGTATATATTCGGGTTCGGGTAGTGTGCTGGACGCGTTTGTTTCGTTTTGTCCTCTTTCTCCCTCTGGCAGGGGGAAGGGTGAGGAGGAGGAGTTCACCCTACACTCAGAAACATACTTGCAGTGATGTGGCATTCAGGCTCTGCTTGTACTTAGAAGCTCAGTCCAGAGCTGCCATTCATACACCTTCTTACCTGATTTGTCCCCCTACGTTTCGTTGTCGCTTTCTTATTTGATGCAACCTACTCACCCACTTTGGCAGCAAGCAATGTTTGAGTTTCTGGAAACCGTTACCCCTCCTTACTCAGAGGAGGAAAATCAAAACTACAAAAATCAAACAATATTTCTGAAAAAAAAAGAAAAAAAAACACGCTTTTAGTGCTGTTTTTGAGCTAAATTCGCTGGAAATGCGATTTTTGAGAAGGGGGCGCCAAAAGGCCGGGAGGGGGGCGCCGAATGCGCCCGGGACTTGCTCTCCCCTGGCCTGAAAACGTTCCGCCGCGCCTGGTCCCCTCATCGCTATTGCCGTCTTCGCACTCGCCCTACTGGAAAAAGAAATGTGACATATACAAGGTCTGTAAAGTGGACTTACATTTCTTTTCGTTCTTTCTAAAATATTGGCGCTTAAAGCGTAGTTGCTGGGACACTCGGTATAAAACATTGCATGGCTCACCATGAGGTATGTAGAAGAGAAGATGGCTGACAGTTAATCATTTAGGTCCCGAATATAACTTCCAAATAGAAATGCAAAATATCCGGAAATGTATAATCCGAGGGAGAAACGACTTGGGTAATGCAGCTGACACGGTCTGGTAGGATTACCAGTGGTCATCCTGTAGTCCGAGGAGATTTTGGTCATATTTGTGTTGACAAAGGCAAGTTTTAGACGAAAAACAAAACTCTTCGGGAGGGTGTACCAGGTAATCTTGGTTTGCTGGGTAATCCGGCTGGCAAAGCCTAGAGTACTTTCCCCATTGCTATAATCACTTGGAAAAAAGGAAAAAAACAACTGGGGAAAAACAGAAAAAATAAGGGAAAAAATGAAAAGTTACTATATTTTTAAAAGAAAATGTGAATTCGTAATTTTTAAGTAATTATTGGGATGTGACGTAGAAGTGCTTTCTTCTCCGTTTTATAACAAAGAAATGCACACACTAAACCCTTTTGCACGATTTTATCAGCGTTATGCACAGTTTTATACAACCATAGTTTTGCACAAAATTTTATGCATAACTCTGTACACATTGTACATAATTCTGCACAAATTTGTGCACAAGGAACAGAGACAAGCATAGTTTTGCAGAAAAAATGGTGCATAATTATGGTTGGTGTAAAATCCTGCAAGGCTTATGCACAACAAAGTGCATAAGGGTTTAGTGTGCATACTCTAGTTGAAGAGCGAGAAAGCCCGAATAGAGAAGCGTTTCAAATTACTTGAATATATTTGTATATTCTTACTTTCCGCACGAAGTACAGTCTTAAATTCTTACAAAGAAGCTTCTTGCATTAGAAAGAATTCGGTGCAGCCGTAATACAAATCCAAATTTACTTCGTGATACAAATAAATTCTTTAAGGAAATTTCCTGTACACGTCGGAAACATTGTCTGGGTTTTTTTAAGGAAAAGGAAAAAAACTTTGAGGATGTCAAGTCATTTGTGGAAAACTCCTTATTTTTGAGGAAATCTCCTCAAAAATTGAGGGAAGTTTCCTCATATTTTGAAGAGGCTTCTCTCAATTTTTGAGGAGACTTCCTCACAATATAAGGAGCTTTCATCAAATGACTCACGATCCTCAAAGTTTATCCTTTTCCCTCAAAAAATGAGACATTGTTTTTACCGTTCTTGCACAGAATTTCAAGTATTATACGAAAAACATCTTTGGAGAAGATTTAGAGTGTAATAGGAAATAGGAAAGAATAACCAAGCCACCGGGATTATGCTCCCTGATAAGCCGCAGCGGGTTTTGTCGATGCCGTTCGGCTTCCCCAGCTTTTTCGATCCACAACATTCGGAAAAACCAGCATTAAATTCGAAAAATGACGGAAAATGAGCGGTAGGAACATAAAATAAAAAGAAAACCCGTAGCAAACAACAAAATTTATTTGTCTTCCATCTTTCCAACTTTTCCGAGGTCATGACCTGCACGAAATACAACCTTGTTTTTTCCAATTTTTTTTTCCAGAAAATATACAAGCATTTTCATTATCACTTTCAAAATCAATAAATTAATTGGTGAATTAATTGTCACATGGCAGTTGCAAAGTGAACTTCGTTTCTTTTAATCGAGCTATTTTTTATTTTCATTCTACAATTACTTTGCCTGAACAGAAAACACAAAGTTAATTATTTATTTAAGTAATTTTAGATCATCCGCATCCCTCAGAAGCAAAACAACCTAATCTGAAACAGAAAATGCTTACATAATGAGCTTTAGATCAATTTATGTATAGGTAGGAAATGATCCAGTCCCCGTACACTTATCAGCTTCTACACTGAAAATCTACGAGTCATAATTTCTCGCCCCATACGAGTGAGAATTTGAGGGCAATTTTATTACTCTCTGGAGAGTAAGAATTTTTTTCCTCGCCCTTTATGAGAAAGAATTTTGAGACCTCGCCCAAATAAAGTGAGAATTCGTGCTCAAATTAAGTGAGGTTAAAAAATCCTCACTCAAATAGAGAGAGGCTCAAAAATATCTCGCTCGAAAAGAGTGAGGTTAAAACTTCTCACTCTAATTTAGTATGGAAAAGTGTCCTCTCCCATTTTGAGTGAGAAATTGGATTCCAGGGTTTGCAGTGTACTGTAAATACTATACATGTAGTACATATGTTGTTCTAGATTGTTCCAGATGCAATGCGGAGTGCTCTACTGTGGACCTGGCAAAGATACCAACTTCCTCTGCTTGTTTCCGAAAACGGCATCAGCTTGAGAAAAGAAATGGACGAACAGCTTAGATACGCCTACTACAGCGTGAGTATTCAACAAAAACTGCATAACTCGTCATCCCTTTTGCTATTACGTGCGTCATTATGGGGCTGGGGCCTAGCTGGGGCTTGGTGTATAGAGTGAGTTAATGAGTTTGAATTTCGACAGGCATTCCTACGAGCCTTAGTCTCCTCCATCAACGATTTCAAGGTCAATGTTATTGGGTACTGCGTTTGGAGTCTTATTGACAACTTCGAATGGAGCGAGGGATACAAGTAATAATTTGTTCCTTGAAATGCGAGATTTGTTTTCATGTTTAAGATGACAATAGATATCTTTCAAAGCCTAATCCTGCACTGAATTTGGTTACTTCCGTTTAACAAACAACTGTTTCTCTTACTTGTTTACAGTTCTAAGTTCGGAATAGCTGCTGTCGATTACGAAAATGGCAGTCTTCATCGCAGCCTCAAGTACTCCACTGACTTTTGGTTGTCTTTAGCCGAAAAGCGGTCAGTGCCGCTTGTGGAGATACCTACGTCACCATCAGCATCATCTCATTTCTCTTCCAACAAATTAGTTTCTGTTTTGTTTGTTGCATTACATGTGCTTGTTTTTCAAATTTGGCATTAAATAACATTTCGACTTAATAACACTTATTCCTACGGATCTATTCATCACCCCGTTTAAAAGCGATCTGCAAAACAAATATAAAGAAATCCTGGTAGACAACGGAGTTTTTATAACTAGGGCAAAATTATTGTGAGGGTGTAGTAAAACTAAAAGAAAAACCGGTAGTTTTGTTATATGTAGAATATACTTTTTAGAGTTAAAGTTTACCGTAGTGGTGATTTGTAGCTTGATGCAACTGAGTAGGAATTGATAAGGTGGGCTTCGATTGTGTATACTCCTACGGTTTCGAGTGAGCGTAAACGATGGGTGACGTCACTGAATTTGTTTTGTCTCAGTGTTTGATCAGCGTCACTTACTAGATCAGGAAAGTCACATGCAAAATATCATATTTCTAGCTTGAACAATTTCGAAGTTAGTCTCTTGGTAAAAATTGTCCGATCAGCTTGATTTTTGAACTGTAGACTCGTAATGCAATGGTCATTCGAACACTTAATTGACATTCTTACTAAAACGTGTCTTTCCAATTTTTAGCCCGCCCTTCTGCTTTGAAAAAGCATAAAAGCGGGCTTATGCAAACGACCTCGTGTCTGTCTGTCTGTGTGTCTGTGTGTCTGTCTGTTCCACTAGAAGGAGATGAGCTAGAGACTTGAAATTTTCAGGGTGTCTACAGTTTTACTCCTTGACAACGAAACGCCTACGGCAAATCCTGCCAACCCTCATTAAGGCACTGAAAAAAATTATAAAAGTTTTCACGGAATCATAACTTTTTCCAACCCCGTCGACCCGTACCTCTCCGGAAGCGTCTTTTCGCGTCTAGTTCAATGGTGCACACCGTTTTACGAAAAAAATGGACCCAGCTCGCGACTACACTGTAAAAAGCACCCGTAATTGGTCCACTTTTCAACTTTTCTCAACTCCATCGAGCTGCACCTTCCCGGAAGCGTCTTTTCGCGTCCAGTTCGATGGCGCCCACCGTTTTTCGATAAAAAGGACCCAACTCGCGACTACACTGTAAAAAGCACCCAAAATTGACCCACTTTTTAACTTTTACGAACCCCATCGACCCGCACCTCTCTAGAACCGTCTTTTCGAGCGCAATTCAGTGGTGCCAACCGTTTTTCAATTTCCAGTGTTGCCAATCGTCAAAACTCAAACATTTCGATTATTTTCGACATTTCTCGATATTTTCCGATATTTTCGACATTTTTCGTTGTTTTTCGATATTTTTTGATACAATTCGACATTTTTGATATTTTTCGACATTTTCGATAATTTTCGATATTTTTCGATAATTTTCGATAATTTTTGATATTTTTTGACATTTTTGATAATTTTCGATGTTTTTTGATATTTTGCGACATTTTTGACATATTCCGACATATTTCGATATTTGTAAACATTTTTGACAATTTTTGATATTCTTCGACATTTTTCGACATTATCCCTCATTTTTCGATGTTTTTCGACATTATCCATATTTTTCGATATATCTCAACATTTTTGAGATATTTCGAGATTTTGCGACATTTTTTTACGAATTTCTACATATTTCGACAATTTTCGACATATCTCGACAATTTTTGAAATTTTCGACACCCCTCGACGCCTATACCATTAAAATTGGTTCGACGAGCGTAATCCAGTGTTGCCAACTGCTGCCAAATAAAGTCCGAGTTCGGCCGTTCCATTTGAGGCCGAACTCACGTATTTCGACATTTTTTCGAGGTTTCCGACTCCCCTTTTTTGCCGAGTAACTGACCGTTTAGTCACTATCGGCACGTTTTCAAAGCAGAAGGGAGGGCTGTAGTTTCGGTGGTTCACCGTTACAAACTGCCTCTTTCCGAAGAGAATGCCTTTACGGGCCGCAGGGCCCGATCATTTACATGCTAAGAGGACGTTCTGTGTGACTTAGGGGTCGGGCCGAAGGCCCGACCGAACGCCGCCGGCAGGCCAAGCAGGCACGCCCCCTGCCGAACGGAGTTGCCTGCGTAGCAAAGCGGAGCTGGCAACAACGTTTGGCGGAAGGGCGGGCCTGCTTGTTCGATATATCTCAACATTTCTGAGATATTTCGAGATTTTTCGACATTTTTACGAATTTTTACATATTTTGACAATTTTCGACATATCTCGACAATTTTTGAAATTTTCGACACCCCTCGACGCCTATACCATTAACATTGGTTCGACGAGCGTAATTCAGTGTTGCCAACTGCTACCAAATAAAGTCCGAGTTCGACCGTTCCATCTGAGGCCGAACTCACGTATTTCGACATTTTTCGAGATTTCCGACTCCCCTTTTTTGCCGAATAACTGACCGCTTAGTCCCTATCGGCACGTTTTCAAAGCAGAAGGCAGGGCTGTAGTTTCGGTGGTGCACCGTTACACACTGCCTCTTTCCGAAGAGAATGCCTTTACGGGCCGCAGGCCCGATCATTTACAAGCTAAGAGGACGTTCTGTGTGACTTAGGGGTCGGGCCGAAGGCCCGACCGAACGCCGCCGGCAGGCCAAGCAGGCACGCCCCCTGCCGAACGGAGTTGCCAGCGTAGCAAAGCGGAGCTGGCAACGACGTTTGGCGGAAGGGCGGGCCTGCTTGTTTCCGTTCGAAACGAAAAAAAACGGAAAAATTTAAAAAAAAGTCCCAGAAATGTAAGGAGTGAATGTTATAAGTTCATCATGACAAAAAAGGAAAAAGTGACCATTTGGATGGGTCATGGGTAGAAAAGACACTTAATACCATCACTTTTTATCAATTTAGTTTTGTTCAAAATTAAATAAGGACAACACAAGAACATTGAACATTCATAAAATTTAAGCTTTGCTATCTTTCAATTAAATAAATGGTGGATTTAGAGTGAGTGAGGCCGCTGCCCGATTGTCACTTGTTATGAGGCTGCCGGATCCGCGGGTCCGCGACTCACCCCCCTCCACTGTGAGAAAAACCTACAATTAAACTATAATTTTTTATCGTTATTTCGAAGAACAATAAAATATTGTACTAAAATTGTACCCAGGATAGGGTAAATTAGTGATGTACGGTAACGAAAACCGTAAACCGTTAAGTCAAAACCATTGTGTTTAGTTGTATGAAGTACGGTTTTTCTCACATTGTTGAGAGGGGGGTGAACTACCCTAGTTGACCCGAGGACACAGTGAAGTGACCGCGGAGGACCGTGGGGTCCTCCGCGACTGTGTCGTCGCTCGTATGGGGGTGAGTCGCGAGTGTCCTCGCGAGTCACCCCCGCCGAGGGGCTCTCGCGGCATCGCGGTACGCGATATGTCACTTCGCGGGGCGCTTGCGGGGGAGCAGCTTCGCGGGATCCGCGAGTCTTGCGCTCTCCGCCCTGCCTCACGCATTTAGGAACGGACACGGCAGCCTCAAAACAAGTGACAATCGGGCAGCGGCCTCACTCACACTATCCACCAAATATATCTTTCGATAACATTTGAGTATTGAAACAGATTACACTGAAACTTAATAAAGTAACAGGTACATTCCGTAGCGTCTTTTAAGATAAAACTTCGACTTCGTCAGGGAGGTCAGGGTCAGACTATGGTGAAGAAATGGAGATGTCTACTGCTACATCCTCTTCACTTTCACTGCCCTCCTCTACGTTAGTGCTTATTTGGTATAAAGTGTCCACAACGTCAAATTCACTCTTAGCTACTTGCAAACACCTTTTATTTCTATAAAATTGACATTTTTGGGAAAATACGCAACTGAAACAATAAAAACGTTTTTTTCCGTTTAAAACATGTTTTTTTTTTTAGGCCGCGGAAAAAAAACCGTTCAAAACGTTCGAAACATTGGAAAAAAACCGGTTTTTTTCCAGGCTGTCCGAACACTAGATTAAAGTAGTGTTCTAAAAAAACCGTTTTTTTTTTCGTTGACGGAAAAAAACCATCGAAACAGAGTTGCCAGACGGCGGTCGCCTTTTTTCCCACTCACAGGTCGGAAATTTCCCTATCCAGAACAAAATTTCCCTCGGAGCCATTTTTGTGGATTTTCTGGGGAAAAAATCACCTTTTTCTATAAAAACTGTGTTTAGAGAATGCAGAAATGATGTTTTAGAGTAATAGTAGACATAAAATTTTATCGGACGTATAAAATTAGCCATGTGAGAGGATCGTTGGCAGCGCCGACAATATTACAGGCGGCAAATTTAAAAGGTGGTGAACGTCTTAATGTGAAACTCACGGTGAAACACTTAAAGAAGTGTAATAAACAAGAGTATTGTATGCATTTTGGCTGAAAACGCCCCACTGTATCGTAATTTCCCTTTATTTCGTATTTTTCCCCTTTTTCCCTTTGACTTTCAAATTTCCCTAAAAATCGGAAATTTCCCACGATCTGGCAACTCTGCATCGAAACAAACCGTTTTTTTTCGTTCGAAACGGTAAAAAACGGAAATTTAAAAAAACAAAAATCCCAGAAATGTACACTGTTAAAAAAAATTGTATTAAAATTCACAACATTGGATATGCAGCAAATTACATATCCATGATGTGAAGTTTCACATCACCTGGGATGTGAAATTTAAAATCGGTAGGTTGTGAAGTACCATATTCATGATGTGAATTTTCACATCACCTGTGATATGAATTTTAAGGTTGGCAGGGTGTGAAGTTTCATATCAACAATGTGAATCATCACATCACCTGTGATGTGAATCATGAGATTGATAGGATGTAAATTTTCAACTACGTACTATGACTTCCCACATCATCTGGGCTGTTAAAAGTAACGTTGGCTGGTTATGAATTTCCACGTGCAAAGTGTAGCTTCTCACATCACCCACGCTTTGAATGTTGGCATTGTTTGGATGTGACCCCTAACAATATTTACATTGATTTCCACATTTGTTTGCTTGTTAACTAGAATTAGTCGTGAAAAATCCAGACCTTTGAAAGAAATAATATGTCTCATGTTCTCTACAATATTGCATCAAAGGCAATACTTAAATGATAAGGTAACATATATAGAATAAAAGAATTCAAAATTCAAATGACAATGTGTATTAATTTCACAATTCATTACATCACAGGAAAAAATGTGTAGTAATACACAAATTACTGTTCAAGTAACATTAAATGGCTCACATGTTTTAGTATAAAACTTTAAATTCCAACATCTAAAAATTTGAAACAAATCAAAATTAAAAGTATTCAACCTTAAATATTCCATGGTGATGAGAAGTTCATAATTTTCTTTGAGAGATTAGCTACTTTGAAGTCCACTGTAGCCGCTCGTTTCTGCATAAGTCTCTTTGACCCCTTCTCCGGATTTAATGCAATGAAGAACCTAAACCAGATAGAAAATAAAGATTACAACAGGGTTCACTAAATTAGAAAAGACCTGATAAAATTCATGAGACCTCTTATCTTTGAATAAATACAAGAGTAGAATGCAAGTCTGTGGGATATTTTAAACCAAATATGTAGTAAGAGAGGAAAGCCAGCAGGACTCCTTCCAAAACATTAGAAACCCCAACAAACACTTTGTTAAAAAAAAGAACTTGCGTCACTGCAAGTAGGTCAAAAATGGAGTCACCTACAAAAATTAAAGAAATAAATTTACAGTTCAAAGAGAAAACAATGTTTAGTTTCAAAGACTTACCTTTTACAATAACCGTCGGGGTTGTAGTATTAACAGCCTGAATGATAGAATCATCATCTGTGTTACCCTAAAAGTAACAAGCAAAGGGTTAAGTTAGATTCAGCAGTAAAAGTAAAATGAGAAGCTAAGTGTAACGCCAATAGTTTCTTAAATACTTACATTGAATACCCTCAAAAGAAGGTCAAGATTTTCCTTGAAGTAGCCCACCAGCATAACAACCAGAACAGTTGAGGTTGAGTTCTCATTACGCAAAATTTCATTAGCCTCAGAAGCATCACATAATACTTCAACATCTTTGCCACATGGTTTTCATCTTGGGGTCGAGCCTTCCATGACTCTTGCCTCCAATGACTATTCATGAAGCCAAGAATGTCAGAGGATCTATCTCCTACAACTTAAAAAAAAAAAAAAAAGACACAACATTCTTTCCCAGAAGTCTTGATGCATGTTGAAAAAGAAACTCTTTCCTTTTTAAAAGAGGCCATGAATCAAGAAGTTTTGAAAGATTAGTATCTTGCTTGGACCTTACAATTGACTCTCTATAGGTGGGGTAACACTTCTTCATTAAATCTTTGGCAACTGTTTCATTCACATCCACAAGCAGGCTAAGTCTTTTTCTCTCTTGAGATTCCGCATTTTCCTCAGCTGGAAGTGGTGGATTGTATGCAACACATCCATAGTCACAAGCCTTAATGTCACTTGGCACTTCAGGATCGTCTGGATTTTCTTCACTTTCATCAAGACTAGTCATTCTCTTCCTCTTAGTTCCCCTCTTCACTTCGTTAGTGTCCCCTTTAGCATAATTACGCCCTTTATATACTGATAAAACAGAAGTGTCAAACCCGTTACTGGATATCTCATCATTAATAACAATGGCAAAAACTTTTTTAAATTTTCCCCCTGCATATTCAAAAACAGATCTCCCGCATTCTTTGCAGGCTTCCTTAGTGAAATCCTTTCTGTCAGAAACTAAATAGTTTACAATAATGTCTATAACTCTACTCTTGCTTGTTTGCTGAATTCTTAACAAATTGACAACAGGACCAACTAAGGCAGTTCGCTGAGATCGGTCTTCCATAGCCTTGAGAGCATCTTGAAGAACATTCACAATACTGTGCATTGGAAGTGGAGTGCACTGTTGACTGGGTCCTAATATGCCTCTAGAAGCCCTCCTACGCGTATCACCCACAAAACCTGAAATTTCCATACAAGCATCTCCCTCTCAGTAACCAAACAACAAGAAAAAAAAAATCTAAAGCACTCTTATGCCAAACGCTATTAAAAGAAAATAATATTGTTCAAGTTCCGGTTAAGAGAGAGGAGAGACAAACATTAATAAAAGTCTTAGAAAGGTTAAAAAGAACACACACTTTACAACAAGTCAATCAATAGCAAACCTTCTGCTGAAGAATCCGGAGTGGCCGGAGTAGCTGAAAGCTGTTGCGAGGCGGGTGTGCTAGGAGTTGATGGACATGATGGTAACCACTCATCGTTCACTGGCAGAACCATGACTGCGAGTCTTGTCTTTTGCTGAGAACAATCTTCAAGAAGTGAAGATAGAATATCATCGCAGTCAATTTCTGTGCCGCCTTTAGATGAGTCAGCATCCAAACACACCTGAGAAATAGTTCAACGAGGATAATCTAAAGCTCTGCATTGAATACTGTGTGGAACCACTGCTAACACAAGACTGTTGTTGACTCACCTTGAAATCAGAGGGTTTACCAGCAAGTTTTAACTTCTGAATAGAAGTTTGAAGTAAACTTTGTAAATCCGAAATGGAAATAAAAATATTGGCACGTCGGTCGGGTGAAACTGCTCTGACTAGAGGCATAGTGGAATGGAGAGGAAGTACCACCACAAATATGAACTTTCCTGCAAGCAACACTGTGAGAAAAAACTACAATTTAACTAAAAATTTTTACCTTTATTTCGAAGTACAATGAAATATTGTACTAAAATTGTACCCAGTAAAGGGTAAATTAGCGATGTACGGTAACGAAAACCGTAAACCGTTAATTCAAAACCGTTGTTTAGTTGTATGAAGTACGGTTTTTCTCACAGTGAAAGTGACAAGGGTTAAAGGGGCTTGGTACTCTGGGAGGGCCATTATGGAAGTACCCTTTAAACATAAAATTATCACTTTGGGTTGTTAATATGGCATTGTTGTTGCATTAGAAACAGTTTGACACACACATGACGTTTTATTTTGGTCTATAACACGCGTTAAACGCGTTAAAAAGCTGGTTTTTTGGGCCAGTGCCAACCCTAGGAAACGGAGAAGTCGACTCAGTTGTTTGCATTAAAATTGCATGTTAGTCCCTTCCCACCGTCGCTGCATAATTGAAATATGTTCTTGGCATTATTATTAGACATTCTATTCCAAAAAAAAATGTGTATTTGATGGATTCTATATGTAGTAGGAGTGGAGAGACCTACGCGGCGTGATGTTGGTACCCCTACCCAGCGCGTCGTCTGGCCCGCCGCCATGACACTTGGTCACTCTCCCGCCGCTGCTCGTCTCGTGAACACCTCCCGTCGCAATGCTCATGGTCAAAAATGAAGCTATCCGCCTATGTCTGTTTTGTATTTTTGGACACATTTTCTACTCTTTCCAAAAGTGTTGAAAATGTTGAGTGTAAGTCCACCTTGAAGCTGCACTATGTGTTTCTGACCCTGCGCCACTGATTGTACTGTTTTTACTGATTCTGAAAGAATTTGTTATTCCTACAATGGCACTTGAATAAAAAAAAATATTATTCATATATTCTATTATTTTTCTTCTGAATTTTCCCACCACATTCTATGTTCACACCTCAGTATATTTTTAAAAAAATAATTCCCTTTCACTATTTTGTTGATATCAAAAACAAACACAGCCTGATGCGCATTTTGAACGCCATGTTTTGAGTCAAACAGTTTCTAATATGCAACAGTGGGATTACTAATAAAAATTTAGTTCATTACATTGAACTTCAAAAGGAAAGTGCTCAGCCAAATTATCATTCAAACTTCACAAAAAAACTACTTCGGTCCAAGTTGGGCGGCTGTCTGACAGATACTGTTCAGAATTAATTTCAATTTTTTACCATCCTGCTCCCACATATGAGTGTTCAACAGAAAGAGATTTATTACTGAAAATAAAGAGCCCCGTATTTAGGCAGGAATTAGGATATAATGCCTTGTTTTCATGGCAGCTCGGTACTCAGACTCTTGATAATTAGACTGGCGAGGTAGGGGTCTGGCCCCAGGGGGATCCCCAGGAGTCCCAGGGTCCAAACAGAGCTGGTGGGTCCCGTGGGGCCCTCCCCAGCTTAGGTCCCTTTCTCTCGGACACCTGGTTCTCGGAATACGTCCAGCCCCGCTTTCCTCATTATGAGCGATTGTCCACGGGCAAGTGTAGGAGAGAGCTCTGCAAGCCATAATATTCATTTTTTTCATTTCATCACTAAATATCTTGTACTGAGGAAGATCTCTACGCGCAACGAGTCTTACGCGATGCGGTACGGCCTTTCGAACTGAGCGGCCCCCGCGCTGCGGGAAATCTCTCTCGGCCCCCCTCCCCTCCTGTCATGGCGGCGGCCCGGCCATCGCCTCGGGATGCCGTTCTCGCCACTTCTAACTCAAATTTCTTTCTTATTATACCATGAACCCCTAGTTTTCTCTAGCTGTACGGACGCAGAATTTAATAAGGAATCTATACATAAGTTTTTCAACCCGATGACAATATTCCCCGTAATATTATCTTTAAAAAGATAGGTCGCGGAGAGCCCGTCTCGGCGAGCTCCCATAAGGATACATGGAGTGCAGACCTATACTAAAATGCAAATATCTCGGAAACGAACCCATGAACGTCACTTTTTGAGTAATGTGTTGGGTGCAGGAAGGTTCAAAGAATATTTTGAGTACAAAATATTCAATCTCTAAATAATCGACCTAAAGTACCAAGCCCCTTTAATACAGCACACCTAGAGAGGTTAGTGCAACATTCACATGACGAACTTACTCAAAGAGAAAGTCAGTTACAGCGAGTACAATCCCTACAAAAGAGAAATACAAGAAAGTTAGGTACAAGCAGAACATATATGTAAAAACATACGACTCATAACCAAAACATTCTGGCAAGACATGCCGGCAATTTGAAACGAACACGCTACGAGAGACAGGTGGAAAGCGTCCTAATAGGTTAATTACGTTTAACTTGCAACCGAAATCACACTCAGCTTTGCAAGGCATCATAAAGCAATCATAGATAATAGCATACAAAACTGTAACTTTGAAATGCCTAAGTTGCAGCACAGACAAAGCCGCGCGGGTTGGAGAGATCACAAGACTGCTACACGTTAAGCAAACAGCATAAATCAGAGCTCAACTTCATTTACCTGGGGCCCAACAGCCGATCCTCTTCACACTTCGTGTGATATTCAACGTGATTAAAATTTTTCAGCGCGATCGCTTTTTATTAATTCTGGAGAGACCGACAGACCCGTAGACCCCGCTCCGCAGCTCCGGGCTCCAGGCCGTTGGCATAGAAGGCCACGCGCAGACTACCAACCTTACAACATTGAAACTTCAGGTGACTCGCGCAACACTGCGACTAACACGATTACACAATACCAAATTCATATTTTAAACTAATAATAAAAAGTTGCCTCTTAAAAAAATATCAGAGATAAAAAGCAAAGGAAGTTTGAGCAGTATGTCACTTTTCTTTTAAAGGTTGTCGTTCATGAGTGCTGACTTCTGCTAATGTTTACATTTTGCCATCTCTAGGTTAAGGCTTGTGGAAGGAAAGTTTTGTTTTAGTGAAATTAAAGTTTGTGGATTTGGAGTGGGATTTGAAACTGTTGGCATATAAGATTTCACCCGCGTTTACATTTCTTTTTGTTTTGTTTTTGGTGTGTAGCACCTCCTGATAAGTAGACTAGCACTCAGTATTACCTCTGCTTTCCCAAGCAACAGAGGTTTGTCGGAAAAATGTCAAGTTGATGTAGATTTTTTGTCACTCTGGAACAAGTCACAATGACATCTTTCATTTTGAAGAATGTGATATAATTTTCATGTCAATGTGATGTCACAGTGACAAAGTATGGGTGATATCAAATTAACATCAAACAAACATAAAATTGACATAAAATTGAGATCATCACTGTTAAAAAAAAATCTGAAAATTCAGACAGTTTGATCGGAAGCAAAATTACATACTTCGGTCTGAAAATTCAGACTAACATTTAGTCTGAAAATGATTTTCAGACATCAAGTCTGAATTTCAGTTTCATAACCTTAAGTCTGAATTTCTAGGATCTGTTTCAAAATTTAAAAAAGAATATTTGTTTACTTTGTCTTATTCTATATTAGTGGTCGTATAAGTTACATCGCAGTTTTATTTTAATTTTATGTAGATATTTTACCTGACCTTACCTGGATTCGAACCCCGGACTTACGGCTGAAAGTCCGACCCCCTAGACCACTCGGCTAAGTGGACAGCGCTGCGAGGACTGGGTCGGATACCTGCCTCATGCAATCCGTGCGCTCTGTACTTTCCGTCGTAGAGAGCGCCCTGGCTACATGGCCTTATAGCATGACTTATTGTCTCTTCGGAAGTTTTATCAGAGAGTTCCCAAGGAAAATTATACTGATATCCTTTTTTTTCCGTTCGGTTTACAACCACTATTTTATGACTTTTTATATGATTTTTTGTTAACCAAATTGGTCAGTAAATTTATACGAAGTATTCAGCGTGCGTGATCGTCACATACGGTTTGGAAACTAACTGGAGTCAAGTATCGTTAATTCGGGTCGAAATGAATAAATTTTCGATAAATTTACTAAATATTCAGACTTATCTAGTCTGAAATACAAAACCATACCTCTGTCTGAATGTGTACTCTGAATAGTCAGACTTTTTGGTCTGAATATCCGATTCAGACAAGTTCCTATGATTTTTTAGACACAAGTCTTAACATTTCGACGAATCAATCTGAAAACTCGTTTCAGAGAGCCTAGTCTGAAAAAGTTAGTCTGAATTTTCAGTTTTTTTTAAGCGGTCTCAGCACCGCTTCTAGCGCTACGTCGGCTGGGGCGGGGAGCGTGTCGTCGTCATCGTCGACGGTCGTCGTTCGGGATGGCTTCGGGATGGTCGTCCTTTCGGGATGGTCGTCCGTTCGGGATGGTCGTCCGTTCGGGATGGTCGTCACTGTGACGTCACGCCTCCCCCCTCCACGCTCTGTCCCCACTCGTCTAGTCTGTTCGTGTGTCGTGTTCGTTGCTCGGCCCGGCTCGGCCCGACCCGGCTCCCCCCGGCCCGGCTTGGCTCCGGTTACGAAAAATGTCAGGAACCACAAAATATCAGGTCTGATATGTAGGTTTTGAAGTTGTATCGAGATTATGTGAAGCATAAACTAATGTGGTCTGTCCGATGTCAGCTAGTTTTTGTACAATGAGGACCTTGCCCCGAATGGCGGAGCGTAGTGGAAACCATAACAAAGCACCATAACCCATTATGTAACTAGTTTAAATCTAGTTTTATATTCAATTCTAGCATAACTCTGTTAAAAAAAATGGTGTGTATTAGGGCTGCACATACATTCGGATCATTTTAAACAATGTTTTACGCCCGAAAATGTGAATTATTTGGAAAGCCCTTTCTGCTTTGTTATGGTTCCCACTACGCTCGCCAACCGGGGCAAGGTCCTCATACTGGGCCCATCACTATTACTCATTTGTAGTAATTTTATTTCATCTCCCTATCTCTTAAATAATAAAGAACCTTGTTTAGAATACACAAGTTTGGGTGCAGGCAGCAGAATTAGTGAAACTGATATCATTTGATAGGTATCATTTATTATACACTTGGTGACGGCAAACCGTGGATTTAATATATATCATATACTCTTACCGAAACTATTGATGCTGCTGTACTCAGATGTTTTATAAATCCTGAGGGTAATATAGAGAACCATTTTAATTTCTTCTCCGTATTCTAAATAAAAAAGTACCTTCGTTTTAAACACACAAGTTTGGGTGCAAGCTGCAAATTGATATCATTTGATAGGTATTACTTATTATACACTTGGTGACGGCAAACCGTGGATTTAATATATATCATATATTCTCACCGAAACTATTAATGCTGCTGTACTCAGATGTTTTATACATCCTGAGGGTAATATAGAGAACCATTTTTAGCAATATTAAAGGACTGAAAGATTCAAATTGAAATTTCATTCAGATCATGTGAAGCATAGAATACAGTGTTCGGACGAATGTCAGCTAGTGTGTTTTGTATAATATTGGTCCGATTACTGATTTGATGCAAATTTATTTCTTCTCCGTATTCTAAATAATAAAGTACCTTTGTTTAAAATACACAAATTTGGGTGCAAGCTGCAGAATTACTTAAATTGATATCATTTGATAGGTATTAGTTTCAACTAGGAAAATGGTGGAGATGACTCCAGCTGTATTTATTCTTACAGGGAAAGCCGTCAAAAAGACACTACGCAGCTCAAGTAACTTTAATTTTTATTTACAGAAATCCAGATTACTCAAAAGTCACACTCGAAACTGACAATTTTCAAAAAAAAATTACGTCTGCAAAATGGGGAAAACTTTTTACATAATTAGAATTTGAAACGTTGTACAACCTACTTTGACTGACGTTAGTTTAACTGTTTAACTAAACTTTGGCAGTCTCAAGTATCGAACCACAATTTACACCCACTAGAATAACGTATGTGAATATATTTGTTGTAAACCTTTTCGTTGGTTCATTTTAAGGATTCTGAGACCGCTTCGATACATTTTGATGTATTGGAATGTTTTTTTTTTTTAACAGTGATGCTGATATCAAGTAGAAATGACCATGGTAGTTCCATAAATATGGATTTGACATCAGAGTTACATCACAATGAGGTCATATTTGAGTGCTTTCTAATGGTATTGTGCCTCATTGTAGAGATGCTTTCAGAGATACCACACACAGGAAAGAAGAACAGAACTGTTGTTCGTTAGAAATGTAATTGAAAACTTAAACAATCCAATATTTTGCATCTTTGACAAATGCCAAATAGCAATTAATGAAAGAAAACATAGTCAACATAAAGTTTTAATATGAAAATTCCTAATTCTATCCTTCATCCTCAATTGTCTTGCTGTCCAGCTTCTATGTCCTGATTCTCATCGCCCATATCATCATCATCATCCTCTTCCTCCTCCAAGCTATCCTCAGTTTCAACTTCAACGGAACGTTTCCCTTTTTGTGTGCTGATTATCAAGTAACGCTGAATATGCTTCTCAAAGTCTTTTAAATTGGTATTATCTTCGAATAGTTTAACAGCGACCCCTATCAGACATCACAACCTTATCAGAATATAGTATTTTACCAAGGCAGCACCTCTAATTCAAAGTCAATAAATAAAAAAGGGACTCTTCCACTTTAAAAAATACTTCCATGATTTTGTCTACTGCTAAGCCCATAGTAATATTTAACAATTGCCACCACCATAAAGATTTCATCTACAACTCTTCAACTTTCTACAACCCAGTTTAAAAGTTCTTTTCATTTTCCCTCTTAAGGGTGCTCCCAGAATGTCTTGTACATAGCTGGCTTTCTAGACAGAAATCTCAGAGACAAGGTGGAATTATTGTTGGGATTCAAGTTATTCAGAAGGGGGAAGTGTATTTCTATTTAATAGAGCCCAACTGACGACCAATATTACCATTTTGATTGGCTGGGGCTGTCAAGTTATGCTATTAAATAGAAATACACTTCCCCCTTCTGAATAACTTGAATCCCAACAATAATTCCACTTTGTCCCTGAGATTTCTGTCTAGAATGCCAGCTAAGTGCAAGACATTGTGGGACCACCCTAATAAGCTTGACAGACACATACATTGTAATAGTTCATGGGCAGGTGTGTGGTATAATTTAATCTTGAGTCCCCCTTTCCCTTTCCATGCCGTCATTTTACAAAATGAGGTTGAAAATAAACGGCTCATTGAGGAGTATGCACACTCTTGCTCAGTGGCTGAAAACCGCACTTGGGTAAGAATGTGCTCAACCTACAAATAAGGCAAAACGTACATTATTTTGAAGCTAAAATTGTTGCAGTGCAACAGATAGTCTATAAGGTATTAAACAAATTTTAAAAACTTGGCTTACCATTGTGGAAAAATTAATTTCATCCTCCAAGTTCTTATTAAAATTTACAAAATCCTCCTCTGAATCAACAGGAAGTTTAGGCAGATTTTGAGGCTTCACCTTTGCTTCCTCTGGATACAATTTAAGAATGATCCGACGAAGCATTGTCTCAATATTTGTTATTCTTAAATTAAGCTCTTCAAGCGAAATCTGTATGCTCCTTACATTTGTTTTATCTGCAACATCAAAATTAACTAGCCATTGGAAACAAAACAATTTCTCTAAATACCACATGATGGATTTACTATTGAAACTTGAAAAGAACAATTAAAAATACAGCCTAAAAATTACCATTCCAATTCTTCTTTGGTTCCGTGGAACAGTGAGCAGTGACAACGCTGTTAATAGAAGCAGTGACAACGTTACTTATAGGAGCAGTGACAATGCTACTAGAAGTAGCAGTGACAACGCTACTAGTAGGAGCAGTGACAATGCTCCTAATAGGAGCAGTGCCTACTTGACTTAGATCTATGGTATTCCCCACATCATGATGATCAGTTGAATTTCCCATATTACTCCAATCTGTGGTATTTCCCATAAAAATATCATTACTGATTATGAAAACAAAAAGCAGACATATAGAAATTGGTTCATAATAGAACTTAAGTGACCTGATAAATTAATGGCACCGTCACTCTCACTAAACATATTTCCTGGAGTGAAAATGTTATATAGTGTGGACTAATAAAGGCAAAGCTTGTGTGAACATTAAAACACAATACCTGAGACAGTGTAATGGGTATTTGTGAGGTTCTCTGGTTGATTGATTAGGATATCCAAATCATCCACCAACAGCATCTTATCTACTATAAAATGACATTTGGAATTAATGAATACAAACAAGAGACAAGAATGTTTACAGAACAGTTGACAGCAGCACTAACAAAATTACCTTGCTGATTAATTGCATCAGTTAACTTGGGACCCTGCTGCGGTTGCTGTTTCAGTTGGTCAACAGATTTATTGAGTGAAATGATTTTTGGCACTGTACATAAAGGACCTGCTTCGGCAGCAGTGACCCTAGGACTCAATAATTTAGCTGTATCTTCTGCACTCACTGTTTCATCATCTGAAGTATCTATAGAAGAAATAAAAGGTTAGTCTAGATAGTGACCTGGAGATTTAATAGTCAAAACACTATGTAAACTTACCCAAACTTTTCTGCGAATTCAGCAGCATTTTGGAGCTTTGGCCTTTTCCCTTGACCTGCTTGGGGTCTTATTTTACTTTCAAAGAAGCTTGCTTTGCCATTAGAGCTACCTTTGCTCTACTATCATCCTCTTTGCCTTTCTTCTTTGAATCAGTTGTAGAGCGTGTTTTGAACTAGTTCTTCTTCTGAACTCGTGTAACGGGAGTTCTGCTTTCTTGTGAGAGGTTTAGAATAATCTGTATCTACATTAGAATCAATGTCCACTCCTCCAACATATTTTTTCTTTGCCTTCTCGGCTTGGGCAAATGTATCTGAATTGAGATTTAAAAAAAAAAAAAATAGTTTACAAAATATGTGAATAAAGGTAATGAAAAAGAATTATCCAATGAAATTATCCAATGAAAGAATGTAATGAATCAATTTCAAGACCTAGTAATTGTTACTCAATGTGTGAACTATTTACTTACTGTAACTGTAAAGTACTTTGGCTTCTTTAGCCTCCCAGTCCTTCTTCGAGTCACATAAACCCATCACCAATCTTGATGGATTGGTCACGGTTTTTGGGGGATAACGAACCCTAGTTTGTGATTTGTCCATCCAGTTTGACGGGACTACCACGACACCCCTATCAGGGTACTCTACAACGGCAAACTGTAAAAATGCAAAAGCAAAATCATGTTAGCCACTGTGAAAAATATTCTCGTAAATTTACGACATTTTTTGTAATTTTGATTTACAAAATATGTCGTAAATTTACGACAGCCCATTATTGCTCGTCGGTCAATTCTAAGTCGATAGGGAGTGCTTGTAAATTTACAATATCAAATTGTAATTTTACGACTTGTATCATGGAAAATTTTCCCGTAACCCTTACGAGTACTTTTCACAGCGGCGATATTGAAAATTACAAGAAAATACTTTTGACAGTAAAATTTGAGCTTTCTCTTACATAGTGTTATGAGATGCACTTCGTGCTATAGACGCGCGCACCCGTGGTGCCGCGGTAACCCTGTAGTGCGTTTGGCGGGGTTGTCTATCTACCCCTGCCCCGAGTACGCTAGCAGACTATACACCTAGCCTCTACTTAGGCGCTGTCCCCTACCACCCGGCACGGCCGAGGTGAGCGCCACGGCCCCTGAGCCGAAGTCGCCCGAGGCGCGCAACCGAGCGCCGGGCACCGCGCGGCCGCGCGGCCGAGCGGCGGAGCCGAAGCCCGACCCGACCCGACCCGAGCCGAGAGCCGAGGCCGAGGCCGTCCCAGCAGTCAAGTCTCGTCGGAGCTCAAGTCTAGACGCGTCACCGTACCGCTCCGCGCTCTCGCTACCCTGTAGTAGAGATTGCACAATAAATACTTGGCTGACTTATCCCTAACTGTTCTCACTTTACCCCTTTTTGCCTCCGAGGTTAAAAGCCCTACCATAGGTGGCTTCATAACAATAGTTATAGGTGCACAAGTGGCACACACTCCTGATTATTTACAGGGAAAATGCAGCATTTTTTGGATACATCTGGTAGATCCCATCGGCGCAATCTATTCTCCAGTCTTGAAATTTTAAAAATTCCTAACTGTAAAGAGTTTATTGGTTCCATTAAAAAAAAAACTTTCTCTATGGGTGTACCGGTGACCTACCAGAGTAATTCTATTTTCAAACTGCACTATATTAACTAGTGTGACAATATCCCCAGCTCAAACAACTGTCTGCTAGTCTTCTGGATAAGATAAATCTACTTGTTCTTAATGTGGTATATTGTGCGCCTTCTTCTTCCCAATCATTGTGGACCCCGGGGGGAGAAACTTCACTATCAAGAACAGATTTAGATCGTGAATTTTGAATAAGTCTTCCATTTCTTTCATTGTCTCTGTTATATAACTACGCCAAAGGCTTATGAGTTGAAAGAAGGTAGCGCTTCATAACACCATAGTAATTTTCATATTTATATGCACTGAAGTTGTGAAGGCTACCTGCATCCACTGATTCATTATACAGATGGATCCAATTATGAACATTATAGACAACAAAATGTGGCCCAAACAGTTGTGCTGAATGTGCCACAAACTGTCTCAAAAACTGATCAGCCAAATCACCATGCCTTTCTATTAAAGACAAATCTGATAATATGTAAATGCCACAGAATAAAAGTAAAAAATTAAAATACACATCATGATGTAAATTTTTAAAAATAATAAGGCCATCGTACCGTACCATTCTTCTGAATTCGGTTGCCTTGTACTTAGCAAAGTATTCGAAGGGCCTTGGATGCCTAGAAATTTCCTTGGGCATATTTGTAGACAGCACTTTAATTCGACGGGATACCTCAGCCTGCTCTGCATTAGATAAGAGAGCTGGAATGCCCTTTAATTTTCCCAGTAAAAACTTCAGCCATCGTTTAAATACTCCAATGTCAACTAGATGCATGGGATCAAGCTTGAACTGTGAAACCATATTTATTCCAAGAAACTCTAAAGGAGTCTCAGCTTCACCAATATGATGGTCCTCATCTCTTCTCAGCCTGAAGTCTCTATCACTCCGCAACGGTGCATCAAAATCCAAAAATATCATTCGATTTCTGTACCGAACGCCTTGCACTAAACATTTTTCACACCCTGATGTAGAATTAGGGTTCTGGATTCTCTTCAAGTATTGCCTAGCCACAGCATCACAGATAAAAAAACGCAATTTAAAGGGCCGAATAGCCGAATCCATTGGCAGTCAGATTAGTTGCTTCTGCTATGAAATTTTCCAGAAAAGATTCAAGAGGGGGGTCCCCTTCACCCTTGTAAACGGCTATTATAAATGGCTCATCATCATCCACTAAACAGCCCAAAAGAGGGACAAATTTAGTTTTTGCAGCCTTAAAAAGATCCACTGAATCACAGCTTATGTCAATCGTGACATCATGGTGATTTTCTAGATACAAAGGCCCTATAAGCGCTGGAGTACACTGACTTGAACTCCTTTGTACCAGAATAATCCGGAACCTATTTCTATGAGGTTTGAACGAACAGGAGTATGCAGCAGGGTACGCCGTGTTTTGGGCAAGATAGGAAAAATTCTCTTCATACCACGTAGCAGTTCATCAACTTTTTTGGCCGTTACCCCCCACATAGCCCAATCTCTCAGGAAACCATGCGCATATTCATTGCGGTCGACATCGACATCTCTTAAATTGTCATCATCGTCATCCTCATCTTCGTTATCTTCATCATGCCCACCGCCGTCGTCATCCCCATCATCGTCTTCCCCGTCATCGTCATCCCCGTCGTCGTCATCCCCGTCGTCGTCGTCCCCGTCGTCGTCATCCCCGTCGTCGTCATCCCCGTCGTCGTCGTCGTCATCCCCGTCATCGTCGTCATCCCCGTCATCGTCATCCCCGTCGCCGCCCCTCCCCTCGTCATCATTCCCATCATCATCACCATCATTATCATCATCACCATCATCATCATCATCATCAGGCATGTGTGCATTTTCATTGACATCATCACCAGTATCATCACTCCTATCCTCAACATCCTCACAGTCCTTATGTTTCTGATTAGTGCCACCCACTAGAACAAAAATATGTTTTGAGTTAACTGACTGAGGGAATATTTTTATTTGAAAGAAGCCAACTAGTAATTTTCAAACTTACAATTTAGCTTGTGAAGGAGCCTGATTTTAGTGCAATGCAGAACTTTGTCTTGTAAGTGAAGGACTTCTTCCCTTTCTACAACATTTTTCCTCGCTAACGTCCTAGTGCGTTTCCTATTTTTTTAATATAGTTTTTAAGAAAAGAAAGAAAAAGAGAACAAAATCAATTTATTGTTATTAGGAAGGAGAAATGGTAGTGATTAGAACGAGGAAAAATGAAAGAATCAAATTGTAGGAAAGTTTCTTGTCTTGTTTCATAAGAGATATGTATATATGAAAATGATATCAGCTGACGTCATAGTCAGTTATTCACCCAATTGACTACATCATTTTGATAATTGCTGTCTAATTTTCTAAAACTGAGTTAGATAGTTTGAAACGTATAAGGAAAGAAGTGTAACGCTCAGCAGTAAAATTTTTACCATTTTAATTCTATACGATACTCATCTTACTGAAAGCCATAGTGACATGAAAGAATACTGTTACATAAAGGTTAGGTTGCCCCATAGGATTACAAGTTGTGTCCAAAGCTATAATAAACTTGAACTTTTACCTCCAACAGCAGAAAAAAAATCAGAAAAAAGATCCAAAGCACGACACTTACCGGCCTGACATTGCTCGCGTGTACTTTAGGCATCTCGAAACTATGAAGACACTTGCTGCTCAGATTACCTGTTACCTTGACAACGAATGAAAAGAAAGTAGTCCACGCCGGCGGCCGGCGCCGGCCACGGGCTAGTTACACTGTTCGGAACTTTGAGCGGTAGTGTCGGTCGGGGGAGCGCGACGGAGACGAAGCTAAGCACATAAACCTAAATGTAATTCTGTCACCATACTTCCATACTTTCCACAGAACTACAAATATTATAGTGTATTAAAATGTAAAACAAGAACTTCACTTAATTAAAAATTGTTGCGCGTTGTGGGAGACCTTATCTCAAGTCAAAGGTCATCAATATCGCATCATTTCTCAATCACAGTCAATTGAAGATCATTCAAGATCCAAATCAACAGGATTTTGTGGGAATAATATCATTTTCATGTACTAGATTAACTACTACAACTTTATTGCATTCCTCAAAGAACATTGAGTAAAATTGTTACATTGTACTTAAACTGGCAAGGACAATGAACTGATAAGCGAGAGGCAGCTTAAAAGTACTTAAAATTCACAAAGTAACTTCAAATCAAGCCGTTCAAACTGAAAAAAAACAGGAGAACTTACAAAAGAAAATGCACATTGGCAGTCAAACATCAATACAAGATTAGGAATGGAACTTAATTTTTTAAGAGTCACATGTTACATTAGTCTCATTCTATTAAGAAGAAAAACATAAAAAAAAACAAACTAAAAACACTTAAAATATCCGTAGAACAAAATTCTAACAAAAATATTGAACGCACTTACACCAAAAATCAGGCAATTAGAAAAAGGAAAAACAACCAAAATTTAAAAACCATCAGCTGTTACTTGTAGCTGTGGAAATGATCATGAGCTTTCTCTATTAATTTTCTCAAGCTTTGATTAAGGTTTGAAGGAAGGTTGTCTAAAAGTTCAAGCAAGTCCTCTTCATGGCTTGATACGTCGAGAGGTGGCAAGTTCTTTTTACGAACACATTTTAACTCAGGTTGCATGCACCTGATACTTGCCAGCACCAGCTGCCTTGACATAGCATCAATGTCACTGTAGCTATCCCGTAGGTTTTCTACTTCCCTTGTAACAGAAGTAATACCTGCATGCCGAAATAAAGAAGTATAGGTCTGTTGACTGAAAAATATAAACTCGAAATAGAACTTGTTTAAACATTAGGCACTGCATAGCATTGCTCTAAGTCAACAGGATTGCGACAGATATAACACGTTTTTTCCTTTTCCACCCATTCGCCACCGCAGCTGATGCATGCAATTGCACAGTTACAAGGAAAACACTGTAGGAGGTCTGCTTCCCGAGTCAGGGGTCCAAGTCCAATGCAGCTGGTGTCAGTTTTTGGGCCTGGCTCACCTTCATAGTCATCCTCACTTCCTGATTCCTCGCTTGGGTAAATCTAATTGGGAAAAAAGAACAAATTATGTAGAAGTACAGATTGCTTGCTGGCAATGCTACTTCACAAAATTCTTCATCCATACTGTAACACTGATAACTCTTAAAGAATTTTGCAAGTTCCTTTTCAACACACACTACAATGCAAGTTAAGCGTACCGTTTCAATATGCTGGTTTTTTGCGTGATCGCTCCTTGGCACTAAAAATTAATTACAAAATACAAAATGTAAGAAGTTTCAGAAGCATGGTGAACAAGGTACACAAAACAATGAAATGGAAAATGCTTATATGCAAGGATTGTATCTTGAACATTTTTTTGACTGAGTGCCCAGAAAAAAATTCTATAAAATTAAGTAAAAGAGCAAAGCCATACTTGGAAAATTCTATAGTTACAAGTGAAGCCACAAACTAGTAAGGGTATCATAGTAACGTTTTAATACACTTACAAAAGAGCGGCTGAGAGGAAGATGCCTTTTCCTTCGGTTCATCTGGATCACTGTCTGTGTCGCGAGCAGTCTGACGGACATACAAATCAAATACCAACACATTAATGAGAAGGCGCTTGGGTGCAAGGCCATGACAAGTGAGCAAAGAAGAATACAGTGGCATTATTTACCCTTCTGTTAACTCTTGCTGGCTGCTTTCTAGGCTTTTTATTTTTTCCTTCCTTATCTTCTACTGAATGCAGTCTTTTCTGCTTTTGAGGCATTGCACTTTCCTCTACATTTAATAGAGGTTCTATTCCTTGATATTGTTTATCCTACAGAAAAAAATCCAGAAACAAAAGCAAATTAAGAAATACTCAAAACACGTAAAGAAACAGAACAGGGGATCACCAAAACTAAATCCAACCTCATTAGCGCCAAGTTTATTTTTTAAAGACAATCGACCCGACTGTGGGGAAAAATAAAAATGAACACATGCACTATGCAAAAATGTAACGATAAAGAAATCATAAGCCTAAAAAGAAAAAAGACTAACATTCTTTGCTGCTCCTAGCTTGACTGACGCACTTCCAATGTCACAATCCCGGCTCGTACAAGGTTGAACTGAAATTTCATTCCTCTTGACAAAGGTGCTTGCCTTAGCCTTCAACAGAGCCTCATCACCAGATGATTCAGATTCCTGCAGAGGGACAAATAACACTGATGATTAAAGTCGCATTTCTCATGATGGTGATACCTCCAGAAAGGTGTGATTGGGAAGAAACCCACCAGATCAAAAGCTGGTCGGGCGCCAGCCCTGCTTTTACTAGTGCTAGGTTGAGGTGAAGCTTGATTCTTAACTAAGGTGCTTGCCTTAGCATTTGGCAGAGTTTCATCATCAGATGATTCAGCGTCCTGCAGAGGTCCAAAAAGACCGAGAAGAAAAATTGAATATCTTGTGATCATTGTATTAACACCTCAAGAAAGATATGATGGAGAGAAACCCACCCGATTGAAAGCTTGTAGGACGCCAGCCCTGCTTTTACTGGTACAAGGTTGAGGTGGAGTTCGACTTTTAACAAACGTGCTTGCCTTAGCATTCGACAGAGTTTCATCACCAGATGATTCAGCTTCCTGCAGACGCACAAAAAGATCGGTGAGAAAAATTGAATATCTCCTGATCATTGTCTTAACACCTATAGACAGATGAGACAGAAACCCACCTGATCAAAAGCTGGTCCGGCGGCAGCCCTGCTGCTACTAGTACTAGGTTGAACTGAAATTTGATTCCTCTTCAGGAAAGTGTTTGCCTTAGTCTTTACTACAGTTCCATCAGATGGCTCAGCTTTCTGCAAAGGGACACAAAACGCTAATGAATAAAATTACATATCATAATCACGGAGTTAAAACCTCCAGAAAGATGTGATGGAAAGAAACCCACCCGATTGAAAGCTAGTAGGACGCCAGCCCTGCTTTTACTAGTACAAGGTTGAGGCGGTGTTCGACTTTTAACAAACGTGCTTGCCTTAGCATTCGACAAACTTTCATCACCAGATGATTCAGCTTCCTGCAGACGCAAAAAAGATCGGTGAGAAAAATTGAGTATCTCCTGATCATTGTCTTAACACCTTTAAACAGATATGACAGAGAGAAACCCACCTGATCAAAAGCTGGTCCGGCGCCAGCCATGTTGCTACTAGAACTAGGTTGAACTGAAATTTGATTCCTCTTCAGGAAAGTGCTTGCCTTAGTCTTTACTACAGTTCCATCAGATGGCTCAGCTTTCTGCAAAGGGACACAAAACGCTAATGAGTAAAATTACATATCATAATCACGGAGGTAAAACCTCCAGAAAGATGTGATGGAAAGAAACCCACCCGATTGAAAGCTTGTAGGACGCCAGCCCTGCTTTTACTAGTACAAGGTTGAGGCGGTGTTCGACTTTTAACAAACGTGCTTGCCTTAGCATTCGACAAACTTTCATCGCCAGATGATTCAGCTTCCTGCGGACGTACAAAGTACAAAAAGATATGTTAATACTGCAAGCCAGTTCAAAAATACAGTACAAGTGGTGATAAAACCAACCTGAATGTTAAAGGCTGGTTGGGCAGCCCTGCGACTTCGCAGAAAATACTGCCTTGGTTCCAGTTGACTTCCCTGTGCAGTACTTGTCACACTGACACTGTCTTTTCCTATGTTTCCTAAGTTATTTAGAAAGTTCCACTATCTTCATGAAAGGTTGCCTGACAGCCAGTAATCTTTCTTCTAATTGTGTTAATCCTTTCAATACATCTGGTATTTCAGGAAATGCTACTCCATTTACCAAGGCATTGTTTGGTATTGTCATCAAAAGAAGATACCTCTTACATGTTCCACACACTTTATATTTATTGTTTTCTTTTGAGTCATAAATGCACACTGTACTTAGTTGAAATAATGATGTTTCTGAATATTCTTCTAAAAGGGATATATATATTTTTTAAATTCATATGTCCACGGCATGAACATATATGAGTTGGTCCTTCTTTGATGTCATCAAAGTATTTCCTATATTGAAGTTTCATGCACTGTTATTCAATTACTGTGACGTCACGTTCTTTTTCATGTGAGAAGTGTCACATTATTTAAAATGTAATATCACATTCTTTTCAACGTGAATCGGCCAGAATGTGCGGGCTAAATTTTACTGTCACATTCAAAACAATATGACATTAATATTAAAAGGAATGTGACAGTTTTCACATGAAAAAGAATGCGACGTCACAGTAATTGAATAACAGTGTGGTTATTTCTATTTGCAGCTCACTGTGTACAGGAACTGTTGGAATTTCACATGTGGAGTCTGTTTCTTTTTCTGTATAGAATTTCAATGCAGAAATTCTTTGATTTCTTTCTCTATGCTTTTTCTTACTTTGTTTTTTGTTTTTTCCAGATTTTAGCCTTGTTTGTAAGTCAGATAAATTTTGGTTAATTTCTTCCTCTGTTTGCTGTAAATTACCTCTATCAAAAGAAAGAACATTTTCAGCAGGCCGATTCAGTAAATCTCCTGAAGGCTGAGTATTTAAATATGTAGTAAATTTTTCGTTACTTTGTTTGATTCTTTTCTCAGGCCGGTTGTGGTTACCTCCTTTAAGAGAAAGAACATTTTCAGCCGGTCGACTCAGTGAATCTCCTAAAGGCTGAGTATTTAAACATGTAGTGACTTTTTCGTTGATTTGTTTGATTCTTTTCTCAGGCCGGTTGTGGTTACCTTCTTTAAGAGAAAGAACATTTTCAGCAGGTCGATTCAGTGAATCTCCTAAAGGCTGAGTATTTAAACATGTAGTGACTTTTTCGTTACTTTGTTTAATTCTTTTCTCAGGCCGATTGTGGTTACCTCCTTTAAGAGAAAGAACATTTTCAGCGGGTCGATTCAGAGAATCTCCCAGAGGCTGAGGTAATAAATATTCAGAGACTTTGTGTTTACGTTTCTTAGGTTTATTTAAGTCATGAGTATTTTCAGCACATTGATTTGAAGTATCTTTTGTAGGTTGGGAAACACAATGTTTGAAACTTATTTCAGTAATTGAATATGATGAACTTCTGTCAAAAGCGCTACGATAATAAAGTACTATTTCATTTTTGCAGTCAAACTTTATTAATACAGCTTTACCTTCATTTCTTCATTACTTACAATTTCATTTTTGGCATGAGAATCAAATATCCAATAATCGAATAATCGCTTTCACTAAGAATCATACCAAATGAATACTGCTCACATGTTAATATGCCAAATCTGGAAGATTCAAAGAAACTGGTTAAAGCACATGAAAAGTCATCACCAAAATATTGTATGTCATGGATAGGCCCAACAAACTTAGCTTTATCATCTGCAATCAGTGACAAAACGTTTTGATTTGGTAGAACTATTGTTTTGTGAACTTCATGAGGAAATATATAAGTATGTTTCGAAGGCTTGGATTGACTATGTAAATCAGTTCCAACCTGCAATAAAATTTAGAAAAAATAGAAAATGCACATAATAATTCAAAATAATAAAATAAAAAAGGTGTGGCGGCTATTTTCTGGACAATAAATAACTCCACAATGTAACATTTATGTATTGTGTATTTTCGTAAACTCTATTGTAGGATCATGGAATAATAATTGTATACTCGTGTAATATGTACTGTATTGCCCTGTATGCTTGTATTTGTATCGTATATGTATTGTGTTGTATTGTAATTGTATTGTGTGTTTTTTCAATTGTTTCGCTATTGTAATTGTTTTTATCGTGTCAACCTACTCTTAAAATTTCTGTACTGTTTGTAATATTTCTGAGATAGCTCGCGACAGCCTGGCGCCAGCATGTATTAATCTGGACCTGGCCTGTGTATATTCTCCCTAGGCTGAGTTCTGCGTGTGTCACCCCCCGGCGACGGCACCCTCACTGCCATTCATTTTATGACTCCGCAATGGGCGCTGTCTCTCCATTCCCTCTGCTGTGTGGGTAGTACATCTCCCATTAAGTGGGTGGCGCTTTGCCCATTAGGTCCCAGATTGACTTTGTCTCTCGTCCGCGATCGAGATAACGTTTTCGTTTTCCTCGCGGGTTCCTTCCAAGGCGACGGACCCTTGAAGTCGTAAATACGCCCCTCTTCCTATCTTGCTCCGTGCGTCTATGGGGCCCGCTTGGTGGAAGTCACCCTCTCTGATTGGTCCACGTGTCCGCCGCCGCCGCTGCCGCCTACGTACATAAGGAGCCACCCTGGGCTGCAGCCAGCATTCTGCACCAGTCCGCCACCAAGAAGGACCAACCCTCCACGGAGCCGCCCGGCCGTCCTGGACCAGCCCGAGGACGCCGATCAGCACTTAGCCGCTGCCGCCGTCCTGGCCTCCACTCCTGGACTGGACCTCTCCGTCTTCATCATCATCAACGCGCGCCGCCTCGCCCCTCGCCGCGCCGCGTGCCGTGCCTCCACTACGCACCGCCTCGCCCCGCGCCCGCGAACCACGAGCCGCCGCCACTGAGCTGCACATTGGTGTCGATCGTCCCGGCCGCCGCCTGCTGCTGCACCCACCGGCCGGACATCACGCCACCCTGCTCATCTCAATCGTATTGTACCTAATTATAAGTCAATACCGCTCTCACTTTCTCAACATTCTTATACTGATGGTGCTAATTACGTTAGTACTAAGGGCACGCCTTCTGTAATTGAATTCGGAATACAAACTGAATTGCTCAACCCAACGGTTTTTTTATGCTCGCGTAGACACTCACACAAATTGTCGTCTACATTGGCGACGCAAACTACAAAGGGAATACAAATTACTCACATGAACACAAGCATCTATATCTTTAGGTGTCCACAAGTCAGGATCATGAACCATAGCATGGGCACAGGCAACAACACTAGTAGCACAACACTGCACTCCATGATATTTAGGAAACAATATATGATTTCCTTGGTGGATTGTGCCCTGAAGTATTTTCATTGTGGCTTGCAATAAGAATTGACACCAAAATAACACAGAAGCAGAAAGGTTAAACCCAGCAGGTTTAAACTGTACACTTCCTTCCACTTCCTTCGTTGTTTACACTTTCGACGTTGTTTACAATTCATAGCAACCTGAAAACACTAAAGAAAATGCTGCACCCATAACGTTACGACTTGAACTTATTTTTTGAAGCACACATTTAGTTGGCAGAACTGGAGCAAGTTTTAGTAAATCTGAGGTAGTTTTAAAGAAGGCAGTACTGTGGTCACGTTCGAATTTCAGTGGTGTTTTCTCATTCTTACACACTAAGCTACAGGCTGGCTTTGTTTGAACGCAGATTCTAGAAGTTTCTCTTTCGCTCCGTGTTGGCTCGGCTCGGCCTACCCCTCCACAAAAAAGCATCCCCTTCCCTAGTTCATTTTGCCTGACGAGTCGAGTATTACCATAGAAACTCAATTTTCAAATCAAAATTACAAAATTTCTGCAATACAGATTTCAACTAGACTTCAGAATCGAATGCACAAGATTACATTCTAAAGGTATGCTTAATATTATCCAATTCGCTTCAGCAGTTTTTTTTCTGCCATAAGGGGCCATATGAAACAAAGCACGCACGTGTTCCAGCGATTTTAGAAGGCAACTCCGTTGCCCAAACAGCTGTAACTTGGTGTCGACCGCGTCCGGGCGGGGTCTGGGCCCATTTTAGCTGGGACTCCAGGGTGCCCTATTCTCATGTTGTCGCTGAAGGATTACCGGTTGTTTCCGGGCACGGTGGAGGGAGATACGGTGGCGGCACGAGCCTACCTGCCCCTTAGCGGCCGCTGAAGACGAAAGCAGTACCGGATTCCTCTTCGGTGGGCGGCCGCCAGGTAACGCCACAGTCGGGGTGGGCTATCTACACCGTCGGCTCATCTTACCTGCATCCTGGGCCGCGCACCCTAGCAGCTGGAGGCCTGCCTCAGCTTAGCTCGCAGCACCCAGCGTTTATCTGGGGATTAACACTGGTGCGCACGGACGTTTTGAAAGTCACGTCCTTGCGCGCCAACGTGAATCCCCAGATTAAAGCTGGGCGGTCCAAGCTAAGCTGAACCTGGGCCGCCAGCTGTTAGGGTGCCCGGCCCAAGATGCAGGTAGGCTGAGCCGACGGTGTAGATAGCCCACCCCGACTGTGGCGTTACCTGGCGGCCGCCCACCGAAGAGGAATCCGGTACTGCTTTCGTTGTCAGTGCAGGTAAGCTCGTGCCGCCACCGTATCTCCCTCCACCGTGTTTCCGGGGGAGGAGTGGGCCGCGCTGGGGCTGGGAGCCGTCGGGCTTTTGAACGTCATAGCCGGCTACTTGGCCGCTTCGCTGCTGCTGATCAAAACGCGATTGGCGGTGGACAGTACGCCAGTCGCCCCCTCTCCTCCGGCTCCCGCCCGCCCCGCCAAGTCGTCTCGGCCGACGTCGATGAGCATGGAGCTCTCCCCTGTGCCGCGGCAGGACTCAGCCGCCCTCCAGCCCCTCCTGCGCCTTCTTCAACTTCAACTTGGGTTATAACGGCGACAGTTCATTGTGAACTTTGGACACCTATTACTTAGGCATAGTCGCCAGTCCGTGAACGGACCATCCCCCCTGACCAGCTATTGCTGTATCAGCGTGAGTTTGCAGTCGGCCCCGCGCACCGTATCTCTGTTCGCCCTCTGCACTCTGGTTTAGCTCGGGCTGGTGGTGCGCAGGTACCCCACTAGTCACCATCGCCTAGCGGCGGTATCCGCGAGGGATCCTGCTGGTCGTCGGGCTGGAATGCCGAGCCCTCCCTGCCAATCACCTGCACGGTGCGGGCGGTGAGGCCACCCGCGTGGCCGACATCGTAGACAGCGCGCACTGAGCTGTCTAGGTGTGAGCACACTCCGAAATTTTCGGTGGGTGCAACACTCGAAGGTCCATGGCTGCACACCGTAGTGATATGGCCTTTCCTTACACCCTCTTTAGAGCGGTACACCATGGAAGGGGGGAGCCATTCCCGTATTCAAGAGTGCCGTCCGCCAGCCGCAGCTGACAGTCAGATTTTCCAGAATCCCGGTATGGTATCGTGCGGGGATCTGCAAGAGAGGGGGGGTCAGTACACAGGTTGTGGTGTTGTCTGCTCCTTAGCGACCTCCCTTCATGCCTGTTGAGAGAAAGAAAGTTCGGGAGGGGGTGGGGTTAGAAAGCTAGTGTGCCTCGTCCGCGCTGCAAACACTCATAGAGTCGTCTGTCTCGATGCAGTGGAGGGGCTGATGTGGCATATACCTGAAACGGTTGAAAATGACTACGCTTGGTTGATCATCTCTGCAAGCACGTGTCAGCAGCACTAGGATCCATCCTGCGTCCAGCGGCCTGCCTCCCCGGCCGCCCCATGACGAACGCTGGTGCCCCACCGGGCCCCGCCGGGCCACACCCTGCTCAAAACGAGGCGACTGCAGAGCTGCGTAAGGGGCGGCGGGGGCGGAGAGGGGAAAGGGGGCGGGGGGGCAGCGTGGTAGTCTGCGAATGCGTAGAAAAATAAAACAAACAGACGGCCTGTTTCCAGCCGGGCGGTAGGGGGAGGGGGTGAGGGCTGCATGATGCGGGGGGAGGAGGCTGCGTCTGGCGTGGCTTGGGGACGCCGCACAGTCTCGTGAGGAGGGAAGGCCAAAACATTAAAACTCAGTACTCACGGGTGGTTGGCTGCTTGTACCAAGTGTACTAAGTGTACTGGTATACTTCACTACTCGGCTTGAACTGCTGGTTGCACTGACACTACACACAGCACTGGCACTGGTCACTGCGTGGTAAATTGCGCTGACGTCACCGGCGCTGACCGCTGGTGCCTGGACAACGCACTGACACACCGCACTGACACTACACTATATGCTTCTGAAAATGCACTGGGGTGATCCATGGTCGCTGTGCTCTCCGCTTTGATGCCCTAGACGACTGCAGGGCTGCGTGGGGGCGGGGGCGAAGGGGGTAGGGGTGACGGGGCAGGCTCGACAGGACTATGCTAGAATAAGGAAGAATGCGCTTCGATGTCAGCAGCACTAGGCTCCTTCAGCGATCTGCCTCCCCGACCCCTCCCCTCCGCCCCACGCCGGTGTCCCGCCGGGCCCCGGCGGGGGGCGGAGAGGGGAAGAGGGGGGAGCAGCGGGGATTCTGTGAATGCATAGAAAAATAAAACAAACAGGCGGCCTGTATCCAGCCGGGTGGTGGTGGTAGGGGGTGGGGGGGCTGCATGCAGGGTGCGGGGGGAGGAGGCTGCGTCTGGCGTGGCTTGGGGACGCCGCACCGTCTCGGGTGTGGCCAGTAGGGAATGCCAAAACGTTAAAACTTGGTACTCACGGGTAGTCGGCTGCTCGTACAAGGTGCACTGGTATACTACACTACACATGGCTTGACTGCCTGTTGCTCTTCCACTGCACACATCGCTAGCACTGAATACTGCGGGTAAATTGCACTAACACTGCAGAAATTACTTGCACTGATCCCTGCCTGGACACTGCACTGACACTGCACTCCGACTCTGAAATGCACTAAGGTGGCCCATGGCTGCAAGCCGCTCCGCTCTGACGCCGTAGACCCTCGCCGCCCGGCACCGTAAAATCTCCGGCCCGGCCTGGCGGGCGACGAGGCCCCAAACGCCGCCCGGCCCCACAGCTGCGCACTCTGCAGCACTTGAGAAGGGACGCCACGACGCTCCAGCGAGGAAATCACACAAAATCACTGATATCTTCCGCACCGCGACACTGATCACTCTGAAATTTGACACACGCACTCGCATTCACAATGCGCATCTGTAGGTACCACACATTATCGGGAAAACTGCGTTTGAACCACCAAAACCTGAGGAGCAACACAGAGCGACACAAAACACGTCCGCACCCTCCGCCTCCCCCACCACTCTCCCCATGACTCTCCCCCCTCCTGCGCCGCCTGCCGTCAATTTCATACCCGGCATCGGCGAAAGTGCCCGAGTTTCCGGCGCAGCCTCCACACCGGCCGCCGCGGCCGGCATGAGCGGGACAGTCGTCGTCTTCAAGCGCGGATCCGCAAAGGGTCAATTGCTCCCCCCTTGGGCTCAGCCGCCATGCCAAAAACTGGGGGGAAAGGGAGAAAAGGGAAAAGGAGAGAGGGAAAAGGGGGAAGGGGAAAAGAAAATTATGTCATGTATACGCATTTTCTAATAAGGATCAGTCGAAATTATAAACTTAAACAAATTTTCGATCGAATTCCCCTGAAAGTAGGCAACCCGCTACATTTTCCCCCTCCTCCGGGCCGTGCTGGATACGCCACTGGTCGTCTTCCTTACTTTCTTCTCTCGCCTCCTGGGGTGCCGGGTTGGGTTAATCGTGGTGCTCCAGGCACTTGGGTAACTTCGGTCTTTTGGGTCTCTTGTCTTCCTTGGGTAGTTGGGGTATCGGTTTTTATGGGTATTTCTGGGTTTTAATGCTAGGGTTTATTGTCCACCATGCGGGATTCTGGTCTTCGTGTCCTCGTTCTGTCCACATCTCCGCCCCCACCCCCGTCCCTTCCTCGGCCTCAGGTTAGCTGTTGCAGGCTCTCTCTCGCGGCCGCCCGCCGCTCCTGCCAGTGCTCTGGCGTCGTCCCGACCGGGGCGGAGCGTCGTGGCTCGCGGGGCCGCCGTAGCTCCTGGGACGCCGCCGTCGACAGGTGTCCGACCGAGCGCCGCCAGCGCCAGGACGGGACGATCTCTGTGCCACTACAGAATAAAAAGAAATATGCTCGCTATGTTTTTTGGGGCAAAAGGGGATAAGTTGACATAACTATTTTTAAAATCTCAATCAAATAGAGTCAAGTCCACTTAACTCATTTTGTTCAATTGATATTTTTAAGACTTTTGAGATAAGTTTACTTACCTCCTTTTGCTGCAAACAAATAATCTTTAAAAAAGGGGTATGTCGACTCATCTCCAATTACCAACCCTTATATCTCCCAACCTTTGGGGTACTTTGCTGTAATATTTTGAGGGTAGAAGCAGCCTATGGTTGACTATATTATGGCATAAAAATCTCATTTTGGGATTAAGTCAACTTAGTCCCTTGTTCCGCTTCACAGCAAATCATTTAATGATTTATTACAGCCATAACTAACAAACTGTTTACCTGACTGTTCCTCAGATTCCACATTAGTAGTTTGTGATGATCCTGGCTTAAAATTCTCTGACCGCGCTTCATCAACTGAAATATTTTCTCCAATTGTTTCACTACCTAAGAAAGAAAAACAATTTAAGTATGGCTGAAATGTTTTGTTAGAGCCATAAATAACAATCTGCTTACCTGGCTGTTCCTTGGACTCCACATTTACGTTAGAAGTTTGTGATGATGGTGACAAAATCTCAGACAGCTGACCATCAACAAGTTCGGAATCTTCTTCTTCATATTGAATATTTGAGCAGGTCAGAGATGTGTTTGATTTTTAATGTCACCGTTTGAAACATGTTGTTTAAGATGCCTGTGCATGTTGGATGTAATACAATAACCAGCACGATTGTAGGTACAGGTCTGATACTTCTTGCAGAATAGAAATGACACTTTTGCAGACATGGTTGATGACTGCTTACTCTCAGAGTTATTACCTGCACAATTTTCAACTAGCTCTACAGTTTTAATTTCTACCTGCAAACGTGGGAGAGCTTTGAGAACCTCCTTTGGAAAGTATTTCTTCGAACAGTAATCATTAATAAGTTTCTTAATTTTAATTATTTCCTTAGGGGTGTCAAAGCAGACACCCGTATCAACAGCCTTTTTCTTTGTCACAGGTTCCTCTGAAGCATGTCCACATGACATAGTTGAATGGCTGCTAGCCATCTTCTTAAGGGGAGACCCTACTGAAAAAACGGTTGGTTTGGTCAAAATTTCACACTTTGAGTTTTTGATGGATTTGGCATCCTTGGACCTTCCTGTAACTAGTTCCGAAAGGATATGGGCCGAACCGAACTCCTTCATGGTCTAAAAGGCGATTTCAGACATGTCTGCAGTCCTATTTTGCGCCTGGGTGACTTTAAGCCTTTTTTCTCAGAACAACATTTTTTCATCTTTAAAACGTCCCATGCGGGGTAATTTAAAAGGGGGTAGATACTAACTTTACCTAATGCCACTTTTGGTTCTGCAAAATTCTGCTTTACGAATTGAGCAATACTTAAGATAAGTTCTCTTTCTCCAGGTTGGAAACAAAAGTGATGCCTATGTTTGACAGGACCTAAATATAGTTGGAGGTCTGCTTCTTCAATTCTGGTGAGTAATCCATCTCCTTTGATGAAATACTCCATGCTGTTAATACTCTCATTTGTAATTTTTTTCAGGGTGTCGTAAGACTTGTACCCACACACATCAAAAATTCGTAGAATGTGGTGATCAATCTGACACTTCATATTTCCCATGAGGTCTTTCCATAGAGGGTTATCATTATGAAATTTGGTCTGAAACAAAAATGGGTTTGTAAATGTGGAATGTTTGATTCAGTTTATATATGAGACTAAAATTGGCACACCACGTAAGGAAATACTGCGTACGTTTCGTGCGTTATCTATGATTCGTGACCGGTGCAAAAAATAACCGTTTAACTCTTATCGCTCTCTTAATTAACCGTTATTTCTTAACTGTTTTTATTTCAGCAGGGATTATTCGTTATGTCTTGTATCCGATATTGTAATACCTTTTGGCCGCTTGTTATTTTTTTTATCGGTAACACATTTACGTAAAATAATTTGGTATTTGAATTAACTACCCAAAAAAAGTAACGCCCGCAGATGTTATCGCTCTAATTAACGTTATCAAAACGGTATTGTTAAGTTAGCACGCCCTGCGCGCGAGTCTCACAGACCGAGTTAAAGTAGCTGCTAAAGCAAAACAGATCGACTCGTGCGTTGGGACGCATTGCGTTGCGCTGCAAGATAAGTTATACCTAACATGACACATCTTGAAAAAATGCGTCCTCGCATTACATTACACCTAACATGACGTTACATTACGGATGGGGGAAAAATAACGAAAATAAACAAATTTTTGGAGGCTCGAACGAAAAAGGGGTTAAGATTGGTTGACAATTGAACAATAATAGCGGTTGTAATAAACGGAAAATAAATAACAGAGGTTTTACAATTTTGTTTGAATTTTCTTTTCCTTTGAACTTATTGGCTGAGCGATAGCGAAGCCTATTACGCCACTGGAGTGCTAAAAAAGTTCAATGTCCGTGTGTCTGTCTGTCTGTCTGTCTGTCTGTGTGTCTGTCCGTCTGTCTGTCTGTCTGTCTGTGTGTCTGTCTGTGTGTCTGTTCGCACGATAACTCGAGAACGAGTCAAGATATCGACCTGAAATTTTTACTGTAGCTTCTTGGCCTAAAAAGCTCGGACGAGTTCAAATATGAACACTCTAGCTTAAAAATTAACCCTGCTAAAAATTGATTTATATTTTTTAAAAAAATTAGATTTTAAATATTACAAAATTTTATGGTGTCCTAAGGGGTATGTCGGCGAGTTGCGACCCTTTGGGCGAAACTTTCGACCGTTTTGCTCTATCTCTTACTGTTTAGCCGCTACAGCGGTAAATGTGGACGAAAAGTCGTCAAAATACATATTGGGTTTCGTTTTCAGGGTAATCTGTCGAGATGCGATCCTTGGGGCAAAAATTTTGTCTGTTTGGCTCTGCGGAGAAGGGTTTTGGGGCTCGGACCCTTCGCGTAAAAATTGGAAAATTGGTTACATAATGAAAAGAGGCGAGCGGGGGTCCAGGGGGCGGCAGCCCCCTGGCTTAAATGAGTAAATCTCAAATCATGCAGGCTCGTAATAAAGAAAAGCGGGGGTCCAGGGGGCGGCAGCCCCCTGGCTTAAATGAGTAAATCTTAAACCATGCAGGCTCGTAATAGCGGGGGTGCAGGGGGCGGCAGCCCCCTGGCTAAAACGAGTAAATCTTAAATCATGCAGGCTCGCCGGCGCCGCAGGCCTAGGTAGATGTACGCAGGCCCGTCACAGCGTAACAGTGTTTCGCGATCTATCGCGAAGCCTGTTACGAGAGACGGTGTCTGGCGTACATCTACCTAGTTTAACTAAATTAATAAGCTTAACTAACTCTCGAGAGGAAAGTAATAGAAGGGGCTACCTGCGTTGCGAATGTTGACAAAAATTAGGAGCCGTAATTGGCTGAGCGATAGCGAAGCCTATTACGCCACTGGAGTGCTAAAAAAGTTCAATGTCCGTGTGTCTGTCTGTGTGTCTGTCTGTCTGTCTGTGTGTCTGTCTGTGTGTCTGTTCACACGATAACTCGAGAACGAGTCAAGATATCGACCTGAAATTTTTACTGTAGCTTCTTGGCCTAAAAAGCTCGGACGAGTTCAAATATGAACACTCTAGCTCAAAAATTAACCCTGCTAAAAATTGATTTATATTTTTTAAAAAAATTGGATTTTAAATATTACAAAATTTTATGGTGTCCTAAGGGGTATCTCGGCGAGTTGCGACCCTTTGTGCGAAAATTTCGACCGTTTTGCTCTATCTCTTACTGTTTAGCCGCTACAGCGGTAAATGTGGACGATAAAGTCGTCAAAATACATGTTGGGTGTCGTTTTCAGGGTAATCTGTCGAGATGCGATCCTTCGGGCAAAAAATTTGTCTGTTTGGCTCTGCGAAGAAGGGTTTTGGGGCTCGGGCCCTTCGCGAAAAAATTGGAAAATTGGTTACATAATGAAAAGAGGCGAGCGGGGGTCCAGGGGGCGGCAGCCCCCTGGCCTATTTTAAATAAAGAAAAGCGGGGGCCCAGGGGGCGGCAGCCCCCTGGCTTAAATGAGTAAATCTCAAATCATGCAGGCTCGTAATAAAGAAAAGCGGGGGTCCAGGGGGCGGCAGCCCCCTGGCTTAAATGAGTAAATCTTAAACCATGCAGGCTCGTAATAAAAAGAAAAAAAGCGGGGGTGCAGGGGGCGGCAGCCCCCTGGCTAAAACGGGTAAATCTTAAATCATGCAGGCTCGCCAGCGCCGCAGGCCTAGGTAGATGTACGCAGGCCCGTCGCAGCGTAACAGTGTTTCGCGATCTATCGCGAAGCCTGTTACGAGAGACGGTGTCTAGCGTACATCTACCTAGTTAAGTAATGATGTAATGCTGTCGTAAGGGGTAGGTGGGCAATGGGCGAGGCCCAGTAGCATTTTGAAAGCCGACAGCAAGCAACCAGCGGCAACCACAGTTAAAAAGTTAAGTGCAAGTAAGTACACCGCACTAAAAGCAGAATTTAGAAAAAGAAAAAAAAACTGTGATTAAAAAATTGAATGGCAAGGCTAAGTTCAAAGAATGTTGGCTTTGGCACCAGTGATAAATAAAACAAGCAGGCCCGCCCTTCCGCCAAACGTCGTTGCCAGCTCCGCTTTGCTACGCAGGCAACTCCGTTCGGCAGGGGGCGTGCCTGCTTGGCCTGCCGGCGGCGTTCGGTCGGGCCTTCGGCCCGACCCCTAAGTCACACAGAACGTCCTCTTAGCATGTAAATGATCGGGCCTGCGGCCCGTAAAGGCATTCTCTTCGGAAAGAGGCAGTTTGTAACGGTGAACCACCGAAACTACAGCCCTCCCTTCTGCTTTGAAAACGTGCCGATAGTGACTAAACGGTCAGTTACTCGGCAAAAAAGGGGAGTCGGAAATCTCGAAAAAATGTCGAAATACGTGAGTTCGGCCTCAGATGGAACGGCCGAACTCGGACTTTATTTGGCAGCAGTTGGCAACACTGAATTACGCTCGTCGAACCAATTTTAATGGTATAGGCGTCGAGGGGAGTCGAAAATTTCAAAAATTGTCGAGATATGTCGAAAATTGTCGAAATATGTAGAAATTCGTAAAAAATGTCGCAAAATCTCGAAATATCTCAAAAATGTTGAGATCTATCGAAAAATATGGATAATGTCGAAAAACATCGAAAAATGAGGGATAATGTCGAAAAATGTCGAAGAACATCAAAAATTGTCAAAAATGTTTACAAATGTCGAAATATGTCGGAATATGTCAAAAATGTCGCAAAATATCAAAAAACATCGAAAATTATCAAAAATTTCAAAAAATATCAAAAATTATCGAAAATTATCGAAAAATATCGAAAATTATCGAAAATGTCGAAAAATATCGAAAATGTCGAATTATATCAAAAAATATCGAAAAACAACGAAAAATGTCGAAAATATCGGAAAATATCGAGAAATGTCGAAAATAATCGAAATGTTTGAGTTTTGACGATTGGCAACACTGGAAATTGAAAAACGGTTGGCACCACTGAATTGCGCTCGAAAAGACGGTTCTAGAGAGGTGCGGGTCGATGGGGTTCGTAAAAGTTAAAAAGTGGGTCAATTTTGGGTGCTTTTTACAGTGTAGTCGCGAGTTGGGTCCTTTTTATCGAAAAACGGTGGGCGCCATCGAACTGGACGCGAAAAGACGCTTCCGGGAAGGTGCAGCTCGATGGAGTTGAGAAAAGTTGAAAACTGGACCAATTACGGGTGCTTTTTACAGTGTAGTCGCGAGCTGGGTCCATTTTTTCGTAAAACGGTGTGCACCATTGAACTAGACGCGAAAAGACGCTTCCGGAGAGGTACGGGTCGACGGGGTTGGAAAAAGTTGAATTATTATTTATTTTTTTTAATTCCGTGAAAACTTTTCTAATTTTTTTCAGTGCCTTAATGAGGGTTGGCAGGATTTGCCGTAGGCGTTTCGTTGTCTAGGAGTAAAACTGTAGACACCCTGAAAATTTCAAGTCTCTAGCTCATCTCCTTCTAGTGGAACAGACAGACAGACAGACACACAGACAGACAGACAGACACGAGGTCGTTTGCATAAGCCCGCTTTTATGCTTTTTCAAAGCAGAAGGGCGGGCTAAAAAAGAAACGGTCTTTTAAGAGTTTGCAAATATAAGAAAAGGGGGAAAAAAAAACTTTTGGCTCTGAAACCACATCTACACACACAAACAAACACTCACACACACACGCACTCACAAAAATATTAACTGAACCACCAGACCCATGTAATATGGCCAATATTAAATGGGAAGGATATTAAGGGAGAGTTAATAAGTGCAAAGTAGCAGTATTGCCAATAAAAAAATAAAACAAGTGCAATAAAAGAGCAATAAACCCAAAATGAAAAATTAAATGAAAAAAATTGTTAAAACTAAACCGTTAAATTATTGGCTGAGCAATCTAATCTAATTTAAATTTAAACTTAATCTAATCAAATTTAATTTAATTAGCGAAGCCACACTGACTGGCGTGCCGTACTCATCCGAACGGCAAGCTTTCCTGGAGTTGACACTACACTGCCGCCAACCCAACGAAATGAAACTAAATTTTGACTTATTGAATTTAGACTGTATTTGAAGTTCATTTATATTATTTTTGATTATTCTTTACAAATTAAACAAGCCGTGTTGAATTTAAGCAGTCAATTTAAACTTATTCGATCGAATCTTGATCTCGTGTTTTGTCGTTGTAATGTTGGTTACGTATGTAGTTTGAGTTAACGTACGCGGGCAAACGCTAATGGATGCCGGCTGCTGTGAACTGATTTGGTAGGTTAGAAATTGGAATTAGAAAGAAAAAAGAATTAATTGTAAAATAATTTGAGTAAATATGACGCGTCGGTGTTTTGTGTGTCGGAAGGAAAAAGGACAGGTTAATTATTTATTCTCGTAAGTGTACTGATGAATGAGTAATTTGTTTTGGTTAGTTTAATCGCTGGATTGAAAATTTGTTATGTGACGTTTTATAATTTGGTGTAGGTTACCGAAACAGCCGGGGACGAGAAAGAAGTGGATCGAATGGATCTGTATTAATCTTAATATTCATGAATCGGCTATAGCGTCCCATGTCCTTCTTTGTTCAGACCATTTTAATTCTGTTAACATAATGAAGAGAAGATTGAAACTTGGTTCTGTGCCCGAACTGTTTGTTGAACCAAACTTTAATAATGTACGTGATTGTATTGGTGGATTGGTGATTATGTATTTATTCTATATTTGTAATTGTTTAAATTTAAAACCATCAGTTTCTAATGTGGCTAAGGCAGAGTATCGACAGTCTTCTTTGATATATCCACATCACGCATGATGTAATCTTGGTGCGAGGGCTGTGACTTTTGTTTTCTGTTGCTCTAGGCTGTTGTAAACATGCATTTATTATTGTCCCTGTCCCGTGTTTATATTTCTCAGACATTGTCAATTTTTAATGTCCCCGAGCCGTGATTATCTCTTATTTCTTTTTGGAAAACGGCTAAAATGTTAGGGGATCGAATAAAGACTGATGACTATTAAGATAGCGGAAAATCTGTCAACCTGTTGTTTTAATCTGGAGGTTAGTAGCAAGCTCTCCTTTCTTGGGAAGCTTTTCTTATAACTATGATATATTGCTTGGACACTTGCTTTGGTAGGTTTGGGGACATCACTGTTAATTTAGGTCTGTATAAAATGCTTTTAATTTCATTCATAATATCATTTTATGACTAATGTGTTTAAAAATAGTAAAATATTTAGATGTGTCACTTTACTTATTTTAGTAAGATATAGACCAAGTGAAGTTAATTGTTACTCTCTACGGTCTTTTCATAGTAGTTCCAAACCTTAAAGTCTAAGGCGAAGGGACTAAATTCTCCGGGGCCAACATGTCACTTGGTGTGGATGTTCGACCCATCATTAGCTTTTAAAAAAAGCATGGTTTGGAATTTTTCTAATATGGCGTATTTCTGCTAGAGTTGAAATGGTGAAATTTTACAACATTTTAACGGGATTTTACTAAATAGAGCCAAGAAAAAATTTTCACGATCCAATCCAACCATGGATCATTTGAATCAGTATAAAAAACTGAATGTAAAACACCATGACTAGAGTTGGTATTGTGTTTCATATAGGATATTAGGTATTACTCATAACTTGAGACGGATTGGTCGAACACCAAACTTTGACCTCCTATAACTCCCAAACCAAAATTTAAAAAAAAATTTCCACTGACATATGGGTCCTTGGGGTGGTCCCAAATGATATTTAACCACTCCCAACTCAATCCGAAAACCATCATTTTTGACCTTGTGGTGATCTGACAGAGAATGACCCTCAAACAAGTGTTTCCTTTTTGGCAAAAGTTGATAAACGGGATGCCCGTACTTTGATTCCACTCATTTAAAAGAATGTGCTGCCCGGAACTACCATCTACTTAGACTCATGGAAAGCCTATGCCACGCTTGGCCTGCACGGGTTTAGGCATCTCCAAGTTAATCATTCTGTCGCTTTCAAGGAAGGCGAAGTTTGCACAAATACTATAGAAGGAATGTGGGCTCTTGTGAAGTGTAGTTTTTCAAGATATAATGAGCAGAAAACTTATGAAGACGAAAGGAGTGATTAAGCCAGATTTTAGCGGGGGTCCAACGGGCGGCAGCCCCCTAGTAATGTTTCAATTTTTTTTTTTTTATGTTTGGTGAAAATTAGAAAATTTGAGGGCGATAGTACACTTTGCCCCATCCGCGGAAGTGTTGTATCGACCTTCCCTCAGCCTGGTATAGCTTTTGAAAAAAAATAATGTGATTTTTGGTAAATTAAGAAAATCTGAGGTCGATAGTACACTTTACCCCATCCGCGGGTGTTGTATCGACCTCCCCTCAGCGGGGGTCCAGGGGGCGGCGGCAGCCCCATGATATAGCTTTTGAAAAAGGAAAAAAAAAAAAATGTGATTTTTGGTAAATTAAGAAAATCTGAGGTCGATAGTGTACTTTGCCCCATCCGCGGAAGTGTTGTGTCGACTTCCCCTCAGCGGGGGTCCAGAGGGCGGCAGCCCCCTGGTAAAGTTAAAAAAAAATTTGTGATGTTTGATAAAAATTAGAAAATTTGAGGTCGATAGTACACTTTGCCGCATCCGCGGAAGTGCAGTATCGACCCCCCTATCGACCTCCCCTCAGCGGGGGTCCAGGGGGCAGTTATGTGATTTTTAGTAAAACTTAGAAAATGAGGTATTTTCCGAATTAGAAGAACAGGAGGAATATTGTCTGCTCTTGGACCATCATAAAGCCTCGACCAATCAGAGAAGTGCTCTCTGGACCGGGCCAGGAGAGAAGCCCTCTGATTTCGGTCGAGGCTTTGTGATGGTCCGTGAGCAGACGATACTTTCCCTGTTCTTCTAATTCGGAAAATACCTCATTGGCAGTCGATAGTACACTTCCCTGGGAAATATTTTAGGTGGCAAAGTGGTCGGTAATATAATGGATTTCGACATTTTAAGTGGCAAGTTACCACTTAAAATGTCGAAATCCCTTCTAGTGCTACTTTGCCACTTAAAATTTTTTCCAGGGTTTGAGTGGCAAGTTGCCACTTAAATGTCGACACCCACTTTACTGCCACCTTGTTATTTAATTTTTTTCTCAGGGTTTACCCCATCCGCGGAAGTGTAGTATCGAAACTCCCTTCCGCGGGGGTCCAGCCGGGGCTGCCGCCCCCTGGTAGCTTAAAAAGAAATTGTGATTTTTGGCAAAAGTTCGAAATCAGAGGTTGATAGTACATTAATGGCTAAAGTTTTGTTAGGTTTGGTTTGCTTAATTGTGCGTAGGCTGGTTTCCCTGGTCAACCATAAACAAGGAGGCCTATAGTAGAATTTAGCCGGACGCTAGCAGCAGAGGTGTGACTGAATTGCAACTCGTTTTCGTTTGAAATAAAGAATTTGTTATGATTAAATTATGTTAAATTAAAATTGTGCGATTACAGCGCGTTCCGCCGGCAAGGCCACTCCCCCCCCCCAATTCCCTGTTGTTTTTTTATTATTATTCCAGTTAAACTGTTCTCCTAATAATACACCAACATAGGTCTTTACCTGAGGTCCAAAATAAGAATTTTTAGAATATCACTGATTGTAAAATTTAAACAGAAATGTTGAAAGTTTTAGGACACAATCCGAGATCAGGACCGGAAATTAAAAAGCTGGGAGCTCTCTAATGATTTTATTATCCGGTTTTGTTTCGGATTTTGTGTTGAAACTTTCAAGATTCTCGTTTACATTTTTGTAACGAATCAGAACCGGAAGACGAAAAGTTAGATGTTTTCTAATAACTTATTGTGTCGTGAAGAATAGCCCGTAGGGCCGGAGCTCAGCCCCAAATCTCCGATTTTTACTAGTTTGTAAAGAATGCACTTAGCACTGAGGATGTGGAGCAGATAACACTTAGTGTTGCCTCGGATTTGTTGCGAACCACGAAGTCGAAGGAGGAGTATCTTTTGGGTGCTGCGGAACGTGTAAAGGCGCGTTGTGAGTCAAGTAAGCGGAGGACGATTGTGGTACCTCACAGACTAGACGCCACAGAGGAAAACATTTTGACACGGGAGTTCCCATGCTATGATCTGAAATTCCTAGGACGTGATGTTCATCCCCATGCATTGTTGGCCGCACAACGTAGTGTGCAGACTGAGTATTTGCTTGACCAGTTGAATTATTCGAGGTGTGGAAAGGTTGTGAAGGATTTTGGGGGAGATTTGGTCGAGGGGGAAATAACCTCGGACTTTGGTGTACACCACTAATTCAACAAATTCAGTCCAATTCAAACAAATTCAAGCCAATTCAACCTAATTCAAATCTAATTTCAATTCAATTCAAGCCAATTCAAGCCAATTTAAGCCAATTCAAACCCAATTCAAGCCAATTCACACACTAATTATAGGTCCAATTCATAGGCAATTCACAGCCAATTCAAGCCAATTCACAGCCAATTCAAGGTAATTCACATCCAATTCACGAAATTTGTACACCTAATTCAGCGGTTATTTCCCCCTCGGATTTGGTTATACATTTAAGCAGGGATCGTTTCGATATCCACTGTTGCGCTCCAATAATGGATGCGCGAGATGGTCAACGAACCTCTAAGAGAATTTTACGCCTTTTGGATATGCTAAGAGATTCAACTATGCCTTGTCGTAAGCGAAATGAAATTTTGGATTTGATTAGCCCTGAGAACTTGTTTAAAGTACATTGTCATAACAAAGGGCAGAACTGCTTTGCACCCGCCGATGCTTTATTGTTAATTCATTCCAGCTATGATAATCAGGGGATCGATTACGCTGACGCCATGGATGCGGCGATCGCTAGTGAGGCCCGGGGCGTCATGCTTTGGGACCCAAAGATCTTGTTTTCTTTTGAGACTAAGGGAACCATTCTTGGGGGTAGGGTGACGTGGGAGAAGGTAAGAATGTTCAAAGGATATAGTAAGTTAGTCAATCAAGATGACAATTTACCAATTGAAGACGTTTATATTCGTTTTGCCTTCAAAAATGATTCTAGTTACTCCTATATGCACCGGTTGATTGATTATTTGGCCATTCCCACCTCAAATATCATCTATTCTCAGAGGGGGAACATGTACTTCGTTGAGCATGATACTTCCGGCGATCGCGCTGGATCATTGTATTTCACAATTGTGAAAAGTTTGGTTAGTGGGGTGCCGCGGAGTAGGGTCACGCACTCCATTTGGTTAGGGATAGAGGACAGTGTCCTTTTGAGCGTGCCCTACGTCGTGGACTCTACAAGGACAACACTGGCGGAGAAGTATCAACTTAGGAGATTTTTTGCAAAGAAAAAATTTGTGAATGAAATTATGTCATACCTTTATTCACTCAACAATCAGAAGTTTTCCCTTGATGTTGCCAGGTTGTACGCTAGGTGTAGGGCGGCCAGGGTTACTACGAATGGAGTAGATATTATTGAAAATAATTCGCTCACGTACCCCGAGCTTTGTGATGCCGTTCTGGCCATCTACATTCAGCTCTTTAGGGATAGGTATGGCCAGGGACAGGTCGTTAAAGATTTCATTAATGCTGAAGACAATGATAGAAAAAATAAAAGTTTAGGTTTTATTGAGGCTTTAAAGAGTTTTTTTTTTTTTTTTTTTTTTTTTTTGGTGATGATTTGATTGGTGATGATTGTGATATTAAATCTATGATAAATTCGAAGGGTGAACTTGTTATTGATCCAAAAGTTAAGGTGTGTAAGCGGGCAATAGGAATTTTTAAAAGATTTTTAGATTTCTTTAGGTTGCCGGAGAGAGTACATTTATTCTCGAGGGCAGGGGTATTCGAATTGAGTGACAAGATTACTTATGAGAGTACGTCGAAAAATGTGAAGATGGAGGCTTTCGGTTTTGAGGAGATTGTCCTGAAGTTGCCCAGCATTAAATTTGTAGAAGATGTTAGGAAGGCCGCCTATATGGAAGACGTTTTTAAGAGGGAGGTTGAAAACCATATTGATGAGTTTATGATGGACAGAGGTCTTCCAACCAAAAAGAGGCAAAGGAAGGAGCACAAAGATAATTCCCTCTTGAGTTTGAAATGCTCCAAAGACGTGCAGTTTGCAGAGAATGAAAGTAAGGACTTCGTGGATAAGTCCCTGGTGCGTCCATCCGCACCTCCAATGAAGCTCACTGAATCTGGTGAAAAGTATTCTGACAGTGAATGCGCTTTGATACCTTATGTGAAGAAAGTATTTATCACATTGCCAGATAGGAAACCATTTGTTCCAGAGCCTAAGTACTTTCGTTGTACGGCTGCAAATCAGGATACTAGAGTTAAACCAGCGAAAGGTGACGGGCTTTGTTTGCTTCACTCTTTTGCGATAGCTGTGGGTTTGAACAGGGATGCGTATCAGATAAGGGAGTATCTTGCCAAATCTCCATTGCGGAGACTTTTGCCCAATTATGTTAATGACCTTGCACGAGAGCTTGATACACCTAGAAGGGAAGACGGTACCTATGAAATGCTTTCTGGGGCAGTGGTACAACTCTTGGCTATTCAGTATGGTGTCGACATCTGTGTTCACACTGTCACCGATGTGACAGATTTGTGTGGAAGGTTTTATTCTGGTTTTGATGAAAAGAGATACATTCATCTAAGATTGGCCAACTATCATTATGAGCCATATGATCTCCCGAAGCCTAAATTGCGAGTTTATAAGAGTGGTGAACCTGTCAATATTGAATATGCCGGCTCCTTAGACATGTTAAGGGAAAATCACAGACTGATATATGAAGTCAGGAGTAGGTTGCCGATGGATGATGCAGCACCGGGGCTTCGTGCTAAAGATCGTTTGGAACCAGATACTGCAATGAAACCATCTGGATATCTTGCTAGGTCCGTGATGAAGATCTCAGAGATAGTGAAATCCCAGAAAATTGACCTTGGTCATTCCGTTCTTGACGTCGGCTGCGCTCCCGGATCTGTTTTGCAGTTTCTCATGAGGTCGGGTGTTGAGAACGTTGTCGGGATAACCCCTCAAAAGTCTGATATTAACTTGGATTTGACGCAGATTCCAATTTTTGAGGGACAAAGATTGACCATAGATTATTACAATGGGACTGGTGATGTCAGAGAAAAGGGGGCGATTGACGAGTTCGTGTCAAGAAATGGCAAGTTTGATACGGTCGTTTGTGACGCGTGTGCCGTTACTGGCTGTAGAGAAGAGCAGCAAGAAGATGTAAACTACGCTATTTGGGATGGTGCGACAGCTCTGGCGCTCGTCGTTTTAAAAACTGGGGGTACATTCATCATTAAATTGTTAGATACTATTCAGGGCCGCACCTGGATGATGATTGAGGAGGTTTGCAAAAACTTCACTGAAGTTTCTTTTGTGAAGCCAATGGCTTCCAGGTCTGCATCCTCCGAAATCTATCTAGTTGCGAGAAACAGAACAAGCGCCCCAATGATGTGTACTAAACAACGACTGTCAGATTTAATGTTTGACAGAGCTGTTGCACAAAAGAGGCAACTCGTTTTCTTAAAGAGATTGCATAATTTTATTCTTGATAAATCGCTGGTTAATGAGTGCAGAGATCGACAATTCATTTTGAGGACATTGCCAGTGGTGCGACAAAATGAAATTTATTATCATTTGCGCACGGTTGTAGTTAACACCACACTTGAGAACCGTGGTGGAAAGATCTGTGTCAGCGCCAAGGGCGGCAGAATGATTGTTGAAAGCAATCATTTGTGTCGTTTACGATTTGTAAAAGGAGATTTATTTGAATCAATCGTCTCCAAAGCGCACTTTGTTTCAGCAGATCTGAAAATGAGCGCTGGTATCGCTCCTGAGTTCGTCAAGCATGTGTCACTCTACTTACCGGATTTGGATGTCCGCGCCGAATTAAGAAAACAAAATCTTGGAATAGGATCTGTAGGGTTGATCACTGTCTCGCCAGCAGTGGCGGCTCCAGACCTGACTCGAGGGGGGGGTCCGATCGGGGTCGGTGTGTGTGTGTGTGTGTGTGTTTTTTTTTGTTTGTTTGTTTGTTTGTTTGTTTGTTTGTGCAGGGTGGCCAAAATTTTTTAATTTCCCCTGATTTCCATCCCACCTCTTTTGAGAAATTCTCTGACTTTGAAGCCCTTCGTATTGGTTCGATTAATTAAACGCGAGCGAAGCGAGCGGAAATTTTTTTGTTTACAAAGCAACAAAAATGGACCATTTTTCGATAAGCTTCTGACTTTTGTGACCGGCAAATCGAAGTGGTTTTGTGAACATCAGGCATATCGATTCGATGAATAAACGCGAGCGAAGCGAGCGGAAATTTTTTTAAATAAAGTGCCAAAATCTGACTAGTTTTTTTGACAAGCCTCACACTTTTGTGACCTCAATCGTAGTGTTTCCGTTTATATCAAGCAATATCATGGGCTCAGTCAAATCTAGAATTTCTTCCCCGAGTTTTTTCAAATTTTCCCTGAGTTTTCACCGATTTTCTAGATCGTTTACAAATTCTCACAGTCTTTCAGGTTTTCAAGGTTTTCCAGAGCTGTGGCAGCGCGCGCGTAGGCCAGTCGTTAGGTCGGATTCTGAGCGCCACACAGTGTCTGTGTCCTTCGCGAATGTAGCTGTAGCGTTGTACTCGATTAAGAAGCTTCTAGCTACCTTAGGTCACTCGAGTATGCTTGCATTTTCAGGCGTTCAGTAGAAGGTGCATTTAATCTCACTGTTAAAAAAATTTCTCTTAAATTTAATAAAAATGTTATGAAGCATTAACACAAACATTGTTTGTAAATTTAATAACAAAAATGTTGTGAAAATTAAGTAATAACAGTTGTGCAATGGAAAGTAATAACAGTTGTTTTGAAAATTCATAACATGGGTTATGAAATGTTGGGTCGTTCTAAAGGCATAAATTTACTGTGGAGTATGCTTTTCTTCATTTTCCCAGTCTTCCTACTACCTATGATACTGATTAGTAATCGCAATTCACACTACCTTACCTGGAGTCGAACCACTGCCCTGCGGGATAGAAGCCCGCGCCGGTATCCACTCGGCCACGGCGCGTCCGTGAGGGGAGCCGCGACAGCTACGGATGTACCTCGTCCGCACGCCCCAGTGACTTACTCGTCCTTTAGTAACACTAGACCGCGTTGTCCCATCTGTTCCCGTGATTTTCTCCCTTTCATTCACTAAATGACTATGACATTTATGTTTCAACGAAACGTTTGTCTTTTGCGAAGATTTTGAATGTTTAACATATATGAAAACTTAGAAGCGCTTCTGAAAATAAGTCATAACGTGTTATAAAAAATAATAAAATTTTGAGGAAACTCACAGCCGTTCTTAAATTTCACAACAGTTCTTAAATCTCACAACCAGTTATGAATTCTCATAACACAGGTTGTGAATTTTCACAACAGGCTTATAAAACCTGAATGTTATTAAAATTAACAACAAAAGTGTACTGAATTTCAATAACATTTTTCAGTTAGTATACCCTGATCCGTTTCCGATTGTAAGCAAGACCGCAGTTTGAGCCTAGAAGCAAAGTACGACGTCGACGCCCTTCGGGCGTCGACATCGTACTTCGGCTTGGCCCGAGGGGGGGGTCGCGACCCCCGAACTGGAGCCGCCAGTGTCTCGCCAGACCTCAGATTCTTCTTTTTAATCACTGAGGGTAGATATTTTGAAAAACCAACAGAGCAAGACTTTAAGACTTGTCTCGTGAATTTCAGTCGACTGATGAAGAATCTGGGTTTGCACGAAGTTGCAATACCGGCTCTAGGTTGTGGTAGGGATAAACTAAATTTCAATTGGGTAATAAAGCAGCTAGAAAGTGAAATGAGAGACTTATGTGTCACCATGTATCTTGAAGCAGATCCTCTCCCTGATATATTGTTGTCCTCAGAGAATATTGAAGATGAAGATTTGAGCGCTACTGAGGATGAGGAGGAAGAAACCTCTGACGTAATCGTAAAGGAAAAATTTTCCATGTTCGAAGAGGATCTGGAAGAAGACTCTTTGTTAAATCTTGTTGACGAAAGTGTTGACATGCGGTCGGAGGGTTGTAGACCAGTAGCCGCTTCTTCTTCAATTGTGGTGGAGGATAACTCAGATATCTTTAGTGATAACGGAGAGGAGGACAACAAAGATCCTACCGTCGTGGACGTCGTTGAAGACAGGTATGATTTGAGGCGCGAGCAACTGAAACCTGTAAATTTGGTTGTCGCTAGATTTGTCGATAAGAGACAGGTTAAGTTCGGCAGCTATTGTCTCAAGGGCTCAGAACTTTGGATCGGTTGCAAGCACATCAAAAAGGGAAAATTTAATCTTTTCTATTCAGCCTCTGATATTTCTGTTTGTAACTTAAAAAAAGGTTTATATGCTTACTATAAATTTGTAAAGAATGACTCGTTTCAACATGTCCAGCTTCCTCAACAAGCTGCGGCTTTTGTGGAGAAAGGAAATTTCCAGGGGGTAGAAACGCACTAGGTGAGAGCGGGGGCAATGCGCGACACCAAGCGGAAAGAGCCTTCTCGCGCTGCTCGACTCGGCGTTCAAACGGGCGCTGGTGACAAGGCCCACTCATCATGTGTTTACTCCTCGCAGTTTTGTCTAGAGTAGCAATGGACCTTTACTACGGAAGCAGCAACAGACTGTGTGTGTTCTGGTGCCATAAGATTTAGACACAGCTCGAAATTTGCTTCAAAATATTAAAATATGATGGCGTCTCGGGCGGTGTCGAGTCGACAGCCCTCGTTGGCGGAGCCGTTTTTTTCCTAAACGGCACAAAGGATCACGGATTCCTTTGATATTATACGGAAGATAACTAAATTGCAAAGAGGATAGACGTTGTGACTCCTTTCAAATAGTGGGCCCCTTTCCACAATAAACTTCTAAGTTTCAACTTTGCTGCCGAGCCCGACTCATCGCCGCTGACGGATATTCTCATACCGACTGGCCGTCTGCTTCTTCTACTGCGCATGCCCGAGGGACGAGATCGTGTGTTTGTTGTGGTTCGCTCAAATTCGCTCGAATATTCCAAGTTTGGCCTGCTACAGGTGAGTGCAAACATTTATTACTGCACGTGAAGTTTTATAGTAGGTTGAATCCAGCACGGCAAGTGTTGAAACAATTTATCGTACACTGAAATGCGCGAAAACCCAGTGTACGTTTCGTAAAGTTGTCGAATTCGATTTGTGGCGTCCTGAGTGTCCCTTAACCTTCTCTCAGTAAATATTTCATTTGAAAACTCTATCTGCGTAGCAGTGGCGCCCATCGCATTTAAAGACGGTGGGGCAACACCACCTACCTACCTACCTTTTCATCCTACCTACCTACCTTATCATCTAAAAAAAAATTGATCCCTTACATTTCGGTGGCACGGCATCCAGCACGCAGTACTGTACGGGGGCGTAATTAGGCGCGTCAAAAGCGAGGGGTGATGTCTGACAAATTGCCTACCTTCCGCGGTAAATGTGCATTTTCATGTTTTGTTTTTACTCAGTTTTTTTTTACCCAGATACCCCTCCCTGTAGAATTTTCCAGACGATTGACGGTTAGTCTAGAACCGAAAACTGACTTAGGAGTCGCCTTGAAAGTTTGTTTTCAAAATATTGAGGATTTGACTATCACTATATACAGATACAGAATGACAAGTCGGGTGCTTCAAGCGATCTGTTCGACAGTGATAGGCACAATCCACAACAGACCTCGATTGTTCCCATCCGCGAGCGAAGCGAGCGCGAAAGAAAAAAATCACGGGACTTCATTTCTAACAACTCCTTTTACGACAGAAAAATCACTTAAAGCGCACCGGCCACCGGCCTCACCAGTATGGTGCTTAATGTTATACAAGATCGCGAGCGAAGCGAGCGAAAAAAATCTGGTACGTGGGGGCAACGAAGAAATTTTCTCCTCAAGACTGAAGAAGGCCCAAGTTCGGTGTTCCAAGTTCCCCTGCAAATTTGGACTTTGTTTCTTGTTTTGCGAGGTTTTCCTTATATTTTAATGATTTTCCTATACACTGTAAAAATTTGTTGTAAAATAACGACCAAAAAAAATTACAGGTTTCGCTGTTAAATCGGTGAACAGATTTTTCCTGTAGTTTGATGAAACATTTTGTGAATTAACAAGAAAAATCACGAAACAACAGATAAAATTTGTAAACTTACGGAATTCTTTTGTAAAGTTACGGAATATTTTTGCAAAGTTACAGAGTTTTTTTGTAAATGAACACGAATAAAAAGTAAATTCGCAGTCAGTTCGTTTAACAAAATTCACAGATATTACCTGTTAATTTACGACATGTTTTTTTTTACAGTGTACGGTGTGAACTCTGACAGAATGTTTCGAGAGAGCAGAAAGAGAAACCACCTGTGCAGCATAGGGATAGACATAATAATAGACTCAAGCAGATTTTCCGGAATTTCTCTGACCACCCTGAATTTCGCCCGCCAAACAGGCGCTCAGTAATGCAAAATTTGCTGCTGTCTGTCAAGCCTGAACAGGAAGAGACAACCAGTGCCGTGCTCGCACCGGCCTCTCGATTAAGAAATAAAATTTAGAACATGGGGGTGTGATAATCTCCTGTTTACAGATTTTCTACTGTTCAAATGTTTTCCTTCTTCCTCCTATCTTTCTTTCTTTCTTTCTCTCTTTCTCTCCTTATTACTTTCTCTTTCCCTTCTCCCTTCTCTTCTTTTCTCCTCTTCTTTCCCGTTACTCCCTCTACCTCCCCTACCTACCTACCTTTTCATGCCCTACCTACCTACCTTATCAAAAAGACGGTGGGGCATTTGCCCCACCGTAACCATATGATGGGCGCCACTGCTGCGTAGGTTAGCGAAACAAACTACGCGCCACAAATTAATTTTCCTTCTTTTCTTTTTATGCGCATGAAGTTTCTGATGTGTACTTTTTTTCTGTATGATTGTTTCAGAATGAGTGACGAAGAAATTTTTGATGATGTTGTGGATGATGCTTTGGATATATTCTTGACGCCAACTCTTCGCCCTAATGAGGATTCTCCTGGAGTGCCCAGTAGAGTAAGCAGTGGCAGTGGCGAACCTAAAACTGCCAGCCCAGCTGTACCTGTCCGTCAGCAGGCCAAGTCCAAGCATCCTGCTGTCATTTTAACTTGTCAGTTTGGTGGGTGCAAGAAAACATATAAAACTCAAAAGGGTTATGATAATCACATCTTTACTCACAAGATATTTGGTAAGTCGCAGTTAAAAATTTTGAAATGCTTTTTATTTATTAGATTTATTTAGATCTGAAACTTTTTTTTTCATTTGCAGAAATAAATTCACGAAGGCCAAATGTGGACAGTTTAAATAAAGCTGCGGATGGCCTGGTAACAAGTATTCTTTTGGAAATAAGTCAGGAAGAATTCTCAACCCAGGAAAAGTCAAGTATTATTGCTGATGTTCTGAAGAATAGAGAGAGTCTGATATCAGAATGGAATGCATTCGTCCAACTTATATCCAAGCCCATCTTAGATGTACTTACTAAGCGCACAAAGTTACTTCCCCACAACCAATATGAGGAGTCTCCCTGTCAACTTAATATGGCATTAAATGACAATGAGTTAGTCTTGAGGTTAAAAGATCAATTTAAAAAGCTTTTGCCTGCACAGGAGCCTGATTTAAAATGTATTGGTTTAATTAATTTTAAACTGTTTACTAGACTAGGAGAGGAGTTTCAAATACTTATTCTTAAGGAGATCCGTCAAAACTCAATTTCTGTGCAGACGTTTCTAAAAGAATCAACCCCATTGACAGGCATAGAAAGGAAATTATTTCGTGATAAAATTTGCTCTGTTGTTAGAATATACTTTTCTAAAGCTGTTACAATACATAATGATGTATGGAACACAAGGTGTGAATGTATAAGGCTCAGGTTCATGACATTCTTGGAAGACATCCGGAAAAGTGACATTGTAAAGAAAATCCTGTGGTTTGAAGGCAAAATAAGTGTTAGTGATACTGTGCTTGACTTTTGTGAAGGACTTGAGTGTGTCATCAACAGATTAAAGAGTGAAATAACAGAACCTGTGACTGCTGACAAAGTAATCAGTACTCTAGTTGTAACTGATAATTTGTTGATTAATATGTGGCATGCACTAACAACAGGATACTTTAGTGAAGTAGATTCTCTACTATTTATGCAAGATTTTGTTACCATAATTATTAATCTTTCGATCCGTCTGGAAGAATCAAGACTTCAACGGGTGGAAGCTGGTGACAAGAGGCTGCAACAATTTGCAACTAGAGATAATTTAAAAAGAAACTAAATAGTTTGTCCTGGTATTACTCTGTGTATTTAGATTGTTATGGAACCAATTCTGTTATGATAATGCAGTGCAAAACTTAATAATTATGTGTGGTTTAGGTTGAACTTCAATAAATAAATATTCATATCACAAGTACCGGTTTTTATTTTGACAATAATACTTCCCATGATAAGAGGAACAGTGAATAACAAATCTATAATACTGAAGGATCTAAAACATAGTTTGAACTTTAAACAATTTATCTACATTTCACAATTGCTTTATAATTTAAAAATAAAACTTAACATAACAGGTAAAGTTACAGAACAGACACAGGCACTTAACATTTTTAATTACATTTTCCGTGGTTTTTTAGGTAGAGGGCTTTCATCGGGTAACCATTCTTGTGTAACTTCTGTGCTCCCTTTGGTAGGGGGTCTTGCTGCATCATCTAACTGATCAATTATAAATATCTTCTGGATTGCTTCTGAGGCAGTTGGATTTCTATTGCCTCCAAATGACATTCTCAGTTTGCCAAAAAATTGTTCAAGCTTGTCTTGATTAAGTTTTCTTGCATCAACATGAGAAACCCCTGCTTCTAGCAAAAATTTCACAATGGCAATAAAACTCAAAGTAGTTGTGTGTAGACTTTCAAAAGTCAGCATACTTATAAACATTTTTTCCCTGCGGTCTTTGGTGTACTTTCCTGGTCTGTTCATAACATCTTTATGCCATTCATTGAAAAAATGTAATACTTTGTCAGTCAATAAAGTAAATCGGGGATCATTTATATCAATGTATGGCTGAAGGTTATCATTCTCCTTTATACGTTTTCCTTTTGGATCACTGTTTCCGTTTAAGCAATCAAACCAATCGTTGACCAATTTAATGAAGGTCTGGACTTCTTCAACACACAAATTTTTTGAAGTCAGTTCCTCTTTGAAATATTCAATAGCTTTTACCATAGAGAGACTCATCACCTGCACAGCAAAAATTACCTTCATACAGCTGTGAGAAGTAAGTTTGATATGGGCTTTTGTAAGCTTTAAATCAAGAAACTTTGAACTTCTTGTCATATAAAAAACATTTTCTATCACAGCCCAAGACATAATTTGCCCATTTTTCCACATCTCCCTAGTTTTCTTGTGACTAAAGGAGTTAGAAAAATTATTTCTGAGAGATTTCACAATGTGAACAGGGTCTGTTATTAAAAACATTGGCCTGTCTTCACCACATGCAATGTTCTGGGTCTTATATATAAACCTGCTTGTAGGATCAAGATTAGTATGCATTTTGAAGAATTTCTTGTTGACAGAAGCACCATCACAAGTCAAACACAAGACTTTCATACCCAGATTCTCCATTCTATACACAATGTCCCAAGTTCTTGTGTAGATTTGTCCAGCAGTGAAATTGCCTCCGGTAGTAAACACACCAACAATAGCTTGCAGTGGATTTGTTATGCCTGAAGCTAAATAAACAAGTAACTTCTTTGCTAATTGTCTACTTGGTTCTGTCTTTTCTGAAATCTCTGCTTCAACAGCTGCTAATTCTTTCTCAACATCAGACAGGTTGACATATCCCACCACTTCTCCTGTGCTTCTTTTCAAAACAATTCCAGAACGGATGTCCACTTCATCAAAAATTAAATAAAAGTATTTGTCACTCTTTTCTTTACATTTCTCTCGGCACTTCGTTGATAACATTTGCATTACTACATCTTGAGGCCCCTCTTTTGCTTCAGTGTAGTGAGAATAATCATACAAAATGCGTTTGGAAGGTAAATTCAAAAAGTTTTGGAAATAATCATAAGCCGAACTAGACAGCATCTGGAGATGAAGTGCCAATCTGATTACAAATGGATTCCATCTCATTTGCTGTGGGTTCTTCTGTTTTGACAAGGATTTTAATTGTTCGGTCCAAAACAATTTTTGAACTGGAGTCATTATTTTTTCATTTTCTCTAAATAATTTGGCAAGGTCAGTTCCAAATTCTGTACTCACCGGAACAGTGCTTTTTTCAATATATGCTCTTAGTTTCTCTTTCATTTTGTATAACTTTTTTAATAATAATCTTTTTTCTTCTTGTGTTTCTCTAAGTCTTTCTTTGGCCTCTTCTCCGGTGAGATATCTATAATTTGTCTTCTTTTTGTCCTTGTCAACATTTAGATTTTCTCTATAATTTCTACACCTTAATAAATTGAAAAGCTTCTTGCATGGTACACATGATCCTGATCCACCTACAAGAAGAGGGCATTCATTGTCTCTGAAGCAGGCAACCTCTTCGTAAAATTCACTCTCAGCAAAACCAATTTTGTCTTCTGCTGCCTTACTCCATAAATTACTATAAAGCCGCACTCCTTTACAAACTTGACAGCTTTCCACAAGATAGCACAGTTTTAGTAAATGTTCACTTAAAAGGGAAATGTCAGTAAAGTCAAGGCAGTCAAGGCCTTCAATTGATTTCCAAATAAAGCAGTCTTGAGGTAATGCTCTATTATGTACAAATATTTTTATGGTCTCTCCAGTCCATATTATACACTTCTGTACACTGACATTTTCACATGGACTTAGAAGTGTCAATCTCAAACATTTCTTGCTTGCATCAATAATCCACCCATCAGGCACAGTGCTTTGAAGATTAGCAAGTAGGCATTCAAATGGATTCTGAAAAACATGGTAAAAATTAGTACTAAGTATTAAAGTAAATGAAAGATATTCGACATTAGTCTTTCAACATTTACCAAGATGTTTCCAAACAATTCCTCTTGTTTTGGTAAAGGGTCCTCATCCCATTCCTCCTGCTAAATAAAAGGAAAATAATTATGAATAAAGATGCAAAGTCAAAAATATAATTCAAGAAAAATGAAAGATTCATTGTTTATATTTTACCTCTTGAATTGTTTCCATAATCATAAAATCAGATTCTAGCTCTTCAAAATCTGGATAGACTATTTGTCCTGACTCGTCCACAAAAAGGAAATCTTCCTCCTCCTCTGCAGGTGATGTCATTAAAAATTCTTGCACTACATCTTTAATGACAATTTCATCAAACGTCTCTGCTGTGTCTTTTATGATATCCGTCGCAGCAAGTGAATCATCTAAAAGACTGCAGTCAGCAACACAAACATCATGTGAGTCAGCTGGGTACGAAAAGTCGGAAACATTTTCAGCATTGTCACAGATCAGTACATCAACAGATGATAATTCTTCAGTATCGTCACCAACACTAAAATTCTGAACAATAAGAAAAAAATTAGATTAGATTTTCCAAAGTGTTGCAATAAATGTTATCTGTGTGTAGTTTTCTCTATATCATAGGGAAACAACTACTACTGTAAAAGACTTACCTCAGTCATGACTGACACCTTTTTCTGACCAGTGCTAGGCAAATTTCCCTCCTGTGCATCATCATTGTTAGTGTCTTCCACAACTACAGTTATTTTCTTTTTCTGAAAGAGAATACAACAATGTTTAAGTACGAAGTCAAACACACTACAATTCATCACTAAATGAAAGAAAAATACCTCAACAGGTGTTGAAATTGCACTTTTGGCTTTGCTCTCTTTTGTCCCCTTCTTCTTACTCTGGACTTGTGCTTTAGCAGAACCCCACCGCTTTCTACGTGAAGCTGCATGAAGAAAGTAAGGTTCAAATTCAACAAACTTGCACAAGCGTAATGACAGACAAATAATAAATACAAACCATCACTGTGCTTAGTCTGTTTATGTTGATTCCGTCCTCTTTCTGACTTGAATGTTTTCCCACATTCATCACAAACCAGATCAGAACCTCCAGCCTCAGCAGTAGAAGATGTGCCAGCAGCATCACCATCTGAATCCTCGTCACTCATTCTGAAACAATCACACAGAAAAAAAGTACACATCAGAAACTTCATGCGCTTAAAAAGAAAAGAAGGAAAATTAATCTGTGGCGCGTAGTTTGTTTCGCTAACCTACGCAGATAGAGTTTTCAAATAAAATATTTACTGAGAGAAGGTTAAGGGACACTCAGGACGCCACAAATCGAATTCGACAACTTTACGAAACGTACACTGGGTTTTCGCGCATTTCAGTGTACGATAAATTGTTTCAACACTTGCCGTGCTGGATTCAACCTACTATAAAACTTCACGTGCAGTAATAAATGTTTGCACTCACCTGTAGCAGGCCAAACTTGGAATATTCGAGCGAATTTGAGCGAACCACAACAAACACACGATCTCGTCCCTCGGGCATGCGCAGTAGAAGAAGCAGACGGCCAGTCGGTATGAGAATATCCGTCAGCGGCGATGAGTCGGGCTCGGCAGCAAAGTTGAAACTTAAAAGTTTATTGTGGAAAAAGGCCCACTATTTGAAAGGAGTCACAACGTCTATCCTCTTTGCAATTTAGTTATCTTCCGTAATATCAAAGGAATCCGTGATCCTTTGTGCCGTTTAGGAAAAAACGGCTCCGCCAACGAGGGCTGTCGACTCGACACCGCCCGAGACGCCATCATATTTTAATATTTTGAAGCAAATTTCGAGCTGTGTCTAAATCTTATGGCACCAGAACACACACAGACTGTTGCTGCTTCCGTAGTAAAGGTCCATTGCTACTCTAGACAAAACTGCGAGGAGTAAACAAATGATGAGTGGGCCTTGTCACCAGCGCCCGTTTGAACGCCGAGTCGAGCGGCGCGAGAAGGCTCTTTCCGCTTGGTGTCGCGCATTGCCCCCGCTCTCACCTAGTGCGTTTCTACCCCCTGGTATTTCAATGACAAGCCCGCAAACCTATGTCTTAGAATTGATCCAAGTAGTCAGGATGTTGATAATGTTTTCCCTGATTATTCCCCATGTAAGAAAGTGGAACTAATTGTTTTGGGAAGGGAAGGTCAAGCGAATGCTGGTATAGTCCTTGATGGTGATGTAAAAATCATTGAGGGAAAAACTGTTGATTTCGTTTATGCTTTTTGCACGGTGAATAGGAAGTTTGATAAACATTCCTTCGCCATGTGTGTTGAAAAAATTGTGAAATTTTATGAAAAGCATCACATTCATGTAGTCATCCTTAAGGAATATCAGCAACTCTTCTTGAATCTAGTTAAAGAACAAGACGTCCCACTTCTATGGCACGTCGTCCACCAAGATCAAGGGGTGGAGATGTTGGGAGATTCTGAAGAGTTTGCTGTTAGAGAGAAGGCAGTGGGCTCAGAAGGCGCCAAAGTTTGAAAGGATATGAGCAGAGTAGTCGCCACGCGACAAGGCTCGCAATAAAGAAAAGCGGGGGTCCAGGGGGCGGCAGCCCCCTGGCTTAAATGAGTAAATCTTAAATCATGCAGGCTCGTAATAAAGAAAAGCGGGGGTCCAGGGGGCGGCGGCCCCCTAGCTTAAATGGGTAAATATTAAATAGCAGAATCGTAATAAAAAAAAATACGATTTCATGAAATCCTGGTAGGCACGAAGTTCGTTTATGTTTTTGTTTCACAAAATACTTCGGTGGATGATGGTTCTTGAAGAAATTTAATTTAAATTTTTTAGCCTAGTGGGTCCTGTTTTTGAATTTGCTTTATCTCAGAGTCACTAGTGCAGCGGGTCACATGCCAAATTCTAGCTTTCTAGCTGAAACGATTTAGAAGTTAGTCTCTCAGTAAAAATTGTCCGATCAATTTGATTTTTGAACTGTAGGCTCGTTGTGCAATGGGCATTCGAGTACTGCTTTTACATTTTTATTTTAACGTGTCGTTCGAAATTTTACTTTTTGAACTACTGTGCATGAGTTGAATCAACAAGTCCCCGGCCCCGCCGGTCCTCCTCCCCTGCGCGCCGCGCCGAGGGGTCGAGCAGCCGCGACAATGGCGACTCGGCTCGGCTCCCCTTTCCACGCTGTTTTCCCGAGACAAGTCGAGTATTACCATAGAAACAGAGATTTTAGATCGAGATTTCTCAAAATTGGCCACCAACTTTGGGCTAGCATTTCAGCAGTGAACTAAGGAGATCGAGTTCTACTTCTCTGCCAAGTCTTATGAAAATCCTATAGAAAAATCAGGATTTAGGTAAGGGGCCGTGCTAATAAAAAAAAAAAATACGATTTCATGAAATCCTGGTAGGCACGAAGTTCGTTTATGTTTTTGTTTCACAAAATACTTCGGTGGATGATGGTTTATGTAGAAATTTAATTAAAAATTTCTAGCCTTATGAATCATGTTATTGAATTTGCATTATCTCAGAGTCACTAGTACAGCGAGTCACATGCCAAATTTTAGATTTCTAGCTCAAACGATTTAGAAGTTAGTCTAGTCTTTCAGCAAAAATTGTCCGATCAGCTTGATTTTTGAACTGTAGGCTCGTTGTGCAATGGGCATTCGAACATTGCTTTAACATTTTTATTCTAACGTGTCGTTCGAAATTTTATTTTTGAACTACCGTCCATGAGTTGAATCAACAGCCCCCTTCCCCTTCCACCCAGCTACGTTTCTCCTCCCGTGCGCGCCGGGCAGGGCAGAGGGGCCGCGCGGGCCGAGGGGCCGAGCGGCCGAGCACCAGCGACAATGCCGATTCGGCTTGGCTCGCCATCGGAACTGGCACTATTCGCAGTCGGCTGGAGGAGGCGTCGCCGCCTTATAGACAGAACGGGGAACGTTTGAGGTGGGAGTGCCCAGACCTCCCTTCTATAGTTCTAGGCTGGGACCTCCACTCAACAAAAGAAGGCTGGGGGAGGCGCCGCCGCCTTAAACAGAACGGAGCGCTTTTGAGGTGGGAGTGCCCAGTCCTATCCCTTTCGTGGTTCTAGGCTGGGCTGGGACCTCGCTCCACTCAACAAAAGAAGGCCGGCTCGGCGGCTCGCTCACGCGTCCTCATCGCGACTTAACTCGCGTCCACTACCGAGAGATGGCGCCACTAGCGCACGAAGCGAATTTAACTATCTATTTTACCCGAACGAAATGTTATACAGCCGAAATGACTGTGAAAACAGGAGTTTGAGACCCACGAAAATCGTTTCCCAAAGAAGTTCAATGGATTCGTAAAATTATTCACGTAAATGTACACCATTTCAAGAATTCTGCTCACCAGATTAAAGTCAAACTTCCCAAACAGTTTTCTGCAGGTGCAAAACCACTGTAAACGCATTTTGTTCGCCATGTCAACATTCCGATAACTTTACACAATGATTTAAAGTCGCGAGGTGGAACCCTCAGCCCCCGGCCGTGGCGGCCATGGTTGAAAGAGGGCCGGCGGGGCCGGCGACACAGCGCCTCACGCGTCCGCCTCAAACCAACCTAGAATATATTTGGCAAGTTTTTAATTTAGTGACGACGTTAAGTTATGTTGCAGGCCTTTAGCACACAGGTATGGGAGGCACTACACATTCACAAGGAACGCAGAGGCAGACTTGGTGAGAGCCAGCCCCCCAGCGGGCCAGCTATCAACAACCCGCCTTGACAACCACTAAATCGAACCACCAGCCAAGAATTAAAGGGTCCTAGTTTCACATTTGCCATACACTTACCATTAAATGAAATAGAAATTAAAAATATTTGGTCAAAACGCTCTGTGAGAGGCCAAATCGTGAATTTTATCCGCCTCATATTTAAGACACAAACATGGCGCCGAGCGGGCCAGCTATAAACAACGCCGCCTTGGTGTCCACTCAAACCAACTCAAAATATATTTTGCTAGTTTTAGATTTAGTAAGCACGTAAAATGATGTTGCAGGCCTTTAGTAAACAATTGTGGAAGCATCCACGCAATACCACGGAACACAAGGGTAGACTTATTTGTATCTTTTAATGAAAACATGAGCTGAGGATTCACTCTGAGGTTGGCGGTATTGTCACAAGCCCCGCCCAAGGCCAAATTACAGTCCCAACCAACAATCAGGAGCCGCGGCGGCCAGCTAGTGGTCACGTTTGAAAGTCTCCTGGTGGTGAACCCTTTTACATGGCGTGAATCTGCAACGATTCTGACGTGACCACTCCTTGCGTTGACACTTTTGGATATCGAGGTACAAAGCAACAGGCGACCGTTTTCATTGGCTGGATTTTCGCGCGAAATAATATTATTGGTCAGAGCCGACTCGGCTCCATGACGAGTCGAGTATTACCATAGAAACGGAGATTTTAGATCGAAATTTCTCAAAATTGGCCACTAAGTTTGGGCTGGCATTTCAGCAGTGAACTAAGGAGATTGAGTTCTACCTCTCTGCCAAGTCTTATGAAAATCGTATAGAAAAATCAGGATTTAGGTAAGGGGCCACACTGATATAATCGGATCCGCCGACAAAACCATAAGGCTACTTCGTGCCTAAAAATACGATTTCAGGAAATCCTGGTAGGCACGAAGTTAATTAATGTTTCTGTTTCACTAAATTCTTCAGTAGAAGATGGTTTATATAGAAATTTTCTTTTAAAATTCTAGCCTTATGGGTCATGTTGCTAAATTTCTTTTATCACTATAGTTCAGTGGGTCACATGCCAAATTTTAGCTTTCTAGCTGAAACGATTTAGAAGTTAGTATCTCAGTAAAAATCGTGCTATCAGCTTGATTTTTGAACTGTAGGCTCGTTGTGCAATTGTCATTCGAACACTGCTTGTACATTTTTATTCTAACATGTCGTTCGAAATTTTATTTTTTGAACTACTGTGCATGAGTAGAATCAACAAGTCCCCGGCCCCGCCGGTCCTCCTCCCCTGCGCGCCGCGCCGAGGGGTCGAGCAGCCTCAACAATGGCGACTCGGCTCGGCTCCCCTTTCCACGTTGTTTTCCCGAGACAAGTCGAGTATTACCATAGAAACGAAGATTTTAGATCGAAATTTCTCAAAATTGGCCACCAACTTTGGGCTGGCATTTCAGCAGTGAACTAAGGAGATTGAGTTCTACCTCTCTGCCAAGTCTTATCAAAATCCTATAGAAAAATCAGGATTTAGGTAAGGGGCCGTGCTAATAAAAAAAATCGGATCCTGAGACAAAACCATAAGGCTACTTCGTGCCTAAAAATCGGATCCTGAGACAAAACCATAAGGCTACTTCGTGCCTAAAAAGTGGGGGTCCAGGGGGCGCAGCCCCCTGGCTAAAACAAGTAAATCTTCAACAATCATGCAGGCTCGCCAGCGCCGCAGGCCTAGGTAGATGTATGCAGGCCCGTCGCAGCGTAACCGTGTTTCGCGAGCTATCGCGAAGCCTGTTACGAGAGACGGTGTCTGGCGTACATCTACCTAGTCTTAATTGGCTGAGCGATAGCGAAGCCTATTACGCCACTGGACTGCTAAAAAAGTTCAATGTCCGTCTGTCTGTCTGTCTGTCTGTCTGTCTGTGTATCTGTTCGCACGATAACTCGAGAACGAGTTAAGATATCGACCTGAAATTTTTACTGTAGCTTCTTGGCCTAAAAATCTCGGACGAGTTCAAATATGAACACTCTAGCTCAAAAATTGACCCTGCTAAAAATTGATTTTAATTTTTTTTTAAAAAATATTTTAAAATTACAAAATTTTATGGTGTCTTAAGGGGTATCTCGGCGAGTTGCGACTCTCCGGGCGAAAATTTCGTCCGTTTTGCTCTATCTCTTACTGTTTAGCCGCTACAGCGGTAAATGTGGACGAAAAGTCGTCAAAATGCATGTTGGATGTCGTTTTCAGGGTAATCTGTCGAGATGCGATCCTTGGGGCAAAAATTTTGTCTGTTTGGCAGCCTCCTTGCCCTTTTTTGAATAAAGAAAAGCGGGGGTCCAGGGGGCGGCAGCCCCCTGGTTTAAATGAGTAAATCTCAAATCATGCAGGCTCGTAATAAAGAAAAGCGGGGGTCCAGGGGGCGGCAGCCCCCTGGCTAAAACGAGTAAATCTTAAATTATGCAGGCTCGACAGCGCCGCAGGCCGAGGTAGATGTACGCAGGCCCGTCGCAGCGTAGCAGTGTTTCGCGATCTATCGCGAAGCCTGTTACGAGAGACGGTGTCTGGCGTACATCTACCTAGTCTAAAGCGCTTGTTTTAGACTTAACAAAATTAAACCTACAATAGTTTGTCGACAATTAACCTAAGTTAGAAGCTTCTAGGGTCGTACTTTTTAGCAGATGATACGAATGTATCAGCCTGCTTGTACTGTCATACAGCGAGCAGCCTGCAGAGAGCAGCGCAGCGAGCAGAGAGCAACCGGCAGAGCGAGCAGCTAGTGTGGCATTATATTTTGGCTGAGCCTCTCTTTCTCAACCTTTAACTTAAATTTAAGCAACGAAGCCTTAGTAGTCCGTGCCCAGAACGAAGTGTGTCTTTGGCAGGGTAGGCAACTTTCTAAAAGTAACTTCCGCTGGGTTTGACACCCGATTTTAGCTGTGTGTTTGATGACTTAACCAACTTTAAACAAACAAAAGAACCTTGTGAAGCGTTTAATGTTTCTTTTAGTGGTAAACTGGCGGTTCTTTGCAATGTATTATAGATTTTTAAATTTGCAACGGTTGGCTACATGCAATGAATAAAGACGGGGTATGGTCTGAAGAAGTGTAATAACAGCATGGGCTAGAAGTAGGCTAGTTTTGAGAAAGAGCATATAGTTTGGGTTTGAGTTAGTTGTTGGTTATATTTATGATGCGGAACAGAGTCCAGCATGGCCCCTGGAATTCAAAAGTACTTGGTGGAGTCTTCACTAAAGGCCGAGCTAGTTACACTCCGCGGTGGTACTGTAAACGTGAATGAGCCATCACATAACCTCATATTGCGTGAACACAAGTTGACTTTTAAAGTAAACGAAACTCAACATAGAGTGGAGGACTGTTAAAGTGACACTCAATCTTTGAAGTACTGCAATGTGAAATTTGTTCCGACTCAAAATCTTTAATCCCTTCCTCTTAAAATCCAAGGAAAGAGATTGTTACTGGGATCCTGTTAGAACCTTCCGTTTCTGTCTTCCAAAGGACTTTTTTGGTGTCTGTTAATAATTTGATATGAAAGAGAAAAGAATGCTATTGACAAGTTTAATAAAATTTTAACATAATTTTAGATCTTCTCTTCACTTAAATCATTTCAACAAGGCATACAATAATGTTGATATGATAAGCCGCATCTTCAAAGATAAATCTAATATTGGATCTAACGGGAGAGAGCCAGATAGCTGATGCTCAATCTTCAGACTGGAATATTTAATTTGATCTACATCTTAATTTTAATCTTTTTGGCCGCACAACACTGTGGGCTTAAAAGGGCGGATCTGTTGAGTTGGTATTCACTGTGTTAGGGATTCAACGTGAGGGAACCAAATAGCTGAGGCTCGATCTTAAGACTGGAATCTTAAATTTGATCTAAATATTCATTTTAATCTTCTTGGCCACACAACACTGTGGCCTTAAAGGGTGGATTTGTTGTGTCGGTATTCACCGTGCTAGGGATTCAACGTGAGGGAGCCAAATAGCTGAGGCTCGATCTTAAGACTGGAATCTTAAATTTGATCTAAATCTTCATTTTAATCTTTTTGGCCACACATCACTGTGGCCTTAAAGGGCGGATTTGTTGTGTCGGTATTCACCGTGTTAGGGATTCAACGTGAGGGAGCAAAATAGCTGAGGCTCGATCTTAAGACTGGAATCTTAAATGTGATCTTTATCTAAATTTAAATCTCTGTGGCCACAAAACACCGCAGTGTCCAGGAATATGAAATTTTGTTCTCTTGTTAAAATTTGACGATGAATTTCTTGCATCAAGGTGAAATATATAAGAATGATGCAAAATCAAAAGGGATTTGAAGTTATTTTATATTGTCGCATCTATTCCTCTTCTATTCAAACCAGATCCATCAACTTTTTACTCGTTCTTTACCGTTTCGCCCCGTTTAATTGTAATGTGTGAGGTACAAAGAACGAGTATTGTGCTTGGTCACACCTAATTTAGAAACATGGATTCATCTCTTTAATCATAGTACACACATCCATGACTATATACTTATTTTAAACGGCATATCGAACTGAATATTTCATAATAGAAGTCTTTTTCAGTTATGAGGAACAAGAAACATTACATTAAATTAAAATTCTAAGTGTTGGCAATAAGGACTTTGGTGCACTTCATCATTATCTTATTCTCTTATGTGTAGTGAATTCAGATGTTGATGGATTCTTAGTTTTAACTCTGTAAAATCCTTCGCATTTTAGAAGAAATGCTCTTTTGCTGTTAAAGACATTCTCAAAATATTACAGAAAAACAATTAGAGGGTTGCGGTATGAATCAGGGAACGACCGCGGAATCGCCATCGCCGCGCCGGTAGGTTAGGTTAGGGGGCTTATATGCGGGGGAGGCTTACATTCAGACCATTACGGTAGATACTGCACATAAGAAAACCTTCAACTGAAAATGATACGTACCAAATTATTAACACCTTTTCATACCTAATTATTCTTTATGCTTATTAAAATGAATCCAAGTCTCTAAATTAAGTGACACCACAGCCATATTCTTGATTTTTATCCCCTACTTTTGGTAAAGAACGAGTTAAATGTTTATATACCAAAGCACTTTGGTATATACTTGGCTTCTTGTTTCTTTATAAAAAAAAAATAATAAAAAAAATAAATTAATGTCAAATATATGATAATTTTTTATTTATTTTTTTGCTTAAAAGTGGGATCTTTGGCTCAGCCTTAAGCTTAGGCTTTACCTAGTATATACAGGGGGGAAATGTCTGCGCGCGCCCCGAGCCCCGCGCGCACTGTTCCTCGCCCCGACAACTCCACGCCACCTCTCAGGCCGCCGGGCGGCCGGGACCGGGCCGCGGCCGGTGCCCCCTCCCACCCCGCGCCTCCCCCCTCCCGGCCCAGCGCGACAGCGCTCCGCTTCTCTGCGGCGGCGACGCGTATAGATATCTACCATACGTATCATCTGCTTTCAAGTTCCGGTCCTCCGGAACTTTTGGTCATGGTCGCGTGGTCTGTTTTTTTTTTTTTATTACATAGTAATGGGTGACCCCTGCCACGCTTGTCCGACGGAGGGGAGGAAAAAACTACGAAAACCTTTTGTGCACATATAGTAACTTCGAATTTGTAGGAATTTTTTTTTTTTTGTTTAAACAAAGAAAAGACAAAATTGACAAATCGACCCCTGCGACGTCCTGATTCATGTACGTACGTATATTTGTTGTTGACTTGAGTGGCGCGCACTTGACGGCGGGGAGGGAAAATGCATAAACCTGAGGCACCATTTATTAATACAATACGTGGCGCGTTTGTTCTGCTGACGTATTTTTAGGCCTTTACATGCAACAAATAATTGCAGGATGCGTGTGCTCAACTGCTTATTGCGCATTTTTTTTTTTTTCAAAGCTCAATTTATTTCTTTTAACACGCGTGGAGCTACTTTTATACTCACGTTCATTTTTTTTTTAACACACGTGTATTCAAAATTGTTGCCATTTCACATGGAATGGTTGGTATTTTGAGTCCAAGTAGGCAAGGTTAAAGTGAAGGCTATTTCACGTGCTGCCACCACGCAAACGCTGGGTATCTTAACTATGCTACTTATACGGGAAAAACATTCAGCACTGTATAGATTTTAAAAGTTGTAGACGTTTACCGCAGATAATAAAAAAAGACAACAAAAAAAAGGAAAAACACGTAACTGCCAGGGTAGAAATGAATTTGACCAAATTTTGTGTCTTATGATAGAGAAGAAAAAAAAAGGGTGGAAATTGATTGAAAATGTGCCTCTGAAAATGTTCCCATCGCGCGTGCTGCCACCACGCGAGACGGTCTGTTATGAGAGGACCTAGAGCATTACTATAGAATTTAGCATTAGATTTATCTCCTTGAATTTTGAGAACATGGAATTGAATGAATTGCTGTCATTGTATAATAAATTGATAAAATCGTCATTAATCATCTGGTCGAGACTGTCACTGACATCATGGAAATCAATCTCAATATTAGAGCCGAAAAGGAGATGAACTAAATCTACCTTCTTTTGTAAAAGAAAAACGACACATCTTAACTCGTCGAGTGTCAAATTTGTATGAACGTCTCTTAAGCTGGTTGAACATAGCCATTTGTCAAAATTCGTTAAGGACATATTTTTGCTGAGGTAAAGTTTACAATGATTAGGATCTGGGAGAGGACTTCTGTTAACAAACTGCCCACCTGTTCTGGATTTTCCACTAAATCTGCAGTTGTGAGTGATACCACAAAAGTCTAATTTACACTGAGGGAATTCACTGAATAGTTCGCACCGCTCCTTAACCGGAGGGTCACGGCCGAGGTCACGCGGCTGGCTAGAGACACGAGCTGGGCGTGTCTGGATGTGTCGTCTCTTGAGGTCGTCGTCCTGGCTGCTCCCCGATGTGTCTACAGGGCTGGATGGGCTGGGGAGACGTCCTGAAGTACCGCGCCGCCGCCGCCGGGGTAGTCTCTTTATCCCGGGTGACATGATGTTATGGACCAGTGCCGACGGGGTCGTGCTGGGCACGCCGCCAAGGCAGAGCTGAGTTGGTGCGCCTAACGCCTTCCAGCCTGCAGCTCCCGGGCCCCCGCCACTCCTCGCGATGCGACTTGGGCTGGGGCCGTCTGGATTTCCCTCGATGATCAAGCGCGGTACAGGACGCTGCGCCCTCTCTGGGCTGCTTCTTGCCTTCCGGCTTACGCGGCCGAAGCCGCTGCAAGGGTTTAGTGCAGCCGCGGGGGCTGAAAGGTTGGCGGTGGCGCTGGGGGCGGGGGTGCCCCCTGTCGGCGTCAGCACTCTTGAGGCGGGCCGCTGGGCGCGCCGTTGCGGCTCTGCGGCCGCCCGTGATGACGTTGCGTGACGTGTACTGTCCATATGGTAGGAGTCCCTGGTGATTGTCAATCTTGGTTTCTCTGATTCGCTTGAAAAAACTGACATTTTGATGGGATGGGGGTGGTGGGTTGTTTTCCCGAAGAGTTGTGTCTCGCCGCTCTTGCTGGTTACTTGGATCTGCTTGCCGAAGAGGTGGGCGGCTACGTGAAGTGCCACTAGCCAACTGCACTGACCAGCGGCCAGCCTCTCGGCGCTTGTCGCGGCTAGTTCTTCTCCATTAGGCAGGTCTCTCCAAGAGGGGTAAAGAATACGCCAATTTTCCTTTATGTTAGCGGCAAGGGACTTGCGGAGGAGACGGTGATGAGTCTCACTCCCAAATATTGACTTGCTGAGAGTTTTGAAAGCCATTGTGCTGGTGCGGTGGTTCTTGATGTGGTGCACTGCACTGGTAGTTGCTGTGGCTCGTACCATATGGTGCACTGAGACGTTGCACTTAAAGATGAAGTTGCTGTGAGAGGCTCCTGAAGTTCTTAGGCGTCGGTGGTTCTTCTTAGGCTGGTTGCAGGTTCTTTAGTGGTCGATGCACCATGTTAGCAGATGGAAATAAGGTTGGTTCTTCTTGGTTCAGTGGTGATACTTAGTTTAACTTCACTGGTTTATTGGCGGTAAGGTGGCGAGTACACGGGTGACCGCAGGCACGGACTGGCCCGGTCGGTGGGTCGGTGAAACCGACCGGGCCCCCTGAAAAGGTATCAATCCGGGCCCCTCGTTTGGATTTTGCCTTACTTTGCCCCTGTTCGTAGGCAAAGTCCCGACCAGGCCATTAGCACCCAGTCCGTGCCTAGGTGACCGTCTTAGGTGGCGGCTGGTTAGTGACTGAAGTACTCGGGCAGCGCGCCGCGATGCGTGCGACGCGCGAGTCTCACTGACCGAGTTAAAGTAGCTGCTTAAGTAAAACCGATCGACTCGTGCGTTGGGGCAACTCGGTAAAGTAGGCCAAGCCCAGACGGATTCTAAGAAAACCAATCGTATAGGTCATTAGTATACGATTAGTAGAAATAAAGTATACACCAAAGTTTTCCTCTAACTTATAGCCGCCACCACTTTTTTAAAAACGAGTTTGGGGCGGCCAGCTTCGCTCGAAGTTGGCCCGACCCAATTTCTCTGGGAGAAACCGCAGCGGTCCGAAAATACCTACACCTTATTTTTTTTCGTTAGTAGATAATAGTAGACATAAAAAGGGATCAATGACTCAATCCGATCAGGCATAAACATGTCAGGAAAGTACAATTAGTGGCGGCTAGGTTCGCAACATTTAACAGAAGAGCCTGTTTTCGCCATTTACACGCCAAACTCACTTTATTGAATTAGAAGACAATAGTAGACATGTTTTCATTCATTCTTCTATATGCACATACTGTGCGAAAGAGTTGAAATACTGTGGTGGCGGCCAGGTTCGCAAATTTTTGCAAAGGACTGAATTTGCACAAAAAACACGAGAAACTCACTGTACTCTATTAGTAGACAATAGTAGACATGTTTGCTTTTGTCCTACTACACGCACATACCGTGCGAAAAAAATTAAGTACTGTGGTGGTGGCCAGGTTCGCAAATTTTTGCAAAGGACTGAATTTGCACAAAAAACGCAAGAAACTCACTTTACTGAATGAGTAGACGATAGTATACATGTTTCCTGTTAACCTACTTCATGCACATACTGTGCGAAAAATATGAAATACTGTGGTGGCGGCCAGGATCGCAAATTTTAAGATACGAGTGAATTTGCACAAAAAACACGAGAAACTCACTTTACTGAAATAGTAGACATAATTAGACATAATTTCATTTAACCTACTCCATGCAAATACTGTGCGAAAGAATTAAAGTACTGTGGTGGCGGCCAGGTTCGCAACTTTTCGCATAGAAGTAAATTTGTACAAAAGACACGAGAAACTCACTTTACTGAATGAGTAGGCATAAGTAGACATGTTTCCTGTTAACCTACTTCATGCACATACTGTGCGAAAAATATGAAATTCTGTGGTGGCGGCCAGGTTCGCAACTTTTCGCATAGAAGTAAATTTGCGCAAAAGACACGAGGAACTCACTTTAATGAATGAGTAGACAAAAGTAGACATGTTTGCTTTCATCCCATTACATGCACATACCGTGCGAAAAAAATGAAGTACTGTGGTGGCGGCCAGGTTCGCAGACTTTAGCAAAGGAGTGAATTTGCACGAGAAACACGAGAAACTCACTTTACTGAATGAGTAGACATAAGTAGAAATGTTTGCTTTCATCCTACTACATGCACATTCCGTGCGAAAAATACTAAGTACTGTGGTGGCGGCCAGGTTCGCAACTTTTCGCATAGAAGTAAATTTGTACAAAAGACACGAGAAACTCACTTTACTGAATGAGTAGACGATAGTATACATGTTTCCTGTTAACCTACTTCATGCACATACTGTGCGAAAAATATGAAATTCTGTGCTGGCGGCCAGGTTCGCAACTTTTCGCATAGAAGTAAATTTGCACAAAAAACACGAGGAACTCACTGTACTGTATTAGTAGACAATAGTAGACATGTTTGCTTTTGTCCTACTACACGCACATACCGTGCGAAAAAAATGAAGTAATGTGGTGGCGGCCAGGTTCGCAACTTTTCGCATAGAAGTAAATTTGCACAAAAAACACGAGGAACTCACTGTACTGTATCAGTAGACAATAGTAGACATGTTTGCTTTTGTCCTACTACATGCACATACCGTGCGAAAAAAATGAAGTACTGTGGTGGCGGCCAGGTTCGCAAATTTTTGCAAAGGACTGAATTTGCACAAAAAACGCAAGAAACTCACTTTACTGAATGAGTAGACGATAGTATACATGTTTCCTGTTAACCTACTTCATGCACATACTGTGCGAAAAATATGAAATACTGTGGTGGCGGCCAGGATCGCAAATTTTAAGATACGAGTGAATTTGCACAAAAAACACGAGAAACTCACTTTACTGAAATAGTAGACATAAGTAGACATAATTTCATTTAACCTACTCCATGCAAATACTGTGCGAAAGAATTTAAGTACTGTGGTGGCGGCCAGGTTCGCAACTTTTCGCATAGAAGTAAATTTGTACAAAAGACACGAGAAACTCACTTTACTGAATGAGTAGGCATAAGTAGACATGTTTCCTGTTAACCTACTTCATGCACATACTGTGCGAAAAATATGAAATTCTGTGGTGGCGGCTAGGTTCGCAACTTTTCGCATAGAAGTAAATTTGCACAAAAATCACGAGGAACTCACTGTACTGTATTAGTAGACAGTAGTAGACATGTTTGCTTTTGTCCTACTACACGCACATACCGTGCGAAAAAAATGAAGTACTGTAGTGGCGGCCAGGTTCGCAAATTTTTGCAAAGGACTGAATTTGCACAAAAAACGCAAGAAACTCACTTTACTGAATGAGTAGACGATAGTCTACATGTTTCCTGTTAACCTACTTCATGCACATACTGTGCGAAAAATATGAAATACTGTGGTGGCGGCCAGGTTCGCAACTTTTCGCATAGAAGTAAATTTGCACAAAAAACACGAGGAACTCACTGTACTGTATTAGTAGACAATAGTAGACATGTTTGCTTTTGTCCTACTACACGCACATACCGTGCGAAAAAAATGAAGTACTGTGGTGGCGGCCAGGTTCGCAGACTTTAGCAAAGGAGTGAATTTGCACGAGAAACACGAGAAACTCACTTTACTGAATGAGTAGACATAAGTAGAAATGTTTGCTTTCATCCTACTACATGCACATTCCGTGCGAAAAATACTAAGTACTGTGGTGGCGGCCAGGTTCGCAACTTTTCGCATAGAAGTAAATTTGTACAAAAGACACGAGAAACTCACTTTACTGAATGAGTAGACGATAGTATACATGTTTCCTGTTAACCTACTTCATGCACATACTGTGCGAAAAATATGAAATTCTGTGCTGGCGGCCAGGTTCGCAACTTTTCGCATAGAAGTAAATTTGCACAAAAAACACGAGGAACTCACTGTACTGTATTAGTAGACAATAGTAGACATGTTTGCTTTTGTCCTACTACACGCACATACCGTGCGAAAAAAATGAAGTACTGTGGTGGCGGCCAGGTTCGCAACTTTTCGCATAGAAGTAAATTTGCACAAAAAACACGAGGAACTCACTGTACTGTATCAGTAGACAATAGTAGACATGTTTGCTTTTGTCCTACTACATGCACATACCGTGCGAAAAAAATGAAGTACTGTGGTGGCGGCCAGGTTCGCAAATTTTTGCAAAGGACTGAATTTGCACAAAAAACGCAAGAAACTCACTTTACTGAATGAGTAGACGATAGTATACATGTTTCCTGTTAACCTACTTCATGCACATACTGTGCGAAAAATATGAAATACTGTGGTGGCGGCCAGGATCGCAAATTTTAAGATACGAGTGAATTTGCACAAAAAACACGAGAAACTCACTTTACTGAAATAGTAGACATAAGTAGACATAATTTCATTTAACCTACTCCATGCAAATACTGTGCGAAAGAATTTAAGTACTGTGGTGGCGGCCAGGTTCGCAACTTTTCGCATAGAAGTAAATTTGTACAAAAGACACGAGAAACTCACTTTACTGAATGAGTAGGCATAAGTAGACATGTTTCCTGTTAACCTACTTCATGCACATACTGTGCGAAAAATATGAAATTCTGTGGTGGCGGCTAGGTTCGCAACTTTTCGCATAGAAGTAAATTTGCACAAAAATCACGAGGAACTCACTGTACTGTATTAGTAGACAGTAGTAGACATGTTTGCTTTTGTCCTACTACACGCACATACCGTGCGAAAAAAATGAAGTACTGTGGTGGCGGCCAGGTTCGCAAATTTTTGCAAAGGACTGAATTTGCACAAAAAACGCAAGAAACTCACTTTACTGAATGAGTAGACGATAGTATACATGTTTCCTGTTAACCTACTTCATGCACATACTGCGCGAAAAATATGAAATACTGTGGTGGCGGCCAGGTTCGCAACTTTTCGCATAGAAGTAAATTTGCACAAAAAACACGAGGAACTCACTCTACTGTATTAGTAGACAATAGTAGACATGTTTGCTTTTGTCCTACTACACGCACATACCGTGCGAAAAAAATGAAGTACTGTGGTGGCGGCCAGGTTCGCAAATTTTAGCAAAGGACTGAATTTGCACAAAAAACACGAGAAACTCACTTTACTGAATGAGTAGACGATAGTATACATGTTTCCTGTTAACCTACTTCATGCACATACTGTGCGAAAGAATTGAAATACTGTGGTGGCGGCCAGGTTCGCAACTTTTCGCATTGAAGTCAATTTGCACAAGGTTTAAAAACCTTGCAGTGTGCACATTATTAACACATTTATTATATAATATGAGTAATAGAAGGCTCAATAGAGCAACAATTCCAATAAACATTAATCCATAGTTCAATATTCAATAAACAATAATCTCAAAGCTTCAAATGAAGAACTAATGAGAAGAGAAGGATTAAAAGAACAATACATATGTACCCTCAGACAACAAGCAAAACGCCTCCGGCGTATACTGTGCTAGAGGGGCAACAAACAAAGAAAACCCACTGCCCCGTGCCCCGTGGGGATAGGCCACCACCCTTGCTCGGCGCGCGGCGCCGGGTTGGTAGGCCACCAGTCTACTCTCCCGTGACCGCTGCAGCCGGACACACGACGCTTGAGGGCCTCGCGGCAGTCTGAGTTAAACACGATCCATGAGACACTTCGGTTCTCCCCCATCACGCCCGGGCGCCGCGGCCACGGTCGGGAGACAGATCACAACCTATCAAAAGGCAAAACCAAACTACTCTACCATCCTCATTTCCAATTTGGTGCACGGGCGAGAGAGACAGCTTCTTACTGTGATTTCGATGGCGTTGAGTCGGGGTCCGGCCTGAAGGCGCGGTCCCCGCGCTGGCGGGGTGCGGCACGGCGTCATCGCCGCACAGTGGGACAGAATCCCGAAAAAAGTGACAAAAATAATTTTCAATAGATCTTTCTGTTGGATTATGGTGCTATTACTATCTTAAGGGTTTACGAACATGCGCTTTCCGATTTTGAAGTCAATTTTGAGGTGACAGGTGCGGATCCAGGTAAAAAAGGGGGGTAAAATTTAAAATTTCAAGATAAAATTCTCAATTTCTGGCCTTAGAACCAAAAATTGGCCCTCTTTTCATATCTGAAGTCCGTTTTGATATGCAATGGCTAGATTTGATATAAAAAATTGCTAAAATCTGCTAATTGTATCAAAAGACAAAAGAACAGCCTTTTGTTTTTTGCAGATTTACGGTTACTTTCTGGTCTTTTGCGGAATACTATAGTTATCGGATTTGCGCTTTCTGTTTTTGAAGTAAATAATTTTGAGGTGAAAGGTGCGGATCCAGGTAAAAAGGGGCCACCATGACGAGAGCTGGCCGGCCCGCCGCACCCGCCTGGGTAGATTGTTACCGCCGCCAGCGGCCTGTTCGCATGTTTACGCAAAAGGGGTCGATTGGGTATCATAGAGTAGGTCGTCCCCTACAGTTTGGTACCAGGAAGACCGCATGAAACCACAGGAATCGAACTGTAGCCCAAAAAAACGATTTGACTGAGATGAGTGACAAGGTTATGGAAGTACACTATTTTACGGTGCTTGGAAGTAAAAGAGGGGGGTCTAAGTGCAAGGAATATGTAGAGCAGGGTCCAATTTTTCAATTTATGCGCACATGCACCAAATAACTTCGCCCGGAGGCTCACAGAAATTGTTTGAAATCGGAACAGAAAAGGCGCGCTGACGTGGGCGCTCCAAGCGGCAACTTCCGGAGCTTCCCTAGGGAAGGGCGACCATCACAAAAAATTTTGGAGACTGATTTCTGATAGTTCAGACATTGGTCTATCCGACTGTGATGTCGAAATCGCTCTGCTGCACTGTTCAAAAATTTGATTTTTGTCACTTTTTTCGGGATTCTGTCCCACTGTGCGCCGGCCCGGGACGGCTGCACGTGCACGTGTTGGGCTTAGCCCGACATGACGCCACACAGACAGGGTGAAATTGCCCACATCAAGCTCGACGAGCTGGGCCGCGGGCGGCACAAGCTATTGCCCACAGGCCGAAGCTAGAGACACAAAAATCGTCCAAGATTAGGCGGGGCAAAACATTACCTGCCCGTACACAACACCTGAAATAGCAAGAGTAAACGAGTACACACAAGCTGCGAATGGCGGACACACTCAACGTACCGTTGGACAAGTCGATGCGGCGAGAGGCGGACTTACCGGTTAAAGGGAGTTAGGGCGCACGTCAAAGATGTACCCGGGTGTTGGAAAACACGTAAGGCGTGCTCACACTCTGCAGAGGCGAGCTTCTCCAGCAGGCCGTCCTCCTTCGTCAGCTGACTCAGGAGTGACAGCCTCTCCACACCGGCCGCCGGCAGGGCGCAGAGGGGACAGAGCCGGACAGCCGCAGCTGGCAGGCCAGCTAGAACCCGGGAACTCTCAGAGCGGTCGACGCGGGGTATAGGGTATTCCACTGGAACGAAACCGGAACCTAGATAAGAAAAGCACGACCGACAGATCTGTTTCCTCCTGGGCCCTGATTGGTCAACGGTGACGTCACTGTAGCGACAAGCCAATGAGCGCGAAGGAGGAAACGGAGCCGACGGTCGTGCTTTTCTTCTTTAGGTTCCGGTTTCGTTCCAGCGGAATACCCTATTGCGGAGGCACTTCCCCATCGCCTAACGGCGCCCCCACAAAGGCCGTTACCGAGGCGGAACGCCTGCGACAATATGGATAGGCCAACCCGCCAGGCACTCGTGTTAAGTTAGCGGTCTACCTGGAGAGCACAAGCGCAGGGGGAAGCAGGAATTAAATTCCTGGTAACCAAAATTTCGTACCGTCACCACCCAGTGAGTTGATTGTGAGGGCACCTTAACTGCCCTATACACCCTGACCGGGCAGGGCTTGCGTATAATCACGTAAGTGAATTTTTGCCATTTGCCCGCCCGGCAAGCCAAACGAGAGCCTAACCTGACACTGTCAGGCCCTCCCTAATGTCTACTATTATCTCCTGATTCAGTAAATGGAGTGACTTGTGTTTCTGGTGCAAATTCACTCCTTTGTTAAAAGCTGCAAACCTGGCCACCACCACAGTACATTAATTACATCGCACGGTATGTGCATTGCATGAAGAAGATGAAAGTAAACATGTGTACTATTGTCTACTAATTCAGTACAGTGAGTTTCTCGTGTTTTGTTTATGCAAATTTACTCTTTTGCTAAATATTGCGAACCTGGCCGCCACCACAGTATTTCATATTCTTCGCACAGTATGTGCATGAAGTAGGTTAAATGGAAACATGTATACTATTGTCTACTAATTCAGTACAGTGAGTTTATCGTATTTTTTGTGCAAATTCACTCCTTCGCTAAAGTTTCCGAACCTGGCCGCCACCACTGTATTTCATATTTTTCGCACAGTACGTGCATACAGAAAGATGAATGCAAACATGTATACTTATGTCTACTCATTCAGTAAGGTGAGTTCCATGTGTTTCTAGTATAAATTAGCTACTGTGCTAAAATTTGCGAACCTGGCCGCCACCACAGTACTTTATTTTTTTCGCACGGTATGTGCATGTCGTAGGACGAAAGCAAACATGTCTACTATTTTCTACTAATACAGTACAGTGAGTTTCTCGTGTTTTTTGTGCAAATTCAGTCCTTTGCTAAAACTTGCGAACCTGGCCGCCACCACAGTACTTCATTTTTTTCGCACGGTATGTGCAAGTAGTGGGATGAAAGCAAACGTGTCTACTTATGTCTACTCATTCAGTAAAGTGAGTTCCTCGTGTTTTTTGTGCAAATTTACTTCTATGCGAAAAGTTGCGAACCTGGCCCCACCACAGTATTTTATATTTTTCGCACAGTATGTGCATGAAGTAGGTTAACAGTAAACATGTATACTATCGTCTACTCATTCAGTAAAGTGAGTTTCTCGTGTTTTTTGTGCAAATTCACTCCTTCGCAAAAGTTTGCGAACCTGGCAGCCACCACAGATAGTATTTTTCGCACGGTATGTGCATGTAGTGGGATGAAAGCAAACATGTCTACTTTATGTCTACTCATTCAGAAAAGTGAGTTTCTCGTGTTTTTTGTGCAAATTTACTTCTATGCGAAAAGTTGCGAACCTGGCCGCCACCACAGTATTTCAACTCTTTCGCACAGTATGTGCATATAGAAGAATGAATGAAAACATGTCTACTATTGTCTACTAATTCAGTAAAGTGAGTTTCTTGTGTTTCTCGTGCAAATTCACTGCTTTGCTAAAGGCTGCGAACCTGACCGCCACCACAGTACTTCATTTTTTTCACACGGTACACTGAAAAAAAAAGTTGTTGGAAAACAGTGAATTTGTTGTTAATTTTTTAAGTGACGTTTATTGTTGAAAAACAACAATGTTAATTATGTAACAACAAGTATCGTTGAAGGGTAAATATTTTTCTCAAGGTATACATTAGACATTTAGAGTCGCAGAACTATTTAAAATATAGTTGTTTTCATGTTTTCTCCAGTTACCCAACAACCAGTGTTGTTAATTAACAATAACAGTCGGTTAAAAAATTAACAACAATATGTTGTTAACCAACAACATTATTTTTTACAGTGTATGTGCATGTAGTGGGATAAAAGCAAACATGTCTACTTATGTCTTCTCATTCAGTAAAGTGAGTTTCTCTTGTTTTTTGTGCAAATTTACTTCTACGCGAAAAGTTGCGAACCTGGCCGCCACCTCAGTATTTCAACTCTTTCGCATAGTATTTGCATGGAGTAGGTTAAATGAAATTTTGTCTACTTATGTCTACTATTTCAGTAAAGTGAGTTTCTCGTGTTTTTTGTGCAAATTCACTCCTTCGCAAAAGTTTGCGAACCTGGCAGCCACCACAGATAGTATTTTTCGCACGGTATGTGCATGTAGTGGGATGAAAGCAAACATGTCTACTTTATGTCTACTCATTCAGAAAAGTGAGTTTCTCGTGTTTTTTGTGCAAATTTACTTCTATGCGAAAAGTTGCGAACCTGGCCGCCACCACAGTATTTCAACTCTTTCGCACAGTATGTGCATATAGAAGAATGAATGAAAACATGTCTACTATTGTCTACTAATTCAGTAAAGTGAGTTTCTTGTGTTTCTCGTGCAAATTCACTGCTTTGCTAAAGGCTGCGAACCTGACCGCCACCACAGTACTTCATTTTTTTCACACGGTACACTGTAAAAAAAAGTTGTTGGAAAACAGTGAATTTGTTGTTAATTTTTTAAGTGACGTTTATTGTTGAAAAACAACAATGTTAATTATGTGACAACAAGTATCGTTGAAGGGTAAATATTTTTCTCAAGGTATACATTAGACATTTAGAGTCGCAGAACTATTTAAAATATAGTTGTTTTCATGTTTTCTCCAGTTACCCAACAACCAGTGTTGTTAATTAACAATAACAGTCGGTTAAAAAATTAACAACAATATGTTGTTAACCAACAACATTATTTTTTACAGTGTATGTGCATGTAGTGGGATAAAAGCAAACATGTCTACTTATGTCTTCTCATTCAGTAAAGTGAGTTTCTCTTGTTTTTTGTGCAAATTTACTTCTACGCGAAAAGTTGCGAACCTGGCCGCCACCTCAGTATTTCAACTCTTTCGCATAGTATTTGCATGGAGTAGGATAAATGAAATTTTGTCTACTTATGTCTACTATTTCAGTAAAGTGAGTTTCTCGTGTTTTTTGTGCAAATTCACTCCTATCTTAAAATTTGCGAACCTGGTCGCCAGCACAGTATTTCATATTTTTCGCACAGTATGTGCGTGAAGTAGGTTAACAGGAAACATGTATACTATCGTCTACTCATTCAGTAAAGTGAGTTTCTCGTGTTTTTTGTGCAAATTCACTCCTTCGCAAACGTTTGCGAACCTGGCAGCCACCACAGAACTTAGTATTTTTCGCAAGGTATGTGCATGTAGTGGGATGAAAGCAAACATGTCTACTTACGTCTACTCATTCAGAAAAGTGAGTTTCTCGTGTTTTTTGTGCAAATTCACTTCTATGCGAAAAGTTGCGAACCTGGCCGCCACCACAGTATTTCAACTCTTTCGCACAGTATGTGCATATAGAAGAATGAATGAAAACATGTCTACTATTGTCTACTAATTCAGTAAAGTGAGTTTCTTGTGTTTCTCGTGCAATTCACTGCTTTGCTAAAGGCTGCGAACCTGGCCGCCACCACGGTACTTCATTTTTTTCACACGGTATGTGCATGTAGTGGGATGAAAGCAAACATGTCTACTTCTGTCTACTCATTCAGTAAAGTGAGTTTCTCTTGTTTTTTGTGCAAATTTACTTCTACGCGAAAAGTTGCGAACCTGGCCGCCTCCTCAGTATTTCAACTATTTCGCACAGTATTTGCATGGAGTAGGTTAAATGAAATTTTGTCTACTTATGTCTACTATTTCAGTAAAGTGAGTTTCTCGTGTTTTTTGTGCAAATTCACTCCTATCTTAAAATTTGCGAACCTGGTCGCCACCACAGTATTTCATATTTTTCGCACAGTATGTGCATGAAGTAGGTTAACAGGAAACATGTATACTATCGTCTACTCATTCAGTAAAGTGAGTTTCTCGTGTTTTTTGTGCAAATTCACTCCTATCTTAAAATTTGCAAACCTGGCCGCCACCACAGTATTTTATATTTTTCGCACAGTATGTGCATGAAGTAGGTTAACAGGAAACATGTATACTATCGTCTACTCATTCAGTAAAGTGAGTTTCTCGTGTTTTTGTGCAAATTCAGTCCCTTGCTAAAATTTGCGAACCTGGCCGCTACCACACCCTTACAAAAATAAGAAGTGCGCTTCTGGTCCCTGAAAAGTCTCCTTTAGGGCGCGAGAAGGACGCTCAGTAGTCCCCTTGGACTTGTGCGCTCTAAGTCCGCTGCGACCGGGAGGACTGGCCGCTAGCAGGGCTAAAAGTGGTGAAAAAACGCACTCCGGAGAGGACTGTCCTCACTCGGGGCGAGGGGGCCAGTGCGCGCACCAGTACCGCCTGGCCCTTGCAGCCGTACTTCTAGCGGACTAGTCCTCGTGCCTACAGCTTTGGGTGGCGCGCCGGGAGCTTCTACTGCTGCAGGAGCTTGGCCAGTACGATGCGGTGCCGCAGCTGTGACTAAACTTTTTGGCGAACTGTAAAACTACGCAATAGTTCGTCGTAGATATTTTTTGATAGTTTGCGTTTGACTAAAATTGCGAAAGGATTTAAATTTTGGTGTGGTATGTGTTGAGGGGCGCTGTGTCGTTTAAGTCGCAGGAAAAATGGAGGAACCCCTTAACTTTCAATCCCGCCTAATGGTCAGTTCAAGCGAACGAGTACAACAGTTAATTACGTCATTTTTGTTTGATAATTGTACTTACTCGGGTGGGAATCGAACCTCGGACCTTCGGATGCTGATGCCGACTCGCTGACCATGAGACCACCGAATCACTTGTACGTTTGAGAGTCGCGATAGCAATGCGTAGCGGCGGCTCCTGTGCGAGCTAGTTCTTGCGGTGGGGGTTGCTCTGCTCTGATTGGTCAACGTTCTGGACGCTTACTCTTCGCGGCCAAGTCCTGTGAACGAGCACTTGTCGGACCCTTGCCCCCTGGGAAAGATGTGTGCGGGGCCTAGTACCCAACCAAAGAGCCCTCAGAGGAGACAAGTCCGTCCGGTAGTGTTCTCTCGTGAACCCTAGTCCCTGCTTAACGAGTACCTTAGACGCACAAGTCTTTTGCAGGCGACCGCCAGGAGAACTTGTCCGACTGCACCAAAGACCACGCGGCGGCCTAGTCTCGGAGCGAACGTACTCGGCGAACCCTCCTCGAGGACTAAATGAGACCTTTCGGGCACCAACAGCGTACTTTTCATTTTTGTAAGGGCAGTACTTCATTTTTTTCGCACGGTATGTGCATGAAGTAGGTTATCAGCAAACATGTCTACTTATGTCTACTCGTTCAGTAAAGTGAGTTTCTCGTGTTTCTCGTGCAAATTCACTCCTTTGCGAAAGTCTGCGAACCTGGCCGCCACCACAGTACTTCACTTTTTTCACACGGTATGTGCATGTAGTGGGATGAAAGCAAACATGTCTACTTATGTCTACTCATTCAGTAAAGTGAGTTCCTCGTGTTTTTTGTGCAAATTCTCTCGTATCTTAAAATTTGCGAACCTGGCCGCCACCACAGTATTTCATATTTTTCGCACGGTATGTGCATGTAGTGGGATCAAAGCAGACATGTCTACTTATGTCTACTCATTCAGTAAAGTGAGTTTCTCGTGTTTCTCGTGCAAATTCACTCCTTTGCGAAAGTCTGCGAACCTGGCCGCCACCACAGTACTTCATTTTTTTCGCACGGTATGTGCGTGTAGTAGGACAAAAGCAAACATGTCTACTTATGTCTACTCATTCAGTAATGTGAGTTTCTCGTGTTTTTTGTGCAAATTTACTTGTATGCGAAAAGTTGCGAACCTGGCCGCCACCACAGTATTTCAACTCTTTCGCACAGTATGTGCATATAGAAGAATGAATGAAAACATGTCTACTATTGTCTACTAATTCAATAAAGTGAGTTTGGCGTGTTAATGGCGAAAACAGGCTCTTCTGTTAAATGTTGCGAACCTAGCCGCCACCAATTGTACTTTCCTGACATGTTTATGCCTGATCGGATTGAGTCATTGATCCCTTTTTATGTCTACTATTATCTTCAAACGAAAAAAAATAAGGTGTTGGTATTTTCGGACCGCTGCGGTTTCTCCCAGAGAAATTGGGTCGGGCCAACTTCGAGCGAAGCTGGCCGCCCCAAACTCGTTTTTATAAAAGTGGTGGCGGCTATAAGTTAGAGGAAAACTTTGGCGTATACTTATTTCTACTAATCATATACTAATGACCTGTACGATTGGTTTTGAGCAAATTTATTTAAAAGGTGACAGAGTTGGATTTCATCTCTCCGATTTGGCTGATTTTTGGTGGGAGTTTTAGTGCCCTAGAGGGATGCAAAAAGCCGGAGTATTAGGTCCGGCAAAAATTTACTGTCCAAACTGTAGCCATTTTTCCATTTTTTTAGGTTTTTCGACTTGAGTTTGGGTATTTTGCCCTATGCCTAGGTTTTGTCCACCAGGTGGCCGGGCACATGTAATTCCGACGTAAAAGAATCCAAGGAATCCAAATCTGGCCGCGGATTTGACCTACGACCCATACTTTCGGAAAAATTGGCCAAAAACTGCCAAAAACTACCTTAAAAGTCCCAAATCTTGGGGAAACGGTCAAAAAATCGTCGGCGAGGCTTTTCCTGGTACCTAACTTGTAGGAAATGAACCAAGGAATCCAATGAGCACCCGCCCATATTTTTAGGACGAACCGTTTAGAAATGGCAAGGTCGCAAAGTTCGACAAACACACAAAATTTCAGTTTTTTAAAACTTTTTGAACCCGTGTGGTTGTATTTCACCCTAGAATCACACTAGAAATGTCTTTCGCCATCCAGAGCAACTCTGTGTGAACAACACGATGCGATAAACTAGGGAGCGAATGCGGAGCGCTGCAGCGCCTGACAGGATCCAGGGTAGGCAGCCCCGTCAGGTAGACGTGCACGCTAGGTTGCCTACCCGGGCAACCTTAATGCGTCCCCACAATGGGCCTTATTACCGAGGTGGACTTTCAGCGCCTGCGAGACACTGAGTAGGCCGACCTGCCGAACACGCTTATGAAGGTGGCGGCCTACCCAGATGGCGGGAGTGCAGGGGACGCAAAAAAAATAAGTCGTGGGTCGTGGTACGCACATTTTCGTGTCGTCGCCTCTCGAAGAGTTCATTGTGAGGCCACCCTTATCCGACCCGGTATGTATACGGCTCGTCACTGGAAGGGTATTACAATTTCTTTTTATGACGATGTAGCAATATAATGCGCACCCGGGCGCATGAAGCGCATGCTTGACATAAGTAAACCCTCCTACATGAAATTTTGATCTTCTGTGTGGTAGGTGTGCCTACATGTCCCCACACAGGGCTGCCTACCCTGGATCCTGTCAGGCGCTGCAGCGCTCCGCATTCGCTCCCTAGTTTATCGCATCGTGTTGTTCACACAGAGTTGCTCTGGATGGCGAAAGACATTTCTGGTGTGATTCTAGGGTGAAATACAACCACACGGGTTCAAAAAGTTTTAAAAAACTGAAATTTTGTGTGTTTGTCGAACTTTGCGACCTTGCCATTTCTAAACGGTTCGTCCTAAAAATATGGGCGGGTGCTCATTGGATTCCTTGGTTCATTTCCTACAAGTTAGGTACCAGGAAAAGCCTCGCCGACGATTTTTTGACCGTTTCCCCAAGATTTGGGACTTTTAAGGTAGTTTTTGGCAGTTTTTGGCCAATTTTTCCGAAAGTATGGGTCGTAGGTCAAATCCGCGGCCAGATTTGGATTCCTTGGATTCTTTTACGTCGGAATTACATGTGCCCGGCCACCTGGTGGACAAAACCTAGGCATAGGGCAAAATACCCAAACTCAAGTCGAAAAACCTAAAAAAATGGAAAAATTGCTACAGTTTGGACAGTAAATTTTTGCCGGACCTAATACTCCGGCTTTTTGCATCCCTCTAGGGCACTAAAACTCCCACCAAAAATCAGCCAAATCGGAGAGATGAAATCCAACTCTGTCACCTTTTAAATAAATTTGCTCTTTCCTAGAATCCGTCTGGGCTTGGCCTACTTCCCGGGGGTCGTTGGGGCGCATTGCGTTGCGCTGCAAGATAAGTTATACCTAACATCCCCCGAAGTGACGAGCAGTGACGAGGTGGTCGGGCCGTCGCAAGAACATCCAGCCCCGGACTGGCCCTGGACGGCGGGAGGCGGAGGCAGCCCCGGCGAGGCCCCAGGCACGAGCGGAGCCCACGCGCGGCAGCCGCACACCTGTAACTCCAAAGATAGCAGCGTAACCTCAGAAGATCACAAGGCACCAACCATTACCAGGAAATCCTTATTGCAGCCGGCGCCGGAGCAAGGCCATCGCAAGAGGAGCCCCCCCCCCTCCCCCCGCGGGTGCCTATGGGGATGCGATGCCTGCCCCGGGCCAACCACCCTGTGCCTCGACTGCGAGGAGGCGCACCGGGCCGCGCACGAAGAAGAAAGGGCCGCCGTCGTCGAGGAGAGGCGAGCCGCAGAGGACCACGCCGCCCACGCCAACATGCTGTGGGCAGACGCCCGGTCCCTACGGGATCTTGCCGAAGAGGCCGAAGAGCGGGCAGAGGAGGAAGCCAGGGAAGCTCTAATGGCCGCAGAGGAGGCAGCAGGGCAGGCAGCCGGGCACCGGCGAAACTGGCAATTGAACGGTAGAAGGACAAAAGGGCGTACTCACTGCACCCGACCCTACACACAAAGCGAGAGCAACGCAAGCCACCGAAAGCCTAACCGATCCGCCGCGTTAAGGTGTATCAGCTGGGGAAGGTGCAGCACACTGGCAGGCACAATCGCAAGCAAAGTATACGTCCAACCTATCTCCCCCCCCCCCCCCTCCCAGGCAGGGGGCACGGGGAGCCTCACCCCGACCCAGAGCGGCTAGCCCGCCCAGACCAGCTCTACCCGTAGTAAACTGAATAGAATTTGGTAAGAAAATGAACTGATCAATGCACATCCTGATAATCCTTTGAAAACTTGAGTTCTTGAATTACTGTAACAACATTTTGTGCAATGATTAGATACAAACAAATTCGTCATTAACAATAATGACAGTTTTAAGTCTTAATGGGACATAGTTCTTGATATCAACCACGTTACTTTCAGTATTTTATCACTGCACAAACAAATGGGAAGTACAGTTAAATGCCCTAATTTCGGACAGTTTGCAGAGAAGTGCTTATTTCAACTTATCTCTGTCACCTTTTGAGATATTTGAAATCCGAAGACGGCATCGTACAGTTTGCAGTATAGAGTACCATATTTCGTCAAGTCGGTTGAAGTCCCTTTAAAATTTTACAGCACACAGGAATTTAAAGTTAAAAAAAGCATATAGAACAAAATTGCTGATTTGAAATAAGCTCCCCCAAAAACAGGGGCCCATGTAGGTGTGAGCTGCCCTGTGGGTGGTCCTCTCTCGAATGAATGTTTGGTATTTTGGCTACAGAAATACGTAAATTATTATTTTTTAAGTGTAACCGTTTTTTGGTACGGAACGATTTTCGAAAGTGCTACAATTTCGGACAGTCCAATTCTGTTGCATAGAATTACATTTGTTTCCATGTTTGTGCCAAAAGACTTATGTTTACGCCACCAGGAAGAAGCGAAATTGTACTTTTGACTATCACCCTTACAACGCCGTTTCCGGATTTGAGATACCTCAAAAAACGGCTAAGATAGGAAGAATTATCACTCCTCTGAATTTTGTCCGAAGTTACAGCACAATTGTCCAGAGTTAAAGGCGTTCACAAAACCATCCCATTTTTCTGTCCAGTTTTCATCTCTCAGGGTTGAGTCAAAAAATCGGTTTGGATGTTATTCAACGAATTGTGACCTAGGCTATCCTAAGTAAAAAGTAAACCTGTTCGGTTAGGCCAAAATGCATGCTTGTGTCCGAAATTAGAGCACGTGTCCAAAATTAGAGCACTTTCGTTCCTAATTTCGGACACTCTTCCGATGATTGCTGTAGCTTCCCATCTGTTGATAGAAATTCGACATGGGTATCATCCGACGTGTCTCGACCCACAGTATTTCCAATCGCAACAGATTTTTCATATTTTATCATGCCTACACGTAAAAAAGGAAAAACCGCTCAATTCGTCCGAAATTAGGGCACTTGACTGTAAGCAATAGAAACTTTGCTATTTCCTGTGGTGGTGATTTGACGAACAAACAGAAAGTTCTACAGAACAGAACTCTTCAACCTAGCGTCTACTTGGATAATTCATTGTGTAACGCTTTGAAATCAACTTAAATAAATCTACACCACCTGAACACACCTGAGGTTCTTAGTCCCCCCTAGACAGAATGGAAAAGTTAACAATGGAAAGTATGATCTGCCCTTTCATTTGCAAATAGGCAAACTTCCACATTCGCAACTAGAATAACTTAGACAAGGCTGATACTTGAACTGGTGATGTTTATAACTCTGCCAATGTTTAAACTGTACTCACCACTCTCCAGCTCAATAATTTCCTCTGCAGCGGGCTGTGGTGGCTCCTCCGCAGCGGGCTGAGGTGGCTCATCCTGAGCAACCTCTGTCACCTCTGTCACCCTTGTACGTGAGGAACAGGGTGGTGGGGGTGGTGGAGTGAGACATATGAAGATTGGATGTAGTTGCCTTTCATTCCCTGCAGAAACGCAGTTGAGTGAAAAAAAATCATGATTGAAACGAAATGTTTTACACTGTCACTAGTGAGCATCAAACTGTTGCGAGCACAATTTGTGACACAGTGACTTGCTTGTATCGTCTGATTTAAACAGGAAAGGTTGAGCGGCAACAAGAGTTGGACTCGAAAGTTGTAAATTTCCAAAGTGCTCAGCTTTGCAGTCCGACTCTTGCTACTGTTCAATGCTCCATAAACGAGATACACAATCAGGCTAGAGTGCTTCACAAAATGTGCTGCTCAGAACTTTGCACTTCAACAACTATGAATTGGACAAGTGAGGGGCAGAGGAAGGTGATGTCGAAAAGTGTCTAACCTTGAATATTGTTGCTGCGGAGGAAGGAAGCCAGCAGCAGGTCGCCGACACTTGCTGGCATGGACACCACTGTCGAAGTCGTCACTGCCGGCGCCGTCAGAGCCGGCACTGGGTCAGCAGCGCTGCCCTCTGCAGCAAACCTCCGCAGCCTCGCCTGCCTCACAGCCTCAGCATCCATGGTACCGCACAAGTGTCAATGAGTTTCAGACAATGGTGCTCAAAGATGTCCGCTAACATAATGAAACGATTTCATATCCTCCAGGATAACCTTGTCAACGCCAACTCTCTGTTCGTTAAAAAACACCAGTGTAGCAGGAAGAATTCAACCAGTAACCGAGCCGAGCTCGTGTTGTGCAAAGCCTACCGGCGCTGCTTCGCACGGAGCGATGAAATTGCTCTTATGCAGGAGACGCCATTTTGGTTACCTTGGGCAGTTTTCGGATTTAGAAAAAAAAAGGAGATCAGAGGATGCCTAAGAGTTACTAAATATTCTGTGGCAGACTTCTTGTATCAAGACCTATACATTTGAAACGGAGGGTCTCAGCCACTTCGTTCTATTTTCGGGGACCAAAATGGCGGTTAAAACACCGCTGCTGCATTAGACTTATTAGCAGGCATAAAATTGACCACACCGCACAATCAGAAATTCTCGGAATCAAAACTACGATGGAGGATAAAGGCGTGAAAGCGGATGCAAATAAATTTGCAAGGACAGGCAAGCACACCGAAAAAACTTACAGAGAGGGCTGGGTCGCTCGGTCACACGCGCACGTCTAGCCTCCTCGGCGAACAACGACGGAAAGAGACCAACACTCGACGAAACAAGCTAGGCCCGCCCTTCCGCCAAACGTCGTTGCCAGTAGTCAGATTCCGCAAAGTGCGCTTTGGAACGAAGGGACGGTTTGGTCTACTCGTCGAGACGAGTAGTGCGTGCAGCCGACGCTCGGTTGAGACACTGATCGGGCGGGCTCTCGCCTCGGCCGCTCCCGGCCCCGGCCGCTGTCGGCTTGGCTCGGCGCTCCGCTCGCTGTTTCGTTCGGCTCAGCTTCGGCTCAGGCTCGACGGTGGAATCGCGCATCGCGCACGCGCAAAGTCCGCACACCCTTCCTTCTTCTTCTTCCTTTTCAGTTCACGTTCACGTTCGTCTTTGGTCTTTGGCGTGCAACGTTCGTTCACGCGATCACGCCTCAGCTTCCAGAAAGTTCTACTGCGTCCCGTCGCAATCTATTGGTTTATTACATTAGGCAGAATAATGGGTAAGTCTTCATACAACGATTTTACTGTGCTTGCTCCTGCTGCTATTTTCGTTGTCCCCTTTGTTCGGTCGGAAGCTGTGTAACACGGTTAGAGCTCCGCGAGAAGTTGGAACTTAAATTGACTAAGCAGCTGCTTTTTTTTGCTGATATCCACTTTTACTTTTTAATCTAATGTGAATCCCTACGCGAGTGTTGCAAATATAGTGAAATGTTAGGGACCTCTTGTGTCATAACCTGGGGGAGGCCCGTTTCATCTAAACAAAGTTCGTCTACATCGTCAACTTCCTCTAAAGTCAAGTTCATCTAAAAACATTGATGTTAGCTTCCTCTAAAAATATTTCACCTAAAAAATTTTCTTCGAAAAGAGTTCTTATCTATTAAATACAGAAATGTCAAAGGGAGGTGACGTTTCGGAGCAAGAAGAGCACGTTGCCGCTAAGTAGAGGCGGAGACTTAGTCTTCCACCGACACACGCGTTGCACCCCACGGTCTTGGCCGCAGGTTTAGCTCGGTTGACGGCCAGATCGGGCTCGGGGTGGGGGAGGCGGAGGGTGCGGACGTGTTTTGTGTCGCTCTGTGTCTCTTCTCAGGTTTTGGTGGTTCAAACGCAGTTTTCCCGATAATGTCCCGTATGGCTGGGTATAGCTTTATTTTGTCTTTGCCTTGTCTCTCCAACCATGACAAATTAAAGATAACGTAACGTCGGAATAGATACAAAGTAAAGACAGAATATAAGACAACGGAATCACAAGCGAAAGACAAACTCGTCTGTAATTATTTTGTCTTTATTTTGATAATTGCCTGTCTTTAAAATCGACATTTTCCAATGCAAACTAATGACAAAATAAAGACAAATTTATTTCATATATCAGCGAGGTGGCAAAAAAAGGGGCGCGGCACTGGAGTCGAACCGGGATTCATCCAGTTCGGAACCTAGCGCTCGTACCCGCTTGGCCAGAGCGTTAACGATACCGGAGATGTGCCGGCGTTCCTTGTAGTGCTGCAGTAGACATAGACTTAGGGATCACGCGACTTGTAGCGTCAAGAGGCGCTTCTACATAGGTACTTACTGAGATTTGAGCGAGACTGTGGGATTGCAACCATTGGTCATGTGGCAATATAAATCCACGCACTAAGTACCTATGTAGAAGCGCCTCTTGACGCTACAAGTCGCGCGATCCCTAAGTCTATGTCTACTGCAGCACTACGAGGAACGCCGGCACGTCTCCGGTATCGTTAACGCTCTGGCCAAGCGGGTACGAGCGCTAGGTTCCGACCTGGATGAATCCCGGTTCGACTCCAGTGCCGCGTCCCTTTTTTTTGCCACCTCGCTGATATATGAAATAAATTTGTCTTTATTTTGTCATAAGTTTGCATTGGAAAATGTCGATTTTAAAGACAGGCAATTATCAAAATAAAGACAAAATAATTACAGACGAGTTTGTCTTTCGCTTGTGATTCCGTTGTCTTATATTTTGTCTTTACTTTGTATTTATTCCGACTTTACGTTATCTTTAATTTGTCATGGTTGGAGAGACAAGGTAAAGACAAAATAAAACTATACCCAGCCATACGGGACGTGTGGTACCTACAGATGCGCATTGCGAACGCGAGTGCGTGTGTGAAGTTTCAGTGTGATCAGTGTAGCGGTGCGGAAGATATCAGTGATTTTGTATGATTTCCTCGCTGGAGCGTTGTGGCGTCCCCTCTCAAGTGGCAGCAGAGTGCGCAGCTGTGGGGCTGGGCGGTGTTTGGGGCCTCGTCGCCCGCCAGGCCGAGCTGGAGATTTTACGGTGCCGGGCGGCGAGGGTCTACGGCGTCAGAGCGGAGCGGCAGTCAGCCATGGGTCACCTTTGTGCAATTTCAGAGTCAGAGTGCAGTGTCAGTGCAGTGTCCAGGCAGGGATCAGTGCAAGTAATTTCTGCAGTGTTAGTGCAATTTACGCGCAGTATTCAGTGCTAGCGATGTGTGCAGTGGAAGAGCAACCGGCAGTCCCCTTACAACCCATGAAAGTACGCCAATAGGGCTCAGAAAGTTCGCCATAAGGTCGTTCCCTTTGAAGACACCGACAGACTGGTAGGTCCTCAGGTCGCTATCACTGCTCGTACACTTTGGTACTAGTGCGCGTGGAGAACCCATCTGCCAGACTAGGGCGCCTTCTGAACGCGTACAGTGGCGCACTAGTGCTCGCAAACTACGTGGCGAGCGAGACCAGTACGCCCTTAGGGAGCAGCGCGGGTGGACTCGGCGTACCAGCTCGTCTTCAGGGTGCTCTCGCGAGTACTAGAGTGCGGGAGGGGCGCGGCTGCTCCGCGAGTACTAGTGTGCGCGTGGGGTGCGGCAGCTCTCGCGAGCACAAGTGCGCGTAAGGAGCGCGGCGATGTGCCCCCGCAATGAACACTCTTAGAAGTGACTATGAAAATTTGTTGATCAAGAATTAAATAGAGGAGAAATTGCAGCGTTAACCAATCAGACATCAGCGTTTTAGTGTCCTTGTTATTCTCTCTCGATCGTCGGCTTCAAGAGAAAGACTCCTCTGCTCCTGCACTGTTAAAAAATATATCGTAAATTTACGGACATATTTGCAATTAAGTTTAGCAACATATGTCGTAATTTTACGAGCATGGTTGTAATTTAACAAAGTTATCAAAATTTTCTGAAACACATTTTTCAGTTGGAAAAGTGCGTGTTTTCAACCAACATATGACGATGCTGGTTGTAATGATACGACATGTGTTGCTAAACAAACTTGACTACAATTTGTCTTGTAAAATTACAACATTTTGATAAGTACTTATTCCTGTTTAGACGAATATGGTTGGAGTAGAAAGTCTCTTGTCATCAATTGTCAGTTAGACAAATGAAACAAATGTTGTTGTAAACTAACAACACAACCGTCACGGACAGAATTGTCAACTGACAATTATTTTTAACAGTGTGCGTGTGCGCTCACCATTGGGCGCTGGGTAGGCCGCCACTTTAACACGCGTGCTTGGCGGGCTGGCCTACCCAGCGTCTCACGGGCGCTGTCATTATTAGCTCCACCTCGGTAAGGTCCAGTGTGAGTGGGCACCCGGGCTCCACAGCCAAGGACCAGCGGAGGCAGGGGCAGGACGAGAAGGGGACACTCTTAAAAGCTTACGGTGAATTTCACCGTAAGCTACAGTAAACCTGCAGCACTGTAACTTACGCTGAATCTCACTGCAACTTACTGTGAGCTCCACTGTAGCTTACGGTGAGCTTCACTGTAGCTTACGATGGATTGGGGTGCAGCGACTTAATGCTTAAATTTCACAAGATGCAGGAGTTAAGCAGGGAGAAAATAAGTTATTTAGGCGGATCGACAATGTTTCCAGCTCATCGGAACACATCACTGCATTTCACAAAAGTTTCTGGAAAGTCTTTAAACTACAATATATTTTTATAAAAACAACAAATTCCCGGGTGCCATATCATCATAAAGAGCATGAAAAATTTGTTAGGAGGATGAGCTTATATTATTCATCTTCCACATTTCCTTTTTAAAATTGTGATTCAAGTTGTCACTTTCCTGAGCTACCTAAATAGGTATGGAATTTTTTTTTCCTTTTCTAGAGGCAAAACGTCACAACAGGAAATCCCTTGGGATTGTGCGTAACTGCTAGTGAGTTAATATCAAGGATAAGTGTTATACTTTTACAGAATTTTGTAACCGCTTTTCTCTAGTGGTTTGTGCCTCAAATGTAATAAATTTCACTTTTTCTAAACAACTATGTTATACTCGTCATTAAACCTATGTTTAAGGAACGCCTTCTACCTTCACTTTCAGCAGGAAAACAGCACATTTTCAATATCACATCTGGGGACGATAGGGTTTGTAACCCACATTCCTCTGACATGCCAAAATACAAGTGAGGTGGTGTATGTTATTCTCAGACAACATCTGGGTAATTTAACATTGTAGGTTTCAATAAAATAATTTTGTATATGTGCACAATCAAAGCAAAATTATAGTTGTCGTGTTTAAACTGTATATAATATTTTTTGAAAAATTTGGAACTGCTCAAGATACTGTGGATTTAAAATGAATGGAGTAATTAAGTTGTGAATAGACATTTCTTTAAAACATAGAAGTAACCATACAGGGGTACAATATTGAAAACTTGAAAACAGTAAATGTAAGAAAAGATTCAATCAGATTCAGACTAGATGACATCAAGATTGTTTTAGACTTATAAATATAATCATTGCATTTTGGAGTTACTCACATTCAAGTCTGTTAATTGGGCTGCACAGGAATGTTTCATCATCAACTTCAAAACAAAAACACAAAGAAGTTATTGACCTCACATCAAATGCTTTTACTGTGTCTGTATGACTTACTTTAAAGATATAGGTAAATCTCACATCCCTTATGTCATGTGCAAACCAAAACTCTCTTCGCATCACAGCAACAATGGCATAGAAAGTGAAAGGACAATTAATACAATCGACATCGCACAAGTTACCACAGTTCGACCACCTCACAAAGCGTATGATTCTTCCAAAATGTACTTGATTACCTTCACTGATTTTGATGTAACTTGATTCGTTCCTTACAGAACAGATAGGGTATTCTTTACAAAAATACATGACACCTTTTAGTTTAAGACGGTAAAATACTTTACATGAACCAGCAACTAGGTTGAAACATTGCCTTAGGATTAATCTAGAGTGATCTACTTGTCTTCTCTCTCCATAGTAGTGCCCTACAGCGTAAATAGAGTTATCCATTACATCAGATATTTTAAATGGTTTAAAATTATTGGTAAGTTTGGTACAGTATTGAATTACACTTGAGTCAGGAGGTAAGCTTTTCATAAAGGTAGGCATTTGTATTAACATTGATACAGCCGAACAGATTTGGAGAGCTATATGCTGAGTACCGTGACAAAGTTTGTTAATAGTTCCATTATAATTTTCAAGATAAAAGCAGCTGTAAACCCAGAGCGGGCCAAGATCAGTGACACAATCAGAAAGGTGCAGAAGCTGGTGAACGTTAATACCTAGATATCTAATGCTATAAAGCCTAGGAAAATCTTGCACATAAGATCTTAATAAATTACATGCTAAATCTACTTGTGTTAAAGAAATGCTGTCCTGGCATAGCAGTGAGATGGCAGATACCAACTTACAATGATGTTGAAGGTACCTGTTTTCCATGAGGCCATGCAACAAAGCAACTGAATAATATAAAAGAAAAAGTTTATATTCCGAAGCCTTCCAAAATTTAATTTCCTTTAGGGAACGTGGGGCTCTTGCAGCATAGCTTGGTGGTTTAATCTTCTTTAATTTTTCATCAGCTACATCAAATAAGTGATGGAGACTCCAAGGTTGAGTAGAAAAAGACGAGCTAAATAGCAGGTCCACTAATAGTCTAGCCACTCCCAAGAAACAACCATGCATTATGTCAATCACAGTGCAACGAATGATATCAGGTACAAGTTTTGTTAAAAGGCTTGGTCCTTTTACACCACTCACTGATGCATTCCTGTTCCTTGTTCTCGCTTCCAAAGCTTCGGCGGCGAAAAGTTTTGTCTGCTCATGAGTTCTCATTGGTACATCTGGTTCATATGGGTAAACTTGTACTGTAGTCTTACCAGCAACTGCTCGAGCTCCCTCCTGCATACAGCGTGCACAGCCAAATGCACCATTATACTGCTTGAACTGCAAAAACTTGGCCTTGGCTGGTAGATCACAAGTACCACACAAGATTTTACCTTTTACCAAAATCTCCCTGTTGTTGGGTAATTTGAAAACATGTCCATCACTCTCAAACTTTTTCATGGTCTTGAGAAGTGGCCTAAGATAAACATTGGGATTTGGTTTACTCTTACCAAACCATAGTCCAATAAGTAAAATATTGTCAGGATGAGAGCGTTTCTTATAAGGTAACTCATTAATCACAAGGCAGAGAGGCCACACAGAGAATGAAGACGATTTAAAGATCTTAATACCATCTGAGTACCACATGAATGATAAATTGTTAGGGTTTCGAAGAAATCCATTATTCATTTCATCCTTATAAATATTCCCATCAAATATATCTTCAATGTTTTCTTCTGAAGCTTTTCTATCATATTTAAAACGGAACTGTAGATCTTGAAAGAAACTATCCTTATTGAAGAAACTTTGCAGTTGTTGCAAGAGAGGCAATTCAATAAAAAATGTGGCATTTTCTCCACTTTTCCTACACTTTTTACACACACTTGCTTGAGTTTTAAGGGGATATATACAGTCGGAGCAAAAGAAATGTTTCACGAGGAAAGAAGACCCAATTCTTAAAAAGTAGTTCTTGAATGACTTGAGAGTTTTCTTGATAATGCTTCCATTTGGACAATGGAGAGCAATTAATTGCAAAACGTGATGCAGGAGAGTGCCACTTACATTTTGAGTAGTCATGAAGGTAAATATAGCCAAAAGACTCTCAATTAGTGTGATAGGTGCTCCTGGATAAATAGGGTCATTACGATCTTCATACTCCTCCCTTTCCTCCTCCGAACCAACATCGCTTTCTTCAGAATTTGCATGTTCTGCAACTTCCTCCTCGGACTCATCATTGCTCTCAGATTCACTAGAGCCAGTTTCTCCTGCAAGTATAGAAAACAAATATTTTAAAAAAAATGCTTACTCAGTTATAGTAAAGTACAGAGATTGCACCATATATGAGAGAAAACTAAACGCCTATAGCACATACAAAACCATACATACCTTGACTAATAGCAGATTCACCTGAATCTGTTTCATCTGATCCGGAATCTGCACTGGGCTGCTCAAGCTGGTCAGATGAGTGTTCATCATTGCCAGAGTCTGCACTGTTATTGAGGTGATGTTCAGGCTGGTCATCCTCAACCTCCCAATCACTGGCACCCTCTACAGCTTGATCCAAAGCTTCATCATCCTGATCACCATCTAAAAGTAGATATAATAATGTTAATAGAAAATTCTTATATATTTTGTTTACACCTTAATGTAAACACTGGATCATTTAATAACACAAACCTGCTTCTGATGAGTTTTGGTCCTCTGCCTCAGACTCTGTTTCTACTGCAGCTCCAAGGTCTGAGTTTGCACTACCTGTAAATATTTCCATTGTTAATTGATGCACAACCATGAACAAGACTACTTCTGCAGTTTTATATCTGCTTAAGGTAAGTCACTTTTAAGAAATACAGAATCAAATTTAAGGAGAAGACTAGAAACTGAATTTTGAAGAAAATTAAGCAAGATGAAAACTGTTCTTGTCCACACGTAGCACAAATACACACACCTGCATCTGATTCACTGCTGCTTGACTCCTCAGACTCAGAAACATGAGGGCCTTCCTCTTGCAGTCTCCTTCTCCTGTGCCTCCTGTTTCTTTCTTGACGTCGAAGACGCTTACGGTCCATTTCACTGTGACTGCCGCCTATGCATTACACAAATAATATTCTAAGAGAAAAATACTGTAAGACCTTCCTGAGCCAGAGCCTAGCGAGCAACAAAGCCAAGCCCGCCTTCGGCACTGAAGAAGAAGGAAAAGCAAAGGGCTACCAACCGACAAAAATTATAGTACGGCATTATCGTGAGGATTATATCGAGTTCGAGATATCAGTATTTTAATTTTATAATGGTAGTAAATCATGCTTTTTTACTACTGATAAAATATTTTTTATCATCCGCACAACGAAATTGTTGAAATGAAACGAAAACAGTTGTGGTGACCGATACTGGAGAGGTATGCGCCTTCTCAGCATCTGGCAACCCTGCACACACTCTAAACAACCAGTTCGAACACGTTTGATCCATTTCACCAGCTCGGCCGCTACACGTCCATCTTGTGCCTAGTATTACTAGCTAGTACTATATTACCAGCTAATTTGCAAGGTAAACCACCTAATTTCTTATTATTACTGCTAAATTATCACACAGCTCACTGATTATACGCATTTTATTTCAGCTGCATCATGTCCTCCAGACCTAAGGTTCAAGCTGTCATATACTGGCCTGACACTGAACAGGTCAGCACAGAGGACCTTGGCATAATTAACGAGGAGGACAGGTACCAGGACGCACTGACCACTGTGATTATAAGAGGCAAAGCACACAAAGCTGTCGTTCGACTGATATCAAGTAAGTTAACGTGTTAACATTCCTAACCTATTAGGAATGGGACTGCAACTTGATGCTTCGAAAGTTTTCGCACGATATTCATGTGGATGTTATTTACCATCTGAAATAATTTTATTTTTAATTCTGTAAGACAATTACTGTGGGTTTTGTGTTTTCTCGGTTAATTTCTATTGATTCAGTAGGGTATGATTATGTTTTATTGCACTGTTTTTTTCTTTCCCTTTTCCAAGGTCCTTTGCGTAAGAGTTTATGTTGCTGCAGTTAGTGACCAGCAGTTACCTCAAGGGGATAGAAACTTTTGTCCCAAACATAGACAAGATAATGACGTGTCATATAGATATAGTCCCTAGAATTTTTGAAGGAAATAGCCACAAGCAATAGCCTTTGAAAGAAAGTTTTTTATCACAGCACTTCCCCACAATACCTATTTCTTCTGCTATTACCTTCAAAAATTCTGAAGACCATATCCATACCACACGTCATTATCTTGTCTAAGTTTGAGACAAAAGTTTCTATCCATTTGAACATTGCTAGTCACTGACTGCAGCAACAAAAACTCTTACGCTACTATCAATTGAATCCTGGGGGCTTTCGCCACTTTGTCAAAGATACCGTGATTTATATTACTAGTATTTTGGCCAAGATTTCATTATATTGAGCCTAAGATCTATCAGTAGTATTCTTATTGTTTCTTTTATTTGTAATTTGATATCTGATTCAATTCTTTATCCTGAAATTCACTCTTTGTTAATCTAGGTCTCAGAGGTTTCTTTTCCCTGGCTGCACAATTAACTACTGTTCCATTTGCAGGTGACAAATTGAAGCTCGAGGCAGAGGAAGAGAAAATTGATGCTGAGATAGAGCAAAGGCTGAAAGTAAGGGAAGAAGAATCAGCAAAGGCAGGTGGCAGAGGTCAAAGAAAGCGTAATGCACCCCAGAAGAAAGATGTGGCTTCGGGTAACCAAGTGGCCGCTGCATGTGGAGAAAGGCTTCAACCATCAAGTGATCAAGCTTCGAAGGTCAAGCAACTTGCAAAGGTCAAAAAGACTGCAGCTGCTGCTCTAAAATCTGCACAAGTAAGAAAATGTGTCCTTTTTTGAAAATAAATATTTATGTGATTCATATTCAATTAATGCTTTAATTATTTCCAGGATGATGTGGACAGATCAGCCCTCGAAGAAATTCAAATTCAAAGCAGGAAACAAGGGGCTCGTAGGGCTCTTGAATTTGCTGATAAGGCTCGTGACAATAATTCTACCACTGCTGATAATAATGATATGCCTGCTGCTGACTCCGAGCAAGACGATCCTGCCAGTGAAAATGAAAATAGCGTTCGTGAATACAACTCCGATGATGAAGAGACTGGTGCGCAACTCGACACATCAAAATGCTGTGGGCACTGTTCTCAGCTCCGCAAAGCCTGTAAGTTCTTTAAAAGTTTTATGATACATTCCAGTTTAGTTAAGATTTATAAATTTTAATTGTAAAACTTTTGATACTTAAAATTTGTTGCCCAACTGTTTATGGTTACTCTAAATTTTCAGGTCAGCAATCCCCAGCCTTATTTGTCCATGCTTTGAGCAAGTTTATTGGCACATCATCTGCCTCCTGTACACAGTACATTGAAGTTTTGGATGTTCCAGCTGACACTGCTCGGGTAAATAGTACTTTTAATCATTTATTTTTTGTCTGCACTCTCTAATGTTAAGATTGCAAACCTTTTATTATCTTTCTTAACACTATTAAACTTTGATTTTATTGGTCTACATTTCTCCCATATTCCAAGATTTAACTAAAGAATCTTCCAAAATTCATTACAAATGACAAAACTTCAGTTTTAGTTACACATGTAAATTCATTGATAATGAATTGACAAGGATTAAATAAATATTTTTGCAACTGTATTTAGCCTTCCTCTAAAATTAATTCAATCTTTATTTTCAGTGTGAGCTCTCAAAAGGCTCTAAAGTGTATATTTCTATTTCTGACAAAAATGCTATTAAGAGAAAGGGTGGTGGTGATCCTGCTCAAATGACCAGACTGGGGCTTCTTGCTTTGTTCGGTCGGGACACCATGGAGAGGGAGCAGATTACAGCTAAAGGGCAGAGAGCAGGCAGCAAAGGAATTAGAAAGAATGTGAGAGACGCATTGCTTGGTAAGATCTTTTTCAAAATTATGTCTAATGTAAATAATCTAATCTAGTCTTCTTTAAGGATTTAATCTCACTTTGGCTGTAATGTTATTTTTAGCCCGCCCTTCTGCTTTGAAAAAGCTTCAGAGCGGGCTTATGCAATCGATCTGGTGTCTGTCTGTCTGTCTGTTTGTCTGTCTGTCTGTCTGTCTGTTCCACTCGAAGGAGTTGAGCTAGAGAGTTGAAATTTTTAGGGTATCTTAAGGGTCACTCCTGGACACCGAAACGCCTGGTGCAAATCCTGCCAACCCTCATTAAGGCACTGAAAAAAATTATTAAAGTTTTCCCAGAATAAATAAAAAAAATCAACTTTTTCCAACCCCGTCGACCCGTACCTCTCCGGAAGCGTCATTTCGCGTCTAGTTCAATGGTGCACACCGTTTTACGAAAAAATGGACCCAGCTCGCGACTACACTGTAAAAAGCACCCGTAATTGGTCAAGTTTTCAACTTTTCTCAACCCCATCGAGCTGCACCTCCACGGAAGTGTCTTTTCGCGTCCAGTTCAATGGCGCCCACCGTTTTTCGATGAAAAGGACCCAACTCGCGACTACACTGTAAAAAGCACCCATAATAGGGTATTTCAGTGGAGCGCTGCCCGGAAGTAAGAAGAACAAAACCGGATACAAAGAGCGGTGGTGGGGGCGGGCGACTGGCGAGCGGAGGAGCGGCGGGCGGGCGGGGAGGCTCCCCTACCACCCGCCGCTCCTCCCCTCGCCCGCCCCCACCACCGCTATCTGAATCCGGTTTTGTTCTTCTTACTTCCGGGCAGAGCTCCATTGAAATACCCTATTGACCCACTTTTCAACTTTTACGAACCCCATCGACCCGCACCTCTCTAGAACCGTCTTTTCGAGCGCAATTCAGTGGTGCCAACCGTTTTTCAATTTCCAGTGTTGCCAATCGTCAAAACTCAAGCATTTCGATTATTTTCGACATTTGATCCGATATTTTTCGATATTTTCGACATTTTTCGTTGGTTTTCGATATTTTTCGATATTGTTCGACGTTTGCGATATTTTTCGATATTTTTCGACATTTTCGATAATTTTCGATAATTTTCGAAAATTTTTGATATGTTTTGACATTTTTGATAATTTTCGATGTTTTTCGACATTTTCCATATTTTTTGATATATCTCAACAGCTTATTAAAGATATTTTGAGATTTTTCGACATTTTTGACGTATTTCTACATATTTCGACAATTTTCGACATATTTCGACAATTTTTGTAATTTTCGACACCCCTCGACGCCTATATTGTTAAAATCGTTTCGACGACCGTAATTCAGTGTTGCCAACTGCTGCCAAATAAAGTCCGAGTTCGACCGTTCCATCTGAGGCCGAACTCACATATTTCGACATTTTTCGAGATTTCCGACTTCCCTCTTTTGCCGAATAACTGACCGCCTAGTCACTATATCGGCACGTTTTCAAAGCAGAAGGGAGGGCTGTAGTTTCGGTGGAGCACCGTTACAAACTGCCTCTTTCCGAAGAGAATGCCTTTACGGACCGCAGGCCCAATCATTTACCAGCTAAGAGGACGTTCTGTGTGACTTAGGGGTCGGGCCGAAGGCCCGACCGAACGCCGCCGGCAGGCCAAGCAGGCACGCCCCCTGCCGAACGGAGTTGCCGGTGTAGCAAAGCGAAGCTGGCAACGACGTTAGGCGGAAGGGCGGGCCTGCTTGTTATACTTATTTACAGCTTTTGTGAACCGCAACAAAAGTGAAGCATATAAGGAACTTGACGAGACTAAATTTAACCAAGTTATTAACAAAAAGAAGAGCTCAATTCATAGGTTGAGGAAGAGTCCCTCATCAACCGGGAAGGATAAGAAACCCAAGTCTTCAAAGACCGTCACTGCTGAGATCCAGAAGTCTCCTAACAAGTCACCTGCCAAATCACCCCTCAAATCACCCCTCAAGTCACCTTTACGTCTGAACTCAAGTCCTATGAAGAGGAGGAGGTCACCTTTTGATAAGACCCCAGTGAAAATAATTCAGTCCCCATCAAAAATTTGTTGGGAAGTATCCAATGCTGGCGTTGAAAGCAACTCTACTACTGCTTGGCAAAATGTCCCCTCCAATTTTAATTACTCTCAAGGTAAAATATCCGGTCTGGCACTGCTATACTGTTAAATATGAAATAGGTTATTCATTTAGTATCATCTGTCTTCTTAGGTTCATCAGGGTACTACTCTAATCAGCAAGCTGAATATTCTAATGCTTATAACTCATCCTATCCAGTAGGACAAGGTATTTAATATGACAATACCTTTTTCTGACTGTAATGTTTAGTATCTAATCTGGTAGTTTTTTACAGGGAATTACTCCTCTCAGCCTGAGACCTGGTACCAAAACTTCAGTGCCTATGTTCAGTAAGAATTTGCATTAATTTTATTCTTTGAACCAATATTATTACCTTTCTCTATTTGTTCATTCTTTGTTACCAATACATTATTTTGGAATCTTTTACTTTTCTTTTTAAAGTTCGACTTCATTGTTGCTTATCATTCTTATATCAAGACATAATATTGTCACAGATTCTTTTTCTTTAGAGTTTGATATCATTTTCTTCTCCCAAAGAGGAATAAAGGTGGAAGAAACGTGGATTCCACGTGGATATGTGACGTGGTATCGACGTGGAAGAACCACGTCACATCCACGTGGATTTGACACCTTTTTCCACGAAATTTCCACGTGGAAATCACGTGGATTCAACGTGCTGGCAACGAAAATTAATTTTTTCTTTTACCTCATGTGGAGTTGAACCCACAACCTTTGGGTTCGAAGTCTAGTACCTTATCCACTACCCTACGTCGACGGCGTTGGAGGAGGCATGTCAGCTACCGATCCTATTCCGAAGCTCACCTTATTGGCCTGCAAGTATCCGTTTAGCGTAGGGCGCTGCGCGTTGTATGTTATGAAACTAACCCTTGAAATATGGATTCTACGTATCTAGAACACATTTTAAATACTGTTCAAGAACACAAATATATGTTTGAACACTGTTTTAACGTTGAACGCAAAACGTTGGAACGTGGATTCCACGTGGATTCCACGTGGATACGGCGTGGATTGATTCCACTTTATTCCGACGCGTTTCAACGTTATCTCGTAAAACGCGATGATCAGGACAATATTATATATCTTCTTGTGTAAGCTGAACAGTTACGCCCAAAGTTACAGAAGATGGTGGATTTTCGCAAAATGGTGGAAATGACGTAGAATCCATGTGATGTCCACGAACATTAATTTAACTTCAAAAACGCCTTAATACACATGCCCCTATTGACCAATACGATCAACATACTATTTAAAATCGTTTATCAGCAGAATGAAGAAAAAATATTTGAGGTAGAAAAATAGTTGAAATCTCGTTGACACATCCACGTCCACGAAATTTCCACGAATCCACGTTGAATCCACGTGGAATCCACGTGACGTTCCTCTTTGGGTCTCTAGTTTTGCATTGAGTGTGTTTTCTTTAATCACTAAACCCTATGAGAATTATTGATTTATCTGCCTTCACAATTCCTTTTTTATTTTGTCACCTTTGTTTATGCCTTTTTACTAAGGCTTCATTCAAAGTGTACTATGTTCAATAAAACATAACTTTTGATAACTTTGAGTAACTCATTTCCCTGACTTACACCCTCTAAAGCAGTACATACTGATGTGCAACAACCCATCAAAAATTCTTAACACAAAATTAGATTTAAGTGAAACCACGTCAACAACTCTTTTAAGAACAAGCTCTGATTTGGTGGCAACAACATTTGCAGTGCTCACTTGTGTAGCCTTCACTGTTAAAGCCTGGTTCACCCAAGAAAGGTCAAGCTAGGCAAGACGTATGCCAGTAAGGGAAAAAATATTTTTTTTCTTTCTTTAATTTTTTTTTTTATTTCCGAAATAAGTAACTTAGCCTTTCCAACTCATTATTCTAATAAGGATGTGGATCAGTCAAGGTGCCCCCACAATGTCTTGTTCTCAGCTGGCTTTCTTGACCGAATTCTCAGGAACAAGGCGGATTTTTTTTTGTTAAAGTTCAATTCATTTGGAAAAAAAAGTGTCAAAGTGTGTAAACTAAACCAAACCACCACCAAATAATACAATTTTGATTTCCTAAGATAGTTAAGTTATAGTTTTGATTCATGAACTAAGTGTAATAATAATATTACTTTTTTTAATAAATAAAACTTGTATTATTTGGAGGTGAGTTGGTTTAGTTTACTCACAATTATACCTCTCCTTTCTAAACAACTTGAGCCCTCACAATAATTCCATCTTATCTCCAAGAATTCGGTCTAGAAAACCAGCTGAGTACAAGGCATTGTAGGAGCACCTTCAGAGGATATGATTACTTAATAGGATGACTAGTACTAGTATTGGGCAAGGGGTGGAAGGGTAAGGTGCACCTTAAGGTACACCTTAAGATAAGCAAATGTGTTTTAAAAACACAACTAAAAGTATACTTAAAAGTAAGAAATGTTCACTAAAAGTTAACTTAAAGTTTACTAAGGTAACTTTCCAGTTAAGAAAATGTTGTAAAAATTGCGGACAAGTTAACTTTTTCAGAAACTTTTAGGCAAATCAACGGAACTTCAAGTGCACTTTTTATGAACTTTAAGTACACCCTAAAGTTTGTTTCCAGTACTCTCTTCTGTGTAGTCTGCAGTTTTCTCCTAAATGCTGTGCATGGAAGTGGAAGAAGTGATTGCTCAAGGTAAAGCCTAAATAATTACAGAATGGCTTCAAATACACTTGGGTTTATTTGAAATACTATTTACAAACATGCTGGGTGTTAACAGGATTTTCTCCTTATCCTGTTCCGTTGATATGAGTTACTCTACTTTGATTGATTCTTCCTGCTCAACTCCGGACTGTGATGATCAAATTTGCTGCGATAACCATTTCACACTTCTGACGACTACATGAATGCTTTTGTAGTTGCTGTGCCTTTAATTCCAGCACTGCCCTGCAAAAGATATACAAACCAAATCAGTTGGTTTTGTTTTTAAAAACAATGTCAGTATAAGGAGCAGATTTAAGTTTATAAACAAACTTACCATAAACTGTAGCATGGTATCATCAGAAGTGATTTTCTCCTTATCCTGTTCCATTGATATGAGTTACTATACTTTGATTATTCCTGCTCATGTCCCGACTGTCATAATCAAACTGACTGCTAGCTGGCTGCGATAACTATTTCACACTTCTGATGACAACACAAATGCTTTTGGAGTTACTCTGCCTCTAATTCCAGCACCCAACTGCAATAAGAATACAAACCAAATTAGTACGAATAGAATAAAAAGAAGTATTTTAAAAAATATAATTAAAACAAACAAAACAAACAATAACTACTTAAATATGGGTCATTCTGTGTCAGATCACCACAAGGTCCAAAACGATGGTTTTCAGATTGAGTTGGGAGTGGTTAATTATCATTTGGCACCACCCCAAGGATCCATATGTCAAAGGAAATTTTTTTAAAAAATTTGGTTGGGGAGTTAAAGGAGGTCAAAGTTTGGTGTTCGACCAATCCGTCTCAAGTTATGAGTGATACCTAATATCCTACATGAAACACAATACCAACTCTAGTCATGGTGTTTTACATTCAGTTTTTTATTCTGATTCAAATGATCCATGGTTGGATTGGATCGTGAAAAATTTTTCTTGGCTCTATTTAGTAAAATCCCGTTAAAATGTTGTATAACTTCACCGTTTCAACTCTAGCAGAAATACGTCATATTAGACAAATTCCAAACCATGCTTTTTTAAAAAGCTAATGATGGGTCGAACATCCACACCAAGTGACAAGTTGACCCCGGAGAATTTAGTCCCTTCGCCTTAACTTTAAGGTTTGGAACTACAATGAAATGACCGTAAGGAGTGACAATCAACTTCACTTGGTCTATATCTTACTAAAATCAGTAAAGTGACACATCTCCTAAATATTTAACTTTTTTTCAACACATTAGTCATAAAATGATATTATGAATGAAATTAAAAGCATTTTATATAGACCTAAATTAATGTCCCCAAACCTACCAAAGCAAGTGTCCAAGCAATATATCATAGTAATAAAAAAAGCTTCCCAAGAAAGGATAGCTAGCTACTAACCTTTACTTCCGAATCGGCTCCACAGCTCTTCGTAAAATAATAAATTAATTTTGAGGCCATTTGAGGCAGTTTGAAGCGTCTTTGTTCTAGAAAATATACAAGGAGAGAGAGAGAGAGAGAGAGAGAGAGAGAGAGAGCTTCTCGGTTTTACGGCCTCTTCTAGAAGTCAGCCATAAATATACAAGGAGCCAACATACGCTAATAAAAATACTCCTAAAAGAAAGGTTTGTACGGAACGAAATCAAATATATATAAGTATTTCAACTCTATAAATAAAACATTCAAGCAAATTGGAGTGATTAAATGCCATGATTGTGAGTTTCTATACCGGTGCCTTAGTCTGGTTTAAGGTCCACATAGTGGTAGCCCTGCTCCACCTGTGGAGGGGTGGAGTTCGGAGCTCGAGCCGGCGGACGCGGACGCGGGACGCGGGCGGGGCGGCAAGCGGCAGCTGCGTAACGGTCGTTCCTTGGTTTGAACGCCGGTCTGATGTTTATCTTTTACTTCTTTGTTATTATTGGTGATAACTTATTATTTCTATCACTGGCGCGGACCTAAAGTGGAATAGAAGAAAAACGGTACTGATGGGAAGGTAAGCTATGTGGTAGTAATGATAAGTAATGCATCCGTGTTGACTTTTACAACCTGCAGCCGTTTACTATAGCTAAAATATCTCACTTTCGACTAAGAATTAAGAATGTAAATGTGTTCTGTCTTATAATTTCAAGACTTCATGCACTATTTTATTTATTTCTTATTTGCAGTGAGTAACTTTTGAGGTTAGAGAAGTTGAAGGCAACTTATATAACTGGCCCCTTGTTTCTAAAGATTCAGATCTGTGAACACTTTTTCTGGTCTCATTTGAATCCTTACTTTTTTACTTGGAACCATGTGGTGCTTAAAGAAATTGAGAATCTGTGGACCATTATGGCTATGACTGATACGAATGTGTATCTCCAGGTTTTTACGGTTCGTGCCATAACATCTCATTTGCAGTACTTCAAATGTTGTACATTTTGTAACTTCAGTGTTGTACATTGTTCTGCTTTCTACAGGGAGATATGTTCCTAGGTGTGCTAATCATGGGCAATTGGGCTTGTAATCCAAACTCAAATATGTCAGTGGCTGGGACTGATCAGGCAAGTAATTTATTCAAACCAAGGACGGATCTAAACTCTGGTGAACTGCTTCGTCCGCAAGTATCGTTTTAGAATATTTTATAGTTTCATATTGAAGACATTAATATCTTATAATAGTTCTTGTGTCAATCCAGGTATACTGTTGTTAACTTTGGCAAACTATTATAAGGCCTGTGGGCAAGCAACGGGCCGAGTTAAAGTTATGCCTCTCCTGTGGGTAGTGCTAGCGGGAAGCTCCCACTGTTGGTTACACTTCAAGCATCAAAATATATTGATTCTGTGGTGAGGTATTAATATCTAACTTTGAAATGGTTATCAACCACAAATAAGGTACAGACATTCTAAATACAGCCTTACTGTCAAATTTTTTTTTTGCACAAAGGAATTTAAAGAAGTGCTGTTATTTTACTGCAAGACTTGGAGACTTTTAAAAGCTTTCTTAAACTGGCACCTCTACGTCATCAGTCAAGATACAATCAGGTAAAAGTATACTTAAAAATGTAGCTTTCAAGTACTTTCTATTCCTTATTGTTTTATATTTCTGATAAAGTATTGTAATTTATTTTAGGATTTATATTAAAAAAACAAAATGTAACAGTATGGTCCATTTAAACAAGTAGTTTACAAAACTGAGTTTACTGTGAAGTAGTTCGGTATCAGCAAGTTATTGATGGTGAGTAATGTCTTTTACTTTACTCCTTTTAAATGAAGACTATGCTGGTGGTTATTCTGTTCCTTTTGAATTTCAGTTCAGTCAAGGTGGAAGAGAGACTCTTTCTACAACCTGAGATTTAACAAGGATGGAAGAATGGGTGAGTACGTTTTCAAGTTTTACTGTAAACAAAGGTTTATTTGATAATAATTTCTTGTTAATTGTTTACAGGACCAAGATGAAATTTGTACTGATTCTCTATTGTTGTACATTCTTAAGGAAAGTGGGTTAATTAATGTAATGTCAACATGATTGATGAAATAATAAGTCCATTTAAAACAGAATTGGTAATTAGAAGTTTTGCTATGGTATCCACCCAGAGAGCAACATATAACACAAAATGAATGTCATTTTACACTAATTTCTTGTCATTCGCATTAAGCAGGTGTAGGCGTTGGCTCTCACTTCTCTCGCGTTATTTGCCACTCTACTAGAATTTTGAGCTGAAGCACACACCTGCTGACTGGGCGTCACAACTGGCTCTGTTCGTAGTAAGCAAGACGGCGTCAACCTGGCTTTTAGGAGGAGTTCTATCTCTCCTATCAATTTATCTCAGACTCAAGCTTGGGAAACGGGGCATCTCGCCGGCCAGGGGCCTGCGCGGGACCGACCTGCGGGGGCGCCGGCCGGGGCCAGCTGGGGCCAGCGCGGGACCGACCTGCGGGGTGCGGGGGCGCCGGCCGGGGCCAGCTGGGGCCAGCGCGGGACCGACCTGCGGGGTGCGGGGGCGCCGGCCGGGGCCAGCTGGTAGTCCAGTCAATCCGTGCAAAAATAACCCCTGACCTAGAAAAAATTGCTAACAGTACCAAATTTTGGGGATCGTTTTCGGCAAGCCTCCCGAGTCTATAGCCAAAAGTCCCAGAAAATCCCACCGTGCCGATTGGCTCAAATCGTGTTCAAAGTTCAATTTTTTAACCTTTTGAACAATTGAGCATATCTCAGTCTGTTTTTGAGATACGGCAATGCGGTTTTTTGCAATCAATGCAGAATGATCTCCTCTTTCAGAAGTGTAAGGAGGTATTTGTTGTTTTGAGTGAAACTGAAGCCTCTAGAAGGTGAAAACTAACATTTTTTTACAATTTACAGTGTTAACAAATTCTTGTACCGTATTTTCTGCCTGAACCAGCTCAAAAATGTAGGAATTGCCTTTTACAAACGTTGTCGGCCTGTTGGTGCTGTACAACTTTGGTTTTCATAAAATTACTGTATCTCGAAAACTGCAGGTGCCAGGGAGGTTGGAACACCTGGAAACCTGGCTGGCTGGCTGAGCTCCTATGCAGAAGGTCCCTAAGGGGCGATAGGCAACCATCACTACAAGCCGGTTTTTTCTGCTTTTTGTCTTATTTCGATTAGTTTTTAACCGAAATAAATCGGGTTTTGGCCGGAGTGTCTTAATTGTCGGGTCCTACTGTCGTTTTGGGGTAAGCAGGTGCTTCTCTGAGCACATACACGGCCTTCCTGAACTTCTGAACGACAAAAACAATACTTTAGGGGTTCTGAAAATGTGATAAGTTTGACAATTTACGGTTACTATGCCGAACACTGAAGTAATTATGGTGGCATTCCTTGCTCTACGGACATGAAATTACTAAAGGATTACAAATATATAATTGTTTGCCCGTTTTCTAAGCATACAAAGAAAAATAAGCTCTAAAGACGTAACACTTTCTAAATGGTATTTTAATGATTTTCGGGTACCCGAAAGAAGGGGAAGAACTGTCACAAAAATATGATATATATTCTTATTCTGTGCAGGATGGGCCTCGTTACGCAAAATTATAAACGAATAGTTCGTAAAATTTTGTAAAGCTTGAAATAAAAACCTAGGAAGTCCAACAAAAATTGATTTTTCGTCAAGTTTTGACGAAATTTGTAAATATTTGCACCTTTTGAACTCCTCAAAGTACCTATTTCGACCAAGTCTTTAATAATTGTGTTATTTTTTTGTTTAACGAGGCCCAAACCTTACAGATGAAGAACATACATTATCTATTTGTAATAGTTCTTCCCCTTCTTTCGGGTACCCGAAAATCATTAAAATACCATTTAGAAAGTGTTACGTCTTTAGAGCTTATTTTTCTTTGTATGCTTAGAAAACGGGCAAACAATTATATATTTGTAATCCTTTAGTAATTTCATGTCCGTAGAGCAAGGAATGCCACCATAATTACTTCAGTGTTCGGCATAGTAACCGTAAATTGTCAAACTTATCACATTTTCAGAACCCCTAAAGTATTGTTTTTGTCGTTCAGAAGTTCAGGAAGGCCGTGTATGTGCTCAGAGAAGCACCTGCTTACCCCAAAACGACAGTAGGACCCGACAATTAAGACACTCCGGCCAAAACCCGATTTATTTCGGTTAAAAACTAATCGAAATAAGACAAAAAGCAGAAAAAACCGGCTTGTAGTGATGGTTGCCTATCGCCCCTTAGGGACCTTCTGCATAGGAGCTCAGCCAGCCAGCCAGGTTTCCAGGTGTTCCAACCTCCCTGGCACCTGCAGTTTTCGAGATACAGTAATTTTATGAAAACCAAAGTTGTACAGCACCAACAGGCCGACAACGTTTGTAAAAGGCAATTCCTACATTTTTGAGCTGGTTCAGGCAGAAAATACGGTACAAGAATTTGTTAACACTGTAAATTGTAAAAAAATGTTAGTTTTCACCTTCTAGAGGCTTCAGTTTCACTCAAAACAACAAATACCTCCTTACACTTCTGAAAGAGGAGATCATTCTGCATTGATTGCAAAAAACCGCATTGCCGTATCTCAAAAACAGACTGAGATATGCTCAATTGTTCAAAAGGTTAAAAAATTGAACTTTGAACACGATTTGAGCCAATCGGCACGGTGGGATTTTCTGGGACTTTTGGCTATAGACTCGGGAGGCTTGCCGAAAACGATCCCCAAAATTTGGTACTGTTAGCAATTTTTTCTAGGTCAGAACACGGATTGACTGGACTATGGGGCCAGCGCGGGACCGACCTGCGGGGTGCGGGGGCGCCGGCCGGGGCCAGCTGGGGCCAGCTGGGGCCAGCAGCGCGGGACCGACCTGCGGGGGCGCCGGCCGGGGCCAGCTGGGGCCAGCGCGGGACCGACCTGCGGGGTGCGGGGGCGCCGGCCGGGGCCAGCTGGGGCCAGCGCGGGACCGACCTGCGGGGGCGCCGGCCGGGGCCAGCTGGGGCCAGCGCGGGACCGACCTGCGGGGTGCGGGGGCGCCGGCCGGGGCCAGCTGGGGCCAGCGCGGGACCGACCTGCGGGGTGCGGGGGCGCCGGCCGGGGCCAGCTGGGGCCAGCGCGGGACCGACCTGCGGGGTGCGGGGGCGCCGGCCGGGGCCAGCTGGGGCCAGCGCGGGACCGACCTGCGGGGTGCGGGGGCGCCGGCCGGGGCCAGCTGGGGCCAGCAGCGCGGGACCGACCTGCGGGGGCGCCGGCCGGGGCCAGCTGGGGCCAGCGCGGGACCGACCTGCGGGGTGCGGGGGCGCCGGCCGGGGCCAGCTGGGGCCAGCGCGGGACCGACCTGCGGGGTGCGGGGGCGCCGGCCGGGGCCAGCTGGGGCCAGCGCGGGACCGACCTGCGGGGTGCGGGGGCGCCGGCCGGGGCCAGCTGGGGCCAGCGCGGGACCGACCTGCGGGGTGCGGGGGCGCCGGCCGGGGCCAGCTGGGGCCAGCAGCGCGGGACCGACCTGCGGGGTGCGGGGGCGCCGGCCGGGGCCAGCTGGGGCCAGCTGGGGCCAGCAGCGCGGGACCGACCTGCGGGGGCGCCGGCCGGGGCCAGCTGGGGCCAGCGCGGGACCGACCTGCGGGGTGCGGGGGCGCCGGCCGGGGCCAGCTGGGGCCAGCGCGGGACCGACCTGCGGGGGCGCCGGCCGGGGCCAGCTGGGGCCAGCGCGGGACCGACCTGCGGGGTGCGGGGGCGCCGGCCGGGGCCAGCTGGGGCCAGCGCGGGACCGACCTGCGGGGTGCGGGGGCGCCGGCCGGGGCCAGCTGGGGCCAGCGCGGGACCGACCTGCGGGGTGCGGGGGCGCCGGCCGGGGCCAGCTGGGGCCAGCGCGGGACCGACCTGCGGGGTGCGGGGGCGCCGGCCGGGGCCAGCTGGGGCCAGCAGCGCGGGACCGACCTGCGGGGGCGCCGGCCGGGGCCAGCTGGGGCCAGCGCGGGACCGACCTGCGGGGTGCGGGGGCGCCGGCCGGGGCCAGCTGGGGCCAGCGCGGGACCGACCTGCGGGGTGCGGGGGCGCCGGCCGGGGCCAGCTGGGGCCAGCGCGGGACCGACCTGCGGGGTGCGGGGGCGCCGGCCGGGGCCAGCTGGGGCCAGCGCGGGACCGACCTGCGGGGTGCGGGGGCGCCGGCCGGGGCCAGCTGGGGCCAGCAGCGCGGGACCGACCTGCGGGGTGCGGGGGCGCCGGCCGGGGCCAGCTGGGGCCAGCGCGGGACCGACCTGCGGGGTGCGGGGGCGCCGGCCGGGGCCAGCTGGGGCCAGCAGCGCGGGACCGACCTGCGGGGTGCGGGGGCGCCGGCCGGGGCCAGCTGGGGCCAGCGCGGGACCGACCTGCGGGGTGCGGGGGCGCCGGCCGGGGCCAGCTGGGGCCAGCGCGGGACCGACCTGCGGGGTGCGGGGGCGCCGGCCGGGGCCAGCTGGGGCCAGCGCGGGACCGACCTGCGGGGTGCGGGGGCGCCGGCCGGGGCCAGCTGGGGCCAGCAGCGCGGGACCGACCTGCGGGGGCGCCGGCCGGGGCCAGCTGGGGCCAGCAGCGCGGGACCGACCTGCGGGGGCGCCGGCCGGGGCCAGCTGGGGCCAGCGCGGGACCGACCTGCGGGGTGCGGGGGCGCCGGCCGGGGCCAGCTGGGGCCAGCGCGGGACCGACCTGCGGGGTGCGGGGGCGCCGGCCGGGGCCAGCTGGGGCCAGCGCGGGACCGACCTGCGGGGTGCGGGGGCGCCGGCCGGGGCCAGCTGGGGCCAGCGCGGGACCGACCTGCGGGGTGCGGGGGCGCCGGCCGGGGCCAGCTGGGGCCAGCAGCGCGGGACCGACCTGCGGGGTGCGGGGGCGCCGGCCGGGGCCAGCTGGGGCCAGCGCGGGACCGACCTGCGGGGTGCGGGGGCGCCGGCCGGGGCCAGCTGGGGCCAGCGCGGGACCGACCTGCGGGGGCGCCGGCCGGGGCCAGCTGGGGCCAGCGCGGGACCGACCTGCGGGGTGCGGGGGCGCCGGCCGGGGCCAGCTGGGGCCAGCGCGGGACCGACCTGCGGGGTGCGGGGGCGCCGGCCGGGGCCAGCTGGGGCCAGCGCGGGACCGACCTGCGGGGTGCGGGGGCGCCGGCCGGGGCCAGCTGGGGCCAGCGCGGGACCGACCTGCGGGGTGCGGGGGCGCCGGCCGGGGCCAGCTGGGGCCAGCAGCGCGGGACCGACCTGCGGGGGCGCCGGCCGGGGCCAGCTGGGGCCAGCGCGGGACCGACCTGCGGGGTGCGGGGGCGCCGGCCGGGGCCAGCTGGGGCCAGCGCGGGACCGACCTGCGGGGTGCGGGGGCGCCGGCCGGGGCCAGCTGGGGCCAGCGCGGGACCGACCTGCGGGGTGCGGGGGCGCCGGCCGGGGCCAGCTGGGGCCAGCGCGGGACCGACCTGCGGGGTGCGGGGGCGCCGGCCGGGGCCAGCTGGGGCCAGCGCGGGACCGACCTGCGGGGTGCGGGGGCGCCGGCCGGGGCCAGCTGGGGCCAGCGCGGGACCGACCTTGTAACCATTTAAGGTTATACTTATCCCATTGTTGGGAATGCTGCCTAGTCCAAGCTAGGGTTTTCTCAGAGGCGTTAGGTCAGTTCTGTTCAAAGGATAAACTCAGTGGAACTCATGGTGGTGCCTTTACTTACAAGCAATTCTCATGTTCATACACAGGCGGGGTGACTCGGACTGAGCTCGAAAGTGAGTGCGGGTAGTATATATAACCTGGCAGGGGGGCTACGTACGCTTCGAGGGTGTGTACGAAAACTGTGCTAATATTACTCGCTCCCAAATATGGAGCGTCGGGTCCACGCCTTAAGGCCGGCTTAAGTCTGTGGGCCCTCGCGACATACTTGGAGGGAGTGGTTACAATAAGAAATGTAACCCGATGGGTTACATCACCCCCCCGCTGCCTCAAATAAAAATCCCGGGAAAATGACCATGGCTGTTACCTGGAGGGCTTGTACGGCTGGGTAACACTCACACTTTGGAAATGCACCGTACCAGTTAAAGCTCCTACTCAACAATTCATGCTGAAAAGGTGATACCTAACAAAATATACGCCACGGTAATGTAAAAGAAAGAATTATGCTCAGTCCGATTCAAAGGAGGTACAATGTAACAAAATCAAAACATGGATACAATTAAAATTAATACAGATTTTCGTAGGATTTGAAGCATGGCGGCCTTGTGTAGTCGTGATGCGGACGGGCAGGTATTTCGAATCCATCTAGGTGCCTGGGAGTGGAATACAGATCCAAAGTCACGTGGATGGGGACGGCCAGTGCCCGAAGCATCGCGCTGCAACAAAAGAGAGAAAAACAACAGCAGTACCAAGAAACGAAAAAAAGCAAAAAGTTTAATTGTTTATAAATTTTGAAAGTCGATGCGAGAGGAAAAGAAAAGGGAAAAATTAGTAACGGGGCGGACGGACATATTTTGGCGCAGAAGGCGGGGAAGGGGCCTGACGTCTTCGGCTGGAAACGGCCTCATTAAAAGCAGAGGTGGCCATTTCCGCAAAGGGACTGATAACTGGGGCGGCCACATTTGCTACAGCCCGTACTACTGGACGACAATATTTCCAGTAGCACCAGAGAGCAATCATTATGATAATCAAAACGCCCACTATCGAGCCACCTACCGAATAAGCCAATGCGTGCGTGTGCCAGTCGCGGAACCAAGGTAGCTCCAGGGCTGCCTTGATTTCTTGAAGGCGTAGAGCTCCATCCAGGCCAAGCTGAGCCGATTTGTTGAATAGGACGTCTAGCTGCTCGATGATGATGTGCCGATTGGTGTTGTTGAGGGCCAACTGCGGCAGTTCCACTGACGGTATGTCTGGCAAGATGAGACTGCCAGACAAGTCCTCATGGGAGACGAAGGTGGAGCCGCTGTACAAGGCGACGCCTAGAGCCTTGGCGATGGTGAAAGCCGGCAAATGCAAGATGCCTGTTTGAGGAAGCATCGTTACGTTTGACTGCAAATGACGGCCCTGCGTATCGGTCAGGACCAGTTTGGTCTTTTCCGGCACGCTAAAAGCCCAAGTGTGTCCAGCTCGATACGACACAAACGTTGGCGGAGGATTTTTCACAAAATGCAGATAAGGTTCACATAGAGTATCTATTTTAGCCTTATCTGACAGGAGCAGGGCGATGGCACACGTATCTTCTTCCTCATGAACTGGAACAGCTGGAGAGCAGATCGGTGTCTCCGGATGGTCGTGGCAGCTCCGCAAATCCGCGTCGGTTAGCAGAACATGAGTCTTCTGCGGCTCATCTACTGCGATGTACTTGGTGTCAGTCGAGTAGAATGAGTAAATGTCCGAATTGTTAAGTTTACGAGGAAAAGGGGTAATCTCATATAACTTGTATTTCCGGGTGGTAAAAACTAGAGGCAGGTGGACGTGGAGATGCATAGCGTCTGTAGTTACTACAGCGCTTGCTCTAGCCACTCGGAAATAGTAGTCAATGCGATCTGGGGTAGGGAGGACCGGGAGTTGGATTCCAGGGGGAAGCTGCTCGCTAAGCTGCGTAAGCAACTTAGAGAACGCCTCCGCATCGACAAACGCGGGGCTCAACATGTTGTTTAACTCTGCAAAATGAAAGGCAGTTAAGAACGTTTTAACTTCAGATCTTACCTGCGCGATCAGGGCATGCATCCTACGCATTTTCAAGGCATATTCCATGTATTGATTTTGCTGGTCAATCGTAATTTGGAAACTCTCTTTCTCCAGCTGCTTTAGCGCCTCAATCATGCGGTCTTGAGCCAAAAATCGGGCCAGAGTGACATTGGCCAAGCCTGTCTGAGCGTCCTGGAGTACTCGTAGACCATCGATTTTCAGCTTCATTTCATCGAAGCGGGACTGGAGATTTTCCCGATCGGCGCTGTCCATAATGCCAAACCAGGACTTGAAAACTCCTCGGCGGCTTCGGTGATGAGGGACTGGCTGCGGAATAGCTGTAAGGTTGATATCCCGCAGGAAGTCTGCTGGAAGAAAGAGTCCATACGGGAGAGAAGCTAAAGTGTGGTCCGGAAGAGAGGAAATGGGAGTGTCTAAAGGATGCGTTGAGTCAGGGAAGTCTGGAAAATCCTCAGGACGGGGTCCATTAGCAGATTGTCCGGTGGGAAATGCAAAAGTATCCGGAAGATCCGGAAAAGCTGAATCTGAAGTCGGATTTTCGCCAACAGGGGATAAAACAGGGATAGACAAAGCTGGGTCCGCTGTTGCCTCACCCACCGCTCGCCCGAAAAGATCCCAATGCTTACGTGGCCTAGGAGTAGTGGGTTTAGGGCGCGCGAAAGGATCCGAAAAGGGTGATGCGGGGCGTGGAGATTTGGAAGGCAAAACCAGTTGAAAAGAAGAAAGATCAGGTGAAATGCTGCGAGGGCGCAGAGTAGTCTGGGAAGGATCAGTAGAAGGAATTGGTGTGGGAGCCGTAGTCGAAGTCGTAGGTGGAGAAGTGCTAGAAAGGGAGAGACCCATTTTCCAGTCTCTGAACTCCTTAAGGAGGCGACGTTCGGTGTCGCCGTCAGGTAAGTCGTCCACCACAGTTCGTACAGTAGGCGGGACGACTGTTGTGGGAAGCGGCGCCTTGGCGGCCTTGGCCAGCTGATCCCGAAGGCGCTTGTAGGCCTGTATGTCAGCAGGGGAGGGAGGTGTATACGTAGGGATGCTTGATGCCAAGACGGGGACTACGGACGACGGGACTCGGCTGGGGGCAACGGCCACAAGAGGAGGGGGGACGCCGAGGGCGGGGTGAAGGGGTTGTAGTGGAAGTCGAGAAAACCGCGAGGCGAGCTGTAGTCGTGGACGTAGCGGCAGTAGCAGTCGGAGGGGGAAGGGAAGGGGACGAGGTCGTAGTAGAGGTAGTGGAAGTGGAAGGGGGACGGGGAGAGGTGGTAGTGGAGGTAGTGGTGGTGGTCGTCGAGGAGGTAGTGGAGGTGAGAGGAGGGGCAGGGGAGAACATCTTGGGAGTTGTGGGGGGAGAAGCCGGCCGCGATGGCCGCGTGGTAGTGGTTGACGTAGGGCGGGCAGAAATAACTGCGGGGCGCGACACAGGCGAGTGAATGGCCGGACGACGAGAGGGGGGAAGGGGGGTGGTAGAGGACTGCGGCTGCGTTGTTGTTGACATGATGGGAACGGTAGTGGTGGGTACCATATGAGTAGTGGTAGGAGGAGTGATTGTAGAAGGCTTGGGCGTAGTTGTGCTTGTAGATGACTGATTGGCTGATAAAGCAGAGAGGACGGCAGCCGTGTGAGGCCAAACAGGCGGACGAGTGGGGCTGATGTATTTGTGTTTTAGAGGCCGAAGTAAAATGTTAGGAAGCGACATGGGGCTGTACCGTTGTTGATTTAGTTCAACATCGCGGCGGATGCGACGAGAAATTCGTCGGTAAAACACACTTAAATAATGGGACAAATCAGCAGCCTTAGGTGAGCTAGCGGAAGGGACCCACAGAGGCAAAAACACATTAGCGGGGTGACACAAATTAGCAGGGTCCGTCATAGAGCAGTTTGACACGATGCCAGCTGGGATCGGGACCTGACGCTTGCTTCTACTGGGGGACGCTGTAGTGTTAGTCTGAGTCGCGTTGCCAACGGCGACGGGCGGAGTCAAAGTGGCGTTGACTGTGGCGTCGGGAAGCTCCGTATTGTTTACATACGCGCGGAAAACGGACAAGTCACGTTTAATCTGCGTGAGTTCCATCAGCATACCACCAATTTCGTCTCGGATTACAGTGTTATGAAGCGTAGAAGTAGACTCAACATATTGATCGTGCAAAGCAGCAAACTTGTTTATCAAGGCGTCGACTACTGTCATATAAGTGTCGACGCGCTGGACTTTTAACACTAAGAGCCAATCCGATACACTGAAGTAAAGGTCCCCGCGCTGGGTGAAAATGCATCCCGCATTTAGGCCATCCGGTTGCTCTACGGACACGTCCGCGAGCATGGTGTTGTTTGGCATTTTGGCGACGGGGCGACCGCGGGTGGCCGTGGGCTCCTTGCCCCACGCAGCCACCGCGAGAAGAAGCAAGACCAGCGCTAAAACAAAGCAAGCACGGAGAAAACGAAACTCATGAGCATCGGTAAGCAACAAGCACGCTAACTTAAGTAATAGGGCCGTGGGACCGTAGCTGCCTGTCCGAGGGCTCAACTTGGCGTCGCGCCCGGCGGCGCGCGCCGAAAGTAGAAGGGAGCTGGGGACGGGGGCGCATCTGTCGGTACGGCAGGGCCGGGCCTGGCGGGCTCCGCTATGGCGGGCGGCAGGTCCGCGTGGGGCTCGGCTGACGCCGCTGGGGCCGGGAGGGTCGGGCTGGGCTCAGCCGCGACGGACGGCGGGGCCGCGTGGGGCTCGACCGAATCCGTGGCAGGGCCGCGCTCACCGCGGGCCGGCAGCGGTGCTTGAGAATCGACAAAATCCGTTATATCCAGGGGCTGCCCAAGAGGATCCAAGTCAGGTGCAAATCGTAATTTATTTACGTGCACTATGCGTGGTTCAACGTCTCGGGCCCGAGGTGGATAAATCCACTGAATGCGTGCGGTCACAGGACCGGGCATAGATAACACCCTAAACGGTCCCTTATAAAATGGAAGTAATTTACGCGACATATGACGCGGAGGCAAATCATCCCACAGGAAGACTTTGTCTCCTGGTTTTATGTTGTGGGGACGCGACTTTTTATTGAAAGCGCGTGCGCGGCGTTCAGCACTTGCTGCAAGATGCTGTACTGCTAACTTGGTGACAACATCAATCTTATGCAATGTATTTTGAATATAGTCGTCACCAGTGTCATAAAATACCCTATGTGGTTGCAGAAGATCTGCAGAAACATTAGCATCACGAAGGTGCACTAAATAAAATGGCGTCTCTTGAGTAGAAGAATGAATCATATTATTATATATGAAATTAGCAACAGGCAACCAATCCGACCAAGTGTACGGGTCCTGCTGTACGAGAATCGCCAATAGTCTGTTTAAAGTTTTGTGCGACCGTTCGTTGACGCTGTTTCCCTGGGGATAAAAGGGAGTGGTGTGGAGTTGCTTAATTTGCATCAAATCACACACTCTTTTAAGTGTTGATCCGATCAGGGACGGATCACAATCACTTAGGAGCACCCGGGGAAAACCGAAAGGGCCAAAAGCCGTCTTAACGAGGGCTGCCGCTATGCGGGTACTTGTCTTATCCTCCAGAGGAGAAATAATTGCGAATTTAGAAAAATCACACATGTAGACCAACATATATACCATGTTATTGTGGTCCTTTATGTACGGGCCACACAGGTCTACAGAGACTCTCTCAAAGGGTCTCGACGCAATTGGAAACTGATGCAGGGGTGCTGGACGAGGCAAACCCTCTGTTAAACTTTAGACACGTTTCGCAACTGCGAATATACTCACACGCATACTGACGCATGTTAGGGAAAAAGAAGTGTCGTCGGATCAAATCCAACGTGCGGTCTATTTGGTAGTGACCTGAGAGGTCATGACCAAAATAAAGTACACGTGACCGGAGAGCATAGGGCACCACTATTTTGGGCGTTGGGGAACCACATTTTACAAGCAGACCACGAGACGTGATGGAATAATTACGTAGCGACGCGGAGGTTGGCGCCGGGCCAGTGAGGTCCGCGAAGATTTCGGAGCAAAACGCATCTTTGTGTTGCGCTTCACTCAGCATGTGGTGGTCATAAAAATATGGCACCCATTCTGGCTTAAGCCCCTTGTCTTGATAAGTCAAAGACATAATAACACGACTAAGGAAGTCAGCGGGATTGGTGCGCCCAGGAATATGATGAACGCGAAAATTAAGAGTGCTTAGGTATGCGGCATAACGAAATAATTTAGGGGATGGGTTCTTTAACGAATGCAAGAACAAAAGACTTTTGTGGTCTGTATACAGGTCGAAACCTCCGGGGCTTGACAAAAGATAATGTGAAAAGTGCTTTATTCCCCAAACGACCGCTGTTAGTTCCATTTCAATCGCGCTATAATTCCTTTGTGCCGTATTAAATGCTTTACTCCAGTACGCGACTACCCTTTCTTTTTCTTCTTTGTCTAATTGAGACAAAATTGCTGCAGCGCCAGTCGCCGAAGCATCGCATGTGAGTCGGAAAGGTTTAGAGAAATCCGGATAATGCAACATGATGGGACTTTCTGTAAGGACACGAATAATATAATGCAGGGCTGCTTCCTGCTGATCTCCCCATTCCCAGGGAGCGTCTTTTCGTAAATTCCGCTGTAAAGGATAAGCCGCCTGCCACAGGCCAGGAACATGCGCTGAATAAAACTGGACAAGTCCTAAGAATGATCTGAGTTCTTTAACTGTCCGAATCGTCTTTATGCGACGGAGTGCGCTTGTTTTCTCTGGGTCCGGCAAAATTCCATCTGCTGACAGGATAAAGCCAAGGTAACGAAGAGAAGATTTGGCAATTTCACACTTGTGGGCTGATAAGCGCATATTGTCGTCATGCAAGCGCTTGAGAACTGATTCTAAATGTTTGTAGTGTGACTTTATGTCTGGACTATATATAAGAATGTCGTCCAAATACACTTGACAAAAAGTACCTAACAAACCAAACAACAGCCTTTGCAAGTGTAAAACCAGATGGAACGAACTAGTCAACAGTCCCATTGGACATGCCGTGTATTGGACACGAGGAATATCAGGGCAGGGCGGGGTGAAAGCGAGGTATTTGCGGTCATCCGGATGTACGCGCAGTAGATGGAAACTTGAGCGTAAATCGAGAGACGAAAAGACTGTCGCGCCTTGTAGCGAATCCAGGATTTCATCTATTCTTGGAATGGCAGCGTACATAGTTCCCACTAAAGTTTTATTTAATTTTCGGAAATCAACCACCATCCTGTAATCATGTTCGTGTTCAGGACGGGGTTTTTTAACAGCCAAAACTGGGGAATTATATACACTCTCTGTGTATTCCAAGAGATTTTGCTTAATGAGCTTCGGTATTTCCTTGCATAAAAAATCTCGTTGTGGCACAGGTAGCCTGAATTGGGCCGTGAATATGGGTTCGGACGTTTGTGGTCGAATACGCGCCACAAATGATGGGCTTCCGCCCATTGATTCGATATCGAATACTTTAGAATACCTCTTTAAGAGGGCAAAGAACGTCTCGCGTTCCGCCCGAGGTAAATGAGTTAGCTGGACTTTGGCTAACTCTTGCCTGATTGTGTCCGCGGCCAGTGACCCCTTCGTCCGCGCCGGGGCGCGCGACGAGGCTGTACACTGACGGGGGGAGGGAGGAGTATGGCGGCCGCCACGAGGGGAAGAGACGCTTGGGTCGGCTCTTAAACTGGGCTGTACACTCCCAGGAGCCGGAGGTACGGAAGATGCATCGCCCTCGGGGCTTAAACAGGACACCCTCTGAAGCATCGCCACTACAGTGCCTGATCGAAAAGTCCAATCATCATCTGTGAGATTGACAGCGTGCACCGGAACCAAATTGTCCTCGGTCACGCGCACTAGGGCGTTTGCCAGAAAACAAGGCGACATGGACTGTTCATATGCAGCGAAGCAGCCAAAATCTTTGCCTTGGGGTGCGTCTGTGTAGGCCCAAAAATTGCGCTCTGTTCGGCCTTGCACTACCTCGTCCTGATTGACCATGACGGGGTATTCCCTATAAAATTCCCTGAAAGGGACATCTCCTCTGTCGCAGTCCATGCGAGTCCATAAGATCTCCCCATAACCCATTGTTGGTACCCGCGTAGTACGCGTAGTACGATTCACCAATGCAGCTAAAGAGCTGGGCCAACTGACACCATAAAGAGAGTAACTGGCACACTTAAGAGGTACCAGTTTGGCGTCGAGTCCTAAAATGGACGATTTTAGTCTACGGTTTCCGGCGTCAATAACACAACCATATTTGTCCAAGAACTCTAGCCCCAATACAGCTTCGCATGGTAAACTGAAGTCGGATTTTGCTATAAGAAATTCGACTTCTACGGATTTATTAGTTCCGTACTGTAATTCGAGGAGAGTGCGTCCTAAGACGGGGACAGGTGTGTCGTTAATCGCCTTTAGATTCGTCACGGTTTCAGCGACGTAGGTCACAGCGGAGCTGGCCTGCATAATGTTTACGTCACTTCCTGTGTCAATCATACAGTAAAACGGACGACCATCTAAACGAAACCGGACTAAATTGCCTGGCCTATGCCCACAACCTATGCAAGGTTCTTCGGGTCGAGACAAGTGAGCTACTGGGAGTCCCGACCCATCTCGGGGTTCGGCGGCATATTCGACGTGGCGTGACAGTTACATGTGCACTCACACGCCGCAACATAATTCAACCGGCCCTGTGTCTGGTTTCCCTGGCCGCGCGGCTGCCAAAAGCCACGCTGGCCTCCCTGCCCTCGCGGCTGCCACGAGCCGCGCCCCTCCCCTTGCCCGCGCGTATTTTGAGCGCCCCCGCGACCCTGAGAGGACGCGGTGCTCGCTTGGGACGAGGAGGGGGAGGAGGACTGAGAAGGGGAATTTTGAAAATTATTCTGAAAATTATTCTGAAAGGGGGGGGCGATTATTTCGACGCCTATTACCGGCGCCTCTGCTCCTGCCCGCTGTATTGGCTGCACGCCGCTTTGGGCAGTCTGCGTACCAATGGTCCTTGGCTCCGCAGTAAAAGCATGTACTACCGCCGGGTGCTGCTCCTTGCACCGCCGCCACAAAAGCGTCCAAACGTGCGCTTTCGCTGGCAGCGGCGGCGGGAGCAGTAGTAGTGGCTGTGGGCTGTGGATCGGGCGGGCGGACTGAGAGAGCGGCTAAACGCCTCTCGTTGCTGTCCTGTTGGAGGGCTGCCAACGTCTCATCCTCTGCCGCGGTAATGGCTTCGGAGAGGGACGTTGGTTTTCTCGCACCTACGAATCTGCCGATGGATGGCAGAAGGCCAGTTAAAAACTGAGCGAGGGTGTCATGTTCGAGCATTGCCCTCCGTATTTTCTTCTCCGCCTCGTCAGCGGCGGCGGGCCGCGCCCGGGCCACCTCCTGTCCTGCCAAGCGAAGGCGGGTTGCATACGCAGTAGGCGACTCGCCATGCCGTTGCAGACAATTTTTGAAAGCGTTTTGCAGTGCGACCAATGAGACGTTGGTGCGGAACCGATTACGCAGGCGCTGCGTGAGGTCCGCCCAATCTGCTAACACGGGGAGCTCCGAGTCACTCCGAAGCCAGGCCCGAGCCTCTCCTCGCAACTTGAGGCGCAATGAACTACACTTGAATTTGTCGTCCAGGCGCACCGGGGTGCCACCCGGGACGGGGTTGCTCTCGATAAGGTCGAACGCCCCCTCCAGGGCGTCGATAAAATCATCAACGTCGAACTTCGGAGAGGTGCCAGAGAAAGTCTCCACGTTCGCGATATAAGTGGCCTGAGCCATGGTCGTTTGATCCTTTAACTCGTTTTTCGCTAGAAGTTCGGCCTTCACCTTCTGGTAGGCCGCCTCGAATAACCCCTTAGCGTTTGAAGGGACAGTGCCAGAGGCCTGAACCTTTTGAAAGAAACGACGCACGGACAGGTGCACCGAATCGGGTGGTGGTGGCGCCGCATAGATGAAGGCGAGCGTACACTTTCCTTCCTCCTCCGGAAACTTGGCGTTAAGCAGCTGCCCTACCTTTCTCAAGGCAGACAGAAAAGGCTCCTTCTCCCAACTGACCTCAAGGTGGTCATGGAGTTCCTGCCATAAAAACCAAAACGCCTGGAGGACGGAAGCACCGGACTCCTCAGTCAACGAGAGATATCGCGCGAGATAAAAGCGCGGATACGGGCGGCGACTGTCGGCCTGAAAATTCTCAGCGACCCAACGCACGGCCGAAACGGCTGACATCGCCGGTCATGCCGACTAACAACGAGGCGCGGGCGCTGCAGGGCGATGGGCAAGGATCAGGGCATACATGCCCAGACCAATGACACCATCGATATCGGCCGGCAGGGACTCGTCCGTCACCACCAGAAAATCATGATCAAACGCATGAGGAGGGGGGGTCGGCGGAGAGTCTAAACACCAGGCCGCAGTGATGCACACGGCACCAACAACCACAAGGGGGCCACCGGGCACACGGCGCGGCGCTAGCTGGGCGTACTTGTCCAAGTGGCCACAGTGGCGATAAGCCATGTAACTATCAGCACTATGGAGATCCAAGCGAAAACGCAGGGACTCCGAGCCCACTGAGAGCACAAGGACACGCGCCATCAGAGCGCAAAACCACGGAACACTATTCACCGTTCACTGTTCACTGCACGACACAAGAACAAGGAGGGCTCCTCCACCGGAGCTCACCGGGGCCATCCCGAACAGAAAGACCAGTAAACCGCTTAACGCTGCCACCAAATGTAACCATTTAAGGTTATACTTATCCCATTGTTGGGAATGCTGCCTAGTCCAAGCTAGGGTTTTCTCAGAGGCGTTAGGTCAGTTCTGTTCAAAGGATAAACTCAGTGGAACTCATGGTGGTGCCTTTACTTACAAGCAATTCTCATGTTCATACACAGGCGGGGTGACTCGGACTGAGCTCGAAAGTGAGTGCGGGTAGTATATATAACCTGGCAGGGGGGCTACGTACGCTTCGAGGGTGTGTACGAAAACTGTGCTAATATTACTCGCTCCCAAATATGGAGCGTCGGGTCCACGCCTTAAGGCCGGCTTAAGTCTGTGGGCCCTCGCGACATACTTGGAGGGAGTGGTTACAATAAGAAATGTAACCCGATGGGTTACAACCTGCGGGGTGCGGGGGCGCCGGCCGGGGCCAGCTGGGGCCAGCAGCGCGGGACCGACCTGCGGGGGCGCCGGCCGGGGCCAGCTGGGGCCAGCAGCGCGGGACCGACCTGCGGGGGCGCCGGCCGGGGCCAGCTGGGGCCAGCGCGGGACCGACCTGCGGGGTGCGGGGGCGCCGGCCGGGGCCAGCTGGGGCCAGCGCGGGACCGACCTGCGGGGTGCGGGGGCGCCGGCCGGGGCCAGCTGGGGCCAGCGCGGGACCGACCTGCGGGGTGCGGGGGCGCCGGCCGGGGCCAGCTGGGGCCAGCGCGGGACCGACCTGCGGGGTGCGGGGGGCGCCGGCCGGGGCCAGCTGGGGCCAGCAGCGCGGGACCGACCTGCGGGGGCGCCGGCCGGGGCCAGCTGGGGCCAGCGCGGGACCGACCTGCGGGGGCGCCGGCCGGGGCAGCTGGGTCCAGCGGCCAGCCGGACCTGCGGGGGACGGGGAACCGTCCGGAGCCCGGCTTGCGTGGGCCATCCCTTCTGCATCGCGCCCCCTGTCCTGCCCCCTCCCCTGCATCCTATAGCGCGACCTAGGGCGGTTTTAGTCCGCATTGACGATGCGGTCTGGGTCGTCTTGAGTGCCCTTAGGCTTGTTTGGCGATCAAAATGCGTACTTAATCCGCGCTACCAAGGGCGTCACGGAGTACGTTTTTGAGACGCTTTGACTCTGGGTGGCATATTACTACTCCTTTTGAAGGGACCTTTTGACGTACTGTTCTGAGCGAACTTTTGGCGTACAGTTCGAGACTTGTTGGCGTACTTCTATGGGCTGTAAGGGTCATGCCGTGTGTAGTGTACGAGGGGTCGACCACTTGGATATTCCATGTACACATTGAAAAATATTCCAAAAATATTCCAAATATTCCAAAAATATTCCAGATATTCCAAGATATTCCAGATATTCCAAATATTCCAAAAATATTCCAAATATTCCAAATATTCCAAAAATATTCCAAATATTCCAAATATTCCAAATATTCCAAAAATATTCCAAATATTCCCAAAATATTCCACATATTCCTGCTATTCCACATACTCCTGATTATCCGAATTCTATATAATCTAACAGTATTCCAGGTATTCCAATAAAATCTTCGGTGGTTACACCATACAGAGGTGGTAGTCATAACATTCTTCCTATTCGACCCCTGGGTATGGACATGGACATGATGTTCGAACGCTCGGCGACCAGCAGCAACAGAATCGTGACCTAGAGCATAGTTGTCGGTGTCGTGAAAGCGTCAATGGCGACGCTGAAATTGGACTGATTTTTGTAGCATGTGCGTGCCCAAAATGAGGCCGGCTGGAGCTTCCGAACCCAGCAATATACAAGCTTAGCTGAGGGTGAGCAGCATGGAACATAGGGATATGAGGCGAGCATGAGCGGGCGGATTGCAAATGCAAAATGCAGCCCATGGGCTGGGCCGGCCGGTTGCTTTACCCCGCAGTCGGCAGATCGGGCGCCGGGCGGGGAGCTCGTTACTGATAGACTTATAAAGCCAACAGAACCAACTCATGGTTCACGATAGCGAGATCAGGAAAGTTGAGCTCGCTGCCGTAAGCGATCCTCAAAGTAGGGTATTTGACCGTCCTTGAAGATTGTGTTCCACCAGAGAAGCTTTCTGGGTTGAAAAATTGTTCCGGTCATTTTAATATTCAATTTTTAGCAGATGATACGAAGGTATCAGCCTGCTTGCACTGTCATACAGCTAGCAGCATGCAGAGAGCAGCGCAGCCAGCAGAGAGCAGCTAGTGTGGCATTATATTATATACAGGGGGGAAAATTTCGCGCGGCGGCGCGCGCCCCGCCACTCCGCGCCACCGGGACGCTTGGCGGCCGGGCCGGTGCCCCCTCCCGCCCCGCGCCTCCCCCCTCCTAGCCCAGCGCGACAGCGCTCCGCTTCCCCGACGCCTGCAACGCGTAGGGACATCTACTATACGTATCATCTGCTTTCAAGTTCCGGCCCTCCGGAACTTTTTGGTCACGGTCGCGTGGTCTGTTTTTTTGCAGGTATACCAACCTATTCCAGATATTCCAACGTATATTCCAGATATTCCAAAAATATTTCAAATATTCCAAAAATATTCCAAATATTCTAAATATTCCAAATGAGTAAATCTCAAATCATGCAGGCTCGTAATAAAGAAAAGCGGGGGTCCAGGGGGCGGCAGCCCCCTGGCTTATATGAGTAAATCTTAAAAAATGAGTAGATCTCATATATCATTCAGGATCGTAATAAAGAAAAGCGGGGGCTTAAATGAGTAAATCTTAAATCATGCAGGCTCGCCAGCGCCGCAGGCCTAGGTAGATGTACGCAGGCCCGTCGCAGCGAAACAGTGTTTCGCGAGGTATCGCGAAGCCTGTTACGGGAGACGGTGTCTGGCGTACATCTACCTAGTTTTATATATGTTACATACATGACCACATGTATGTTAAACATGCATGGCACATACACTTGTTGCACTCATGTCGCATGTATGCCCCAGACGTCTTGTCGCATGCATGTCCCATACGTGTATGTTGACAAATATGCGTGACACACGCCACTCTTATTTTTCCCCAAATCGCATAAAACTTTTTTCTTTGTTTCTCTCCTTTTGTTTCCTCCTATTATTATTCTTTCCTTGTGTTCTTCATCTTACTCCAATTTCTGCTGAACTCCGTCGCCGATGTGGAGATTTGAACCCAGGACCTTCGTGTTACTTACTTAGCACCTTGTCCACTCAAACGTTTAACCACAAGCCTAACCACTCAAATCACGGAATCCGCCACTCAAACACCACGCACGCACGCCAGAGAGTTTGGTTAGAAAAGCCGCCCGCCAACCGTGTATTTGCTTTAATTATCATCACTGTTATCATCAAACGAATGTACATGTCGTGTCTATGGAAATCAGCCGCCCCGGTCGGCTTGCGTTCGCTTCTATTAGACAAACGTACAAAAATAGTGCAGAGTACTATATGAAACGAGAGAGTGGTTGTCGAGATGCGGCCGCTAGCGCCAACGGCTCCTACCGCATCCGCAGCACCGTGGAGTAGAGCGAGTAGGACCGGCTCATAATCTGTGCGGGGAGAGAGGAAAGTAAGTCGCGCGCCGTGTTCGTGCGGCCTTCACTTTGAAATTAATAAAAGAAACTGAAAGACAAAGTGATTCTTGTGACTTCCACAGAGGACTGTAAATTTGTCTTTTAAATGGTTTTATCACACTGAGTTGGACGCGGGATCACGCTTCCGCGTGGATTCATACGGCACCGTAAACAGTGTTAACTATCAAAATCATTCTTGCAGTGGTTTGAGAGATTTACCTAGATTAACCGACAAGCCAATCGGGCGGTTTAAGAAATTACACAGTAGATGACCACAAGAATCTCAACTCTTGAGTCGACGCGGCACTCACGTCCTGGAACAGCTGGAGCGTGAGGTTGGAGATGCCACCCGCGGTGATGAAGAGGGGCCTCTGGGCCCGCACGAGCAGCAGGAGCTGGCTGCTGTCCAGCTTGGTGTCCCTCACGGTCAGGGTTGGGTGGAAGGACGCGTAGCTTGCCACGGCCACTCGCTCCGACTGCGGGAGGGACGGAGGAGCACGGGTCATTAGCGGCCTTCGGCTTTTACAGTGTGTTCATTTTTAAACTTCAGTTAAAGATTTGTACTTCGCAGTGTGACGATATCGAGGGAAATTTCCCACGAAATGGGGAAAAACAGGTCTGTGAGGGGAAAGGGGGAAAAAGCCTAAGAAAGGGGGAAATTCATGAAAATCGGCGATTTTTTACTAAATTTGGCTGTATTTGTCTGAAACCCGTAAATTTGGAAGAAACGCGCACATATTATCGCTGATTGGTACCACTGTATTGTCACAGACAGGCAGTGCGCGCGCATGTTGGAGTACACTCGGAGTATTCGGAGTACAATCGGAGAACCCGCAGCAGTACTTTCAGAATACCCAGATACACCAAGAGCACGCGGAGTAGAGCCGGAGTTCATGCAGAACACTCAGAGTACCCGGAGTACACCCGGAGCAGGCGGAGTACGGTCGGAGTACAGTCGGAGTTGTGACGGCGATGCAAGTACAGGAGTCAGGAGGGCGACAAATGGCAGAATAGCGTAGGGCGTACGCCGCAGTAGAGGGCCGAGGAGCGGAACACAGGCTTGTGCTGGAATGGGTTTTGGGGTATAAAATTGAGAAATTTGACTCAAATAACATCAATTTCATGTTTATATTGAACCGCGTTATTTAGCCTAACGTTAAATGGTGGTAAGCATGAATAACCGTTAATTTTTCGAAAAAACGTATTTGTTATTTACGATAACGCTCACTGTAAAAAATGTTGGGATTTTTACTATACGCATGTATGGGATTTTTCCTATACGTCGTATGGTACCCGAAAATTCCTACAAATGTATAGGAATTGTACCATACGTCAAGGAGTGTATAGGAAAATACCGAACTCTATAGTAGATCCGCCATAAATGTCTCGGAAATTTACTATACATGTGTGGGACGCACGCATTACTATGCACGTATAGGAAAATTACTTGAAGGCATAGAAAGTTTACTATACACTGTTATCTATTTAAAATTGAAAATTAATGGAAGTAGAAATTAATCGCGCTGGTTGAACGAGTTCCTGTGAGTTCTGCTCGAATATATCCGAGTCAACTACGTGCAAGCATTGATAATCAAGCAGTTTCATGTTGCAAAAATATGCATAACAGTTGCACAAATGACAGTCTGCTACCTGTTAGCGCCTCCGGGGCCGTGCACCCCGTCCTGCGGGGAAAGCCCCAGTCCCGGTAGAGCCCGGGGCTGGCCCGGCGGCCCGGCGGGGCGTAGCGCGCAGTTCCGGGATTACCTACCTGGACGCACTGGGACACGACTTCCATCGTGTCCCAGTGGTCCAGTGGTCAGCGTGACGGGGACGCAACCTATAAGTCCGAGGTTCAACTCTCCATCCGGTAAGATATTTCTTCGTTAAGTAAGTGCTTAGTTACATGGAAATTAAGGTTAGAAGGAAAGGACGAGAGAGGGAGAGAGGCGGCAGCGAGCTTGCCCTTGGTCCATCAAAGAAAGCAGTTCTATTTTCTACTTGCATATGGCGTATAGGAAAATTCCCATACATGCATGGGAGGATTCCTAGACACGCATGGTAGAACTACGACACGCGTGTATGGGGAAATTCCCATACATGCATGGGAGGATTCTTAGTCACGCTTGGTAGAACTACTACATGCGTGTATGGGAAAATTCCTATACATGTGTATGTTAATAACTTCATAGACATTTATAGGAATTTTACTATATAAATTTTTTTTACAGTGTTATGGGCAATAACCGATAAATGTCGAGATTTAATATTCGTTACTATGCAATTACGTTAATTACTCTGTAAATGTTACTGGTTAAAGTTAGTAACTGTAACAATTAACGTAACCGTAATACCTTAAAAATCGTTATGTTATACTGCCCTGGAAGTACCTGGGTATTTCATCGTATTTTCGTACTATTCTAGTCGTTTTCTAACTCAAAGAAAACGACGAGTATGCGAGCAAAACACGCTTAAGTATTTTACGCGGGAAGATACAAACAAATCCGAAAAATCGAGAAAAAATTATCAAAAGGCGGAAATAAATTTGGGAAAAAAATTCAGATACGGAGATAATAAATCAAGATTTATCAAGAAGTGTCAGAAATTCTCCTTGAAAAATAAAGATTTCAAAAGTCAAAATATAAAAAAATCATTGCATACATTTTGTTTGAGTGATGCCCGGTGATGCTCCCCTCGATTCAGCGTTAACAGCCGCGAGGTGTGACCTTTGACCGAACAATTTTCTTAGCCTGAATCCCATTATTGCACGTGGATCAGGGGTTGCTATATTTACCGATGTCGCCAGGATGTCGCCGAAAAAGCAGAAAGTGAAGAATTGGCAGAAGGCCCAGGACACGTAAATCAGGCTGAAGATAACGTCTTGCAGGCCCACCTCCCGCGTCTGCGCAGTACGTTGTTGGAACAATATTCAGGGCTAAGATCGTGAGAGGTATCCGGTTTGGTGTCGGACAAACGGGGAGGGGTGCTGATGTCGTACCCTGTCTATCATGCGGAACAGAGGAGTGCCGAGGCCGACGATGGTGTACAACATCTGGCACAGCGCGACGGTGGTCACGATGGACTCAGTGTCCCGGTGCATCCTGCAGGCACGGATAGAAGGAGTCGCAGGACCGGCACCCGCAGGCTAGAGACGGAGCGAACAGCCCAGTTCGAAATTGAACGAACTCGAACAAATTTAGTCCGTTAATCGGCAAACCGAACCGAACTGAACAACGTTTTTTTTTTTCCAACGAACGAACTGAACTCAACAACCCCTTGTTCACAGTTGAAATGAACACTAACAATGACTCATTCTGTCCTATTAAATCAAGTAACAAATTGTTTTCTACAAAATATTTTATTTATAGGTAACTTAAAAGAAATTGTTCCTACACTGGAAAAACAAAGGTAGGACGAGAAGGGTTTTAATGCCTTTACCAAGGCATTAAAAATTAGCACCCCTGCAAAGGCATTAAAACTGCCCAAAGGTGTTAAATTTTAATGCCTTTAGACAATTTCGTGCCTTTGCAAAGGCATTAATATTTCACACCCCTAGAAAGGCATTAAGTCCCACCTTTGTTTTTCCAGTGTAGTTACCACGAGTGTGAATACATATGATGGCAGCTAATATGTTTATGAAAGTGAGAGGTACATCGAAGATGGCAGTTCTGTTCAACACCGAAAATTTGTTCGGTCAGTCCACGAACAGTTCGATTTCGGAACACCTTTGCGTTCGAAGACGAGCGAACACGATCAGTTCGCTGTTCGTTCGAGCTCGTTTGACTGCGAACACGTTCGCTCATCTTTACCCATAGGACAGGAGGCTCGATTGAGTTAGCTGCTGAGCTAAAGCTAGATCTTCACCAAAATGAAAATAATATAAATAGCTCAGCCTACATTTTACTGCAGAGTGGACCTCCGGGCTGAGCCAAGCATGATGGGATGGGAACCAGCCCAGCGCACAGTGGGACAGAATCCCGAAAAAAGTGACAAAAATCGAATTTTTGAACAGTGCAGCAGAGCGATTTCGACATCACAGTCGGATAGACCAATGTCTGAACTATCAGAAACCAGTCTCCAAAATTTTTTGTGATGGTCGCCCTTCTCTAGGGAAGCTCAGGAAGTTGCCGCTTGGAGCGCCCACGTCAGCGCGCCTTTTCTGTTCCGATTTCAAACAATTTCTGTGAGCCTCCGGGCGAAGTTATTTGGTGCATGTGCGCATAAATTGAAAGATTGGACCCTGCTCTACATATTCCTTGCACTTAGACCCCCCTCTTTCACTTCCAAGCACCGTAAAATAGTGTACTTCCATATCCTTGTCACTCATCTCAGTCAAATCGTTTTTTTTGGGCTACAGTTCGATTCCTGTGGTTTCATGCGGTCTTCCTGGTACCAAACTGTAGGGGACGACCTACTCTATGATACCCAATCGACCCCTTTTGCGTAAACATGCGAACAGGCCGCTGGCGGCGCTAACAATCTACCCAGGCGGGTGCGGCGGGCCGGCCAGCTCTCGTCATGGTGGCCCCTTTTTACCTGGATCCGCACCTTTCACCTCAAAATTATTTACTTCAAAAACAGAAAGCGCAAATCCGATAACTATAGTATTCCGCAAAAGACCAGAAAGTAACCGTAAATCTGCAAAAAACAAAAGGCTGTTCTTTTGTCTTTTGATACAATTAGCAGATTTTAGCAATTTTTTATATCAAATCTAGCCATTGCATATCAAAACGGACTTCAGATATGAAAAGAGAGCCAATTTTTGGTTCTAAGGCCAGAAATTGAGAATTTTATCTTGAAATTTTAAATTTTACCCCCCCTTTTTACCTGGATCCGCACCTGTCACCTCAAAATTGACTTCAAAATCGGAAAGCGCATGTTCGTAAACCCTTAAGATAGTAATAGCACCATAATCCAACAGAAAGATCTATTGAAAATTATTTTTGTCACTTTTTTCGGGATTCTGTCCCACTGTGCAGCGCCCAGCGGCTAGTTTGAACGAAAAGAAAAAAAAAAACCTTCCAGTACTAGACACTGTTAAAAAATTCATTACATTTTCATTGTAATGAATAAGGAATTTTAATTACAATTTCATGTCAATGTAACAAAACTTTCATTATTTATATGTAACTAAAATTAATGACGATGTATCATTGAATCGAAGACACAAAATTATCACAGAAAATTCTTCTGGCAAGTACTCTTCTAATTATCGATACGCAGTACAGAAACATGAAGTAGAGGGATCAAACTGAATCATTGTCCTCCGCGGAGAATTGGTTTAGATCGAGAGACTCGGACAGTGCGACATCTGAGACACAACAGCTCTCCACGTCTAATGCACTGGAATTAGGCAGTGCAGGTCATCTCGCTGCCGTTTCCGGTCACCCGCACGCAAGAAATTCTCATTCGGTTCCCCTAACTCCACCTAGCGGTAGAAATTAAAACTACGTTATGTCATGAAAATTCCTTAAACAGTTATGAATTTAGAGATGAAGGAAATTTCATTACATCGTGATAAGTTTTAAAGTTTTATTAAATTTTATAACACGTTCATAAAAAGAGATCTACAATTGTCATGACATTCAAAACATGTTTAACAATGTAAGTTTTGTTACTTGCATTATTGAGGTGCCGCAGCCCTCTGTGCAAACAGGACTCTGGGCTCACCTAGTGATGCACTGGTGGTACACGACGCACAGCCGCAGTCGGCGTGCCGAGTCATCGGCGCCTCCAGCCTCCTGCTCCTCTCTCTCGGGTGCCACCTCGCTGACTGCGCGCCGCAGCAGCAGCAGCAGCACGTCGCACTTGCAGGTCATGTGCAGGCACAGCGTGATCAGCAGGCTGTCGAAGATACCTGACAGGGCAGGTGGAACCAGGGTGGCCCCAGCCGAAGTAAGTCCCGGGTCACACCACCTTTATCGCAGCAATCATGAGAGTAGTGCCACATCAAGGGGCGACGGAAAGCCCCCGGAGCGGCTGTACACAGCGGAATATATTATCATTTTTATATTCAAAGAGACGAATACACTGTAAAAAATAATGACGGTGAAAACTACGGAAATCACCGTTAATTCCTTTAACGGTGTCCTCCGTAGAATGGTGGCTCCCGACTACGGCGCGCACCGTAATAGAAATTTTCGAATCCCCGTTACGGAATGCCAAGTACGGCATCACCGTACTCAAAAAAATGGGGTGCGGAAGACCCGTACTTATGACCTCTGCCCACCGAAAATGAGGTACGGTGGCGCCGTACTCTGCGCTCCGTAGTCGGTTTTTTAAAACGAAGATACGGGACACCGTAGTTGGTTGCGTACTACGATCTTGTTTTTTAACAGTATACTCTCATACAGCCAAGGGTGAAGCAACTCAAAGTTTCGGTGTCAGCCGGATTACCCAGGTACCGCGGATTTCCCGGAATACCCTATCGAAAATGGTGTGTTCCTTATGAGTAACAATAACTCACAACTCTGTGTTGCAAGTCAGTTTTGAGTGTGTTTTCGTAACACACTATTTCCTTTTTTAAGAGGCTGAAACTGAACATTTTGTGTGTTTTGAAAACACACTTCTTTTAGTTCTTTGTGAGTTACTACTGTGTTTTCAAAACACACTTCTTAGAGTTACGAGTGTGTTTCTACTGAGTTTTCAAAACTTACTTCTGATTTACAAGTGTGCAGGTGCAGGTGGATTTAGTGTTTCCAAAGTTCTTGCTTGAAAAATCACGCCACTGCATGAAAAGGGTTGTTTCAGGTCAGAATGATATCAATTCGTCGAACCCAAGCCAACCAATAGCAGTCCAGCTATCAGCTCAGATGTAGCTCATTAATTGGACAGACTTCAGAGCTTGCGTGAAAAAACACGCAGCGTGAAGAAACACAGCGTGGAAAAGCACGCAGGGTGCGTTCTAGATGCACTTGCTGCTTTTGCCGGGCTGTCGGGCTGTCTGAAGTAAAAGGGACAGAGGAGAAAGACGTGCCACAAATATACTATATCAAAAGTCATTCTCGTTGGTCTTAGCAGGTGGGAGCGGGGCCACTCAACAAGAACACGGTGACGACGGAATTCATGGACATGGATACAAAATGCCCCATGGACAAGAATGGAGCGACGAAAAATGAGCTGGTAAACCACACCCCGATGTCGAAACGGCTGTGCAAACGGTGCGAACCTCGGAAAACACGCAGCCACGTGAAAAAATGCTCCACACCACCCTGCGTAAAAATCACGCGAGGTGCTTTGAAGATGCATATGCCGCGTTGGCCAAACTGCGCGACTCCCATACGGTCGAACAGAAGGTGCAGCCCTTAGAATGCGGTGCAAACCAGTGCTCAACTCTCCCAGGGTCTACTGTACGTCGCCGCACAGGGGGGACAGAATCCCGAAAAAAGTGACAAAAATAATTGTCAATAGATCTTCCATTTAAATTATAGTGCCATTTCTGACTCAGGGTTTTTCGAACATGTGCTTTCTGTTTTTGAAGTCAATTTTAAGGTAAAAGGTGCGGATCCAGGTAAAACAGGGTTGCTCAGTTCCAAATTGCAAGATAATTTTCTCATTTTTAGCCCGCCCTTCTGCTTTGAAAAAGCTAAAGAGCGGGCTTATGCAATCGATACGGTGTCTGTCTGTCTGTCCGTCTGTCTGTCTGTCTGTCTGTCTGTCTGTCTGTCTGTCTGTCTGTCTGTCTGTTTGTCTGTCTGTTCCACTCGCAGGAGTTGAGGTAGAGAGTTGAAATTTTAAGCTAAAAAGCGGGCTTATGCAATCGAAACGGTGTCTGTCTGTTTGTTTGTTTGTTTGTTTGTTTGTTTGTTTGTTTGTTTGTCTCTTTGTTCCACTCAAAGGAGTTGAGCTAGAGAGTTGAAATTTTTAGGGGATCTTTGGGGTCACTCGTGGAGAACGAAACGCCTGGTGCAAATCCTGCCAACCCTCATTAAGGCACTGAAAAAAATTATGAAAGTTTTCACGGAATAAGAAAAAATTAAATTTGTCCCAATTTTGTGGTCTCCTCAGGGGTATCTCGACGAAGTAGGATCCTTTACTCCAAAATGTCGTCCGTTTCGCTCTATCTCTAGCCGTTTCGGCGCTACAGCCACAACAAAGACCCAAATATCACAAAACATCATGATTGGTGCCGTGGCATGGGTTTTGCGTAATTTTGCGGCCTTCTCGACCAACATTTCGTCCGTTTTGATCTATCTCCTACCGTTTCGGCGCTACAGCCACATTGACGACCCAAGAGACGACCGCGAGAGGTGAAAATAGGTCAGCGGGCCGAAAGCCCGTTATTCAAAGCAGTAATTAACATTAAAAAAAATAGTATAATCGGGCTGAAGGTTCGAATTATTAAGGCTCGAATTGTTTGGTACGATCGCGACAATAAGTAAGCGGGCCGAAGGCCCTCTTTTTAAAGTAATATTTTTATATGACGCCGCCGGCAGGCCAAGCTAAGCCGCCCGCTCGGCCGAACGGAGTTGCCAGCGCAGCGAAGCGGAGCTGGCAACGACGTTCGGCTGAAGGGCGGGCCTAGCTTGTTTAAAAATGTAGATCAATTTTTAACGGTCAATTTTCGAGCTAGCCATACATTAAAATTTACAAATTTACTTTATATGAGTTTGGTCTTATTGCTAAAAACATTTCAACTGTGATTACCTTACGTATTAAAGAAGGAACAGGGATGACAAACAAACAATCTGTCTGATTTCTTTACAGGAGTTAAATGTCGTATGACATGTATTGTTTCATTATGAAAAAAATACGAGGGGGCAACCACTCCCTATCCTAGTGTACACAGGATTTCTAATGATATGGGATTTCTATGGATTACGTGAAGATTTCTCCGGATTTTGTAAAGATTTCATATGGTACATTCGGGTACATTTCACAAATATATACCAAATTCCAGGGCCGTCGGAAGTGGTTTTGGCTGCGAAACTCAGGCTTGGAGATTTTTTTTCTCGACGTTCAAATATTCAATTTTTTTATTTGTAAAAAAAAAAAAAAAATTTCTTTGGCGCTCTTTGGCACAGACATCAAATTACATAATTTAGAGATACTTTTGTACTTTTATGGTTTAGTTCTCACAAACCCTGGTGGCCCGGTCCGACATTACCCGGACACTTTTCCGACAGTGAAATCGACTAACTTTCGACACCTTTACGACCTATTCCCGACGTCGGAGGAATTCGGAAAATTTTCGGAATGGTGCAAGTGTGACTTCCGACGTTACATGTCGATGTCGCATGTCGGGATGTTTAATCGCAGCTAGTCGGATGTGCCTGGTCGGAATGTTGTCGGAAGTCAGAGATACGAGGTCGGATATCGGAAGTCGGAGATCGTAAAGATCCCGGGGTTAGGGTTTTGTCATTTTGTCCCGTGAGGAATGTTTTGCATACGTCTTACATTCCTCATGAGACAATCCATTCATGGTTTTTACAAAACAAAGTAATGGGAGCAATAAATTTGTCAAAATTGCTGTTGTATTTAAAACTTTACATGAATATCAACATGATTAAAGATCCAATATTAAAATGCAGCTATGGTCTAAAACACAAATAAAACATGATTTATATAACCATTTAAAATAACTAGTAAACATCAATATTACAAAAATAAATTATCTTATGCATTTTGTAGTCAGTTTGCTGACTAAACTTAAAAGAAAAACTTTGCATTAGGAACATTGATGACTAGGAATGATAAATGAAATGCAATTACGATACAACTTATAAAATTACAGGAATGATACAAATATCATTTGGCTTAACTTGAGCTGTAATCAGACTCCTCATTCTTCTTTTTATTTTTCTGTGGCACATCAGAGTCTGAATCACTTTCTACTGTCTTCCTCTTATTGCTCTTGGGTTTTCGTTGAATGTCAACTTCAGAACCACTGTCACTTTCTGAGTCATTCTTAGTTTTCTTAGTCTTCTTAGTATTAGGTTTGGCACGCCTACGTACCTCCCCTGGCTGTTTCCTAAAAAAGGTATTTATATCATCATGACTGGGTTTTTCTCCCTCTAGCCATGTGAAACCCTTTCTTAAAATAACTGGAAAAAGGAAAGGAAAAGAAAAGTTATACAGGGATCAGATTAAAGTGTAGCACGATATAAGATTAACAAATAAGATACCTGTTACAGATTTAATGACATTTGTGGGCATGACAGCAAGTTTTATGCCCTTCCCCGCATTCGCCTTAACTCCTCTTTTTGTTTTAGAGAAGCCCCCAATGGAGCTTCCTGCAACTAATTTAAACAGTTCTTCTCCTTTTTGAATGAAGGAGCCGCAAGTTTCATCAATAAGGGCAACATCTTCTGCTTTCACAAACTTTTTGTCACCTCCAACGTAAATCTAGATAAACAAAACATACTATCAGGACCAAAAAAAAAAAAAAAAAAAAAAAAAAAAATAATAATAATAATATTGTTAGGTCTCAAATTTCTTACACAGCCATCTGGTACAGTAATCGATTCATCTCCCTCTTCTAATGGCACAGCAAGTTTCAAATCTTTCAGCCTACATGAGGCAGAGCTATTTCCATTCCCCACTTTCTCTGCACAATAACAGCATTGTTTAGATTATAATCAGTATTTTGTGGTGGGAAATGAACAACTAACCAGAGATTTGCTGTGTTTGTGCTGCAATTTTTGTGAGCAGCTTCTCTTGAGCCAAGGTTTTATTCTGTGAGTTATTTCTCTTTTTCAATTCTTCTTCCAATTGCTGGATTCTTAATTTTAATGTTTCAACACTTTCCTGCACATTAAGAGAAAAAAAACAGACTGTCAAAGAGAACAGAATTATTACCGACAGGAATAAGTGGTTGTGAAACGGGGAAAAGGCACTTACATCATTAGTGGCTATCTGCTCAGAAGAAGTAATATCTTCCTCAATACCATTACTTGCTCTGATACTTGCATGGTTTTCAACTTCTTTTACAGAAGAGTCCTCAGTTATCAACTAGAAAAGAAAAATAAACCCAACATACTACACAGAACCATAGGCAAATCTTACTGATTCTGTTATGACCTCAAAGACACACAAATCTTACTTCGTCATAACCACCATTTACATTTCCTCCTGAAGCAATATTAAGAAAATCTTCTCCCTGGACACTTTCCTCAGTATTTACATTTTCTCCTGGTGCAACATTTACAACAGCATCTTCCTTGACACTATCCTCAGTAATGAACTAGAAAAGAAATAATCAGTATACACATAACCACCAACACAACTTTGTGCTACCACCATGACTTCTATCACAAAATAAAGCTTACCGTATCATTAACATCATTTTCATTGTCATCAGAAGCATCCATTGCAATCACCTCAAAAGCATTCCTAGAGACTTGCTCATTGCAACTTGAAACTGACCTCTTATTGTCAGTTGCCTGAAAGTCCAACAAGTTAATTTAGAAATAATTTCAATGCATTTTGTCCACAATATTTACTTCTCCAATATGTATTACGGTCAAACCTTTGTTTCTTCTTTCTCACTCGTGGGTTTTTTGGCCTTATTCTTCTGCAACATTTTTTTATCAAATTGCTCTAAAAGCTTATCTTCTGTACTTTTTCCCCTACCAGCTTTCTCATTCTTCTTATTCTGGAAACAAGTAAGTTTCATAATACAATTTAAGCATTCAAGTAACATTGCACCAAAATTAAACTCTGTTTACCTTGCGCCTCACACGTTTCACTTTACTGTCCCTCTCATGTTTCTCTGATTTCATATATTCTTCATAATCGAGAAAATATTTGAGCTTAATTTTGGTGTCACTGTTCGACAACCTCTTTGATGAGTGCACTCTCCCTCCAGTCCCATTTTCCAATTCTTCTCTTGAAGCTGTAAAGTAAAAGTAGTTTAATACAAAAATTACCGTAGTTCTGCTTGAGCATATTTTATTGATTGATATGAATACTGCCTTCTGCTAAATGTTTGGAATGCCTTCCAGTTCAGAATCATATTGACATTGCAATAATCACAAACACAAAATAATACCTTAAGTATGGGAAAAAACTGCAGGGGAGGGGCTTGTGACCCTTCAAGCTACTTTACCAGCACTACGTTAATAACAGAAAGTGTAAGACCTTGTGAACGATGACAAGGAGGTTAATAATGGTTTCAAAGTCAGATTGGAACTGTTATTAGAAAAAGAAGGGTGGTCAGGTGGGTGTTGGTAGAACAAGCAGAGGTAGTAGGGGGCAAATTAACCGTTAAAGAATATCGACTATAATGATACCACAAGTGAAAATAACATGGTTTCACAAAAAAAAAAACTCACCTGCTACACATAGTATCCTGTAACGGTACATGAAGTCACCTTCGAGTATACCGTATTCAGTACGGTATTTGGGTGACTTTTCCGAGGCCGCACGAGCTTTGAATTCTTCCACACTTTTAACCGAGAGCTCTCGCCTCTCCCACATATTCTTCGACACCTCTCGTATTTCATACAGTTTTGAAGCTACAACTGTGGACAGCTTCCCGGTAGCCACGCTTTTAACTCTGCACCACATCTCCATTTTGAACACGGCCTAAATCACAGCACATACGACAAGTCTCTGCCTGCTGGCGGCGAGTGAGTGACGGCAAGTGACGGTTAAACCTTACCGCAGTCCACCAACTCCAGCGCGATGCTCCTTTGTTACTCAAGTTCAGAACCGTGTGAAATTAAAATTAAAATTCAAGCAGCCTACCTCGCGGATGAGTAAATCATACTATCACTTTATAAGAAAAATACTATTAGCTTTTTTTTGTTCTGTAATGTTGCAGTAAAAGTGCCGATTAAATCAATTATTTAATTGTAAAGAGCGTATCTTGAGCAGCTTAGTAGGACTGCCAACATTAAACAAATTAAACAGTAAGGTATATCGGCTCTAAAACGTAAGTAACAGTGACATCGACACCATAAAATTAGGTTGAACTTTTAATTCCTTGTAATATTCATAAAATCCGGTCTTTTGAGCAGTACGCTAGACATTGCCTTTCCTTTATCGTCCATTTCGGGGCGCTGTGCTGTCAAAACCGATTCGAAGGATGTGGACACTGCCGTGAGTTTGGTTTTTGTTATTCTCCCATTCGCCCTCCCTTTCCCTCCCTCCGTTCTCTTGCACTTGGATTTGATTTTGCCGGCTACTGACTGCTGACTCCAAGCTACGAAAGAAATGCAAATAAACAATGACAACGATGGTGATGGACAGCCAAGAGCGTCAGGAGACGCTGAACAGTCATCTCCGGATCCATTTTCTCGCAGAACGAAAACAGGAAAATCTCGGTGGACGAAATGGAGGAATGAGAGAATGAAGAAGAGGTTAGCTTTCACATGCACAGATACTAACTGTTCAGTAAGTACCTCTTCCAAAAATTCAAAACTCGTTAAACTTCAGATTTGTCTTTTCATTTTCTGGTTTTGAGCAAATTTATTTAAAAGCGACAGGACCTGACATCGACCATCTCGGATTCTGACGATATTTGGTGGGCAGGTTGCGTACCTAGGTGGGAGTCTCCAACCAAAATTTTAGATCGAAAAAAAATTTATTGACTGAGCTGTAGGCAATCAACGTTTTTTTACCCTTCATTTTGGGTATTTTGGATAACGTCCGGGTTTTTAGTCCGAGGTGGTTAAAATTTGGTTTCCCCGAGTAAAATTGGCCAAGGAACAAGAATATGGCCACAGATTCGACCCATCGGTCGTGCACGACGAATAAAGTCGATATTTTGGCCAAAAAAACGTCTAAATTTGCTACAAAATACCCAAATCTTGGGTATTTGAACTTTTTTTCGGAATTTCGACATTTCCTTGACACCTCCTAGTAGAAAAAGAGCCAAGGAAGCCAATGAGCTTTAGCTCATATTTTTAGGACAGACAGTTCAGGAGCCACGGCGCTGCAAAGTTGGGCCTATCTTGTGGGATCTTAACAAAGCAGGTATTGGGCGTCCTGGGCGGTCCTGGGGCATGCAGATCTGCTCCCTGCCTCCGGCAATAGTAGCGCGGCGCGAAAGAAGGCGGAAAACCGAGGGGGGAACAAATTTGGATTTTTGTACACCTTGTTATTTAGAAAAATTCAAAAAAATTGGAAAAAATCAAGAAAAAATCAAAAAAAATTCTGAAAAATTCTGAAAAATTCAGAGAAATTCAGGGAGCAGATCTGCATGCTCCAAGATGCCCAAAACCGGCTTCGTTAAGATCCCACAAGATAGGCCCAACTTTGCTGCGCTGTGGCTCCTGAACGGTTTGTCCTAAAAATATGAGCTAAAGCTCATTGGCTTCCTTGGCTCTTTTTCTACTAGGAGGTGTCAAGGAAACGTCAAAATTCCGAAAAAAAAGTTCAAATGCCCAAGATTTGGGTATTTTATAGCAAATTTAGACGTTTTTTGGCCAAAATATCGACTTTATTCGTCGTGCACGACCGATGGGTTGAATCTGTGGCTATATTCTTGTTCCTTGGCCAATTTTACTCAGGGAAACCAAATTTTAACCACCTCGGACTAAAAACCCGGACGTTATCCAAAATACCCAAAATGAAGGGTAAAAAAACGTTAATTGCCTACAGCTCAGTCAATAAATTTTTTTTCGCTCTAAAATTTTGGTTGGAGACTCCCACCTAGGTACGCAACCTGCCCACCAAATATCGTCAGAATCCGAGACGGTCGATGTCAGGTCCTGTCGCTTTTAAATAAATTTGCTCTTTGATTAGTTTCATCACATTGCACACAACATCGAGCATTGCAAAAGTAAGGATGAGGAGGACAGCAGTAGTTCTAGTAATGGTGATGATGTTTGTGATACAAATGTAAGGATTTATAATATGTTTTTGTTTTTTGGACATAGTCAGTGGTAATATTTTAAGGTTGTTTGTTTTTTGCTGGAACAGGGCGAAGACTTTCATCAACATGCTATGGTCAACAATCCTATTACAGATCAGGGTTTTGCTACCAGCCAGTCAACACCAGAAGAGAATACAAATAAATCGGTAAATATGCATTTTATAATACTTAAACCAATTATAGGAAGGAGATGGTTAAAAAATTATTATTCTCTTCCAGGATACCATTGTAATGAATGAAACTGAATCTGCAGAAACCAGACAGGCAAATCAGTCAATTTCTAATCCAGGCCCCAACATATTAGCTCAATCAGGTGGCACAAGTAATGAATATGACACTTCTCTGGTAGGATCCGATGTGAGTAGTTTTGGCATCTATGAAACTGTGAGCAGGCATTTTCTTTTCAGTTACTGGATTGCTATTTTAATACTTTTGTTTTCTAGGTCCTTACTCTGCAAGAAGCACCGATGAACGAGACTTTGTATAACTCAACTAAACAGTTACAAGAGGAGGGAGAATCTGATGATAGTGTTAGTATTTTCTTCAAACCAAAAAGATTATTAGAAAAATTCCTGACTCGTAAATAAGTTCTTAAACCACAACTATAATCTGACATGTAACGCAATCTGTTCCAAGCCTCATTACAAAATAATAACCATAATAATAATAGTCCATAAGAATAATAATATTATAAAATAGTGTTTTCTCCATAATTTTTTTAGCACTTCTGGTTTTGTTTCAGGTGGCTGAAGGCACTACAAGTAGCGAGTCTGACTCGTTAGATAATGACAGCTGCGACGACATTGTGATGCATCATCTAGCTGAGTGCAACCAGCCCAGACCAGACCCACCTCCAGAGCCTGAAAATGATGATCATGATGGGGAGGGTGATAATGATGGTGACGATAACAATTTGGATGATCCAGACCCTGATTCTGACCCAGACCCTGACAGTGAAGATGAAAATGATGACGACAGTGATGAAGAAGGAGCTACATTTTCATTTGATGATGTAAGATTGAATACTCCTTTGCAATTTGGCCATGAAGGATGCACAATTCGAGAGAGTATCCTCCTGAATATGTCCCTTGCTGTGAAGCACAACTGGACGTATGAGGCACTTGCTGATTCGATGGCCTCCTGGAGTACTGCACTTGGAAGAAGAGGATTTATTCCAGAAACTAAGAAGCAGTTGTGGAGTATTATCAAAAAATCAAATGCTGGTATCACTAGGTATGCTTACTGTCCCCAGTGTTTGAAAGGATTTGGTCAACTAGATGAACTAGAAGATGGGATTATTGTCTGTGACATTTGTGGTGCAGAAACTCCCAAAGTGAAAGTTCCTTTTTTTGTGAGCCTCAGTTTAAGGAAGCAGTTCCAACAGTTTCTTGCCATCCCAGGCATTTCCAACCTCCTTCGGTATAGGGAAGAAAGAAGAAAACACAGAGTGAATGCAATGGAGGACATTTTTGACGGTGAAGTTTATAGGAGATTAGTTGATAATGGTACCATAACTGAAAATGACTTTACATACATTCTGAATACAGATGGCTTTACATTATTCAAGCACAGGTCCCTCTCTGTTTGGGGACTGTTACTAAGGCTGAATGAGCTGCCTCCTAATCTCAGACAGAAGTACTTGTTTCTTGCTGCAGTCTGGGTTGACAAGAAGGAGCCCAACATGAATACATTTATGGAACCTTTTGTTCGGCAAGCTAACAAGTTATCGAGGCATGGACTACAGTGGCAGCGTGATGGTGTCAATCAAATAGTCAGCAAGATCATAGCAATTGGTCTTGTAGTCGATGCTCCTGCTAGGGCATTGTGTCTTAATCAAATGCAGTTTAATGGTTTCTATGGATGTTATGTGTGTAATCATCAAGGTATTTTCCTAGCTGGATGCGTGAAATATCCTGTCCTTCCTCATGAAAATTTGCCTGTAGCTGTTGATCGCACCCATGACTCAATAATTGTAGCAATGAGACGTAATGTTCTCTATGAGGGCCAAAAGGGCCCCTCTCAGTTGATGATGTTGTCTCACTTTTCTCTTTCTGAGGGTAATTGTATGGATGACCTCCATCCCTTTTATGAGGGGATATCTGTTGCCTTCTTGGATCTGCTAATCTCCAACCTACGTAATCAACCTCGAGCTCTCAACACTGTTAACTTCAGAATGCATGACGTTCGCACTCCAATCCAGATGTCAAGGAAGTGGCTCAGCATTCGGAAAAGGGATAGCTGGAAGGGGTCTCAATGGAGCTACTTCATAAGATATGAGGCTGTACTCTGCTTTCTTGATAATTACATGACAAACCAAAATCTGGAACACTTGTCCATGTTGTCATATGTTCTTTTTGTTTTCTCTCAAGACTCTATAGACCCTGCTGATTTTCAGAGAGCATCTGAATATGCTGAAAGATTTGTTCACCTGTACCAGGAATACTATGGAGCCGAACATATGACATTCAATATGCACATGTTGACACATGCAGCACAGGCAAGACGGAGATGGTCCTCAGCCTGGACAACGAGCACTTTTAATTTCGAGTCTTGGAACAGACAGTTGGGCTTGCATGTTACTTCAGCTAAAGGTGCAGCTGACCAAATGGTGGCTAGGCACTTACTAAAAATGTATGTGCATTTATCTCCGTACAGAAATGATATTTCTCAGCGTGTGAAGGACCATTTATGTGATACCCTTTTTGCTTATCAAAGAAAATTGTCAGAGAGAATTGATGAAAATATTTGTGTGCTTGGCAGAGGAAGAGACAGACCTGCAACATTAGCAGAACAAAATTTTCTCCAAAGAGAGGGTATTGACAGCAGAGTCCTGACTGCTTATGACAGAATGCTGGTTCGAGGCATTGAATATCGCATCAGAACCTATCATGAAGACACACGGTCTGATAACAGCCATGTATTCACATGGGACGACAGATTCCTGACTATTCAACAGACTATTGCGGTACAGGTGAATGGGAATAAAGTCTGCTTTGTACTTGCAGCCATACACCATGTAGATTACCCAATTAGATTTGCACATCACATTGCGCATGTCTTAAGAACTGAAGAGACTATTCTTACACCAAGTGTTTTCAGAGTTCCAGTTATCAAAATGATTGTTAGAGAAGAAACTTACTTAGTGCCAATGGCCAACTGCCATGAAATTGATTAAAGACTAAATATTAGGAAGCTATGAATGTAAGCTACATGTAATTTTGTTCTGGCCAAATGATGGACTGTGATTTTTAAGTTGTAGTAAATAATTTTGTAAACTGAGAATAAATTGTTGATAATTTTCTTCAACAAGCTTCCTGTTATGGTAAAAAAAATTCTCAATCTTTTACAGAGTTTATTGTACATTGACAAAGAAAATATAAGTTTTACTGCATAACTGTTAACTGAATGTACTGTGTATCCATCAGTGTTATTAATTGGAAAAGCATTTTTGGAAACATGTGATATTGTACAGGGCTCTTGTCTTCTGTATTACGAAGTATTCATACACCTTTTAGTAAATTATTTTGCTAGTGTTTCGTTCTGGCCAAATGATGGACTGTGATTTTTAAGTTGTAGTAAATAATTTTGTAAACTAAGAAGAAATTGTTGATAATTTTCTTCAACAAGCTTCCTGTTATGGTAAAAAAATTTCTCAATCTTTTACAGAGTTTATTGTACATTGGCAAAGAAAATATATCTGTTTTACTGTATAACTGTTAACTGAATGTACTGTGTAACCATCAGTGTTATTAATTGGAAAAGCGCTTTTGAAAAGATGTGATATTGTACAGGTCTCTTGTTCTTCTGTATTACAAAGTATTCATACACCTTTCAGTAAATTATTTTGCTAGTGTTTTGTTGTGTCCAAATGATGGACTGTGATTTTATTACTACTTGGATAAGTATTTTTGAAAACATGTGACATTGTACAGGGCTTGTGTCTTGTGTAATATTCATAAACTTAACATTTAATTTTGCCAGTGTAAATTACAGCTCTTTTTGGTATATGAAACAATATTCTATTTTCTTTAAGTCTTTCCCGACATCCGACGAAGGGATTTCAGGGGGGAGGGGGTCCGACTTCCTACAAACAGAAGTCGCAGATCGCCCGACATGCCGACCCCGCGGAACGTTGGGTGTGTGGCGTGGGGCGACCCCCCGACATGCGTTTACGACTTTACGACCTCCGACACACGGAATGTCGCAGATCGCCCGACATGACCTTGCGGAACGTCGTGTCGGGTGTGGAGGGGTGTTCCGACTTCCGACATGCGTTTACGACCTCCGACTTCCGACAAGCAGATCGCCCGACATGACGACCTCGCGGAGCGTCGGAGGTGTCGGGTGTCGGGGGCTGCTCCGACATCCCGACATGCTTTTCCGACCTCCGACTTCCGACAAACAGAATGTCGCAGATCGCCCGACATAACGACCTCGCGGAACGTCGGAGGTGTCGGGTGTCGGGGGCTACTCCGACATCCGACACACAGAATGTCGCAGATCGCCCGACATGACGACCTCGCGGAACGTCGGCGGTGTCGGAGGCAGTCGGAGCGTTGTGTTCGACCTCCCGACCTGCCGACTATACCGACCTACGACATTCCGACCACCGCCTTCTGGTATATTTTCGCTATCCGACAAACCGATCTCCGATATCCGACGTTTTCCGACTCCCGTCCGACAACTAATTTCCACTCCGACATCCGACACGCACGGCATCCGCAAAATTTTCGACATAATTTAAACATTTCCTGAATTCCGACTTATGTAGGACACTTTCCGACTTCCGACCGACACTGGTTATGTCGGACCGGGCCACCAGGGAAAAGTGTATCAGTTAACTAGTTAACACATCCAAAAACCCTTCGTCGTTCGCTTGTTTTAGAAACAAATTCTTTCAAAACAGACTTTCTTGACAGTTTCAGAGCACGTTTTTTGTGTACATGAACGAGCATAAAGTGTGTACGACGTTTCTGTGACATGGTTGACCACAACCACGTTTTGATGCGCCTCAACACACTAAATGATCTCTCACACGCGCCTTAGGCCTGAGGCTGAGGCCTGCCCCCCGACGCCGCGTTGCGTTCCCTGTCTAAAATTCTGCTTCGCCCCCCCCAGATAATTCTGCTTCGCCCCCCCCAGATAATTCTGGGGCGCCGCGCCCCCCCTGCACCCCACTTCCGACGGCCCTGCCAAATTCCACAAAGTTCTAAAAGATTACACGAGGTTTCATGGGATTCCTCAAGGTTTCATGAGATTTCACTGATTTCTGTGAGATTTTTATGATATTTCTTGAGATTTCTCAGTTGGATTTCGTAGGATTTCATCGAGATTTCATCGAGATTTCCGAGGGTTTGTACACAGGATTTCACGAGTGGTTGCCCCCTCGAAAAAATATGTTTACACGAACTTTACTGAACATATGGACAAGGCAGAAGAGTTCAGCTTTTGATGATTTAATAAAAGCAATTACCTCTTCTGAAATTCCACATATGAATTTGCTCGCTTCTTGTTGGAATCATATATCTTTCTGGTGTAAATGTGGGTCATAACTTTAGCTCGTTTATAAAGCAAGTAATGTTCTTCATACATAAAAGATTCAAGTGCTGCTATCTCATCTTCACTTGAACTATTTTTTGAAACGGCTTCCCATAAACATCACACACTAGCTGACGAGATTTGAAATTATGAAATTCAGTGGCAGGAGTAGCCCTTATAATATTTTCTAATACTGCTACACTCTGAGAGATCTTAATATTGTTGATAAGCTCTTGACCAAGGTGTTTAGTCCCATGGACATGACGTCCAAGGTAACCATTACATGTTTCAAATAAGAAAGCAGAAGTTGCCCATAATGGGCCGAAGAGCCTGACTTGCAATGGCAAATGAAGCAAATTATGAACATTGTAAGTGTAAAACTTGTTACCGTACAAAGGGACAATATCTCTTACAAAAAGTTTTAGCGTAACTGCTGCTATATTGAGGTCACTATCAGAAACGGAATCTTTCAAAACTGTAAACAGCCCCTACAAGTAACAGCCAATGCTGGAAGAATTGCTCTGGTAACTTATCTTTGAATAAAGGTAAAGAATAAAACAAGAAAAATGCAAGCAGCTCGCTTGCTCTCCAGTACTTAAAACCCTTAGGGATCCTTCGAAGTTTATCAATAAAATCAGGTACTTTAATATGTTCAGAAGTGAATAAGTTGATTTTATCAAGACAGTTGCGAATACACCATGGACCGGTCTCGTCAAAATTTTTTAAAAGCAGAAATTTCACTTCACCTAAAAGAACTAGATGTAAGTATTCCGAACATGTTGCAGTTCCAGGATCTAAATGAGGGATATCTTTTATGATAGTTCTACCAATCACACCTCTACGAGACTTTCCTCTCAGCTCTTCCAACCGTGCCAATGCCTCAAATCTCTCACCTGTTCTGATACGGCTAATACCTTTATTATCATCTTTGAACAAAAAGCGCTTCAATCTTGGTTTCCTTATACCCTTTGCATCACATATTTTCCAGGGGTTCTTTCTATATTTTGGCTTTTTTGTTCACATGTAAGACAGCCATGTCTTGAATTGTGATTTTTATGATGCATGACTTTTGCTTTAGCAGGAGCATCAACATTTACAACGCCTACAACGCAAACAAAGCCTCATTTGCACTCATTTCAGACCCAGTAAAACGTGAGACAACTGTGTCCTGGCTCCCTGCTCCATCACTATCATGAACACTGGTATCACTATTTTCGATTTCACTATAAGCCGACTAATTTGTTTCACTAGCAATGCTGGTTATATCACCAACACTGCTGTCAGCACCACTTTCACTATCACTGGAATCCTTACTATTCACAAGAAGCGGAGGCGAACCACCATGCTGCAAGATATCACTAACGCTGAATAGTTCAGCATTTTCATTTTCTTCTTGGGTTTCATCGTTTTGTATCTCTACAAACACTCCCCTTCATCCTCTTCTGAATCTGCTTGCAGTTTTCTCTTCCTCCGAAAAAAACTTGTCCTTTGTCAACTAATAATGACACAATAAAATGAGAGAACGAAGATATAAGGTAAGGAATAAAGAAAAACTGGATGTTGCTTACAGTTTGTTTCACTACACGTCTCCCAATTGGAAAAGCTTGAGAAGATGAGCCACTGGATGTTGAAGATAAATGAGAAGGTGAAGTGGTGGGGAACATGACTGGGCCCGAGCTGGTGAGGTTGGAGGTGAAACTCGCATCGGGGAAGTCGGAAGTTTTACCCTCTCTTAAAATGTCATTATTTGCCTGAAAGAAAAGTTAAACAAAATATAACCTCCTAGCCTCACGAGTACAAATATTCAAAATTATTTTGAAATCGAAGCAAACAAATATAAGAAAAACTATCGCATACAGTACTATGTTTCATTTTGGTTGTGTTTTTTTCTTCCTGAAGCCGTAGCAAAAGCAGACAGAGTACCCCAGACAAACTGGGTTGCGGACTAGACCCGGGGGGGACCCGGTTGGGACCCGGGAGGGACCCGATTAATCATCGGAGGGTCCCGGGGCAGACCCAGGAGGGACCCGGGCACTTCCCGGAAAACCACGGGGTGGGCCCCGAACCCGAAGGGACCCGGTAAATTCCGGTACTGGTCCGGGCAGGTGCCGACTTTGTGCCGTTAGCGCGCCGTCGGCGGCCGCCAGGGCCGGTCGCAAGTGTGTGGTGTTTAGAGGGGGTGCCAGTAATTTTCGGGGCATGTGAGACGCTGGAGCTCTGGAGACGCCAGTAGAGCGTATCGACCGAGCCCGGGGTGGAGCGGTCGGTCGCCTTGTAGGTAGGCAACCCGTCCGACATCATTATACTGTAAATTATGCAGGCGGCCGAAAAGGTATTTAAGGGCGTCCCTGATGGGTTCTGAGGACGGGTCCAGGACAGATCCGAGCGTCCGGATCTCGTCCGATTTGTTTCACATCGGACCAATTTCGGACAGACTGTAACTCGTCTTATATGCGTCCTGTGCGTCCGAGATCCGTCTCCAGTGTGTCCTTCACCGGTCCTCATTCGTCAGTAAACCGTCCGCTGTACGTCCTTCGTGCGTCCCGCGAGTCCTGAACGCGTCCCAATGGCATCCTGAACGTCCTGCAGTCGTCCTCAGCCAGTCCGCTGCCCGTACCCAGTGAAGCGTGCCAGTCCGGGAGCCGTCCTGCTCGTCCTGCTCCTAGCGAGTACTGTTACTCGTCCGCCATAGTGCAAGCGGTTCACCACAACTTCTAAAGGAAAACCGCAAATCATATAAAAAGCGTGATTTTTGGTTTGAGAGTTGTTAAGACCCTAATCTTTGATTTGACCCGTAGCACACTCGTTTAGGACACAAAGGAACCAAAATTTTAACGCATTTTGTCAAAAATGTTCAAAAAGTGTTAAAAAAAAATCGGAATATTTTAGAATTACCGTTTGAAGTGCGTTCTTCGTAGAATTCCGGTAGTTTTCGATGCGAGAAAGCGATTGGAGTTGACGCCGAGATCGTATGATCAAGCACTTAGGCCCTTACTGCCGCCATTTTGGAAAAAAGGGCGTAACTGCCTCGGGCAGAACTACTGTCCTAATATGCCGTCAGGGGTGTCATTTCCACACTTTTTCGTATCGCTGATGTTGATTTTGAGGTGAAAACAGATGTATGTGCAACCTTAAATTAAAATGACACTTGTTCAACATGTTAAATAAATGTTCGAAATGACAAAAAATGTTAATTCTAGGGATGAAAATGCCCGGAAAGTTTCCGGAAAAATTGGAAAAAAACACTGTTTTTTTGGGTTTTTTTCTCTAGCCTCGGAAAAATTGGAAAGATTCATCCTGCAAAATAGGCAAGAAGCACGACTTTTCGCCTGGAAATAGGCAAAAAGCATATCTTCATCACTATGTGAAGACGCTTCTCAGTGCACTCATCCTATTTATACCCTTTTACATTTCCTTCTCGTGCGTTTTTTGTGATTCCTGTTGGTCATCTAGAGCTGCCAGTGGAATTAAAGACCTAATGAAATACGAAAGTAGTCGGTTTTATGTCCATATCCCACTCCAGGACTTAAAAACCAATTTTTCCAATTTTTCCGGTATTTTTCCGTTTTTTCCCTATTTTTCCGGTTTTTTTCGGACACTTTGAAAGTTTCCGGAAAATTTCCATCTCTAGTTAATTCGCATAATAGTTGAACCTGAACATGTTTCCGGCCTAATTTGCGATGACCGAAAAAATGATCCACACGCTAGGTGTTACCGGCCTTGATTTTGAGACATAATCACATGCCGTCGTCCTATAAAATTAGGGCGTAGTCGTAGTTATCACATAGCATGAGTTTTACTTATAAAGACAGTGTGTGGTGCGCCATGTGCTCCTGCGAGCCGCCTATCAAGCCGGACAAATTTGGGGTAGGTCTCTTCAAGCAGACTGGACAGACGTCCCATCTCCAGCTCAGGGTAAAATTCCCGAGGTCATTCCCATAGAAATAGATTTCCTATGGGCAGCCATGGGGATGTCCATGGGGCCACGTTACCATGTAATTATGGAACATGGGAACCCATGTAAATCCATAGCGAAGGGGCGACCACTCCCCTTCAATGTGTACACATGATTCCCGGAATGATTGATTCCCAATGATTTCCATCTATGTCTTTTCATTTCTAACTGTTTCTAGAGACATAAAACGCTAATTTCGACTGATCATAACTGATTCCAGCTGTTTCCTGCTTTGTTGTAGTGGTTTTCATTTATTTCCCTTAACTTTTATGAAGATGATTCCCAGGATTGTGTACTCATGATTCCCAAATCTGTCGCCCCCTCGATCCATAGGAATGACTGCCCATGGATGGGTATACCCATGGGTTGGTTTGCCCATCGCCATGCCTCTGGTTATGTCCATGGGGAGTAATGCCTATAGAGGGGTGGCTATGGGTGCAGTTACCATCACTGTGGGAAAAATAGTCTTAAATTTACGACAAATTATGAAATTTATAATTACGATATTAATTTGTAAAGTGACGAATTATGATAAGTAAATTTACAACAAATTTTGTAAGTTCTGGCTATGATTTTTTGTTGTAAGAATACAACATTTTCCGTAACGCAACAACAGAAGTAATAAAATTACGAATCGAATAAATGGAAACCATTTACGGAGATTTGTTCGTAAGTTATGACATTTTGCAGAAAAGTACGAAATTTATCGTAGAGTTACCTCCGTAAGAATACGACAATTTCAATAAACTTACGAGAAATGTCGTAAACTTTCAGGAAACATCGTAAAGTTACGAGAAACGTCGTAAATTTAAGAGAAATTTCGTAAATGTACGAGAAATTTCGTTAATTCACGAGAAATTTCGTAAGTTTACGACAAATTTCGTAAGTCCTTGATGGATGAATTTGAGATTTTTGAAATGTAAATTTATGACATGCATTCGTGAAACTACGAGTGCTAACTGTAAAGTCAATGAAAAAAATTGTAATCTTACGACTTCTTAATAATAGCCAATTACAACATTTACGTCTCTATCAATTACAAACGTGACTCGTAAAAGTACAACAACTGTCATGGTAATTTTTTCCATCACCTCTGCGACTATTTTTCACAGTGATAGTCATGTTAATATTACTATCGAAGGAAAAAACAATTAATGTGGAAGAATATAGCGATACGTCAAAACATTGTTCAGGTTGTCAAAATCGAGGTGAAGCTAAATCCGCTGTCCATTTTAACGTAGCTAAAGCCGTTTACAAGATACCAGAAAAAAATGCTTGCATTTCAAAAAGATTGAAATGGCAATACCAAGTTTTGCCCTAGATGCTGCATACCAAATTTTACATCAATATCTTGATCAATGTTCATAAACTACGGATTTGAGAGCGTTCTCAATTCTTCATGGGGAACCATGCTATGGAAAATCCTTCCTATGGACAAATTGCATACGGGCACGGCACGCCCCCTTATGATTCGCAAGAGTTCCGCTATCGCATCCAGGGCTGCCCGTAGAAGTCCCTTCTGGTCACGGACTGTCCCTTTTCACGACCGGACTGTCCTTTTTCACGACCGGACAATTCCACCAGGAGTCCGTCTCCGGGTTCGGGTAGTCCGCGATAGCATCCTTGGGTCACGGGTCTAGTCCATCCGGCACTAACCCATCAGTCCGATTGGAGTCCCGTGCCGTGGACTCGCTTCGGGTCACTCTCAGACCTCAACTGATTTTATTCTTAGTAAATACCTACGTTTTTACGCAGCAGGATTACTGATAAATTCTTCAGTTATTCTGTATAGTTTTGTCAGTAATCTACCAATAAAATATGAAATTGTCAGTAACGTAAAAAGGAATTCTTTCGTACTACTGACAAAAAAAGTTGTCAGTAGCTTATAAAGGTTTTTAAGCAGCAGGATTACTGACAAAGGGGTCTGAAAAGTCAGTTGGCTGCGACGGGCTAATGTCGGATGTTCCGCTTGTTTCTGTGATTTATAATTATTACGCTTTTAACGCAGTTGCCATTTTCAATACTAAAATTTTGGCGTTCTTTGGGAAACGCCATTTTTTGGCGAAATTTCAAAGACATATTTGTGATGAAATTTCAGAATTATCATGAAATGTCATTACTTCACTGAAATATCAACACACCCTTACTGAACAGAAAGTCTTGCAACCGTCCGATATGGTGGACTGCTGGCACACTCAGGTCAACCCATGGCGGACAGGTTGAAAACAGGTTGAAAAGGGCTCATATTTCGGACTGATTTCAACCTTCATCAAGTCCGACAGCAGTCCGCCCAAGTCCGATTTGAATCCAAAAAAAGTCCAACCAAAGTGCTAAATGTTAAAACATTTTATCGGGAGTAGAACCCCAAACCTTCGAGGTATGAGTCGACGTCTCTAACCACTTGGCCAAGGCGATTACCTGCGGAGGACTGTGCTCCGACCCACTATCATTCGCAATGACTTCCTCGCTTCTCCCAAACGCCACAGAGGATCTTGAGATAAGTTTTTTGTGAATGCTTTGATAGATATAAACTTACTCGCTGATAGGGTTAGTCTACCAGCTATTCGATTAGCGTCGAACATTAAAACACCGAATATTTAAACGCAAATACAGATTTTCGATTCCATGTTACAGACGTGTGTAGGGCTGTTACAGAAAATTACAAAATAATGAGACAAATTTTAAACTCTCCTAGAATTTTGTGATTGATACAAGTTTTCATGTGATATTACAAGATTTTGTATCATCGATACGAATTTCTAGAAACCGGATACAGAAAACTGTATCAAACTTTATGCAGAAATCTGTATTTTTTAGAGTGTACGTAACGCAGGTCGCAAGAATGTGTGTAGGGGTAGGAAACCCCTCATTTCTTACTATCCGTTGAGGGGTTGCAGGTGTGTATAGGATAGGAAATGAACATTTAGCGTCCCAAGACTCCACTATTGGTCCTCTGGCCATTTTCATCTAGTGTGCGTAAAGTATAACCAGTCCACCACACGAGACTAGGGGTTGACAAGGTTGAACTGGCGGACTAGGTGGATTGGAGACGTACTGGTAAACCCGAAGCATATTAAACGCACACTACCTGGTTGAACCAAAGTCCAACCGAAATACTTAGAAATACTAAGGTCGGACCACGGCATACCGATGCATACTCATATCAGCCTACTTTCAACCGTTCCGCGGACTTTCCGTTCAGTAAGGGCACTTATGAAATTTAAGGACACTTTCACGAAATTTCACAACATGTAAAGAAATTTCATAATAATGAAGTGAAATTTAACAACAATAAAGTGAAATTTTAGTAGCACAATGAAAATTGAAAACTTGGTAATGAAATTTCAGCACGTAACATGCATGGCATGCATGTTATGTGGTAATTACGCCATACTTTTTTAGGATGACGGCATGTAATTATAGCTCAAAATCGAGGCCGGGAAAAACCTAGCGTGCAGATCATTTCTTTTTAATTTTTTTTCTCATCGCAAATTAGGCCGGAAACATGTTCAGGGGAGGTTCAACTATTATGCGAAGTAACTTTTTTTGTCATTTCCAACATTTATTTAACATCCCTACGAGCACAGACCGCTCGCCCTAGAGTCGCCTCCGCCGCGCCTTAGCGCTTCCCGACAATCGCCGCGAGGTACAAGCATTGAAGCGGCAACCGCCACGCGCCGTCCGACGCACTGCAGTCAGCTACCGCTACACCAGCGCGGCGGCGACGCCGAGGCGACGCTCGCTGCCACGATAGCGTACCGCGTCGCCCGGGAGGACGACGCGGTGGGCTCGCGGGCCGGTGGCGCGGCGGCGACGCCGAGGCGACGCTCGCTGCCACGATAGCGTACCGCGTCGCCCGGGAGGACGACGCGGTGGACTCGCGAGGTCCCCGCCGGCCGGTGGCGCGGCGGCGACGCCGAGGCGACGCCCGCTGCCACGATAGCGTACCGCGTCGCCCGGGAGGACGACGCGGTGGACTCGCGAGGTCCCCGCCGGCCGGTGGCGCTGCGGCGACGCCGAGGCGACGCCCGCTGCCACGATAGCGTACCGCGTCGCCCGGGAGGACGACGCGGTGGACTCGCGAGGTCCCCGCCGGCCGGTGGCGCGGCGGCGACGCCGAGGCGACGCCCGCTGCCACGATAGCGTACCGCGTCGTCCGCACTGCAGTTAGGACAATAGGCTAGTGGTCCGGTCCCCTTCGCATGACACCGAGTTACTGCGCCTCCAGCCCTGTGGTGTCGCAGTGGCTCAGTGGTCAAGGCGCTAGCTCCGAACCCCGAAGTCTGGTGTTCAACTCCAACCATCGCCCGCTCCACGATCATCACTAATAAGGTAAAGGTGTAAGGTAAATCAGGTTGGGATGTTAAGCAATAAGAGGTTAAAAGGAAAGGCAAAAGTGGTCCAAAGAAAAAATGTTTTAATCATTGACTTGTTAAACTTTTTTTTAACACTGTACCAACACGGCTACTTTGGCGCGCTACGGGGACACGACCGCCACGCTACCGCACTGGCGACACTGAGGCCTCCATTTCCTACACGATAACGTGCTGCTCCCGCCCCGGCGAGAGGCGGCCGGCGGCGGCGGGGCGAGGGTACGGCAGCACGGCTACTTCGGCGTGCTACCGCGCCGGCGTGCGTGGTCCCGTGGCGCCCGGACGTCTGAGGCGTCAGTCGCCGGCGTTAGCCAGGCGCGCGACGCTATTTGTCTCACTCCGTGCACCGCCAGGCTCCCGCTGGCGCTCGCGCCACGCCAACGGGCGTTGCCGCGAGGGCAGCCGGGCGGCGCTTGGGCGAGCGTTCTGTGCTAGTAGGGATGTTGAACAAGTGTCATTTTAATTTAAGGTTGCACATACATCTGTTTTGACCTCAAAATCAACATCAGCGATACGAAAAAGTGTGGAAATGACACCCCTGACGGCATATTAGGACAGTAGTTCTGCCCGAGACAGTTACGCCCTTTTTTCCAAAATGGCGGCAGTAAGAGCCTAAGTGCTTGATCAAACGATCTCGGCGTCAACTCCAATCGCTTTCTCGCATCGAAAACTACCGGAATTCTACGAAGAACGCACTTCAAATGATGATTCTAAAATATTCCGAATTTTTTTAACACTTTTTGAACATTTTTGACAAAATGCGTTAAAATTTTGGTTCCTTTGTGTCCTAAACGAGTGTGCTACGGGTCAAATCAAAGATTAGGGTCTTAACAACTCTCAAACCAAAAATCACGCTTTTTATATGATTTGCGGTTTTGTTTTGCCTACCGCTTGGCGTCCTGCACGTCCCACGGCTGTCCTACAGCCGTCCGATGCTGGTCCAGTGTGTCCTACACCTGTCCGGAATGGCACTGGTCCGTCCCCGATGCGTCCTGCACGTCCCACGGCTGTCCTACAGCCGTCCAAAGCTGGTCCAACGTGTCCTACACCTGTCCGGAATGGCACTGGTCCGTCCGCGATACGTCCCGCTCGTCCTCCTGGGGTCCTACAGCCGTCTGATGTTGGTCCAACGTGTCCTACACCGGTCCGGGATGCCGCTGGTCTGTCCGCGATGCGTCCCGCTCCTCCTCCTGGGGTCCTAAAGCCGTCCGATGCTGGTCCAACGAGTCCTACACCGGTCCGGGATGCCGCTGATCTGTCCGCGATGCGTCCCGCTCGTCCTCCTGGGGTCCTAAAGCCGTCCGATGTTGGTCCAACGTGTCCTACACCGGTCCGGGATGCCGCTGATCTGTCCGCGATGCGTCCCGCTCGTCCTCCTGGGGTCCTACAGCCGTCCGATGTTGGTCCAACGTGTCCTACACCGGTCCGGGATGCCGCTGATCGGTCCGCGAATGCTTCTCACTCGTCCCTTGTGTGTATGTGAAATGGGGGCACGGAGACAGGGAGAGGATGGTTGTGGGACGAGGATGGTTGTGGGACTGGGGTGTGTTAGGGGTGGGAGCGCGCGCCCGCGGGGAGGGTGGAGGGGAGGGGGAAGGGGATGAAGGGAGGGGTGGGAGAGGAGGGGAGGGATGAGAGAGCAGGGAGGGGGAGGAGGTGGACGGGGCCCGACGGAGTGTGGGAGGTGGATAGGGGCCTAAGCGACACGCGGTCCGCCCGACGGAGTGTGGGAGGTTGACAGGGGCCTAAGTGACACGCGATCCGCCCGACGGAGTGTGGGAGGTGGACAGGGGCCTAAGTGACACGCGTTCCGCCCGACGGCGAGGGTGGGCAGCGGACAGGCACCGGCGGAGGGGAGGAGGGGAGGGACGGTCAGGGAAGGACGCGGGATGAAGGGAGGAGCAGGGGAGACAGTGGGCAGGGGCCGGCGGAGGGGAGGCACTGGGCAGGGGCCGGCGGAGGGGAGGAGGGGAGAAGGGGATCGCGGCACGCGCGTCCAGCACCGCGAGTTGACCAGGAGCGCACCAGGTATGATAAGCGGAGGGGAGGGAGGGCGACGAAAGATTCACCGGCGAGCGGCTGGACCTGACCATCCGCGACCTAGCATAGGTGTGCTGCTGTTGCGAATGTCAAACAGATTAGTACAGTTTGTGTTGCCATCGCGTACGCATCTAGCCGTGACCCCCGTGCCGAACATGCTTAGCGACAACATCGAAGTGAACAACGCGCTGGAGGCGGAGGCGGCGGCCGTAGAGAAGCCTAGTAATGCCGAGCGAGTCCTACGCGTGGTCATGCCGTACCTGCTACCATACCTGTCTGACCGCGACGTGAGAGCGCTCGGCCGCGTGAACATCGCGATGCGTGATCGTGTATCTGAGTGTTGTTACACACGATACAGGACGCGCAGCGTCCGCGTGTACGGAGCGTCGGGAGTGTTCGAGGCCCCAGACCACGCATACGAATCGTCTCGCATACTGCAGACAGCAGAGTGCGTCTACAGGATCATACTGCCGCCGGTAATGGTCCCGGAGCAGCAATATTTCCTGTCTAATCTTATAAATATCAAAGCAAAGGTAAGGAAATGAGATATGAATTGCCGTGTAGAGTCTTAGCGCTGGACTCCTCGAATTAATTGCAATGTGAATCTAGGTGCGCTCGTTCAGCTTCACCGAGCTGGCTGTGCGGCTGTTCAGGTGGCACACGGTGGACTACGCCCCCGGAGCATCCGCCGCCCTGCCAATCATTACCGACCTGGACCGGAAAACATGCCTGAGAGTAAGGAAATGCCTGGTAGTCGACTTTGCGATTCCATTCTTGACGAAGTGCAAGTCTGTCCTAGAGGAACTCGACCTCGGTCGGGTGGCGCCATGGACGGTCGAGTACATGACGAAGGCTGGCGCCGGCCACTTCCCGCAACTGCGGACACTGCTGATGCGCTTCCCGTACGGGGCCGAACGGGACACGCCGTATCTATGCCATCCAGAGGCGCATGGAAACCGCCAGCGGGAGCTGAACCAGCGTGCCCGTGTGCGGTACGGCGATGGGGACGAGGAGTTCGGTCTGTACACGGAGGTCGACGACGCCGGCGTGGAAGACGCGCATCTGCGCTGCGCTGTGTGTGTTCACCCGCGGAACAAGGCGCTGCCTGTGTACTACGTACACGAGACGTGCACGCCCTTCGGCCTTGCCGTATGCGAGCGGGTCGCCGATGTCGTGCGTGCGGCGATTGACGGTGCCGCACCGCGGCTAAGAGAGGTAAGTGTGAATATCGAGCAACAACACGCGTTACTGCACGCCTGCCCGCGCCGACTTAAAATAATCCAACCTCTCTCTCTCTCTCTCTCTCTCTCTCTCTCTCTCTCTCTCTCTCTCTCTCTCTCTCTCTCTCTTCCATCTGCCCCACAGGTTGTCGTCATGTGTCCCGCTATCACGCGGTTTATCTTGATCCAGGACGAGGCTCTGGTTGATCAAAACGGTCACGGTCCGATCATTGAAGGAATGTTGCAAATGCTTCAAGCGTACCCGCTGTGGCGTCTGACTGTCTCGGTGTGCCGAATCCACGACAACACCGTTGTCGACGCCGTCATCGAGCGGCTGCAGAGCGAGGCGCAGGGCCGATACCAAGTGAATGTCGGCGACTGCGACGGCTCGTGCAAAGAGAGATACAACGGCAGCGCCGTCGCTCTGGATGTACACCGCACGCATCTCGTCGACGACACGCCGCTCGACAGTCGCCATGTCGGGCAGTTCTTTGATCATTGGAGCTCATTTTATCTTCGGACGCCAATGATGTGGCGTGAATACCACGACAATCAATAAGGTAAGTGACTAATTACGATGTCTACGTCATCTGTCCGCCCTCCCTGCACCCCCCTTCCCCCCCCCCTCCTCCTCCTCCCCGCAGAGCTCTTGCGTACACGCTCCGGGCCCGCCCCTCCGGCACGCGCCTCATGCACCCCCTCCCATCCAGCACGCGCGAGGCGCCCCCTCCCTTCCGGCACGCGAGCGCGATGCACCCCCTCCCCCAGCCCTGCGCACCCCTCCCCACCACTCTACCCTTGCATATCCTCCCTGACCATCCCTGACCACGCTGACCGCGTCGCGCACCCTGTCATTCAGTCGCGGACCGCGGAAGCAGCCAGCAGCAGCCAGCCAGCCAGCAGCAGCAGCAGCAGCAGCAGCAGCCAGCAGACGACAGCAGACGACAGCAGACGACAGCAGCCGACAGCAGCCGACAGCAGTCAGCAGCCAGCAGCCGACAGCAGTCAGCAGCCAGCAGCAGCCGCCTCCGCCACGCAGCTTTTTACTACTACAACGCAAGGTGAATATCGCTGTCCACGCAATGTTCCATTATCAACCTCAAATAGGTAACTCGTACTAATTACCGTGTATTTGTATTAACAGACGACACTATGTCCGTGCAACAACACGCCGACGATGCCGCGATGTTTCGCAAGATATGCGAGGCAGTCGCGCCCGCGCCGGAGACAGCCGGGGCCCGAGCGCCGCGGTGCAAGCTGGTACTGGAACGGAGTTATGACCTGAATAACTCCGGCTCAAAAATACTAACTACTGGACTGGATGCGACTCGTCAGTTCGAGGCTTACGTCATGATGGAAAGCCAGACGCGGTGCGGAATGCAGCTGCCGCTGTCCACGTTTCTTCAACTGACATATCACCACGAAAACGTTTCCAAGGTATGTGACTTCGTGAGCACCCGGGGCCAGTGTGAGAGCAGCGCAGTGCCGCCGCCCTCGTACACCGTCGACAGCGTTGAGCTGTCATGCTTCAACTTGAGTGACGGCGCTCCCGCAGTGAGATACAAGAACGGTGAAAAATCGTACGTCATAATCGGAGCTGTGACGTGGCACCGACTTCAGCGAATGTGTGACTTCTTCAAGTTTGTGGGCATTGAAAACCAGACTCGTGCCGACTCTAAGCAACTTCGGGAGTGCATTTTAAAAATTGTGAAAAGGATGTGTGACGTCGCGAAAACGAAGGGCGTGATCGAGTTTGATGTTGATGTTTACCAGGGGGCGTATCGTTTCGTGTTGGACTGTGCGCATGATGTGTGGATGTACATGAGCGAGCAACAAGCTCCATGGGATGAATTTTGTTGTGAGATATTGTATAAACGCACGGATGTTCTCGCAAAAATGCTCTGTCTGGCGTACAACGAGCGAGCGATGGAAAAGTGGAACTTTTAAAGATGACTCTGTCTGTCTCTCTCTCTCTCTCGTTCTATGTGTGTGAATTTATTTTGTGTGTGCGTGTGTGTGCGTGTGCGTGATCCTTAAAAAATATTATAATGAACGGGTGTGTGTGTTGTCGCGCGCGACTAACTAATAATCGCTATGTGTGTCTAACTTTAAAAGTAAATCTAAACAATAAGTGACTGTGTGTTATTTCCTTAAAACATCAGTGTGTGTACTTGCTAATTTATCTTAAATATATGGGTTTGCATGTGTTTGTGTATGTCGTTTCATCAATGCGTTATAAGGAGTTGTGTGTACTCAAGTATGAAACAAGAAAGTATGAAAAATGTACTTAATTATTTATTTACTTGTGCAAAAACAAAGAGAAGTTTTTCAAATAAATGCGATGTAACTAAACTCAAAAACTAAATATTCATAGCCGCCCCCATCATGACATAAGCTATGTACAGAAAGTATAAAAACACAGACATTGGGATAACAATCGCTAGTAAGAACACAAACAGGAAAACATATAAAAAAACATCAGAACTAGCAGTTACAAGTGGTGCATCTAACTGAGCTACGGGGGCATAAGCAACCAACTTAACAATGCTAAGAGCAGGCTTTAAACCTTTTAACAGAACAATCGTACTATCAGCATAAGTAATCAGTTTACGGCCGTGCACTGTAGCACGCTGAGACTTTGCAGTTCCATTAACTTTAAAATTAAATACTACAGAAATCGGTCTTCTGGATACAACGAAAATCCGACCATAACCATGCAGCAAAAAAGCACGAACAGCGCGCAGAGGCTCGATAACACAAACGCCGTGATGATCGGTGCCTGCACGATACAGCTCGGCGGCGCATAAGTCTTGTCGCTCAGGGGGCGTGCCGGCGCAGGCGAGTACAGTCCCATGCGGTACGGATAGAGTCATAAAATGCGTGTCATTGAAAAGCATAGGAAGCGGGTACGCTAACGTGTCACTGCACACCACACCTGCGTCTAAATACAGATAAAACTCGATCTCTTTGTCACTGCGCCGTATGCTAAGTGGAGGCAAATCGTTGCAGTTAAGCGAGGAGTTGAAAGTTAATCCAGGTGGGAGCATCGACGCGGCATGGGCGAACGCATCTTGTAGCACGTGACACGCGAGCACGGCGCTAGGGGCGCTGGGCGCAGATGAATGTTCCAGGAAGCCAGACCACATCACAGCCTCGTCATCGGCAAGGCGCCGCAGCCGCGCCGCCTTTGCGCGAATCACATCCGTCAGCTTCTGCAGCGCGAGCCGATCAGCGAATGCAGACTGGCCGGGATCGGCTGACAGCTGTGACCACAACTCGTTGACGCTTGCCTCGTGGAATGAGACGTACTCTGGTATGAAGACTGAGGTGTTGGCCGGCGGCTCGAAGACGGGGCCCTCGTCCGTGGGAAACAGCTGGGCGTAGGCGGCAGCGGATGTGTTGCGCGCTGACTCCGCGACCGCGCAGAAGTCGGGGCTGTATTCGTCGGTCGCCACATTGCACCGGGTGCGCGCGATATCGTCCAAGGTGTCGATGAAGTCGCGGACGTGCCTCGCCGAGCGGTGACGTTGCAGTCGGATGCTTAGGGACCATACGTCGACGGGGTGAAAGACGGGCGGTACCTTAACGTACACCAGCGCCAGATCGTCGTCTCCCAGCTCCGGCACCTTGCCGACGGTTGCATCGCCTAAAGAAAACGCATCTTTAAATGCATGCGTTCGCCTCTCTCTCTCTCTCTCTCTCTCTCTCTCTCTCTCTCTCTCTCTCTCTCTCTCTCTCTCTCTCTCTCTCTCTCTTTCCCCTCCCTGCCACACGTGCGCAACGCGAACAGAAGTAAGACATCAAACATTCCTTTAATCTCTTAAACAAAACCGAACCCCGCGGCTGTGCGGGCCACAGCGCCCGGGCCATATGTCCAGATGTCCAAATGTGTCCGGGCGCTGCAGCGCGCGATCATAATCCGCTGCCAATGTATTTATTACGCAAAATCGTGCAATCGGACAAAATCAACAACGATTCGATGTCCGGTCCAGATGTCCAGATCAGCCCGGGCGCTGCAGCATCGCGATCGTAATCCGCGTATTTATTACTCTTAGCCGCGCGCGCGCCATCCAAGGTCCCCCTCCGTCCCGCCCCTCCGTACCGGCAGTGTGTACACACCTGCACTGGCCAGCATCGGCGACCGCTGGCCGGCGGCCGGCGGCCGGCGTCCCGTGGCCCGTGGCCCGCGGCCTGCCCGGGCGCGGTCTCTCTCTCTCTCTCTCTCTCTCTCTCTCTCTCTCTCTCTCTCTCTCTCTCTCTCTCTCACGCACACACACACACACACACACAGCAAGAGTCCTACGTACCATAGACTTCAGTCGCGTCCGTGTCGCCAATGTGTCTCAGAGGAAATCCCGCGCAGAGCACCGCCGCGGCGGCGAGGAGAACTGCATACCACATCCTTTGCATGGCGCTGTGATGTCGGCTGCAGCTGACTGACTGACGGGGGACGGCCGTGCCCTGCCGGGCCCGCCTCGCCCTGTCGAACCCTCGCCCGGCGGCCGAGCAGGCGCTCGCCGTGTTTACATGTACGAAAACAATAGGCCGGCTCGTCTGCAGGCTCCCCTCCCCCGCATCTCCTCCCCTTTAGCAGGATGGTCGGCAAGGTCGAGTCGGTGCGGGCGGCGGGGGGGAAGGGGTGCGGTTGCAGCGGGCTGCAGCGGCGGCAGGCAGCGGCGGCAGCGGCGGCAGCAGCAAGTCGACCGCGCGCGGACAACGCACCGCTCTGTTGTCAGAATGCTCTCTCTCTCTCTCTCTCTCTCTCTCTCTCTCTCTCTCTCTCTCTCTCTCTCTCTCCAACTCCCCCCCCCTCGCCCCACAGCCTCGCGCCCATCCTTAGCGCTGCACCGTCATTGTAGCGTGAATGTGATACAGGGAGGCTGCTAGTTGTTGACATCCATTCTTCCTCCCCCTCCCCCTCATCCTCCTCCCCTCGCCGCCGGTCGTCGGCACTCAAGACGTCCAGGACAAAATAACAACAACAACAAACATTTTGTAGGACAGTACGCTATGTAATCTTTTCAATTTATTGAGATTAAGACACACACACACACACACACACACACAAAACTCTACATCGAGTGACAATTATGTGAATCAATATAGGCCTTCATTACTGTAAAAATAGCATAAACATGACGGTAGCACACTCCGCAGCCATCAACAGTCCGTCCGTGTTGGTCGGGCGCCCCGGCGAAGACGCCGGATACTGCCGCAGCTGCATGCGGCGGCAGCGGCGGTGCTGCTGCTGCAGCAGCGTCACCAGCAGCAGCGGCCACCGCCGGTGGTGACGGACGCGCTGGTGCAGGTCCACCGGGCACGGTCGGCGACGTCGCCGCGTCCGCGACCGGGCGCCTGCGTCGCTTTGCAGGTGCCGACGCTGGCTCGTGTAGACGGGGCCGGCCGCGTTTCTTCTTCGTGTCGTTTGCTGCGGGCGGAGCACACGGCTGGGTATGGGCTACGCTAGGCACGGCCGACGCAACGCTGGCCACGACTGTCGGGGGCGCCGCTGCTAAACACATCAGATAAAAGCGGCGTTTAAAATGCGGTAATATTTCTAGCGCATGACAGAAATAAGAACACACACACACACATCTATCTATCTCTCTCTCTCTTTGTCACTGGACTCACCTTCCATGCCTTGAAGCTTCTCATTCGGATCAAAGTACTGATAGTACAGGGCGAGCGGATCCGCGTCCGTGTAGTGCAGCGGCTCCATGCTAAACGTCGTCGCCGTCATCGTGGTCGTCGTGTGACTGCTCCCGTCGGCGCTGGCTTACAGACTAAATTCTTAATACTAAATCATACGCGGTTATCGGTACACCCGCGCGTTCGCGCGCGCGCGCATGCGCGCTAATTCGGCGTGTCCTTTCGCGCCGGCGGCGGGCGTGGGCGGGAAACGCAATGGGTGCAGTACACGTCTGTCTCCTCCACATAGACACGTCAGATCCAGGAATAAAAGTATTTGCAGCAGTAAAATATGTTAGGAAATGGCATAATACAATATTATCATTTCTCAAAAGATTTGTGCGAGAAAACATTTGCAGCCATCTCTCGCGCGTCACACCGCGCGTCCTAAAGTGTGCGTGAGACAATACAAAAAATCCACACGTAAAGGAACGCTCGTCTTGCAGAGGTACACGATTAAACCAGATCCTTGCGTTTTTATACAAATCAAGGTATTTAAATAATCTCTTATCCTGGGGTTCACGCCCCGTGCTGTCGCATATCTCTATGCTGCCCTCCTCTATGAGCAGAGAACTCCAGTGAAATCCCGAAGTGCTCGAGTCCCCATGGTTATAACACAAGTGCGAAGGAAACCGATTTACAGGAGTCTTTGGAAGCAAATCTATCGGAAAAGTTCCGATATGAATATTTCGTAACTTAGGATGATTTTTACAAGCTCGTATTATATCGATCGTGCTCAGAGGCTGACGCACCGACTCCATCTCTCTCTCTCTCTCTCTCTCTCTCTCTCTCTCTCTCTCTCTCTCTCTCTCTCTCTCTCTCTCTCTCTCTCTCTCTCGCACACACACACACACACACACATACACACGGTCTCCCACTCGCTCTCGCTCTCTCTCTCTCACACACACACACACACACACACACACACACTACATTACATGCACCTGTCTGGTGCTATCGACCTCTAGAACGCTGTCCTGCTCTGCAAAGCAGAGGACAGTGACGGAGTAGTCTAGCGCCTCCTTTAGCCTGCACTCGATGGACAAGTTACCCATCTGAGGTAGGTTCATAGCCGCGCCTGCGTTACCCGATCCGTCAGCAGTCGTGTCAAGCATGATGAAAAACTGCCCTGACTTGTATCTTTTCAGAGTTATTTGATTTGCTGACGTCATCTCGTCGTTGTCCAGGCCCAGTGCCGTTCCCACACTCGCGTAAGCCTCAGTATACCCCATGTCTCGCGAAAAATCAGTTTCAAATTTGTGCTCGACATTATTTATAAAAATGGAAACCCGTGTGACTCCGGCCGTGATAAAGTTAAAAGGGTTTGAAGTAAAGGTTCCCTGATAATCGGTCGTTTTTACCATGGCAAAAACAAACAAGCTAGGCAGCTGTCCAGCAAACGCGTTATTAATGGAAATCTGCTGGGTATTAGCCGGGCAGAGAAAAGTTTTGACTTGGCACGACTTAAATGGATATTTTGCATTGCTCTTCTGGAGCGCAGAGTCCACGGCGATTGACAGTTCGGGATTTACTCTGTAAAACGGCAAAAGCAGAACAGCCTCTGTAATCTTGAGAGTGCCCACCGGCTCCGCAGTTGAAGACCAGATGTAAAATTCTTCCTTGTTGAGCTCAAAAGTGAAGCGCAAGTTAAGATTATCAACTAAAAGCAGATCATCTTTTATATTGAAAATATCTTGCTTGGGTCTTGTAATGATCTCCACTCTCTTGGAGAGAGCGAATGGTGCTTTTCTGCTATTCCACGCTTGATTATTCACGGTTGTGCTGGCGTCTTCGTCGATATGACACAAACCCATGCCGAGGCCGCACTTGAGCGCCTCGTCGGTGGATCTCGTCAATAGTTGGAGATAGCTTTTGTAGCCGTAGTTGTCTGGATGCGCGATGATTTGCTTGTCTCCTATCGCCACGCTCATATGGCTGAAAAGAGCGTCTCCTACGTTGCAGACTAGCCCGGTACTGGTCTGCTGCGCCGTGAGAGGCTCTCCGTCCGCGCGCGCCACCATCTCCAGCACGAGTTTTAGTCTCGCGCCATTTATTTTACAGAATATACCCGGCATACCAGGAGAGTAAAAGTTTATTTGCGTTGGCATGGGAATCACGCTGTTTACCGGCTGCAATCGGCTCGTAAACCTGCTCGTGATGCAATTCTGAATCGGAGCTTCTCCGAAAAAGTTGAAAGATGGTAAAAAACACGTCGGATGCATGTCGGCTTGTGTTCGCGTTTCTCTCTCTCTCTCTCTCTCTCTCTCTCTCTCTCTCTCTCTCTCTCTCTCTCTCTCTCTCTCTCTCTCTCTCTCCCTGCCTCTCTCGCGTGCGCGGTCAAACACACACACACACACACACACACACACGCGAGTTTGCACACTAGTCGAAAATGTCACTCGGCTTTGCTACTGCAGACGTGCGTCGCCGGGCTGAGCTGGGCCTGTTGACCGGCCTGAGTCCTCTGCCAGACTGAGAACGGTTCCGACGCGCGAGCTTAATTTTCGCCGCTGGCTTCTTCTTCTTTCTGGGCGCGCGGCCCGCCGCGTTGCGGTGGCGGCTGCGACGGCGACCCTCTCCTTTCTGTATAATATTTGGTACTTTTTCTTTGAATGCCTCCCAACCTTCTTTTGCCCTAGCTTGCACCGTGTCTATCGCGCGTTCTCTTGCTTCGGGGCGAGCGAAATCAGAAATTATTCTCCCGCCGGAGTCCAGCAGCTGTGCGGCTGCCTCTCTAGCCCCGCGTGCGAGAATGGGACGAATCATTGACCACACGGATTTCGCCCACTGCCCCAACCCTCTCCCCCGCTGATAAGGAATTCGACTCTGATAAAAATGAGAATCGTGAGCTCCGCTGCCTCCCGAGCCGTACTGATGATAATTAATCTGTTTGTCGAAATATCGTGCGAAGTCCTCCCTCGTCGCCGCCATGGCGTCCTGCCGCCGCTGCTGCTGCTGCTGCTGCTGCTACTGCTACAGCTCAGCTCTCCGTCGTGTCTGCCGGTGCACTACTGCACTCTGCGAAAGTGTAGCACAAGCACGGTCGGATCTGCCGAGTCCGGAAAATCATACGGCTTTCCATACTTATCGCGTAAACTGATTTCAATGGATTGAATGATGTTGTTTTGTACGGGAAAATAATGCACGTGGTGAAAAGAATAGTAATTTTTCCTCGGCGTGATGGGAACGATTCTTAACCAGCGGCACGTCACGTCACTCATAATGGAACTCTGGACAAGAGAACTGTAAACAAAAAGTCGTGCTTTCGCAGAGTGTTTTTCTTCTCTCTCGTATCTATGCGGTACTAGAATATCATTGTAAATTATTCCTCGTTTTCGGCGTATTGAATGATGATTCCATTCGTGAGAGAAGGCGTGATAAAACTCTTTTGCCTGTTCCTCGCTGTCGAGGCATTCTGCTACAGTGAGTAGCCACGAATCGACTGTCGGTTTGCTTTCCGTAGGAAATTTTATTTCGATTAAATTTTCTGATACAGCAGTTATGACGGACACGGTCTCGTGAACGTCCGGGAAGCTTTCATACACTTTTGGGGAAGCAAGTCCAGATAGTAGCGCTGCTGAGACCCGCCTCTCTTCTCTGTCATCTCCTTGTATCGCCTCTTTGAATGAATGGACCCACTCTTTCATTGTAGCGACTCGAGAGACGGCGGTCAACTCTGCTACTGTCGGGGCTAACGACGATGTAGTGACGGCGGTGGTCTTGGGGGTATACCCCTCTTCCTCTTCTTCTTCTTCTTCTTCTTCGTCCTCTTCCCTCTCTGCGTGAAAAGGTGCGGTCGGCGGCGGGCGGGCGGGCCCGGGCTCCCGCGGAGCAGATTGTCCGCCGGCTGCGTCCGGTCGCGGGGGGAGCTCGGCCGGCCCCGGGCCCGGCGTATTTACTCCGGCAGGCCGGGCAAGCTCGGCCGGCGCGGCCGAGGCAGGTACACCGGCCGGCGTGCGGGGAAGCTCTGCCGTCCGCGGGGGGCCCCCGGACGGCGAAAATTTGCTAATATGAATATTTTCTCCTCCTCCTCCTCCTCCTGCCTTAACGTCTAATGCATGAGAGCTGGCCAAAGACTTGATGATGCTGCTGTCGGGGCCCGGCTGTGGCGGTGCCGACGGCGGCTGCTGGCTGCCCTTCTGCCTCTCCTCGCTGTTCTTCTTTTTCTTTTTCTGCTGCCCATCCCCATCTGCGTTACGGATCGGCGAAGGCGGGACGGCGCGACCAGCGTCCGCTTCCTTCCTCTTTTTCCCCAACACGGCATTGCTGCTGCTGCTGCTGCTGCTGCTGCTGCTGCTGCTGCTCACTAGACGCGTGGACACACCACCGTTGTCCGATCTAGACTGTCTGTCGACACCGGCGGCAGCGGCGGAGCCGACGCCGTCGCCGGTCTTCCTCTTTTTCTCTTCTTCCTCTTCCGCGATTTCGCTCGGTGAATTGATTATAAGTTCTAATAAACCCACTTGATATTGCCCCTCGAGATAGATAGGCTCGGGTAAAATTACTGTAAACCGTGCGTGTGTATTGCCAGGATATACATCTCCACTGCTATCAGACAGTAGAGGCAGAACGAACTCGTCCAGAGCACGCGCGCTTTTTGACATGCCGTGAAACATGTTTTGTGGGGGGAGGGAGGAGGGGTGTCACTACTTACGACGATACAGTATTTCGAATGACGTCGGCAGGGACCCAAACTCGATGATTTTTTGGCCAACCTTTGAAGGATACGAGCGCTTCTTTCACTCCGCGAACCGTTCGTCTCGCGTGCACGCCGTCGACTGGATAACTTTGGTCGTCTCGATCGTTTACGAGCTGAAGTTCTTCCTGATAAAATTCTCCCTCGACCGGTTCGTTTTCGATATTTTGAAGACGGTATGTGTGCGGCGGCCCCGGTGCCCTCGCCGTCACGAAATAATAGGCTCGCGAATAATATCCTGCATAGCCTTTGCTCATAGGATCGTGGGATAGGCTCACTCTTACACGGTCACCGATATTAAACTTGTACTTTTTCTTGATTTGTTTTGCAAAGCCGGGAAGGTGTCTCAAAACCGTTCGCTCCCACGTCGGATACAGATGTTTAGCCGGATCAAAGTCGTTGGCCGCGACGCCCGTGTGACTGTGTATAGTCGAATTTAATCCGACAACGATTTTCGGCAAGACAGGAAGGTACGTACTTGTGTTACCGTACGTTAGATAGCGAAAAACTCGATTAAATACTTTTCCGATCGCCTTCTCGGCCAGGGCGGCCTTGCTCTCTCCAGATGCGTACTGGGCCCTCATTCCGTTTTCTCGCAGCAGCCGTAGATATGCCTTGGACTTGAACTCACTACCGCGGTCGGACCGAACCACTGAAACTTTTTGAGGCAACTGTTTGAACAGAGCGGTCATCCCGCGCACCACCTCCGGCGCGCTTTTATCGCGCAGCGTCTCCAAAAATATACGGCGAGATGACGCCTCCACTCCCACGAGCCAGTACTTGACGCCGCTGTTGTATCGCGCGAGTCCCTGCACGTCGGCCAAGTCGACTTCGAGCAGGCGATAAAAAGATGCGATGTCGTAAAAATGAGTTAGAAAGCGACGCCGTCGCGGATAATGAATGGTGTAGCCCGGTTCTTCCGACAGGACGCGGGTCACGCGCGTCGCTATATCGCCGTACTTTAGTCCTCTGTACTTTTGTCGCAGCTGTTCGATCACGTATTTCTTGCCCGCGAAAGCCGACGGGCTGGCCACGTCGCTCCACGCCTTTTTAATTTCGTCATCACTAAGATCCATAAGTCAACCAGCCTCTGAGCAGCGAGGGCGGCGGGGCCTTTGGCGACGTTTTAACACTTGGCCTTTTCGCGCGCGTTTCAGCCCGGGTCCGCGGCGACCGCTGTTTGGCCTGCGGGGTGCGAGGGGATGATGTGTGGGGTGCGCGCGCGCGCTGCCTGGGCTTGGCTGGGCCTGCTGCTGCTGCCGCCGCCGCCGCTGCTGCTGCTGCTGCTGCTGGTGCGTCTCCCTGCGGCGGTGGCGCGTCGCGTCCGTCTGTCTCGTCTCGGCCCACAGATATTTTTACGGGGCTTCGTTCTTCCTCTTCCGACCGTGCCAAAAACTTTTGCAGGGCTCGTTGGTATTTTAGAAAATCGTCGTAGTTTCCATTCTTACTGGAGGCCTTTTCCAAGCTGGCTCCTCGCTCGGCGTCGAGTTTCGCGATCATAGAGCCTTCTCCTCTCAACCTCTTCAGTGCTGCTGGGGAAATTATAATATACTTCTGATACGTCTTGTCGGCGCTCATCCTCGCGTATTTTCAGCTGGCGAAGGCCAGCAGAGCTGACAGCACCGGGACGAGCCAGGCGCCACGACCTTTTTGGACGATGAGTTTTTTTTTTCCTTTCCACCCGATTTTTTTCGAGTAAGCTAGGTCTCGAAGCAATCCTTTGTAACGCTCGCACTTTCTCGCCTCGCCCGCTCCCAGAGGACAGCCTCCTTCCTTAGATATCGCGTTAAGAATGACTTCACAGACAGCGAGAACCTCCTCGCGGGTCAGTGTGCGCAGTAGCGCCACGCGACGGGCCGGGCTCGCGGTGCACAAGACGGAGAACAAATGACTATTCTGTTTCAGTATAGAAGTCATATAGTCCACGCGGGTCGCGGGCCAGCCGTCTGGCTTGCTCCGGCGTACAGTATATTTCGAATCCGTTCTCTCCGTCGGGCGGCGCGGCGGCGCTTTGCTCCCTCGGTATGCAGCAGCCGCTGCGAAAGCGCAAGGCCGGCGGGCACGCCTGCGTATTGTCCACGAGAAAATAGGAGTAGGGGGCCTCTGTCGCGTCACAATAACACTCGTATAGACTTTTGACGCCCTGCCCGACTAGCTGCTGTGCGAGGTGTCGGAAGGTTTGCGGACAACGCGGGTTTTTTGTTAGAATATTATAGCCCGTGCTCAGAGCTATGTCGCGCGCGTACGGCCCGCGGGGAAATTGATTATGCAAGCTCAAAAATACGCTCACGCGGGAATGGTGCGAGGTGACGGTGAACAATTTGGCTATATCAGCCGTTTGACACCTCCCCCCGAGGTCGTCAACGACAACTAAGCTGTCTCGTTCGATGTCGGACGGCACAGGCGGGCCGCGGATGATATTAAATGACGGCTCGTGAGTCAGGACAGCTTGCGGCACGGCCGCGTCCTCGGGCAGCGCCCAGTAGAAGTTTTTAATGTGTCCGTCTATTATTCGGTGGCGATGCTGCAGCACGTCCAATACGAGCGTTGTCTTGCCGCTCTGACTTCCTCCAACCACTGTGCAAGTAAAAGGATGTTTAAACTTCAGGTCGTGCGGAGCGGACCACGATGGCGGCGGCTGCGGCTGCGGCGGTGGCGGCGGTGGCGGAGGGCTCCTCTGCTGCGACTGTGTATCTCCGAGTTGCTGGCGTGCCGGCGGCGTTTCGCACATACTTCAATAGACCATGCCGTCGGACCAGATACATAAACGAGTAGAGGACGTTTGAGCCGAGGAAGCCTAGGACGACGGATGCGAGGAGGAGTACCGGATGCAGTGCGCACTCTGACGAGTTCTCCTGCATACTGTCGCCTCGGACAGGCAGAAAGCCGCTATATGCTTCAAAGTTCCATCCTAGGTCATCTTCCGAAATATTTTTATCCAGCGCCACGAGGTCGCAAAATTCTATCCATTTATTAAACCTGGCATAGTACTCTTCCTCGGGGACGCATGTGTATCGTCTGAGCACGTCTCGCCAGAAGGGGAGATCGAGACACCTCACGGTTGAATTCTCAGCGAGCGGGTCGGCGTGTGCCGGCGCGACTCGGCTGCATGCGACTGCAAGCGCCAGCGCGGCGAGCGACGCGATACAAGAGGCGCGGACCTGTCGTGTCGAAGGCATGACGGCGACTGACGAGAGAAAGAGAGAGAGAGAGAGAGAGAGAGAGAGAGAGAGAGAGAGAGAGAGAGAGAGAGAGAGAGAGGCGCTGAGCCGAGTCGCGCGCTGCGAGTCAGAGTGGAGAGAGAGAGAGAGAGAGAGAGAGAGAGAGAGAGAGAGAGAGAGAGAGAGAGAGAGAGAGAGACAGAGAGAGAGAGAGAGAGAGAGAGAGAGAGAGAGAGAGAGATGGGCGGGCACGGCCGGGCTGGGCCGGGCCGGGTCGGGCCGGGCCGGGCCCGGCCGGGAGGGCAGCCCCCGACTTATTATTCGCCGTTCGGACCTTCGTAAAAGTACGGCACCGTGTCCGTTCCGTTCGCACACAAGCGCCTTTTGGAATCAAAATTGCATAATGCGCTTTTCTTTGCTTCCCACGTGTACATATTCTGCTTCCCGTCGTCTCGTATGTAAGAGAACGTGACGGCCTTCTCATAGTTTTCAAATATGCAGCGTTTGTAGTCCTCGAACTTAATGTGTTTCCTCACGGCGCTCTTCTGAATGCCTTTGCATTTTTTTACGTCTTTTCCGTCGGAGGTGCAGTATTTAAACGCATAATTTTTCGCGCGGATTCCGACGAAGGAGTGGAGCGGGGCGAGCGGATATTCGTCTTTTAAGTAAAGCGGCACTTTTTTTCGGCTCGTGTTGTACATAGGGTGGGACGGCGGGAGGTTTGAGAAGTCCATGAGGTGCGCAATTTTTTTATAACCTTCTTCGATGCTGTCTGCGCGATAGAGGAAAGCCCATGAATCCGTATCGTGAAAGGCGCAGCGGGCAGTAGGTCCCAGCGCATCTTTGAGCGCGAAGTACGTCCGAAATGCTGTGAGTTTGCTCTTCTCCAGGATGCTGGCGCCGACGATAACGGGGTAATCGAGCTTCAGGACCGCTTGTTTCATCTGCACTGCGATGAGATCCGAGCCGAAGATGGTGAATGAGTGAAAAAAGGGGCTCTTCGTTAACTTCTTCAACTTCCTTCTAGACCTAACTATCTTTACATTTATGTGTCCGCGATTAGATTTTAGGCAGTATCCGAAACTACTGTTCCCCTGTCCCTTGAAATACATCTGCTGGAAGTCGGTCGTGGCCGCCGCTCTCTTCTGTACGAGATAATCCATGTAGGGCTTCAAAATGGGGGCCTGTCTGAACTTGAGCCCCCGGTGCACGCGCGTGACCACCAGTCCGCGGGCCACGTACTCCTGCAGCAGCAGCGCATGGCACACATAGTTACGGCGGTCTCCGAAGTGACCCACTAGTTTTACGTCTTTTTTCGGCAGCTCGCGGCCGGCCACCGCGAGCAGGCGCTTTTGCGCGGGAGAGAGCATCTGTTCCGTAATATGAAGTTTCTCAGGAGCTAACGGGTAATCTCTGTGCGCTTCGTGCAGGTGAGCCGGGTACGTGGCGTCTATCTCCCAGTAATAGCAGTATTCGTCGTCCTCTCTCAGGTTTCCCATGGCGTACTCGCTCTGGTCCACCCACTGGTATTCACCGCACGGCAGCGACGACCGCATCGCCCCGGTGTACAGGGCAGTCAGGTCAAACACGGATAAAAATGTTTTCGGCTGACTCGAGTCGTAATCTTCGCAGAACTCATTATTAGCTTTCAAATACCTGGCACTTATAAATGACTGGCCTCCTCTCACACTACGCTCGATGAAAGCGAATTGGTCCGGGCAGGTAATGTTTTCTATACGCAGCCGCGTCTTTTTAAGAGCGCATGCGAATGACAGGCTGGCGCCGCTCACAAATTTGCACGGTTCAAGTTGAAACGTTTCGTAGGTCGTGCGTCTGTACGAAGAAAAGATGTCACATAACAGCGCGCAGTCGCACACGCAGTACAGCAGGGTATAATCCTTTAGATTTTTACATTCAAATGCATTGAACACGGCATTCGCGTGACTGTACTCCTCTTGCGTTATCGTGCACTCGGACAGGCTGCTGAAAAAGTCTTCGATCGACGGTAGTTTTGTCTCTTCATACTGTTCGAACCGCCTCACGTACTCGTAGGGATATATCCCTTTCTTCTCCAGCAGAGGGCGCGTGACGTCATTTTTAAAACACGCGCGCAGCACACGCATCTCCTGTGGCGCGAGCGACTGAGCGAGTGACTCCAGCGAGCCCATGACGTGTCGAAACGAGTCGATAAACGTCACACCTCGACCGTCATCGAGATAAATAGTAAAGGACAGGTATGAGCTCTTGGTTCGCGGAATCACCTTTATCTCTCGCCCCTCCAGGGCGGGGTGCTCGATGGCGCCTTTCCACACCAATACACTGTCGTACTTTATTCCATTATGACTAATCATCGTTAGAATATTCGAACGTCTTCGCAGTGCGTTGCACTGCTGCTCCTCCTCCGGCCCGTAGCCGTGCAAAGCCGAACGGTAGTTCTCATATTCGATAAAGTGCTCGTGATCGATTATCTTTTCTGCTGGGCTGGCGAAGCGACGGCCGCATAGCTCGCACTCGAATGTGTTGTCGAACTGCACATACTGAGCATGCGACATGTTTACGGGGTATTCTTTCTTATTTTTAAATAAATAGTCTTCTATTTCTAAAACTTTGTTGATGAAGTGCTGGACCACGCCCTCTTCGGCGAAGTAGGTGAACGGCCCGCACACCAAGTCGCCCTTGTAATCCGTTATAATAATTACGTAACACACGGGTACGTGTTTCATCGTTTTTCGAGTTTTTTTTCCGGCAGTTTCGTTCACCTCAACCATACGACACTCAAAATCAAAGTATCCCACGAACTCACTTCTCTGTGTTTTATTATACAGTTTCGTGTCAAAGCATATCGTCGAGCCCTCGGCCGGTAGCTTGGATTTTTGAGGGCCGTTTTCCCTGCACAGTGCTTCGTGGGCGTTTCGCTTCTCGTCGGTCAGAAACTTATTGAAACAAAATTTGCAGAAATACTTTCCCGACTTGTGCGCTGTAGTAGAGTACAACAGCGTGTCTAAACTCTTTACAACCGCGTAGTGCGATTTATTTTTTTCTGAGAAGTGTAGAAGCGTGACGTGAGTTTCAGCCTCTTCATAACTCGCGTACATGGGGTAGAACGTTTTTGCGTTGTTTACCGTAACGACGGTGAAAGAAAATTCCGGGTTCAACTTTTCAAATTTCGGGATGTCGGAAATTTTAAAATTTTCTGATTCTAATTTTCCAAATTTCAGTTCATTGTAGTACGGACGGTAGTGAGCGATACGTTCTGCGTGGGCTCGAGGCTCGGACGGAGGAAACTTGACGGCGAGCACGCACCAACGAAAACACTCTGCGTCATTATCATTTTTTATATTAATGATTCCCAGTTTCGAGTTGCGAAGAGCTTTTGGGAGCGGAATGTAGCTGGACGCTGCCAGCGGCGCATACTCTACGACATTCATTTCGATAAAATATACGGCGGTTATCTGCCACGAACTACCGCCCTCCGTGATCATATTGTCCGCCGACTCGACTGTCTGAAGTATGGCCTGTTCCAGCTGGCGCTCGCCCGTCTCACCAGCCAGTACTATGTGATTCTGAGACCGTAGATGTTTTTCTTCTTCTTCAAGACCCTTAGCCGTCTCTCGCGTCGCTCCGACTCTTACGGACAGCCAAAATTTGAGTCCCTTTAGCGCTCGCGCCTGTTCCGTTAATTTTCGCAACATTTTTGCTTTGTTTGCAATTAGAGCGACGCTCGTTACTTTCGTCTCTACGTCTCCCTCTACGCGAGCTCTATAGATGGTCGCCGCGCCGTCCAGCGCGAACTCGCTTTCCCAATCGTCATCATCCGCGCCCCTGCCCTGTTGGTTTGCGTGGCGCCGCCGGCCGCAGTGCGACATGTGAGCGGTCCGAGCGAGGCGCGCGTTGAATGACGCGCGGCAATGAGGGCAGCGGAAGGTTTGCGGCGATTCATTTTTTTCTCTCGCCCTCGCGTGCTGTCTCCGGTGCACCAAATACGCACCCAGAGTGCGAAACGAATCGGCGCACTCCTCGCATACTCGCCGTCTTTCGTCGCGGTGCTTCTTCACTGCATGCTTCTTCATTTGCTGCTTGGACCTCGTACTATACACGCATTTGGAGCATTTCAGCAATGAACCCTGCGGGTGGACTGCATCAAGGTGGCGTTTAAGATTGGTTGCATTCTTGAAACGTTTTTGACAGTGTGTGCAGACATGTTCCCGCGCGTGTGCAGCGAGGTGGCGGTCATAGTGACAGCCGGATAGTTTTCGCTTGCAATGCGGACACTCTTTATCCCCAGAATGCGTTCTTACGTGCCGTTTTAAGTCATAAGAATCCCTACACTGTTTATCGCACACGCTGCATTTGTGTGCCATGACGGACGGGCGTATATGCTCTCTCTCTCTCTCTCTCTCTCTCTCTCTCTCTCTCTCTCTCTCTCTCTCTCTCTCACACACACACACACGTCCCTCCCTCTCGCACTCTCTCTCTCTCTCTCTCTCTCTCTCTCTCTCTCTCTCTCTCTCTCTCTCTCTCTCTCTCTCTCTCTCTCTCTCTCACTCACTCTCTCAAAAAAAAAAATAAACAAAAATACACACACACACACGCACACTGACGTGTACTATTCCTCGGCGAGCAGACGGCGACCGAACCAGCGGCCGTACAAAGAATAGGTTTCAAAGTACCTGCAAAATTCTTCCTTCACACTTGTTTTCATATAGGGACAACTTATTTCATCTAAGACAATGTTTAAACGCAGTTGAAGATCAGGGCAGTATGCGCTGCGCGCTATTTCGTATATACTCCCGCGACCGGCAGGATCTGGTTTACCATCCATGTACCATTTATTAATAATTAAGAAGACGTAATGCGCTCGAAGAAAATTTTGCCTGCACATAGAGACTGCATCGACAGCAACGTCTTCTTGACCGTCTCGCAACTCAGCGGTGTATATAATCGGATCCATATATTGACGTGTCTATTACGGTATTTTGGGAGGAGCAGACTCACCACATTGGTATCGACTCGGCCGCTGTATCCGCCTGGGTGAACTCAGGTATACACACGCACACGGGCACACACACACACACACACACACGGACACGCGCTTTTGTGCAGCAGCTGTGTAGCTCGCTATGCGGCGGATGAATGCAGACTGACTTCGAAAAGTCGCATATCGCCACCGGAACCACGGTCACTCTGCTGCGTGTGTAAATAAGGGGGAGGGGTTGCATGGTCAACTCGCGGTGCAAGGCGCGCGCGTGCCGCCAGACCCTTCTCCCTCCTCCCCTCCGCCGGCTCCTGTCCACTGCCCATCCTCCGTCGCTTCGGGTCCTGTCCACCTCCCACCCTCCGCTGGGCGGAACGCGTGTCGCTTAGACCCTTGTCCATCGCCCACCCTCGCCGTCGGGCGGAACGCGTGTCACTTAGGCCCCTGTCCACCTCCCACACTCCGTCGGGCGGATCGCGTGTAGCTTAGGCCCCTGTCCACTGCACACCCTCGCCGTCGGGCCCCTGTCCACCTCCCACACTCCGTCGGGCGGATCGCATGTCACTTAGGCCCCTGTCCACTGCACACCCTCACCGTCGGGCGGACCGCGTGTCGCTTAGGCCCCTATCCACCTCCCACACTCCGTCGGGCCCCGTCCACCTCCTCCCCCTCCCTGCTCTCTCATCCCTCCCCTCCTCTCCCACCCCTCCCTTCATCCCCTTCCCCCTCCCCTCCACCCTCCCCGCGGGCGCGCGCTCCCACCCCTAACACACCCCAGTCCCACAACCATCCTCGTCCCACAACCATCCTCTCCCTGTCTCCGTGCCCCCATTTCACATACACACATCCCTTGGCTATCACTTCAGCCCTCCTCGTCCAGGGCGCCTCTGTCCCTATCCGAGTAGGCAGGGCCAGAATGTCGCTGGCCGTTAGCCTGCAATACGTTCGCGATGCGCCCCACACCCACAGCCCTCACGCCTCTTACCCCTCGTACCTAACGAATCGCCACATGTCTCGGTCCAGAACCATCCGAAAGTCCACAACACAACACACCGACTCAATTTCAACTCAGATTGACGCGGCCACTCTGAGTTTTAAAACTAGCAGGAGTCTCTTTTCAGAGATTACAGGGTTCACACCGGTCACGGATATCAGGGAAGTCAGGGAAAATGAAAACGTACTGGAAATCAGGGAAATGTCAGGGAAATTCCAAAGAGGCCAGGGAAAAACCCGAAGATGGGGTGAAAGATTATTTTTTTTCCAATTTTCTATTGCAATATTTGCCTGAATTATTCACCTTTTGCTTGCCCAATTGGTTTCTGGTGCGCCCCCCAAAAGTCAGGTTAAAACGCGATTTTTTCCGTTTGGAAGTCAGGGAAAATAAAAATTGGGATCCGGTGTGAACCCTGGATTACTATAGGGCAGAGCCTGTCCACTCCGCCTTTTCAGGATTTTATCTCTGTCTCTCTTTTCCCGCAAGACGCCCTCTGGTGCGAGAGAGACGCAAAGAACCCTGAAAGTCGGGATTGGACAGGCTATGCAGTAGGCAGACCAGACTAATGGCACCCCCAGAATGGCCGTTACCGAGGCGGAACGCCTGCGATAATCTGGATAGGCCAGCCCGCCAGGCACTCGTGTGATGTTGGCGGCCTACCCGGAGAGCAAAAGCGCAGGGGATAGCAGGAGTTGAATTTCTGATACCCAAAATTTCGTCCCATCACCTCCCGATGAGTTGATTGTGGGGGCAACACTTTTACCCACCCCCTCTCGCCTGCAAACTCCTTTGCTGCCCGCGCTTCAGAAAGTGGGACCTTAGGCTGGTCTCACTATACCCTGTTTACTTTTTCCTAGTCAAGCATACGACGGATGTTAAGAGGACGACAGAGACAGGATTGAGGGATCGTTACAACACAATACGATATGTTGAGTGTGTCCGTCTAGGAACCTTGTGATTGGTGATGATCGTCTACGAGAAACTTTGTGTGTGTTTTGTGGCGCAATCAAAGGGATCCCATCCTCTCTTTGATTTTCTTCCCACAAAGATCACGATTAACCTCAAAATTGTGGGACTTCGTCGATATTTTAAATCCACACTGATCCGCACTTGCAGGTGAGGCGATTTCCTGCCGTTTCTTGCGATTACTGCATGGAAACTCGTTGCCTCGGTTTGCCACTACAGCAACCGTACGCTTTTCAGCCTGTGCGCAAACTGGAATCGTAACGAAATGTTTATTTCCTTCCTGATAAGCCTGCTTTTGTGTTTCGATTTTGCTACCCTCTTGCTCTTGCTGAGTGTATTTATGCCTTGCTTACAACATTTTTCACCTTCTATATGTGCGTCTAATATTCTATACTTACACCTTTATCACATTTGATTGCTACATTTCCCATTAGCACTTTAGTTTTATATTTCACAAAAATGTTCAGATAATCTGAAGGCTGTTAGTTCTAATTCTAAATTAAATGTGTTTGGTTTGCAGGTCAATATCAAGAACAGAGACGAGGGAATCCAGTACCCACTCCTGCTGTTGTAACCATCTTGCTTTGGAAATTTTCTCTCCACACTGGTAAGTAATGTAATGTGACTTTTCAACTGCTCAAAATAACCTGATCAGGTTCTTCACTCCACTTTTTGCTGCTCCACTGTTGGAAAATACCACGGTAAATGCCTACGGTACGCACCGTAAATTTGTTACCTGGTCCCGGACCGTAATTTTTGACTACGGTCTGAATGTTACGGCACACACCGTAGCCTGCAAATATGTTGGGGAAGTTCAATGGAGCACATTCCATCCACAATTAAGTACAGTCCGTACCGTAAGGATACGTTACGGTCTGACCGTATACAAAAACTACGGTACGGACCGTAGGCATACCGTAATTCCCAACGGTATTTTTAACAGTGTCTGTTTCAGAAACATCCTGATGAAGCTGCGTCAATCCCCATTATGATCCTTAATTCATGCGGCCTTCAAGTCGTGGGGAGCCTAGCCTGTACCAAAAGCGCTGAGGACAGAAGAATTTCAACACAATGAATTTCAACACAATGGATTTCAACACAATGTTTTACTACCTCTGTTTAGCTTTCCCTTAATCACCTTTTCTTTGCAAGTTATGTCCTTATATGTAGCTTTTTTTAAAATTTGCTTTGCAATTTATTTTTTCTGATTGTTGCGCTGGTCTATTGTGCTATCTCATTCATACTTTGAGACCACCTGGTCCCTTACTTTCTGCAACCATGAATTATATATTGTGGTTTTATTGGTTTAGATGCCTGTGTAAGGAATTAATTAAATAAATATAATTCAAATTGTTGCCAAACACTCCCAGTCAGTCATTTAGTTTCCTCATATTAAATGTTTTGCACTTATTACTGTAACTGAAAGCTTTCCATCCTACATTGAAGCATACATGCATATAAAGTTAGATTTTTGTAAGTTAGAATTAGAAGAGATCTCCGACTGTATGTCGGAAGTTCATTGTGTGTCCACTGTTGACGCAGCTAAACCTCTCACCAGGGTGGTGCTTGTGTGATGCACAAAGAAAGTTGTAGCTATTCTACGAGTCTTTAAGGTAAGGGTCCGGTGAAAAAATCGCCATTTTCGGCCAAAAAATCGAAAACGAGTTTTAGTCGGGAAAACCCTCTTTGGACCTTCTTTTATCAGGGGGTAAGCCGGTTTTACCGCAAAAAAATTCCTAGGGGGGTGTAATGATATTTTTTCGAAAGGTCTGCACATAAACTTGGCCTATTTTCGACGTAATTACACCAAAACGCTTATCATCTTCCACGCGCGTCCCCCTGTGTTCTCCGGCTAGTATTCGTATTTTCGCGCGGTCCGAAGCTGATACTGGTGCCCTCTGTCGGTCGCGGCGAGAGCTGCGTGCCCGGCCGAGCGAGGGGAGCTAGTGGGGAAGGAGTGGGGACGTTCCCCCTCCCACCTTCTCCTCCCCTTCCTCCACCTCGCTTTGCCTTGCCCCTTGCCCCTCGCCCTGCCGGCCCGACCCGGGCCGGGTCGGCCAGTAGTCCTCAGTGTTATTGTTTGGCATCGCAATCGCATCGAGCCAGCAAGAACAATGGATCAAATTCACAGCAAATGGAGGAAACCTAAAGCACGTTCAAAGAAAGGAAAACTCCAGGCTCTGGCAAAAGCTCGGGAGAAGAAGGCACAGAAGGCATCAATTGAAGCAGCCGCCGCCGTCTCAAATCAAGCACAGGGCGTCCCTAACCCTACCCCCAAAACTTCCAAGTCAGCCGAGAAAATAAATAGGTTCAAGAGAATAACGGGTGAACCCCTCTCAGAAGATGAATATTATCTGGTGAAATCATCATTTCTGAAAGATTTACTCTCAGTAATGTCATGTTCAGAATGCACAGCAAGAGACATTGATATATCTGTGAGTGAGAAGAAAGGTTTTTGCCATCGATTTGTGATTCAGTGCCTAGTGTGTGGAAATTGTATCTCTGACTCTTACTCAAGCCAAAGGGTGCCTGGTTCTGAATCGTCCAGACCACCATTTGAAGTGAATAAGAAAATGACTACTGCATTTCTTGACATAGGTTGTGGCCACAGTGCCATGTTGAGATTTTGTTCTGCAATGGGTATGCATAGTTTGGAACATAGTGCTTTTTATGACCACATGCATAAAATGCAAGAAGAAACACAAGAATTAAGAACTAAAATTCTGGAAGAATCAAGACAAGCTGTTCGTGCCGCTCACATAGAATTAGATCCTGCTTTGGAAGAAATCCCAGTGCTCGAAATTACTGTTTCAATAGATGGAAGCTGGCATCGTAGGGGACACACTTCACTTTATGGTTTTGTTGCTGCAATAGATGTGCTAACCGGTTTAGTTGTTGATTTTGAAATTTTATCTAAATTTTGTCTCATGTGTTCTCTTGCTGCCACACAACATGGCGAAGATTCCAAAGAGTATGCAGAATGGAAAGAGGCACACATAAAGAAAAATGAATGCAGTATTAATTTCACTGAGGCATCGGGAAATATGGAATCAGCTGGTGCACTCCTCATGTTTCAGAGGTCCATTCAAGATGCTAAAATGAAGTATGTGGCATTTCTTTCTGATGGCGATGCAAAAACCTTGTCAACTTTAAATAAAGCTAAACCTTACGGGCCTAATTTCTTGATTGAGAAAGAAGAGTGCATAAACCATGTTTCTAAGCGCATGGGGACAGCACTACGTAATCTTGTGCAAGACAACAAGAAAGGTGGTACCTCATTAGGCGGGAGAGGCAAGGGCACGCTCACAGAAGTGGCTATCAAAAAACTGCAAGGTTATTATCAACGGGCCCTTGTGAGTAATATTCCTGATGTCACGAAAATGAGAAGAGCGATACTTGCAACAATATACCACTGTGCCTCCACTGACACGAAGCACAACCATACCTACTGCCCTACAGGTAAAGAATCGTACTGCTTTTTCAACAAGAGAAAGGCTCAAAGATGCAAGGACAAGGGAAGCCATGACAAAATGCCTCTTCAATTGAATGAAAAAGTATTCCAAGCCATCTTGCCAGTATACAAGAGACTCTCCAGTGATGAGTTGCTTTCAAGATGTACCAAAGGGCAAACTCAAAATGCAAATGAGTCACTGCATTCTGTCATCTGGAAAAAATGCCCGAAGCATATTTTTATCTCTAAATCAAGAATGGAGATAGGTATCACACAGGGAATAGGAGAGTTCAACATGGGATGCGTGGCACTCACTGCTTTGAAAAGCACCATCCAACAGGAAAAAATACCTGAAGTTACAATGGTAAGTTTTTTTTTCTTTTCCTTCAAATTTTTATAAAATTAATTTTTATATTTCTAATATTTTCTTTCCTTATTCTTAGGCACTTGCTTCTAGGAGAGATCAAAAGCGGCTAAACCAGGCAGCCCACCAGGAGGAAGTCGCCACCAAACGGCAACGCCTGATCAGAAAACACAGCAAGAAGCCAAAGAGCAAGAACTCTCTCTATGCTCCTGGTGCTGGTGATTGATGGCATGTTATTCACAATGGTTCCCTTCTAATTCCTGATTATATACTGATTTCATTTTTCAACTTATATATTTATTTTTTTTCAGGACTTGATTACTTCTTTGAGACTTATTTTTATTTTTAGTTCCAAAGACTAAATTCCAAAGACTGAATTGCTAAATTGTCATTGTTATAATGTTGCTATTTCTATCACTGTTGCTATCAAGAAAATGTTAGAAAAAATTAGAAAAAAAATTATGAATGCATGGACGGTACTGTATGATGGTTAAAACATATTTTCAAACACCATTGAAGAAGTTATTACTGGATATTTGCCCGTGGCACCCCTGCACACTACCCAAAGCAACTTAAAACTTTAAATTCAATTTTCTCAGAATATGCTTTTTTAAAGTTTAAAAAATTCCTTGCGCAACAGTTTTGTAGTTAGAAAGCTGGTTGTTGGTTTGTGGCTTCCTTCAATCATTGCAAACAACTGATCAGTGAGTCTTTCATCAGATTCCTTCTATTTTTGTTACAGCAGCCTTGTAAATGGTAAAAATTTGCACAAAAAAATATTTTTAAATGTGAACTTTTCCAAAAATCTGAATATGCTTTCTGTATTGAAAAATTGGTAATATCTCACTGATCAGACCTCAAAAAAGGGTTAAAAAGAGCAAATTTAAAAGCCCATGATTATACCTCAAAATTTGTTGCGCAAGAAGTTCTCCAAAGTTGGGCCATTTTACAGCTAAAAAGTGGTATAACTTTGGAACGGCTTGACCTACAATGGCCATCCTGTGCTCAAAATTAGTTTTTTTTCACCCTCTAACACATACTAAAAGATGAAATATTTTCCTCAAAATTTGCCGAAATTTGGGATTTCACCGGACCCTTACCTTAACATATTTCGGTTACCTCATGGAATCAACAACAAAAACTTGTAAAATTTTACAGACAATATAATCAGTGCCAAGTAGTGATGAGAAAAAACAGGGATTTTTTTCTTGAATTAAGTTACATTGAGGAAGATACAAGTATAAGTATTTTTCAAATATGGTTTATTCAGTCATTTATAACTTTTAAAGAAGTTACACAACTAAAACTATTATAAAGGAAAAGTCTTTAACAAGGGCTTAAAAAAAAAAAAAAAAAAAAGAATTTGATAATAATTTGCGCTTGTGATACCTCTAATTATCATCTTGACTTTCGTTTTCTTGCTTATTGCGCTGCCTGCTAGGATCTCTTTTTATGTACAGACACCTCTTGAGGGTATCCTTCAATTCCTTTTCACTGATGTCAAGGCATCGAGCATGTGCCATTTGGCGGCATTGATCCAATAACTTGTTAATTTCCTCTTGGTCATTAACAGACTTAAAAACTTCTGCCTTGTCTTTTAGAATTTGATTGTATTCTATCTGTCTATTGGTCTGATTTATTGCTTCTGAAAGTAAGGACAATAAGGAACCAAAATTTAAACTGTGCACGTAAGTAAGACACGGGATATGGTATTTGACATAATCCTACAAAAAAGAAATTAAAAAATAAATATAAAACTTACTGAGAAGCGCATCCACTTCATCTTGGCTAAATGTTCTCGGTTCAATATATTTTTTTTCCTCAGCTTTGGTTACTTTTAAAAAGCAACAATCATAAATTCCTGGCTTTTTTTTTCTCAATCAAATGAAGGATATTTGTCACCTTAGATTGAAATATATCCTGACTCTGGAGAATGGCCTCAAGTTTGGTCTCTTGGACCAAACAGCCCTGTCCTAAAGAGACCTGAAAAGAAATAACATTATAAAGCTTACATTTTTTAACAAAGTGAGAAAAGTCTGGTTACAAGAGGAATTAATCAACTTACAAACCCATTTGGTATGTTCTCATCATCATCATCATCTTCTGCAATACAGACTGGGACCTGCCAGCAAGATGGTTTTGAGTTGGCTGGGGGTTTTTGAAGAACAGATGTAAAAAAAAATGTATATCTATAGATATCTCATAAGCTATGTTTTTTTTCTTTTTATAACTGAGAGAGGGAAGACATACGGAAGGACCTTTCTAGTTGTACTTACAAGTCATATCTTCAAATTTTTTATTAATGAAATCTTTTAGTTCCTTTAAAGCCTCTTTGCAGTCGCACTGTAAAATGAATATCCAGAGTCAAACAAAGTTGCAATATGATATATCCAATACAAGTTCATCTGAAAAAAATATTCTGTGATACCTCGCATACAGGGGTTGGATCGTAAAATAAACTCCGCTGTTTCCAATTGCTTTTATAGGTTGAATTTTCGTCTCCTTGTGCTAGCCGCTTTCTCTTACTCTCAGGTGTTGAATTCGGACTGATACCAAAAGAATCATTCTGTAAAAAGGGAAATGTTGAAGTATTAAGTGTATACACAAGCTTAGACTTGCAACAGTCAATTCAATAATAATTAAAAAAAGGGAAAAAAAAAAGTTGGTTAAAGCAAAAATATTTACCAATCTTTTGCGTCCGACGAGCAGACCATTGTTTTGCAGGTTTGATGGACTTGATAACCTGTCCCAGTTAAAAGTTTGAGGATGTATCCCCGAAGTTGATGGGCAGCCCTCTTTAGAGACTTGTGGAGAACCATCAAACTACAAAAGAAAAGAGAGCATTAAATGTGATCTAGTTGGATGTATTTCATCACAATTTAGCACAAAAACCCTACCTCTTTGAGTGAAACAGGGAATTGATCAATTGACTTCTGCTTCTCTTTCTCCTCAGCCGAAATCATGAGAGAACCACATTCAACTGTACCTTCAGCCGAAATCCTTTCAGAATCCTTTCTTTCATTACTTGGAGCAGTGACATTTGCCTGAAATATGAAGTACATGTTTTTGTTACTTCTTCAAGCTAGGCACCCCATGAACTAGGAAAAAAAGTTGGTTAAAGCAAAAATATTTACCAATCTTTTGCGTCCGGTGAGCAGACCATTGTTCTGCAGGTTTGATGGACTTGATAACCTGTCCCAGTTAAAAGTTTGAGGATGTATCCCCGAAGTTGATGGGCAGCCCTCCTTAGAGACTTGTGGAGAACCGTCAAACTACAAAAGAAAAGAGAGCATTAAATGTGATCTGGTTGGATGTATTTCATCACAATTTAGCACAAAAACCCTACCTCTTTGAGTGAAACAGGGAATTGATCAATTGACTTCTGCTTCTCTTTCTCCTCAGCCGAAATCATGAGAGAACCACATTCAACTGTACCTTCAGCCGAAATCCTTTCAGAATCCTTTCTTTCATTACTTGGAGCAGTGACATTTGCCTGAAATATGAAGTACATGTTTTTGTTACTTCTTCAAGCTAGGCACCCCATGAACTAGGAAAAAAAGTTGGTTAAAGCAAAAATATTTACCAATCTTTTGCGTCCGGTGAGCAGACCATTGTTCTGCAGGTTTGATGGACTTGATAACCTGTCCCAGTTAAAAGTTTGAGGATGTATCCCCGAAGTTGATGGGCAGCCCTCCTTAGAGACTTGTGGAGAACCGTCAAACTACAAAAGAAAAGAGAGCATTAAATGTGATCTGGTTGGATGTATTTCATCACAATTTAGCACAAAAACCCTACCTCTTTGAGTGAAACAGGGAATTCATCAATTGATTTCTGCTGCTCTTTCTCCTCAGCCGAAATCATGAGAGAACCACATTCAACTGTACCTTCAGCCGAAATTCTTTCAGGAGCTAGGGGAGACTGTGGTATGTCATCAACATTTGATTGGAAACCTGTCTTATCCTTTTAATAAAAAAAATAAAGCAAGTAGAGGATTTTAAGGGGTTTCTAATTGGATGAGTTTAATCATGATTTAATACAGGAAAACCTACTTCTTTTGATGGAAAACGAGATTTAACTACTGGTTTCTCTCTATCCTTGTCCGTAATTGTGTCAGAATCACGCTTATCTGGGCCTTCAGCAGAGTCAGTTTCCTAAAATGTGAAGTTTGTGTTGTTTTTAGAAAACAAGAAAAGCAAGGCAGAAAAGAGCATAAAAGGATATTGAAAGAGGTGATCTAAGTTTTATGTTTTTCTTACTTGTTGAAAGTTCGCACTTGTAACTGCAGAGTCCAAATTAAGATTTTTATTCTTAAAATAACAGAAAAAAAATTTATGAACTGCTTTGTTTCCAAATTAACTTACTGTAAATTTATAATCCACTATTGAACTTACTGCCTTTAAAATAGAGCCCTCTCAAGCCCCTTTTGAGACGCTTTTTTTCCTACAGACTGACGCTGTTTTTCTTCACTCTGTAAAAGAACCATACCATTACAAAATGTTATGAAGGGAAAAATGGGAACCTTTTTTCTGCCACAGGCAAAATTTTCATGTTATGAAAACTTAAAGAATGATTCACCCAATTTAGTTGTCAGTCTAGACTTACTTTCTTCTTCTTCGCTTGCTGCTTTTCCTCTTCCCTGAGGAACTTATTCAGCTTCTCCCTGACGGGGGTCCCATCGCTGCGGCAAGCTAGGCTGGGAGATTTGAGCTTCCCGCTCGCAATGCGCTGATGTAGTGCATCTTCTGTTTCTGTGGAAGAATGATACAGATAACAATTCTTGTAATTCTTCAAACTTAAAACCTTAAAACATGGTGCATTGTCGAAAAACCATGATGTTCGCGGGCTCGGCAAAATATTGTACAATCTAGCCAAGTCTTAAAAAAATTCAACAGATATTGTCAAAAGTAGTTCAGTTATAGCGGCTGCTAGAATCGGTCTAAGCATACAAACGGTCACAGCAGGCGCGAAAGAAAAATAATTATTACCCGCAGAGAAAAATCGACAAAGCTTACCATCTAGGCCAAGGATCCACAGTTTGTAGAGCCACTGGGACCCGTCGACATCCGTTCGGACTCGACCATATTCTTTCTTCTTACTATAACTAGAATTTGTCTGAGGACTTATAACTCTAATCGTCGCCTCTTTTCGATTCAGAAACTCGTAAATTTCTGAAACCGGGCAAACTCTAATTTCGCCGGTTTCTTCACTAATGTCGCGATAAGCGGCGTATTTCGGCGCCATGTTGTCGATTACTGAAGATTGCTTTAGCGAACTTCAGGGCGATCAGAATACTGGAGTTAGTAACGAACTTCGGAGCGATCAAGTTGAAAAACAGGCTCGATAAACAGGTATGCCAACCCATGAGAGTGAAAATGTAGCGGATTACAGTTTTGAAAACATGCCACACCTGGTGAAATATCATCTAAAGTATAGTTTAAAACTAACTAGTTAGTTGATAGTGTGCAGTAAAATTGTAAGGTACCAAGAATAAATGTGAATGAAAATGAAACTGATGTTGCCCATAACCCAATTTTTTTTTTCTTGACGATGGCCCCTTATGACCGCAGCCGATTCTGTCGTGCCAACCAATAGGGTACTCCGGAGCTCGGCCAGCCGGAAGTAGAAGAACAAAAATCTTCGGGCACGGGGGGGGAGCGGGGCTGGGAGGGGTGTGTCCCCATCCGTCCCCTCTCTTCCCCGTGCCCGAAGATTTTTTTTCTTCTACTTCCAGGCTGGCCGTGGGGTGCCGTGGGGTGCCCCATTCACACCAAATTACTATATATATATATATATATATATATATATATATATATATATATATATATATATATATATATATATAGAGAGAGAGAGAGAGAGAGAGAGAGAGAGAGAGAGAGAGAGAGAGAGAGAAATTTTTGGAGATAGGTCTGATGTCAAGCTGTCCATACGTTTTTTTGTATAAAACGAGTTTGCATCCTGTGTTTCTGTGGTAATGACGAGCCGAGCTAGCAGGCCGAACCGAGTCCTAGTGGCTACCAACCTATAACAAAATAATTCACTCAAAGAGTATTGTTATAACAGACAGATTTAGTATTAAAATTTATGTTCTACATAATGTGAAAGACAGTGCAATTGTATCAACAGAATAATATAGATCTTTTGCCTAAAATTTACAAATTATACTCTATTTGAAAGCACTTAAATTTGGTTTTGTGTTACTTGGGTCAGACCATTGTGAATTCCTTTGGTTTTCCCTGATTATCTGTGTGTGATTCGGGTTATTTACTTATTTCATCATAATGATGCGAGTGTTAAGTGGTACTTTTGGTCAATCTTACTGTGGAAGGCAATGCACAGCGAATGCAATTGCAGGAGCTTGCAAAGCCAATGTGGTAAACCCTAGTCTAGTCTTTGGACATCTCAAACTGTTGATGGATGTCTGATGACCGGGAATAAACTATTTGAAATATCATTTGAACTATTACCTAAAACTTCCACTTACTTACATTTACGATCTGATGAATTGCATTCAACAGTGTCATTTCCAGAGAATGAGGTAAACCAGGTAAACCTAAAATATTTATCATCTGACAATACAGTACAACTTGAAAATGAAATTAATTTTATTTTTATTTTCAGATTACATTTCAGGTTGCAGTTATAATGAAGTTTTTGACGGTACATCAAAAAATAACATAGCCACAGTAAGCAGTGACGGACCAACAAACTATTGTGCTTCTTTCATAATTTTAACTATGGTATTTTTAGTAGTCAAGTAGAAAGTATTGCTGTAATGAAAATAGAAAATCAATGTGAAGACTTCATTGACAGTTTTGTTACCTGCAAAAAAAGGTAAAACATTAGAAGACCTCATGAACTTGTAATATCACAGGTGTTCGAGAACATGCAAGAAGAATACAAGAGGAAACACGTCTTGTAGATTTTATTACCTGCTTCCTCCCATAAGGCGAACAAAAATTCTCCTTCCTTTACCAAATGAAATTAACAAACAAGACTATGTCTCAGTAAAAAAAATTAAATTCTGAAATCAAAGAACTAACAGAGATTATTGCTAGAACTCATGAAGATTGTACTTTTGACAAGTATCTAGCTTACCCCAATATAGATGAGCAATCGTACATGATGGACTTTAGATCAAAACTTAAGAGACCAACAGTTTTCTTGAAACGTAACTTGCATGAAAGAAGAAAAAATGCCTACAACAGAGAAATGCTTCAATTGTGGGAAGCTCACATGGACATGCAGTTAGTGGTTTCACCGTATGGATGTGTGAAATACATAGTGTCATGTTTCAAAGTCAAAAAGAGGTATGTCTTACTTATTGAAAGAAGTTGCTGAGAAAGTTGCAAGAGGCGAAGAACCTACCATTAAAAAACTATGCAAGATTGTGAATGCCTTCCTAAACAACTGTAAGATATCGGCACAAGAAATTGCCCTGCTTCATATATTATTGGGCATTCCGATGTCAAAATCAAGCATTGGAACTATTTATATAAATTCCTGCCCACCAGACCAACGAGTCTTTCTGAAAATAGGAAAACAAGAGTTACAAAAGATTTGTTAAGTTGATCCTGACAGCACACATATTCAGGGAACAGGAATGATCGAATATTACCTTCAGAGACCTGATATTTTAGAATCTACATGTTTGGCAGACTTTGCTGCTCCCTAAAAATTTCATAAATCTCATCCACACAAGAAATCTTCAGTGATTGAAGAAACTGACATTGATGTGGAGGTGAATGATGATGAAATTATTGCAGAAGAAAGTTGTAATGACAACTCAAAACACAAAACTGTGTATGAACTGAAGAACAAATCAGGATTTTTGACTAGAAGATACAAACGACTGGTAATACAGTTTAGAAACTATAGAGAAGGCGAGGACAAATTTAACTTCTAAAGAGATAATTTGATGCTGTTCACTGCATGTATAGAACAGAGCCTTCACTGCTGGACACCACTTTGCCATTACAATTTTCACAATTGTTTGAAACTATACAATCTAACAGGAATAATTACTGTAAGTATGACAACGCCTTTGATAATATAGATGAAGACTTAATGGAGGAAGATGAAAAGAATGACGAGGAAATTACAGTAGCTCCAAGATTTAAAATACTTGATTTAAATGAAACTCCATCATCAGACTTTCAGTTGGAAATCCCCCATACTGAGAAAATTGCTTCACCAACAGGCATCTCGTTTTCCACTGCCCAATTTATTACCAGAAAGTGAATTCCTTTCATTAATTGATTGATTGAATGAAAAACAAAGAAAATATATTTTAAATTTAACTTATATAGTTAAAACAAATCCATCAGAACCATTCTATCACTTCATATCCGGAGGTGCAGGTTTCAGTAAAAGCTTTCTGATTAATAGTATCAAGCAGGTTCTTGAAAGATTTTGGATTCATCACCCAAACAATAAACCTGATGGTATGCACATTTAACCAATAGCCCCAACAGGTAAAGCCGCAATTGGAATTAATGGGACAACTATTGATTCAGCATTCGGTTTCGGTTTCAACATAAAAGAAAATTTACGCATAGTTAGAATGCTTAATTCTGATACAAGAAATACATTGGCCTGTACTGTACATAAACTAAGATTGATTATTCTGGATGAAATAAGCATGTGCAGCTTTTACAAATTCCCGGCAATGAATAGTGTACTGCAGGAAGTATTCAAGAACATCAAACCATTTGGTGGTACAATTGTCATAGCTGTGGGAGATTTCAATCAGCTTCCCCCTCCAATTGGATCGTATGTATTCCAAACTCCTTCCGACGACTTCAGCAGGTTACTGGGTGCTCATTTATGGAGCCTATGTCAGTTGTTTGAACTCACTGAAATAATGAGACAAAGAAATGACGTCAATTTTGCAAATGCTTTAAATAATTTGGCTTTAGAAATGACTACTGAGGAAGAGGATGAAATGTTTACTAACCGTCAACTTGACAGGCTGGAGATAGATATCACATCTATCATTCACAAGGTGATAACATTATACTACCGCAATGATGATGTTGAAGCATTCAATAATCTCTTCTTGGCAACTTCCCCCAATAAAAAAATTGTATCCCGTGCATTAGATTCTTGCTCTGGCACCAAATCAAAAGCTACCATAGCATACATGCTCACTCAGGCACAAAATTTACAGCACAAAAAAATTATGTACAGAAACAAAATATATTGTCTCTCATAATAAAGGGGTTCCAGATGGAATTTCTAAAGGTTCCCCCTGCATACTGAAGAAAGTAATTTATGGGCAACTCTGTGAAAAAGGACACAGAAAACAAATACCAATCAGAGCTTATGTTCAATTTGAAAAAGAAACAACAGGTGAGAAAACTAGGCAGAAACTGAAAAATATAATTCAAGCAGATGGAATTGCAGACAAAACTTGGACTCCGATTCAGAGGATATGCAGGAGTTTCTCCCTGAACGAAAATACTTGCATTCAGGTAACAAGGCACAGCTTCAATTACTTCTCAGTAACGCTCAAACTATTCACTGCTCACAAAGTTGCACCCATAAAAACATACTAGTTTTTATCAACAAGAATTTGTGCCGCAAATTACTGTATACTGCTTTCAGTAGAGTAGAATCACTGCAAGGCTTGCACATATCTGGAATTTATAAAAGGCCAATAAGAGCAACTATTGAAAATGATCCTTTCACTAAGAGAATTGATTAGAATGAGAAGTGAAGCTCAATTACAGTTCTCACTCACCTTTCCAGAAGAAGTGAAAAATGACGGGAATATCATAGCTTTATTCCATAATGTTTGGTCTCTTAATCTACGTCTCTTAATCTACATTTCCCAAATGTTTGTAGTGATCGAACATTGCTGGCTTGCGATATAATCATGTTGGCAGAAACTTGGTCGCTCAACCTGCAGACAGATATGAAATAGACAACTTCACTATTGTGTATAGAACTGACTGACAACAACCAAGAAGAAGGCTTTTGGAACTTAATTTTATGTTAAGAGTGCGCTCTTACCTCACATGAATATTCTGTTTCAGAATGAATCAATTTCAGGTACCAATCACTCCACTGTGGTTGCTTTACCAGTTTGCAGCAAAACTGTCATCATGGTGTACAAATCTCCAAAATGTCAAAGGCTGGTACTGCAACAACAACTGCAACAGGCAATAAATATTTCATTACAAAATAATGTCTATGAAATTTCTATCATGGGAGGCTTCAACATTCAATATCAGGTATCAGATCCGAACTTCAAAAGGTTAAATGAATTCATCAGACAGAACAACTGCTTAATGATACATGATCCAACAAAAGTATCAACTGATCACAACTCTCTGATAGATTTGTGTTTTAGCACAAACCCACTAACATTTGAAAGTGTCACAAGTGAACACAAACCAATATGGATTGAACCAAGCAATCCCTGAAAAAGTTCCCAATCATGTAAACTAAAAGAGGGTAGTGTGTTTTAAACACACATTTCATTGTAAATGCCAACTCATGTAAAAAAAATACGATTTCAGGAAATCCTGGTAGGCACGAAGTTCGTTAATGCTTTAGTTTCACTAAATACTTCGGTAGATGATGGTTTAAGTAGAAATTTACTTTAAAAATTCTAGCCTTATGGGTCATGTTATTGAATTTGTTTTATTTCAGGGTCACTAGTTCAGTGGGTCACATGCAAAATTTTAGCTTTCAAGCTCAATCGATTTAGAAGTTCGTCTCTCAGTAAAAATCGTCCGATCAGCTTGATTTTTGAACTGTACGCTCTTTGTGCAATGGGCATTCAAACACCGCTTTTACATTTTTATTCTAACATGTCGTTCGAAGTTTTATTTTTTGAACTACTGTGCATGAGTAGAATCAACAAGTCCCCGGCCCCGCCGGTCCTCATCCCCTGCGCGGCGCGCCGAGGGGTCGAGGAGCCGCGACAATGGCGACTCGGCTCGGCTCCCCTTTCCACGCTGTTTTCCCGAGACAAGTCGAGTATTACCATAGAAACAGAGATTTTAGATCGAAATTTCTCAAAATTGGTCGCTAAGTTTGGGCTGGCACTTCAGCAGTGAACTAAGGAGATCGAGTTCTACTTCTCTGCCAAGTCTCATCAAAATCCTATAGAAAAATCTGGTTTTAGGTAAGGGGCCGTGCTAATAAAAAAAAAAAAAATCCTGACACAAAACCATAAGGCTACTTCGTGCCTAAAAAGAGGCATATTCACATTGTTAATTGATTGTAAATGCCAATTAATGTAACAAAAAGAGGCATAGGGTACAAGAAAGTACACCACACAAAATAGGATCCACAAACTTTTTCAATTCTTCATATTTACTTCATTATCACTTGACACCAAATTGAAATTTACTTAGTAAAGGAAAAACAAGCTGAAACAAAAAGCAGTCATAACCATAAAAACAAAGTGAAAGATAAATCGTAATACCTTCATATAAAAGTATTTGGCCTTCTCCATCGTTACTTCAGAGTTTCTTCACTAACATAACCTTCAGTTTGATCGACCAAATCAAAGGACAAAAAGTTTGTCTCAACCTGTCAACAAACAAAAATTGCAGCATTTTAATATAAAAGACTTGAAACTATCTTCACACTACTTTCAATTATTTCGTCAACTATTACACTAGCTAAAAGATTCTTACCTTTTTGACTGCATGGATAATAAGATGGCAATGTTTACTTGCACAAAATCTAAGACAAACAAATGAGTCCACAATCTACAATTTGTCCTATACAATTCTTTCGAGTATACGTCCTCGAAAAAAAAAAAAAAAAAAAAAAAAAAAGTCAACCTCTATATCAAAATAATCATGAAAACTCTTTCCAACACAGAATCTTAAACCTACACCATGTAGAAAACACTTGTTTGGTTAAGTGGTACCTAGCCTACTGTGCTCTCTGCAAATAACACCTCGAACTGCAACTCTTCCAGTCATTCAGTCCCATAAGTTGTGTTGGTACGCGACATTACCGAGAGATGGCGCTGCCATCGCACAGTGCACGGATATCTGTCAATACCCCTTACCCCTTGCAGAGCCGAGTGATAATTTTCGCAAATGTTTCAATCAATTATGTACTTCTCTTAATATTTCCTCTCTTGCTGCGAGTAGTTTCTTATATTTTACATCATGTCGGACTCGTACGACGACACGATCCGTCATCCCTCTCGCTCTAAGCGCTGGAGGATGAAGAAAGCGCAGAGACTGAGGCGAAATTCATCGGATTCGGATGATGGCGTCATGGTATGTATATTTTCATGCGTTTTCTTGTTGATGTTTGTGTGGTACGTTTATCCATTGTGAAGAAACTTTGAAAGTATACGATTTATAAACGGTCGTCCAATCTTTGAAATCATTTGACGCGTTGTTCTCTGTAAATCACTGACTCTAATTTATTTTCATCAATTGCTCTGCCTATAAATTTGCATCATCTCAAAATGTAATAATAATTGAAGGTGCTTGTTGAAGTTATGAATAAGTAAATAATGAAATGTATGTAAAGATAAACCTTTTTTGATTTGTTCATATCAAAAGATTTGGAGACTTAATGATATAAGCACATCAGCGTATTTTTATTTGCTTGAATTTGATGACTATAGTCGTCTCGAGTAAGAGCACCTCTTGATAATGTGCATCTAATCATTTTTACCTCTTTTTTTTTTTTTACAGTTGATTGGTGAGGGTCATGAAGCTCAGAATCTTGATCCTGACGATGGTGATCAAGCACATGCTGAGGTAAATTTTTTGTATCTTTGCTATGCAGGGGTCAGGTGGGATGAAAATGAGACGTGGGGTAAACTAAGACAGCACATTCTGGAACTGAGTAGCAACTATATCAGAATTGTGCACAGGACATGAACTCATACTATTCTAATATGGGAATGCGCTGGTCTTCATTCCAACAATGAACTTTTTTTTCATGTTCAGTAGTATTATTTTGAGAACTTATAACAAATTTTGTAGGTTTTTATTGCACTGTAAAGAACAAGTGTTAAATTTGACACTAATTTTCTTGGTATCCGGACAAGTGACCACCTAAAAACTGCCCCGAACCCAAATTGACCCCAGAATAACATTGACCACAAATACAGGGTGACCACATTTTACAATGACACCTGTTTCCGAAATTTTTCACAAGTGCTGCCCTGTAGGGTGGCCGCAAATAAAAATTTTTTTGATTTCTCAAAAACGAAATTTAGTTTCAGATAAAGCATTAAAAACTGAATCGAATGAGCTTAGAACGAGCCCTGTACGCAAAAAATTAGAGGCCGCGCAAAGCGCTCAAAGTATAACAAACAGTAACAAAAGTTTAAGGATTGCTTCGAATCGGTAATATTTTTTGTTGAGTTTAAAATAGGTCCATGATCCATGCAGGGTCATTTTCAGGGGAATTTTGATACGGAGACCCACTTTTCAATTCTTTTTTAACATACAGGCCCTTAAAATGCCTCTCCCCCTGAAAGTAAATTTTAGTTTTTGTTCTCACTTTTATCAAAAGACGCAGGGAGCTCCGCCGGGTCCCCGCCCGCTCTGGACCGGTTTTAGAGCGTAGTTAGAGGCTTCTTTTTATGCTCTTTCGATTGCAACCAAGGAAAATGTCCCTACTCATCTCCGTAAGTACGTTTGTGTTGCGACAGCAAGTAGCCAAAATTCCTAAAAATCAAATATACGATGGGCGCTGCGTTCGATTTGAATTTTTTTTTGAAATTTGTGGCAAGTTTTGTAGGGGTCAGATTGGGGTCATTATGGGTTAGGGTCAATGTGAAAGGTGGTCACCTGTCAGTGGTAACAGTATAACGTGGTCAGTCAGACTGTGGTCAGTTGTCCTAGACCCAATTTTCTTTGGGTTTACTTCTTCCTTGTTTTTATTTTTACCCTACCTGACCCTACCAGTCTGCGGGACCTTAGTCCAAAGGAGAAGAACTAGGTAACATAATCGTCACCTCTCAAACATTTCAGATACCTAACGCGCAAGAGGATGCTGTACATTCTTCTCTACATCCAAGCAGTCCCAACCCAGTAGCTCACATTGAGGTATATTTCTTTTAAGTAATTGAGAGCAAAGTTAATTTGTTGTAAACCTAAATCAAATACCATCATTACAACAGGTTTTTATTTTTCAGGACGCACTCGAGAATGAACCAGGGCAGGATTCAGGCTCAGATAGCAATGGGAGTGAGGACCTTGACAGTGATTTTTCTGATGCATTCGACAGGGCCTGCAATGTTGATTCTAATAGCGAAGAAGAAGGGTATGAGGAAGAGGAAGATGGAGAAAATGACGATGATGCTGATGACTTCATACCTTATGAAGAGGTGGTGGACTCTAGTGAAGATGAGTCTAGTGTTTTCCAGATTAAGCCGGGCACCATGAATGCCGTTTTGAACTTTTCCACACCAAGAACAGTGAAAGAAAGTCCCTTGCTAGATTTGTGTTTGTCAGTGAGGCAGGGCTCGACGTGGACTAAATATGGCTGCTGAGCAGCACGTGTCAGCACTGCGTGTGCCCATTTAACAGCCCACCCGCACCGTGCTGGACGTCAGTGTGCTCTGTGTCGGCTCAACCGCACCGTCTCGCTAGCGGAGCGCGGCCGTTCCCAGCCACAATCTCTTCACGACACCGCCCGCCAATCGCCACACCGTCGGTCTCAAGTGCACAGTGCTCGTTTGCTAGAAAAGTGTGTGTGTGTGTGTGTGTGTGTGTGTGTGTGTGTGTGTGTGTGTGTGTGTGTGTGTGTGTGTGTGTGTGTGTGTGTGTGTGTGTGTGTGTGTGAACTTCACGGTTAAAATAGTTTCTTGTATTTCAAGATCTGTCTTGGATGTCCATTATAATTCCCCATAAGATCCAAGAAAGATCTTGAAATACAAGAAACTATTTTTACCGTGTTGTGTATCTTCATCCATATATTCAACATAACGGGCCTTCAGCCCGCGACCTATTTTCGCCTCACGCGGTCATAGGGTACATTTTGGCCTTCGGTCTGATCATCCTTTTATTAGCCCGCCCTTCTGTTTAGAAAAAGCTTCAGAGCGGACTTATGTAAACGACCTTGTGTCTGTCTGTCTGTGTGTTAGTCTGTCTGTTCAACTAGAAGGAGTTGAGCTAGAGAGCTGAAATTTTTAGGGGATCTTAGGGGTCACTCCTGGACACCGAAACGCCTGGTGCAAATCCTGCCAACCCTCATAAAGGCACTGGAAAAAATAGACCGATATCATATACACGCCGCGTGTCTCCAAAAGAGCGAATGTTTAAATGCACGCGGCGTGGATATAATATTTTCACTGTAAATCGAGGAGTCAGAAATCTCGCTCTCAGGGGAGCGAGATTGGTGACCCAAATTTTGTCACTCCTGGGGAGTCATATTATTAAATATCACTCCTTTTGAGTCGCTTCTATGACTCAAAACGAGCGATATCTAGTGATCTCGCTCGATTTGAGTGAGGCTTATCACTCCAAATGAGCGATATAGAATTTCCTCACTCCTTTAGGGCAACGTTATATGCCTCGCTCAATTTCAGTCAGAAACATGACTCTCAGATTTACAGTGTTCTAGCTACGAGACACGCGTCGTGTCAGTAAAGAGGATTATATTATTACCACGCCGGAAAAGCTTCCCGGGTGCCTGAAGGAGCTTTCCGGCGTGGATATAAGAAAATGAATTTCTATTGATACGCGGCGTGTCTCTTACACTGTATTTTCTTATGGACAAGCATCAAGCAAATTTCGGCGTGCATTTAATCTTTATTGTAAAAAGGGACACGCGGCGTATGTGGGACGAAACATATTATTATTTCAACGTCGGTTTGCGTAAGTGTTCCCTTCGACAACTGCCATCCAGCACGAATCGCTTCGTGGCTGCACGGTTCCGTAGCCGCCCTGTAAGTTTTTGTCTCGGGTTCAAATCCCGTCTGGTGGGGCGTGTACATAATTATTTCTCTCCATGTCTGCACGACGCGTAAAAAAAAGAAATTTTCCCATAATCGGAACGCAGCGTGCACACAACATATTTATTTCTTGTAGACACGCAGAAAATATTTTTCGGTGTGTACATAATATTTGCAGCTACAATTTTCACGCGGCGTGCTAATATGTCACAAATTCCTTCTTTCCACGACGGCTGGTAAAAAGAACTCCCTTCGAGTTCCCCGGTCGGTCACGATGTGCTTGGTGGCTGGATGGATCCGTATCTGCTCACAAAGTTTTTGTCTCGGATTCGAATCCCGGCTAATGTGTGGCGTGCACATAATTATTTCTCTCCATGTCTGCACGACGCGTAAAAATAAGAAATTTGCCCATAATCGGCAATCCGCGTGCACGCACCATATTTTATTCTTATAGACACGCAATAAATATTTTGCTGTGTGTACATTACACTAGGTGGCTGATTGACCCCGGGCACTTTTTGTACTATGCAACCTGCCCGAACCGGTCCATCCGGAACACATACCCATCAGGCGCCGGGGACCGGCTTCAAGCTCGGACGCTCCACTTCTACTAGTTCAGTCAATATAGACAAAATACGGGACTTACCTCAAAAAAATTGAAGGGAAAGGTTTCTTGGGCTCGTTGGATAGGTCTAAGTGCGCACAATAACATATCAAAATTCCTCCGAATTCTGCCGTGGGCATATCCCGCTATGTGGAACAGAAGTTGAACAACTGAGTTTTCCGAGTTTAAAGCTTTGCACATGTCCTGTGAGCGAACCGTTTGTGCCACAGAAACGAGCCTTAGCTCGTTGGATGCGCAAACACTGTAAATCGAGGAGTCAGAAATCTCGCTCTCAGGGGAGCGAGATTGTTGACCCAAATTTTGTCACTCCTGGGGAGTCATATTATTAAATATCACTCCTTTTGAGTCGCTTCTATGACTCAAAACGAGCGATATCTAGTGATCTCGCTCGATTTGAGTGAGGCTTATCACTCCAAATGAGCGATATAGAATTTCCTCACTCCTTTAGGGCAACGTTATATGCCTCGCTCAATTTCAGTCAGAAACATGACTCTCAGATTTACAGTGAAAGAACAAGCTTTCCAACGGTGCATCAGTTTTTAAATTTAAAACTGATCTTCTAGCTTTAAAATGCGATCGAAATTCGAATTTTATTTTCTGAAAATGTACGAAAAGTGTTCATACCCGTTCAACTCGTAAAATAGTACCGATACCGAAAGTTGTGCTTTTATAAACATTGTAGGAAATTTAATTTTAAATAGAAAAGGTGTTAATGTTTATTTTGTGACATAAGTAATGTGGGCACTAGCCGTCTGCGAGCGTGGCCGAGCAGGGCCGCGCGGCCCGCCGCACGCTGCCGCCCGCTAGTGGACGAGGTTGGCGAGGTACACGCCTTGTCTTGTAAGAATCGCGCATTTTGTGAAAGAAGCGTGCAAATTTGCACAGGTGATCTTGGAGGTATAAGGAAAAATTCTGTACGAAGTCTTTTGGAATTTTTCGACCCGTTCACCCTCAAATCGTTTAATTCGTACAAATTGAACAAAATTAGGGCAGTGGCCATAGGAGCGCCCAAAAGTGAGCTGAATATTCGTATAAAGCATCTGTCCCGCATGGTGTTGTCGTGCTGAATACGATGTTACCATCAAATTCGTGATTCGAACACTTTTGAACATCTTTTTTGAACATTTCCGTACATTTTCAAACCCTTTTTCCTGCGTTCTATAAAACGCTTCCAGCAGGATCATTTACACCAGTTTATGAGTATGCCGACCTCGCAACACCTAGGGTGAGGTCAACTGAACGTTATTAGCCCTCCTAACCCTCTGTTCCGATCAGTGCACGGAACATAGAGTTGAACAAAATGCACATTTCTGTTAGGCCGGTGTAGGGCACGTCGTTTTGATGTGAAAATGGTCAGCTGAGGGCGTTTCTGCGCTCAGAAACGGCCTCCCGTCACTCTAGAACGCACCACAGCCTGAACGGAACACTGCCAGAACACAGAGTTGAACAAATTGTGATTTTCTCAAGGACAGGTGTGCGACGCATCGTTTCTATGTGTTATGACGGATCTCATTGTCTCCAAAACTGCGTTGCACCACTCTTGAACGCGCAAAGGCCTGTTTAGAAACTCATTTGAGCAGAAAATATAAAATGTAGGAAAATTTTGTGGTGGGTGCAAGGTAAAAACAATGTCTGTTTTGTTGAGGAAAAAGTCAAAATTTTGAGAGAAACCCCTTATTTTGAGGGGAAACTCCTCGGGTTTTGAGGAATTGCCCTCGAAAAACGAGTCGATTCGCCATAGATTTCGAGAAGACTTTCTCAAAATCTGATTAGTTTTGAGCGACTTCCTCAAAATTTTCCCTTTTCCCTTATAAAATCAGACATTGCACTGTAAATCTGAGAGTCATGTTTCTGACTGAAATTGAGCGAGGCATATAACGTCGCCCTAAAGGAGTGAGGAAATTCTATATCGCTGATTTGGAGTGATAAGCCTCACTCAAATCGAGCGAGATCACTTGATATCGCTCATTTTGAGTCATCGAAACGACTCAAAAAGAGTGATATTTAATAATATCACTCCCCAGGAGCGATAAAATTTGGGTCACCACTCTGGAAACTCAGGTTTGAGACAGTCTCACACCAAATGGTGTGAGGCAAAATACGTCACACCAAACGGTGTGAGGCAAACATACCTCCCACCAAATGGTGTGAGACCCTCTGTGCCTCACACCATTTGGTATAGGGAAGTATCACTCCATTTGGTGTGAGGCACAACGAGCCTCACACCATTTGGTGTGAGCACTGTAATCACGAGCGTCGTTTTTCGACGCTTGAAGGGTTCGATTTTGTTCACTATCTCCTTTAAAAACACAAGCAAACGAAGGGTAGTCGACGTTTTCGGTTTGAGGGGTGCCCAAAGGATACAGGTTCACCAAGGTCAAAATTCAGATCAATCGAATTCCTATTAAAAATGATGTCTAAAAATCAGCTTTTGAACAAAAACGAACCTACCAGGCGTCGAAATTCGACGCTTGTGTTTACAGTGAGGTATGTTTGCCTCACACCGTTTGGTGTGAGGTATTTTACCTCACACCATTTGGTGGGAGACTGTCTCACACCTGAGTTTCCAGAGCAATCTCGCTCTCCTGAGAGCGAGAATTCTTACTCCTCGATTTACAGTGTGCTTTTACCGTGTGGGTTTTACCGTGTGGGTGGAAGGCGTTTTCGTCGAGATCGATGTTGTCGACAGCTTTCTCCTCGTTCGACTGGTAAACTATTTAGATTTTACAGTCTTTTCAAAAGGGTCTGGAATCTTGGGACATACATCACGGTACAACGATATGCAGGATTTGTACCGCTTTGCTTCATTAAAAAATAATTTGGCGTCAAATCCCGTTCCGTTCTCGAGTTTTTTTTTTTACTCGCAGCTCAGATGGTATTATAGGTAATTAAAATTATTTAGGGTCTGTAATTTTGGGGGAAAACGTGAGATAGCTGGCACTTCTCCGAGAAACTAATGGGTTGTAAGCTGGGCACTCTAATCTCTCCGCGTTGTCACTTCGGAATATTATGCATTTCTTTCAATCAAATTCTACACACTATCAGACATTTCGTGTGTACCGGTACACAAAGATGCGGAATATACCGAAGTGAAAGCACGGAAATTAGAATGCCCGGCTTACAACCCAATAGTTTACCTGTTGAACAGTGAGTGTAAAAACCTTCCTTTATTTTCAGTCTTTCTGGAGGAGCAAGCTGTCGACGGCATCGTTCTCGACGAAAACGGCTTCCGCTCGTATATAAAAGAATAAAATTGCCTATCCTCACACCACCGCCACCCACCACGAAAGCTTCCTACATTTTATATATTTTCTGCTCAAATGAGTTTCTAAACAGGCTTTTGCGCGTTCAAGAGTGGTGCAACGCAGTTTTGGAGACAATGAGATCCGTCCTTTGCGGCATATTAACACATAGAAACGATGCGTCGCACACCTGTCCTTAAGAAAATCACAATTTGTTCAACTCTGTGTTCTGGCAGTGTTCCGTCCAGGCTGTGGTGCGTTCTAGAGTGACGGGAGGCCGTTTCTGAGCGCAGAAACGCCCTCAGCTGACCATTTTCACATCAAAACGACGTGCCCTACACCGGCCTAACAGAAATGTGCATTTTGTTCAACTCTGTGTTCCGTGCACTGATCGGAACAGAGGGTAAGGAGGGCTAATAACGTTCAGTTGACCTCACCCTAGGTGTTGCGAGGTCGGCATACTCATAAACTGGTGTAAATGATCCTGCTGGTAGCGTTTTATAGAACGCAGGAAAAAGGGTTTGAAAATGTACGGAAATGTTCAAAAAAGATGTTCAAAAGTGTTCGAATCACGAATTTGATGGTAACATCGTATTCAGCACGACAACATCATGCGGGACAGATGCTTTATACGAATATTCAGCTCACTTTTGGGCGCTGCTATGCGGCCACTGCCCTAATTTTGTTCAATTTGTACGAATTAAACGATTTGAGGGTGAACGGGTCGAAAAATTCCGAAAGACTTCGTACAGAATTTTTCCTTATACCTCCAAGATCACCTGTGCAAATTTGCACGCTTCTTTCACAAAATGCGCGATTCTTACAAAACAAGGCGTGTACCTCGCCAACCTCGCCCACTAGCGGGCGGCAGCGTGCGGCGGGCCGCGCGGCCCTGCTCGGCCACGCTCGCAGACGCCTAGTGCCCACATTACTTATGTCACAAAATAAACATTAACACCTTTTCTATTTAAAATTAAATTTCCTACAATGTTTATAGAAGCACAACTTTCGGTATCGGTACTATTTTACGAGTTGAACGGGTATGAACACTTTTCGTACATTTTCAGAAAATAAAATTCGAATTTCGATCGCATTTTAAAGCTAGAAGATCAGTTTTAAATTTAAAAACTGATCCACCGTTGGAAAGCTTGTTCTTTTGCGCATCCAACGAGCTAAGGCTCGTTTCTGTGGCACAAATGGTTCGCTCCGAGGGGGCCTCCACTCCGGCAATCCGGTGTTCCTCACCCCGGCAATCCGACGGCAATCCAACGGCAATCTTTGAAAAACTACCATCAAAGTCATGCTTTTTGCCTACATTCAGGAGCAGGGTGTAGCATTTTGCCTATTTACAGGCGTTCAATGCTATAGAATCCCAAAATTTACGCTTGCAATCCGGCAATCTCGGCAATCCAGTGTTCCTCGAAATAGGGAGTGGAGGCCCCCTCGGTTCGCTCACAGGACATGTGCAAAGCTTCAAACTCGGAAAACTCAGGTGTTCAACTTCTGTTCCACATAGCGGGATGTGCCCACGGCAGAATTCGGAGGAATTTTGATATGTTATTGTGCGCACTTAGACCTATCCAACGAGCCCCAGAAACCTTTCCCTTCAATTTTTTTGAGGTAAGTCCCGTATTTTGTCTATATTGACTGGACTAGTAGAAGTGGAGCGTCCGAGCTTGAAGCCGGTCCCCGGCGCCTGATGGGTATGTGTTCCGGATGGACCGGTTCGGGCAGGTTGCATAGTACAAAAAGTGCCCGGGGTCAATCAGCCACCTAGTGTAATGTACACACAGCAAAATATTTATTGCGTGTCTATAAGAATAAAATATGGTGCGTGCACGCGGATTGCCGATTATGGGCAAATTTCTTATTTTTACGCGTCGTGCAGACATGGAGAGAAATAATTATGTGCACGCCACACATTAGCCGGGATTCGAATCCGAGACAAAAACTTTGTGAGCAGATACGGATCCATCCAGCCACCAAGCACATCGTGACCGACCGGGGAACTCGAAGGGAGTTCTTTTTACCAGCCGTCGTGGAAAGAAGGAATTTGTGACATATTAGCACGCCGCGTGAAAATTGTAGCTGCAAATATTATGTACACACCGAAAAATATTTTCTGCGTGTCTACAAGAAATAAATATGTTGTGTGCACGCTGCGTTCCGATTATGGGAAAATTTCTTATTTTTACGCGTCGTGCAGACATGGAGAGAAATAATTATGTACACGCCCCACCAGACGGGATTTGAACCCGAGACAAAAACTTACAGGGCGGCTACGGAACCGTGCAGCCACGAAGCGATTCGTGCTGGATGGCAGTTGTCGAAGGGAACACTTACGCAAACCGATGTTGAAATAATAATATGTTTCGTCCCACATACGCCGCGTGTCCCTTTTTACAATAAAGATTAAATGCACGCCGAAATTCGTTTGACGCGTGTCCATAATAAACTACATCTCAAGGGACACACCGCGTGAGAATAGAGATGTATTTTCTTAAATGCACACCGGAAAAGCTTTTCCGCGTGCCAATAAGAAAATAGACGTTGTAAACACGCTGCGTGGAAATAACGCCATATATTATTATATACACGCTGGAAAAGCTTTTCCGGTTCCGGTGTGTATATAATTTTTTGCTTCTTATACAAACGCGGCGTGTATATAATAGCTTCGAAAAAATCATTAAAGATTTCCTGGAATTTAAAAAAAAAAAAAAAAAAAAAAAAATTTGTCCCAAAACATTTTGTGGTCTTCTAAGGGTATCTCGACGAAAAAGACCCCTGTGGTCCAAAATTTCGTCCGTTTCGCTCTATCTCCTACCACTTTGGCGCTGCAGCCACATCGAAGACCCAAACATCATAAAACAGCATGTATTATTTCATTGGTTTTGCGTAATTTTGCGATTCTAAAGACCAACATTTCGTCCGTTTCGCTACATCTCTTACCGTTTCAGCGCTACAGACACATCGATGACCCAAATATCCGAAATCGTTTTGTTGGGTTTCCTGTAATTTTTGTAATCACAGAAATGATAATATGGGCGCAACCAATAGACATAGAACCCCTGCGTTTCAAAGCAGAAGGGTTGGCTGCAGTAAAGGTGATACACCGCTACCTCAAATATTTTCCCGCTTCAAATACTATGCGTTTCAAACTAATTTATAGTACTCATTCTCCGCTTACCAAAGCTTTGTATGTCGTTCAAACGGCGCACACTGACTGGAAATGACTCTTTTGTGCAAGTTTGTACTCGTGATTATAAACGAACACATCAACAAAATCGTTTGTAATATTAAGTAACACGGTGGTCTCTCAAGTCTAATACACACCAGTGTTGCGGGTTTGCCTACCCGATCTGCACGTAAGGCGCCATAACTCCTAGGATAGGGAAACCCACAACACTGGTATGTGCAAAATAAAGAGGCATAATCTGTAAACATAAATAAAAGGATGATCAGACCAAGGCCAAAATGTACCCTTTGACCGAGAGGCGAAAACAGGTCAGTGGGCCGAAGGCCCGTTATTTAAAGCAGTAATTTTCATTTAAACAAAATTGTATAATCGGGCCGAAGGCTCGAATTGTTTGGTACGACCGTGACACACTGTGAGAAAAATCATCAATAATTTACCCTATACCGGGTGCATTTTTCGTACAATATTTTATTGTACTTCGAAATAACGGTAAAAAATTGTAGTTAAATTGTAGTTTTTTTCTCACAGTGCAATAAGTAAGCGGGCCGAAGGCCCTTTTTTTAAAGTAAAATTTGTATCATAACCTGTGACTCCTAGGACGGGCCTCGCCCCGGATCGAACGGAGTTGCCAGCGCATCGAAGCGGAGCTGGCAAAGACGTTTGGCCGAAGGGCGGGCCTACCTTGTTTTTTTTTCTCTTTTTTCTTTCCTTGGATGTAGATTACTGCTTTGAATAACGGGCCTTTGGCCTGCTGACCTATTTTCGCCTCTCGCGGTCATAGGGTTCATTTTGGCCTTCGGTCTGATCATCCTTTTATTTATTTTGACAAATTATGCCTGTTTATTTTATCTATACCACTGTTGTGGGTTTGCCTATCCTAGGGGTTACGGCACCTTACGTGCAGATCGGGTAGGCAAACCCGCAACACTACTGTGTATTTGACTTGACAGAACACCGTGTTATTTAATATTACAAACGATTTTGCTGATATGTTCGTTTATCATGAGTAAAAACATAAACAAAAGAGTACATTTCCAGTAAGTGTGTACCATTTGAACGACATGCAAAGCTTTGGCACGCGGAGAAAAAGTGCCATGAATTAGTTTAAAACGCACAGTATTTAAGGCGGGAAAATATTTGAGGTAGCGGTGTATCAACGTGACTGCAGCCTACCCTTCTGCTCTGAAACGCAGTGGTTATATGTTTATTGGTCGCGCATATATCATAATTTCTTTGATTAAAAAACAAGCTAGGCCCGCCCTTCCGCCAAACGGCAAGGGCCTTCACCTACCTACGGCCACGGGGAAGACGTACATCATAACGGTCGTGATAAAGACCGCGCTGAGGTACGCGGGCCTGCACTGCATGATGAAGCTCGGCACCTTGACGGGCATCCAGGGCTCGTTGTGGATGACGGCCAGTGCCATGCTGATAACGCTGGTGATGCTGAGGATCGAGTAGAAGCGCAGAAAGAGGCGCGCCAGGCCGCCGCTCCGCCGCTCGCAGCGCTCGTTCAGCGCGCGGGCCTCCGCGGCCACGGGCCGCTCCAGCTGCTCGAACCCCTTGAGCATCTCGCGCACGGATATGATCTGCGGGCCGGGGCACACACACAGGGAAATGAAAAGTTGTATTGAAGTTTCTATTTGTTCTTGAGTGCAGTTGCGCCTGGCCGAGGTGGGGGAGTTACAAGGGGGGCTGACTCTCCTCGGGCGTGTACGGAGTATTATTATTATAGGTATTATAGATGTATTATAGGTATTATAAGTATTATCTTTGTATTATAGGTATTATAGATATTATAGGTGTATTATAGGTATTATAGGTGTATTATAGGTATTATAAGTGTATTATAAGGTATTATAAGGGTAATATTGGTCTTAAAAGTGTTTGAAATGCATGAAATCGAATTACTTATGCTTTAAATTTACATAACGCACGTCCAAAGTGAGAGAAATGTAAATGTTTGCCGCCTTGCAAGCTTAGAAAATTAGGGTTCTTTTAAGAAGAATGAAGACATTCAACCGGTCACTAAACTCAATTCAACACAAACATTCAATCGAATTCTGATGTTGTTTAGTTAAAATAAAACCGAGCACGTACAGACGCATGTACTAAAAACAGTAAGGCGAACATTTTAGCAAAAGAACCTATTAGAATACTCTTCGTTCTTTCAGAAAACACGACAAGTACGGCTGGCTGTGCGCAGAAGGCCTTTGTTGTTGTTGTTGTTGTTGTTGTTGTTGTTGTTGTTGTTGTTGTTGTTGTTGTTGTTGTTGTTGTTGTTGTTGATGTTGATGTTGATGTGAGGGCGTTTGCCAATGAGCGTCTCCAGGCCGATTCGAACGGGGTGACCCCTATACCCCCTGAGATTTTGACCAAATTAGGCTTGATTGACTAGTACTGACTCAAAACCATGCCCAATTTTTGGCGGATTTTTTGGACTTAATTTGGATGAGTTAGAGACTGTCCATTTTGACCATTTTGTATTGGCTTTTAAAAGTTTTCATTGTCAAAATGAGATAAATTTGTATGAGAGTAAGTTCTAGGGGTTGATACCAACTAAAACAGGTATAAGGATAATGTTTAGCCCCATAGACCGTACTTTGACCAAATCTGTTCAAAAAAATGTGGATCTTTTATAACAATTATTTTTTAAAAAAATAGTTTGAGCAACTTCCACATCACTAAATCTTTATATTTTGGGCTCAAAATCAAGTTCTAACGGCACACAACAACATACAAAAAATTTGTGACGGGTATTTTTAAAATAAGGAAAACTTTCCAGAAAGCGTATCTCAGAAATCATTCAAACACCTTGAACTAGGCATCGGAAGGCAAAAGTGATCAAAACCCATGTGATGAAAACTGCAGTATAATGACAGTGTAATGCACCAAAAAGCTTTTTTTTTCACTGTTAAGGTCTGACCATACTATTTATTCAATGTATGACACAGTATTAATATTTACTCTGTGTTTTTTTTTTAAATTATTAGTTTTTCTTTTCTAAAAAATATCATATAAAGTAATGAAAGGTTAAAATTTTGGGAATACTACTGATTTTTAAGACCAAGTATTTAAAAGAGACAAGTTGAAACTATAGAGAGTCAGAGCAGTTGTCATCACATGGGTTTTGATCACTTTTGCCTTATCCAAAGACTAGTTTGAGTGTTTAAATGATTTCTGAGATACGCTTTCTGGAACTTTTCCCTTAAATTAATAATACGAGTCACAAAGTTTTTATATGTTGTTGAGTGCTGTTAGAACTTGATTTTGAGCCCAAAATATAAAGATTTAGTGATGTGGAAGTTGCTCAAACTGAATTTTTAAGATATTTGTTAATGATCCACATTTTTTTGAAACAGATTTGGTCAAAGTACGATGGTGCTTAACATTATCCTTATACCTGTTTTAGTTGGTATCAACCCCTAGAACTTACTCTCATACAAATTTATCTCCTTTTGACAATGAAAACTTTTAAAAGCCATTACAAAGTGGTCAAAATGGACACTGTCTCTAACTCAGACAAATTAAGTCCAAAAAAACCCTCAAAAATTGGGCATGGTTTTGAGGCAGCACTAGTCAATCAAGCTTAATTTGGTTAAAATCTGAGGGGGTATAGGGGTCGGACCAAGTTCAAATCGGCCTGGAGACGCTCTACGTCTTCGGTGACTTCTCACTCTCACCCTGCCTGGAGGAGGGAGAGGGAAGACGAGCCCAGTCTTTCCGAACGTATTCCCGGGGAATGCCTTGGCTTCGTTCGGCGGTTTTCGTGTGGTTTGTTTTCGTTCGGGTCACCTACAAACCCGAGCGCGAATTCCCAACATTACTGCAATGCATCCAGTTCGAAATATGTGATCTTTAAATTGCATGGGCGATATAATCAAATGTGAAGAGCGCGGTATTATGGATTATAGGTATTATGGGTATTATAGGTATTATAAGGTATTATAAGTGTATTATAGGTCCGTGTACGGAGTATTATAGGAGTCAGTCCCCCTTGGGGGGTTACTCATTCAAAATGTGTACAATGTTTCTTTTGTTTGATTTTATTTTTTCTGGGCCGCCGTTATGAGGAGTAATGGAGATTGGTGGTTGGAAGCGCTCTCATTGGCGGATGTGACAAGGGCAGAACCCACTGCGCACCGCCTGCGCGCCTCGGGTACCCGGCTGGGCGACCCCGCCTGACTCCGGTTCCTGACGATTGCGGACAAACAAGGAGTGTGCACGGTAAAAACAATGTCTGATTTTTTTGAGGAAAAGGGGAGAACTTTGAGGACTTTGGATACTTTGAGGAAAACGCCGTAGATTTTGAGGACGGCTCCTCAAAAAATAAGGGAAATCTCCACAAACTTTGAGAGGACTTCCTCAAGATCTGAGGCGTTTTCCTCAAAGTATCCAAGGCCCTGAAAGTTTTCCCCTTTTCCTCAAAAAATCAGACATTGTTTTTATCGTGTTGTTATTACGTATATGTGGGGCGACGTGCCTCAGCGGTGACAGAGCTGTCCCCCGAAATTGGCCGCGCCTTGGCGGCGCGGCGCGGCGCGACCGCCCGGCGCTGCTCGGGCCGCTCCACACTCCCCATGGGAAAATTACATTTCAGCCACTTAGATCTACGTTGCATGCACGTCCAGCACGTGCTAGGCGTGGATGCAAGGTACATCGACGAGGTGAAAACGTAATTTTCCCATGGCACTGCGGCGAAAAGGAAAATTCTGGTTCAAACGTTCTGATCTAAGGCCGGAACAGGGCGGGATAACTTAACGTAACCGATAACTTAACGGAAATTCAATGGTGCCCAGAATATTCGTTATTACTAGTTGATTAGATAATTTTTGTAACGGAAATTTTACGTTTTTTTTTGTGTGTGTTTTGTTATTTTAACGGTAAAACGATACCGAAGCGTTTTAGGTTATTAAAATACCGGTAATGTGAATAACCGAAATGGCTTTGACTAAAAATAACGGGTAATCTTATTGACGGATAGGTAGAAATAACGTTATTGAGAATAACATAAAGATTACGGTTTAAAATTAACGTTACTGTTCTGCCTTTCCACCTCCGCGGCGTAGGAAGTGGGGTGCAGAGGGTGCTCGGAGCACCCCCTAGAATCTGGTAGAGGGTGCTGAGCACCCCCCAGAATACCTGCGCGCCAAAGGGTCGTCAACTCCGCTTGACCGTGTATACGGAGGAATATGGAATATTACAGGTACTGTTGGTAATATTACACCAGTTTTACAGTACTGACGTCATAATCCTGGGAAAATGGGTAATATCAACGTAATATTACCTGAAATATGGGTTATATCAAAGTAATATTTGAGGAAATATCTTCTCATTGATGGAGGAATGTTGGAGTTGACGAGCCTTTGCCGCGCGCACACATTCAAGCAGTACTTCCCATTATTATGAGTTGTGGAGGGAATTTTACTTTTTGTTTGTCTTCGGGAATATAAATAATTACCTACAGTTTGGTAATTATCTACTTTCACGGCTCCACGGCTTTTGGTGATGTGTTTTATATCACTGGATTCAGCTAATCGAGAACTATTCATTAGTGTTAATATTATTTGGCGCTCTTGCCTGGTTTTCCCAGAAATTAAATAAATATGAGCGGCCTATAACCCCTCCAACCTCCCTTTTAACGCGCCGTCGGCCTCGCCGGCAACAATGAGACACTGCGACACAAATGATTGTTTAAGTTTCCAGCTTCCATGGCTGACAAGTAATGCAATAATGCAATAATGCAACAGCGTTTGGCCCGAGGGGGACCCAACTTGGTCCAGTCATTGTACACTTGGATAAACAATCAAATTTCAGTCACCTGCAGTCACCCGCAGTCACCTCCAGTCACCTCCAGTCACTTCCAGTCACCTCCAGTCCGACATCCAGTCACCTCCAGTCCTACTCCAGTCACCTCCAGTCCTACTCCAGTCACCTCCAGTCACCCGCAGTCACCCCCAGTCACAACGGTTTTTACAGTTATCGACCACCATTATCTATCATCTCATCCCACAATCTTCTAGGGCCAGCGGCGTTTATTATTTCGAAAACTCGCGCGTCGCGCGACCCTCCCATGCCCCCTTCCCCCGTTCGAGAATTTCTTCGGCAATAAGTCGGGTATGGTTCGGCTATCTCCGCTACGTGAGCGCCTCAGAGCCCTCGGAGCATGTTTTTCTGGTGCTAGCCAGTGGCGGATCCAGAGCCAGCCTTTGGGGGGGGGGAGTAGTACTTTTTGCCTACTTACAGCGGAAAAGAATTACTTTTCGCCTACCTTTCAGGCGGCTACCGAGGAGCCATGGGGCAAACGGCATGCTGGATCCACGCATGGTGCTAGCTAGCCGCTCGTGTTCGCTCTGAAGGGGGCGGTGGCGGTATCGTCTTGGAGTTGGATGCAATTTTGGCGGGGCCTGGCCGGTACGTTTGTGCAGTGAAATATTGAAAACTATTAAAAGACAGTAGTTCACGCGTTCGTTTCGTAACAATTTAGTGCTCTCACTCAGTTTCAGTTATAACAATGTGCCACACAGATACGTAGTCTTGTCTGTATTTAAATTTTAGTGTGAAAAGAAGGTTAGGCTGCTCCTTCTCTTTTTAATCGTTTTTCTAGTTCGAAACAGAAGGGGTATGTTTGAATATTTTGTATTTTACCATCTACAAAAGACAATTAAACTCATCAAATCAGTTTGTTATTTTATTAGAAAGTACTTAAATACTACTACTGTATTTAAAAATCGATTACAATCACACAACACCATGTCAACCTATCAGAATTTCATGAATCGGGCCACTTTTAGTTAGTTTAAGTCATTATCTTCTCAAGTAACTTCCTTCGTGAGGTTGGCTGCCTACCTGTACGGCGCCCAGTCATCGTCTGTCTCGCTGCAGTCCCACTTCCAGTCACGTCCAATCCGTCCAGTCGATGATACAGTCACCTGCAGTCACCTCAGTCCTACTCCAGTTCTACTCCAGTCACCTGCAGTCATCTTCAGTCACCTCCAGTCACCTGCAGTCACCTCCAGTCACCTCCAGTCACCTCCAGTCACCTCCAGTCACCTCCAGTCTGACTTCCAGTCACCTCCAGTCACAAGCAGTCCGATTTCCAGTCACCCCCAGTCACGTCCAGTTACATCCGGTCACCTCCAGTCACGTCCAGTTACAACCGGTCAACTCCAGTCACATCCGGTCACATTCGTTCACATCCAGTCGCATCCAGTTACATCCAATCGTTTCGAATTACAGTCTTTGTACGCCGATTTTCCAAGTTGGGTCCCCCTCGGTTTGGCCCGTAAAAAAATTTGCGCTCGCTTTGCTTCCGATATATTTCTTACGCATACGGCAGCGGCTAAATGAAGGGCGCTGGAATGCGCCATCACCACAAAACAGTTTTGTTGTCTCTAGGCCCTAGGTCCTAGGGAGGGAAGACGCATTTTTGCACCATATCAAGTGCATTACACTGGAAAAACAAAGGTAGGACGAAAAGGGTTTTAATGCCTTTACCAAGGCATTAAAACGTAGCACCCCTGCAAAGGCATTAAAACTGCCCAAAGGTGTTAAATTTTAATGCCCTTGGACAATTCCGTGCCTTTGCAAAGGCATTAAAATTTCACACCCCTAGAAAGGCATGAAGTCCTACCTTTGTTTTTCCAGTGTACTGACTACCTTCACTGAAAACTGGGGAGCGATGAATGTCGCTCAATATCAAGCGATGTCCAAGCATCGCTGCTTTGGAACGATGTCCATCGCTTGAACTCTGAAGGGACCAGGAATCATTCCATGAGAGCGATGCGGATTCATGCCATACAATCAGGAGACCATTATCGCTCCAATGTACGATTATAAGTTATAGCTAATTTTTGCATACCTATCATTACATTTTTATTGACAAATGCATTAGGTTTACTATCTAGAGATCGCAGAACAAAACTGTGTTTTGCTTTTTATTAAATAATTGATTTACTGCTTAAAGTATCCCTTATTTATTTTTGGTATGACATGTTACTTAGCTAACTCAATACAAGCTCTTGTCTGGTCAAGACCAGATGTGGGATACTTGACTAGCATGATTTCAATAATCAATGGCAAAATGTTGATTAACCTATGGTTGTATAAGTTTACCTGCTATGTGATGGGAGTGAAATTTGATGCTGTCAGGAAAGCAGACAGCTTGGCAGCTCAAAGTTGCTCCATAAATGTATCCTTGCTCCTGATACCATAGCCCTGAAGTGGAAGGGACTCGTCGGGTCTCCTTTACACACACAGGGCGAAGATGCGACATTTCGGGTCGAACGATGGCACATTAAAAGGTCGCCAAGCAGTCAAACACCCAATGTTGAGGCGAAATTCACTACAAAATCGTTAAACAAAGTTCTCAAAACACCGCTGTGATGGTTGTTGAAGTAGCCATTTTTGTTTTAAATTACTGACCATGTGAACGTAGCACAGGCGGTGCGGTGAGCTGAAGTATGAGAAGGAAGGGGAAAGAAATACCGTGCAGGAGGGGAGAGGAGAGGCAGAGGCAGGAGCGCGGGGAGGACACAATGCTAAAGTCTGACGTGCTGAGAGTGCTGCTGGTTGTCTACTTTTAGGAGTAGGACATGCCAATTTCAGTGCTGCAAACATTGCCATCCGGAAAGAAGGAAAAGATAGACTTAACATTGTTCCCGCCTGGTATCGAACCCCGGCCATTTACACCGGAGGCCACGACTTTGTCCACTGCGCTATCGATACGCAAGAGAGGTACCAGGGCCCGGCGACCTCTTGTCGGTGGCGAGGGTAGTCAGTGACGGCGCTGTGTTTTGATGCGCTGAGGTTGGCACTACCAGCGGTGGCCGGTCCCTCTCTGTCTCTCTCGCACAGCGTCGCCAGGCGGCCCATTGCAGATCCTCCCCGCGGGCAGAAGGCAGGCTGTTCGCGAAGTGGCGTCTGCTCCTCGAGTTGTTCAGTCTCTAGCCTACCGCTGAGGTTTGGGTCATTTTCGGCGAAGTCTAAAATGTTTGCTTTACTTCATTAGCCGATAACACGTCAAGAAGAAATTCAATTCTTCTCTCAACAAGAAAGGACACTGATTTTGCCATTACGTCTAGATATGAAATCCGCAACAAGTCCAAGTAAATTAACACAGCTCCGCACAGCTCTGGCCCTGTCCCGCTCTGTTTCAGTTTGAAACAGCCAACCGCCAACTGCTTTCCGATTACCACCATCAAGTTAACAGGTTAGGCAACTACATTTGAAAAAAATATATTATTATTATTTGAAAGCTGTATGTGTCTTATAAATATAAACCAGAGAGGAAAACGACTTTTGTTATTTCTCGTTCAGCTGATCTTGGAATTAGAATGTCTCAAAACTTTTACCGAAAGATCTGTTTTAAACAAAAACTGTTTATTGTTTGTCCTCCTGACACCTACGTCAATGTTATGATTTAGAAAGCCGCACTAGCGACACATTGGTGATGAAACCGAGCACTGGAAAAACAAACGTCGCATCCGCTACACCAAGTGGTGTGTTCTGTGGCACCATTTGAGTTTTAGTGGAATATTAACCAAGTGAGACTTCATGTTCATATTTTCGACGAGTCCATCAGGTTCCTCTCGAAATTCCCGTTCGAACGAGCCTACATGTAATGGGGTTGCGAGCCTAAATATACTACGACTTTAAATAGGATTTGTAGAAAATGGAGAATTGGACATGTTGAATGAACTATGCCTCTGAACCCCATCACATGTAGGCTCGTTCGAACGGGAATTTCATGGGGAATCTGATAGGCGCATCAGAAATGAAACTTTAAGTCTCGGTTGGTTAATATTCCACAAAAACTGAAATGTTGCCATAGAACACACAAATTGGTGTAGCGGATGCGACGTTTGTTTTTCCAGTGAGAATAACTTCTTGAAATCATTCGTACGTACGACTTGTTTTGTGCCTAAAACTATGTTTCACTGATAAGCCTTGCCTTTTTTCTCCTTGTACATCGATTGCAAGATGTAAGTGTCATCTGTAGTACACCTTAGATGGCCTAAACTTGTACAGCTACCGTGACTTCTCTTTAAAAAGATTATGATTTAATTATAATTAAGCTTCTGTATTTCAGGGATGAGCAGAATTTACTGCTTGAGAACCAACAGTTTAAGGCAGCCAAATTACTTATTTATCTGAGAGAGATTGATAATGCGACGAACAAGATTGTTCGAAGGGTTGTTAAGGGAGTTGGAGTTGATGAAATTTATGGCGCTTTTCTAGAAGTGTTGAAGGTAAAGTTTAAGGTTCTAATTTTTCAGAATTACTAATAAAAGACAATTTTCTCACAAATGTTTGCCCTGTTTATCTGCGGGACAAGTTTACGACTGAATGTGGACCTCATGATGCACTCTCTCAAGAGCAAATACTTGGTGTAATTGAGAAACTCACAGATCAGTCATTTTTTCAAGGACTTGAAAGTTTTGATGATTATAAAGATTTCCTCGATAATGAGGAAGCCATACTGGAACCTATTAAAATTGTCACCTACCAGAAAGAAGTGTTCATTGGTGACTCCGTGAAACTTGTGGATGTGGATTACGGTTACGTGGTACCATTTCTTCCATCTGTGGAAAAACTTCTCCAACAACCTGAAGTACTACAGGGTGTAAACAATCCAAGGCCCAAAAAGGAAGGAGTGTTCACTACACCTCTTGATGCATATGTGTACCAAAATCATCCAACCACCAAGAAACATCCTAAACCTGTTGCCTTTCAGCTTTATGTTGATGGTGTTGAGCATACCGACAGTGCCAGCAGCAAAACTGGTCACCATGGTCGAACCTACATTTATTAGACCTTACTGAATGTTCATCCTGAGCTACGATCCGGTACCAAAGCCATTGCTTTATGTGCTGTGGTCAAAACCTGTGTTCTAAAGACTCACGGGTTTGAAATTTTTTTAGAAGATTTTATTGCTGGAATCAACAAATTGTCAAGCACTGGTGTTCTGTTCAAGATCAATGGTGAAGATGTTCCGTTTTTTGGCATTTTCTTATTTTCTTCAGGAGACAACCCTGCTTAAGCTAACCTGGGTGGTTTCAAGGAAACACATTTTGCCAATCTAATTTGCAGGCAATGTCTTATCAACAAAGAAGATCTTTACAAGTTTTTTGAAGAAATTAAATTTCCTCTCAGGACAAAGGCTTCTCATGCTACTCAAGTTCAGGAAATTGAAGAATACAGAAGAAATCCTCCACCTCCTGCAAGTACTGTTCAAGATCCTTCTGTGAAGTATGGCATTAATAAGAGAAGTGTTTTGATGGACATTAATTTCTGTGATGTAACAAAAGTATTTCCTCAAGATTTGATGCACGATGTGATAATGGGAACATTAAAATGAGAAATAGTGTGCCTTTTGAAACATGTTGTTTTGGTTAAAAAATCATTGACTCTGCCTGCTATCAATCAAAGAATTCAGCAGTATCTAAAATTCTTTGGAGTGAACCAGCCTGCTCCAATTGAAATGAAATATCTGGAGCAAAGTTCTTTGCGTAGCACAGCAGCAGAAACATTGAGCTTGGCACAAATCTTACCTTTTGCTTTACGAAAGAAAAACCTTTTGACTAGGGATGGCCGACGGGGACAAAATAATCGATTATGGACTAATTGATAGTTTTGCCAACTCGATTTATCGGTTATTCGATTAGTCGGTTGATAAAAATCGATTTATAGATTAATCGAATCGATTTTCACATTTCACACTATGGGGGAAGTCCAACACTATTAGAGTGGGGGAAAAATCATTTTCGTTGCAACAATTAAAAAAAATTAGCATTAAACCTCTAGTATACAAAAATGTGTTAGGGACTGTAACTTTGTATGACCAAGAAGTGTGGCAAACATAGCGTTCTTAGCACAAGTTTTTAGCATTTTCAGTTTAACCTCCGATACCGATTTAAATCGGTTGCAAACAATCGATTCTGTAATAATCGGTTTTAAAATTAATCGATTCGATCAAGACGGTGTATCGGTAGCAAATAATCGATCTTTCGATTAATCTCGATCGGTATCGGCCATCCCTACTTTTGACAAGGAAGATGGAGTCTGCCTGTGATGATATAAATTTAGAGTGCTACATTCAAAGACTCAGATTATTGGATTTTTTTATGGCTGAAGAGTTTACTGTGAGTGATGTTACTTTGTTAAGAACTCTTGTTCTACAGCACCACACATTATTTCAACAGCTTTATCCGGGCAATGATGTGCCAAAATTTCATTATGAGGCTCACATTCCTACTCAGATTTTGTTATATGGGTCACCTAGACAACAATGGTGCTTCAGGTGAGTAAATGATCCCTAAAAATTTTTGCTACATACAGTCATGATGTCTTCAAATTCAACCATCTAACTAAAGTTTTTGTCTATTAGGTTTGAGGCCAAGCATGCATTCTTCAAGCACCTCTTGAGAATCACAAGATCTCTTAAGAACCAAAGCTATACCTTGTCAATGAGACACCAAACATGGCAGGCTGGCCTTATGTTGTTAAGTGCTAAAGGAGAGAGTGGTCCTTTCCTCAGTAATGCTGCACATTGTGGTATTTCCTAAATTATAAATATCAACACTTCAAGACACAAAGTTTTACTTGAGGGAGTATTTCCTCAAGCAAGCCATCATGCACTGTTAAAAGTACTCGTAAATTTACGACATTTTTGAGAACAATAATGCCGTTTTTAAACAACACTTTCAAGTTACGACTTGTGTCATTCGTGAACGACGAAGTGATCGCTAATTTTTGTAGCGAAACAGTTCGTTTTCAAACGAATAAAGTCGTAAATTTACGACTTTGATCCTAAATGTACGACTGATCGTAAATTCCTTGCGCAGGATGTCACACAGATACCACTTGATTCGTAGATTTACAACTTTGGTCGTAAATGTGCGACTTCGGTCGTAATTGAACGATTTTGATCGAACAGTTACCACACAAATCGTAAGTAAACGACGAAAATCGTCACATTTTACGAATTGTTTGGGCCTTCAATGCTAGAAAAGATTGCGACAATGTCGTAGAGGAATGATTTTTCAGTCGTAAGTTTACGACCAAATCGTTCCAAAACGATTGCAGTCGCTATAAAAATTAGCGACTTATTTGTCGTTAATTTACGACAAAATTTCTAATAGTGTGGAAATGTTTTACAACATTCATTTGCTGTTGTAAATGGAGTGAAGTACTCCAAAACAACACCTATCATCACATCTTTTGGTCATCTCCCTTCATTTGGTAAAACTATTGCAGTTTATTCCTTTGAAAATTCAATAGTGTTTGTATATAAGAAGCTACACTGTCTTAAATATGTAAGGGCACTTAGTGCTTTTGAGGTTCAATTTACTAATGAGACTAATATTATTTGTGCATCCAATCTATCACATCGGCACAAGGTACCATTTGTAAGGGCAGAAGGAGCACAGTATTGTGTTGTTCCGTGCAAATATTTTTTATAATTAAGTTTAAATTCTCCCAGCTATAAGTGCATATGATTTAAGTAGAAATTTTCTTATCTTTGTTATATGAGCAACAGTATACCAATTGTTTTGCATAAATAAGCTCTCCACTCTTTCTGAAGGAAAAAGAGAAACAAAAAGATCTAACATTGTTGGGCACAAGTGCTGAGTCACATGCACCATGGGCAAGTTTGATAATTGGTACCAACAAAGATGGGGAAAGAGTATTGAAAAAGTCATTCATTCAGATTCTTCACAAAAACTTTAGATCAGAGATGAATTTACCAACTTTGCCTGATGTTTTGATTGGTCTTCTAAGCTTCTACTTTGTTTTCAATATACAATATCCTGCAGCATACATCAGTTTCCTAAGATTCCTTGAAAAATTTGTTCATGGGAAACTTTCAGCTTTTTCACAGAAGCAGAGAGGCAAAGCAGAATACAGGGATTTCTTGACAAAATTCGAGTAAGGCTGCACAATTTGCTGTCAAATAACACAAATACTTATTAAATAATTAGTTTCCTTTTAGTCCCTTGCAGGAAGTAATACAGCTAAGGAAGTTATAACTAAGAAACTTTCTGTCGTGTCTTAGCATTGATTCATACTTCAGTATTTTTTCAACTTGCTCATTTCTTTTAAAACTTTGATTTGTACCTGTGATAAATATTGTCACACATATTTGTTTATGAACATTATTTCATTATTAAAATCTATTCTTGAAAGTCCCTATTTCACTTTTATTATCCGTGAATATTCTAAGCTTTTCCCTTGCACTTACCCGCCACCCGCCAAGGTTGCATTAGCTTCATTTCTGTTATCAGATTCAAAGTTTGTCAGTGGAAGTAGCCAGTGGGTGACAGTGACAAAATTGAATTTGAGTCAAGGAGTGAGACACATTTTTATTACAAAAAAGCAGCACAGGTTATTTTGAGAAAAATTTATTAGAGACAAGCAGAAAGCAAGGCAAGATCTTCAGTGGTGCAAGAAACGGTATCTCAACAGGTGACTGAAAGCAGCTAGGGTGTTGCCATTTGCAGCATGGTAGTCAAGCAGTAGATGGCATGAAGGTATAAACAGAGGCTCATCAGGACCTGTCAACAGACTAAAATTATAAGTTAGAGTTTGTTTTGGTCACACAACAGAGCAAAGCCTGGACGCCTAGACGCTGCACACAAAGAGGTTAAGTTTCCAAACAAGCATCAAAGGCAAGAGCACAAGGCTAATCAACGTTATTCAACAAAAATAGAGTGCGTTAAATTTATGCAAAGCGAATGTTTTGACTCGAAATCGATAGCAAACTACGAAAGCGCGCACACAAACACAGACGTAAACACTGAACAACTCGAGGAGCAGATGCCACTTCGCGACAGCCTGCCTCCTGCCTCTGCCTCTCCCCTCCTCCACGGTATTTCTTTCCCTTTCCTTCTCATACTTCTGCTCACCGCACCGCCTGTGCCACGTTCACATGGTCAGTAATTTAAAACAAAAATGGCTACTTCAACAACCATCACAGCGGTGTTTTGAGAACTTTGTTTAACGATTTTGTAGTGAATTTCGCCTCGACATTGGGTGTTTGACTGCTTGGCGACCTTTTAATGTGCCATCGTTCGACCCGAAATGTCGCATCTTCGCCCTGTGTGTGTAAAGGCAACCCAACGAGTCCCTTCGTCACAACACCACTCCAAGGCTATGGTATCAGGAGCAAGGATACATTTATGGAGCAACTTTGAGCTGCCAAGCTGCCTGCTTTCCTGACAGCATCAAATTTCACTCCCATCACATAGCAGGTAAACTTATACAACCATAGGTTAATCAACATTTTGCCATTGATTATTGAAATCATGCTAGTCAAGTATCCCACATCTGGTCTTGACCAGACAAGAGCTTGTATTGAGTTAGCTAAGTAACATGTCATACCAAAAATAAATAAGGGATACTTTAAGCAGTAAATCAATTATTTAATAAAAAGCAAAACACAGTTTTGTTCTGCGATCTCTAGATAGTAAACCTAATGCATTTGTCAATAAAAATGTAATGATAGGTATGCAAAAATTAGCTATAACTTATAATCGTACATTGGAGCGATAATGGTCTCCTGATTGTATGGCATGAATCCGCATCGCTCTCATGGAATGATTCCTGGTCCCTTCAGAGTTCAAGCGATGGACATCGTTCCAAAGCAGCGATGCTTGGACATCGCTTGATATTGAGCGACATTCATCGCCCCCCAGTTTTCAGTGTTAGGTTGTGTCCGAATTCATGGACGGAGCGCAGACCGAACGATCGGTGTTCGCTCGGTTTGCGATCGCTCGGTTGGTGGCCAGGCCGTGGCGAGCCGTTCCAGTAGTTAGGGCAAGACAACATTCACATTCGTCTACAGTCGTCGGCTTGTTTACTTGCTTATCCCATCATGGAGCGTCCGTTATTACCACCGGCAATTTTACCGGCTTTACAATTATTTATGAGGAAAAGGAGGTGCATGATGAATGATAGGAATGGAATTATCCTCCTATATCGGCAGAGATTGTTAAATGAACATGCTCTAGTACGTGTAACTCTATCTTCAATTAAAACGCTGTTTTGTGAAGGTTATGACATATTAAAATAAATTTTCAGAGGGGACCAAGGGGACCTTACTGCAATCCGATATTGAATAGACGTGTCTCAAATTTGATGAATTTGCTGCCTGCACAAATTAGGAAAGATCTCAGAGTACCAGTTGAAGCTTTATTGCGACTGATGGGCCGCATAATTGCACAGATAAACCCTCCCTAATTAAGGGGTTACTCTCTGCAGTTTGCTGTAAGCATGTGCTTTTTTCCCAATTCCTTCAAAGTGCTTTTTTAAATTGTAAACAATTATGAGAAAATCAATCTTTTCCTGCGCAGGTTATAGTTACACTTTACTGGTTGGCTGCTGGAATGTCATACCGTATATGTGGAAACACATTTGGTGTAGCTCGCAGTACTGTGTGTGACTTGGTTTTATTAATTTTAAATGCAATTATCCGCCTTGCAAGAGATGTAATAAGATGTCCTGATGCAGAATAAGTTGTGATTGTGGGGGAGAACTTCAGGCGCGTAGCCCGGGGTTACGGGGTCCGGACCCCTACGGACCCCGAAGGGGTCCGTATTTTGGGGATTTTTGTAGGGTTGAATGTCCGGCGAGGTGCGAAAGATGGGCTGGGCTGAGGGAGGGGCGGCGCGAACGACGGTGAGTACGGGTCATTTGTGTCAAAATAAAGTAATTAAAAGTAAATGAAATAATTTTTACACCCCCCCCGCTTTCTAAAAAAAAATGTTTTTTTTTTCCGGGCCGGACCCCCCCCCCCCCCACGGCGAAATCCTGGCTATGCGCCTGGAGAACTTTGGCAGAATGTCAGGGTCACCTGTATTCCTGCAATGTGCAGGTGTCATTGTTGTGTGCCAGCTTGAAATCGTATGTGAAGTAGAACGGCATCATAAGTATATCAATCAAAAATTATTTTACTCCATAGCCATGGAAGCTGTGGTGGACCATAATGCTTAGTTTATAAACATTAATGTAGGTTTCCCTGGCTCATGCCATGATATTAGGATTTTGAGGCACAGTAGAATGTACCTGCACAGTACATACCCTCCAGAGGGTTACTTTATTATTGGGGATGGGGGCTACATTAGTTTGAGACGACCCATTGTTCTTGTTACACCATACGGAGAAGTTTTAATTATCACCTTTCAAGAATCCATGCCAAAGTGGAAAGAGCTTTATCTGGTCTCATGCAAGCCGGATGGAGGGCTCTGTTTCGTAGAGCAATCGAAGTTAAACTCCGCAAAGCAGTTAAAGTAATCACTGCATGTGCCATTTTGCACAATATTTGCATTGATGCAGGAGATATGGACCATGCTCCTGTCCCTGTCAGAAGACCCCCACGCCCACGTCCACCGGTAGAAGAAGTTAGTGGAGATGCTTTCAGAAATTTGTTGTGAATGTTACATAATATGGCAAGGAGGTAGGCTGATGCTGAACAAGATCTCCAATAATAGCTTATTAACTGCTGTTAAGTTTAATCAAATAAAGATAATTCTCTACAGTCAAAGAATAAAAATATTTCTCTTAAGTCACTCTACAGTAAATTCATTAAAAAAATATATTTCTCTTAAGTCACTCTACAGACAATCAATACAAAAATCTTTCTCCTAAGTCAATATAAATTTATAGTCTTTATGTAAAGTCAAAACAAATATTTTTCTCTTATGTCCATACATCAAAATCTTTGATTTTTACAACAAAAGTAATAAAGGGCCTTCAAGGCATATCAACAAAAACAAATATAGAATAGCTTTTCACAGAAACAAAACCAAAATTAAAGCTTGTAAGGATGTAGTAAATTATTATTTCTGCTGAGGAGGTGCAAAGCTTTAAAGCACATTTTAAAATTGCTCATGCTCCATCCTTCTTTCTTGCTCACTACCTTCAAGGTCGTTCTTGAACTAGGGATGGCCGATACCGATCGAGATTAATCGAAAGATCGATTATTTGCTACCGATACACCGTCTTGATCGAATCGATTAATTTTAAAACCGATTATTACAGAATCGATTGTTTGCAACCGATTTAAATCGGTATCGGAGGTTAAACTGAAAATGCTAAAAACTTGTGCTAAGAACGCTATGTTTGCCACACTTCTTGGTCATACAAAGTTACAGTCCCTAACACATTTTTGTATACTAGAGGTCTAATGCTATTTTTTTTTAATTGTTGCAACGAAAATGATTTCTCCCCCACTCTAATAGTGTTGGACTTCCCCCATAGTGTGAAATGTGAAAATCGATTCGATTAATCTATAAATCGATTTTTATCAACCGACTAATCGAATAACCGATAAATCGAGTTGGCAAAACTATCGATTAGTCCATAATCGATTATTTTGTCCCCGTCGCACAGTGGGACAGAATCCCGAAAAAAGTGACAAAAATCGAATTTTTGAACAGTGCAGCAGAGCGATTTCGACATCACAGTCGGATAGACCAATGTCTGAACTATCAGAAACCAGTCTCCAAAATTTTTTGTGATGGTCGCCCTTCTCTAGGGAAGCTCAGGAAGTTGCCGCTTGGAGCGCCCACGTCAGCGCGCCTTTTCTGTTCCGATTTCAAACAATTTCTGTGAGCCTCCGGGCGAAGTTATTTGGTGCATGTGCGCATAAATTGAAAGATTGGACCCTGCTCTACATATTCCTTGCACTTAGACCCCCCTCTTTCACTTCCAAGCACCGTAAAATAGTGTACTTCCATATCCTTGTCACTCATCTCAGTCAAATCGTTTTTTTGGGCTACAGTTCGATTCCTGTGGTTTCATGCGGTCTTCCTGGTACCAAACTGTAGGGGACGACCTACTCTATGATACCCAATCGACCCCTTTTGCGTAAACATGCGAACAGGCCGCTGGCGGCGCTAACAATCTACCCAGGCGGGTGCGGCGGGCCGGCCAGCTCTCGTCATGGTGGCCCCTTTTTACCTGGATCCGCACCTTTCACCTCAAAATTATTTACTTCAAAAACAGAAAGCGCAAATCCGATAACTATAGTATTCCGCAAAAGACCAGAAAGTAACCGTAAATCTGCAAAAAACAAAAGGCTGTTCTTTTGTCTTTTGATACAATTAGCAGATTTTAGCAATTTTTTATATCAAATCTAGCCATTGCATATCAAAACGGACTTCAGATATGAAAAGAGAGCCAATTTTTGGTTCTAAGGCCAGAAATTGAGAATTTTATCTTGAAATTTTAAATTTTACCCCCCCTTTTTTACCTGGATCCGCACCTGTCACCTCAAAATTGACTTCAAAATCGGAAAGCGCATGTTCGTAAACCCTTAAGATAGTAATAGCACCATAATCCAACAGAAAGATCTATTGAAAATTATTTTTGTCACTTTTTTCGGGATTCTGTCCCACTGTGCGTCGGCCATCCCTATCTTGAACTAAGCATCAAAATCTTCTTTGCCCTTTGGATTGTTCTTTGCCCTTCTGGCTTCTCCAGAGGGGAAGAAGTCTGTGGACCTTACGGGGGTACTAGTTTAGGGATTTTCTGAAATTTTTGGTTTGATGGGAATAAAGGTGGATGAGGACAGTGGGCCAGGATTTAGATAATGGGGATTTTTAAATTTAGATTTGTTGGGAATAGGAGTGGATGAGGTAGAAGTGGCTGATTCTAGAGTCGGGTGATTTTGAACTTGAGATTTGATGGGAATAGGGGTGGATTAGGTAGAGGGGGGTGGTTCTGGAGTGGGTTGATTTTGAACTTGAGATTTGATGGGAATAGGGGTGGATGAGGTAGAGGGGGCTGGTTCTAGAGTAGGGGGATTTTGAACTTGAGATTTGATGGGAATGGGGGTTGATGAGGTAGAGGGGGCTGGTTCTAGAGTGGGTGGATTTTGAATTTTAAATTTTTTGGGAGTAGGGGTGGATGACTTTGAAGAGACTGGTTCTGTCACCATAGCATACTGGTCTAAAACTCTGAATCCAGCGCAAAGAAACGGCGTCCTTAACAGTCTGATCCTGTTGAACACAGCATAGGAATGCACAGTTTTAGGACGCCGTCAAACCCCAATGCCGGGTGGCAGTGGGGTGTTTTAGGTGTCTACAGAAGCGTCACAGCCTATGGAACCTAATTCTGAAGTCAGAAGTCCCGGACACCCAATGAGAAAGGCGCCAGGGTCACTTTGGCCTCCAAAATGTGAACGTATCCTTGCCGCGGAGCTCCCGGTACGTCGTGGCACGTCCTCGTATCTCAGGAACCCGACGCCGCAGAGAGAAACGGTTTTCGGCGCTAGAATTCCTACAGCCCCGAGTTCGAGAAATCGTGTTCTGTTGAGGTGGTCATAAGGGGACGACTCGAGTGAGGAGAAGAGGCGTGCACACCTTTGCACGCGCGACACATTACGGAGCACGCGCATAGCACACTCAGAGCAGAGATTCGGACGGTCCCTCCTCGTCGAGGTGGGGATTTGTTCTTGCTGCCCTTGGGGCGCCCGACGCGGCGGCAACCTCAGCCCCTCGCCGCGCCCCCTTCTGCCCAGTCCTCCTGGAAGCCGCGGAAGCCGGTGTCCGAGCCGGAATGCGAGCTGGTAGGCGAGCTGCTGGCAGACGCGCCTGTCGTAGAGCTGCGGGGCGACGTGGACGCGCTGGCGCCACCATCCCCGCGCGCGCCCGCGCCCGTGATGTTGATATGCACAAGCTCTACCAGATGTGGCTTCGGAAAACTATGCAGGATAATCACGAAGTTGTTGCAGACATGAATAAGAAAGCTGCAAAAAGGATGAAAGCCTATTATGACAAAAATGCAACACTCTTACCATTCCTGGAGGGAGATCTCGTGTACCTCTACTACCCCAGACGAGTCACGGGCATATCAGCCAAACTGACAACAAGGTGGAAAGGGCCTTCCAAAGTCATAAATCTAATCAATGATTGTAATGCCAGAATAGAACGGGTAGACAACCCGAGTAAGAAGTTAATCGTCCACATAGATCGTATTGCACGATGCCCGGCCGAGGAGGCAAATGTAAACAAACAAGACGATTTGAGAAATGCATCGTTACTTTTTGTACAGTAAACAGTGCCACATGGACGCTCGCGGCGCGAGAATTTAAAGAAGAATTACTAGTTGCTATAGCACCCATTGTTGAACCGCAGGGACGCCTAGGGAATGACGGACAAGGCTAGCGTCACCTCAGTAGCGTCCAACCCGAGCTAGTGAGCAGACCATAGCAAAGTGCGTGAAAAACTCTGAGAAAATGGCTGAGGAAAGCAAGTCGGAAAATCTCTTTTTGGATACTGTAAGTGGAGGAAAGGGTTTGAAAAGTTAACGTTACATGGAAATAGCCTATACCACCGCGACTCAGCGGAGTTTGTGATAAATGCTCTAAAAAGACAATCGGTCGACAACCAACTTGTCGTGCAACTGAAAGAAGAGCAGCAGAAGGCTTCTATTGCTCAAGAGGAAATTATTGGGACCATTAGAAGCCTTGCGCGGTCAGGGCAAGCAATCCGTGGCCACGAAAATACTGGTGGCAATTTATATATCTTTCTGGAGGAGCGTGCCCTCCGTTGTCCAGAACTTGCCGACTGGCTCAAGAGGAGAGACAAGTGGCTAGGTGGTGACATCCAGAACGAGATAATAGAAATAATGGCTCATATGGTGCAGCGCAAGCTAATTAAAAAAATTAATAAAAGTCAATTTTTCGCCCTGATGGCAGACGGAACCACTGACATTTCTGGCGAAGAGCAGTTTTGCACGGCGCTGCGCATAGTGGATCCGGAGTCACTTACACCCGAAGAACTATTTATGGGGCTGTACAACTCACCTAGTGGCACTGCTGCCACCCTCCACCGAATCTGCAGGGACGTACTGACCCGTTCCGGCCTCTCGACTGACAATTTGCGTGGTCATTGCTTTGACGGGGCCGCTAGCTGCCATGTCTGGACGCCTGAATGACCTTCAAAAGCTCCTCACCGACGACCAGCCGAAGTCACCCTTCGTTCTCTGCTCTAATCACTCTTTATACTTAGCTATTCAGGAGGTGTGCTAGCAATCAGAGCTCATTTCTAACTCTCTGTCACTGGTCAAAGATGTGTCAAAAGCAATCCTTGAGTCAGCGAAACGGAAAGCCATCTACAACGACATCGTCATCGAGCCGGACGCGGAAAACGTTCACACGAAAAGATTTCTGGCGTTGTGTCCCACCCGGTAGTGCATCCGTGCGAAGTCTATGAGACGGTTTCTGGAAAACTACGCTCGTGTGAGAGAAACTCTTGCCCTGATCTTGAATGACGAGTCGAGCAAAATTACTGATGAAAGGAGAGCAACACTTCGGGGTTATGAACACTGCAAACCCTGAAATCCAATTTCTCGCCCAAAATGGGAGAGGACACTTTTCCATACTAAATTAGAGTGAGAATTTTTAACCTCACCCTTTTTGAGCGAGATTTTTTGGAGCCTTGCTCTATTTGAGTAAGGATTTTTTAACCTCACTTAATTTGAGCACGAATTCTCACTTTATTTGGGCGAGGTCTCAAAATTCTTTCTCATAAAGGGCGAGGAAAAAAGTTCTTACTCTCCAGAGAGTAATAAAATTGCCCTCAAATTCTCACTCGTATGGGGACGAGACACAACGTTGATCCAGACTGTAGCCAATCTGGAGACAACGCGGGGAAGGCGGTCAAGACACGCTGGAGACACCATTGAGACATACGTCATCAAACTGGTGAAAAAAGCCAAACGCGAATGGGCAGTTACAGCGTATCGACCGACCGACCTGCGGAGTAGAAGTTTGGGTCGCTCTCCACTGGGCCAGAGAGGAGAGACAAAGAGTCGCGCGTCACCAGCCGCTCAGATTAAACCCAGCGGGACGCTGGGCAGACTCCCTGGAGACATCGCTGAGACATACTTGATCCATCGAGTGCCAAGTGTGCTCATCTAGTATGTCTCAGCGATGTCTCCACAGAGTCTTGTCCAGCATCCCGCTGGGTTTAATCTGAGCGGCTGGTGACGCACAACTCTTTGTCTCTCCTCTCTGGCCCAGTGGAGAGCGACCCAAACTTCTACTCCGCAGGTCGGTCGTTCGATACGCTGTACCTGCCCATTCGCGTTTGGCTTTTTTCACCAGTTTGATGACGTATGTCTCAATGGTGTCTCCAGCGTGTCTTGACCGCCTTCCCCGCGTTGTCTCCAGATTGGCTACAGTCTGGATCAACGTTGTGTCTCAGGAAAGGCTACTTTTCGTGACATAGCAGACATACTGCAGCCTTCTTGGATCCATTCTTGCGACAGCACAGTCGGCTCAGCTAAGTCTCACGAAGGGCTTCACGATGGATCAATTATGACTTTATTTTGTCGCATACGTGGACCAAACGTGGATACGCAATGGCTGCTGCTTGTCTCTAGAATGAATCACCGTGATCCTTCTGTGAGCCCGATTTTTTTGTACGGGAAAGTCGCGCCACGAAAGCGCAAAACGTTTACCCTGCAGCGAGACTACTAAAGGCAACGTTGGCTCGGGGAGAGTTTGGGCGGTAAGTCACTTGTTACTCCAAGAGGACTTATCTGCTTTTTTTAAAAACCACCAACTTCAAGATTTTCTGCAGTGAAATGCCTGCCAACACTCACAACTAATTCTCATTCTCAACGTCAGGTAGAGTAGCCTTTTATTTTTTTTATATTTTGTTTCCGACTAAAAAAAAACTCATCAAGAAAATATTTCAAGAAACATTGCCTTTTTCTTCTTCAGAACCACTAACCAAAATATTGTATCTTATTACATTTCTTTCTTTGCTGGAAAGAACAAAATGCTGCCGGTATTTGAGGATGGCAATGAGACCGGTCTTTTAATAACCGAAATAGAGGATTTGTTTGGAATACCCACACATTATACAGATGCTTGCAACCTCTCAATAACTGATAGAAGCAAGTTACTTGGGAGAGCATGGTGTGTTCCAGTCATCATTCAAATATTAAATACTTTAGCTAAAGATGTGGCTATAGCTCCATTTCCACTGATTTTTTTTTCAGATTGATTTATTTGTATTTTTTGGTGGAAAGAATAAGAAACTTATTTTTGAAAAATGTTTTATCTATCAGTATACCAACTGCGACCATCTGTGGAATACTGGCCACTGAAAATGTGAAAAATTCAAAAGAAAAACTGAACACCAAACAAAACACATTTTTAATGCAACATTCTTAAGTGGAGAAAGTCAACAATGTCACTCCTTTCCATAAAATTTTAAAATAACAGTATGACATGAAAAAATGCAATCTAAATTTTGAGACAAGGATTCGTTTAAAATTGCAATGTCAGACAGGGGAGCAGGTGAAATTTCTTTGAACATGTGTTCAATTATGAGCCATCTCTAGCAGGGAACAGGGAACAGATCACCCACTCAGCTCGGCTCTCGTAAGTAAGGCCAACTAAAAAAAAGGGCGGTGGGTGCAAGTGTGAAGAAATTATTGGACGATTAAAAGATTACGAATTGTTTTCGCTGATTGCGATTGCGAAGGATTGCGGCAGCGTTCGGAGGGATTGCGGAAGATTGCAAAGGATTGGGGAGGGGTTGCGTGAGATTGCAGAGGATTTCGAAGGGATTGCGGAAGATTGCAGGGGATTTCGCGGGATTGCGGAAGATTGCGGAGGATTTCAAAGATTTCTGATGATTGCACAGGATTTCGGTAGATTGCAAAGGATTGCGGATGGATGGCGACACGTGTGAACACATGATTTCAGGAGTTGTGGCCCCCTCGGTGGAACCTATGGCTAAAAGCATAGACATATCGTTTCAAAACAAAATAATCTTTGAATGTTTCTGTATCCAGAAATGTGTGGCTTGACCTGGGTGCAATATCGGGTCAGAAAGGGCATTTATCTGTACAACTGCGCGCCGGACCCCGTGCGTGATGTACGTACATACCTACCGGATGTTTCTTTGGATGCGTGTGACTGAAAGGTGACTGCAACGACTGACATTGACTGAAAATGACTGAAATTGACTGAGATGACTGAAAATGATTGGAAGTGACTGGAGGTGACTGAAGTGTGACTGAAAATTGACTTTTTAAGGGGTGTACAGTGACTGAACGAAGTGATGTCCCCCTCGACCGTCACGGACTACTGACATGATAGCCAGTATCGATGCAACTTGGTTGTGTTCTTCCTAGGTGAATGAGTGACAAAACCTAACAACATAGACAATGTTGTTTACAGTGAAGCTGTGAAACTGTTTGGTGAACATTAGAGTATGGTCTGAGTATTGAAATCAGGTAACCCCATGGCCTGAAAAGTGAGAGTTTCTAAGAGCAGTATAATTTCCTTATATTTACTTTAATTTAGTTTTGAATCCTTACTTGATTCCCCAGCGTATTGATTTGTTATTGCGCCACCAAGTTAACCCCAGCTGAACGATTTCTTTAGTGCGTTGTGGATGCTTGATTGTATTGGTGGAAGTGTGCCTATTTTTGACATACGGCAATAGGCATTTGTAATAAAAAAGAATAATAAGTTTGTAAATCGTAAACTGAATATTTAGTGTCTCATTATTCTACGAAAGATAATATATAAAAGTGTGGTTTGAGTATTTAAATCTTACTACTCTTAAACCTAACAATAAACAAGAAAAGAGTTTGGGTTTTACTTTGGTAAATTTTGTAGCATTTGGTTCCTTACACACTCCGTATTTCGCAGTGATACGATTTCTGATTGAGCTAAATCGTTTCCTTACCTAAACTTATTCATTGATCCTTTATGCCTAAGAATTATGATTGAAAAGAGGTCACTCCACTAAGTTTTTTATAGAAAAAAAAATGTTTTGAAAACATGTTCATTATAATTAGATTTGGCTCTCACACATATTAGGGGCTATACTGTGGATAGGATTAGGGTGAGAGACCGTACTTGCAATATATTAGTTACGCCAGGAGTGTTTCCATTGAAACAGTCTTTCTGAAACATTGAAGTACATACTTATTCTTAACCATAGAAATGGCACACTTGTTTTAATTCTATCATTAATAGCTGACATTCATTTCAAAATAGATACGCCTCATCCTTTAAAGGTTCTGCTGAGTCTTTGTGAATGTCTTGATTCTATTTAAAGTTGCTGGTCTCGGTTACCCTATCTATTGCAATGTCTTTTTAAATAATATTTTAAGTGACCCATTTCTGCCTTTCCATGGATTTATGTGAGTTGACAAACTTACTTCAGAAGGATAAGGAATGAGAGGGGGGAGGGAGGGGGAACAGTCAGCATGTGATGCAGGTGCATTCTTTCTGAACATGGAAATGATACTTACCCCCTGATCTCAGATGGTTGGGGGTAAAATGTAGGGAGGGGGTGGGGGGCACCACCAGGGGCATAATTAGGCGCGTCGTAAGGGGCTCGATGCTTGGGAAACTGTCTACCTTCAGGGGTAAATAATGTTCATTTTTGGGGGGCTGTTGCTATTTTTTTCCCCCTAGATACCACGTGCATTTTCCAGCCGATTGCCAGTTTCTAGAACTTACTTTGGTGTCGCTTTAAGAGTTCGTTTTCAAAAAATTTAGGATTTGACTAACAACTGCTCATTACAGCGTGTCACGTCGGGTGCTTCGCGCGATCTGTTTGATGACATGCACGGTTTACAATAGACCTCTATTGAGCCCATCCGTGAGCGAAGCGAGCGCGAAGAAAAAGAAATGCGGGACTTTTTTTATCACAAGTCGTCCTATGACAGCAAAAAGCACTTAGGGCGCATCGGCTTCACCTGTATGTGCTTGAAGCTCTAACAGATCGCGAGCGAAGCGAGCGAAAAACAAAATCTGATTCGAGGAGGCAACAAAATTTCATCCTTTATACTGAAGAAGGCGACAGGTCGGAGTTCACCTGCAAATTTGGACTTTTTTCTGTTCACTGTGACTCAAAAGGCGCCAAATTTGTGTTCTTTTGTAGAGACACATCGAAAAAGGAAACATCCCCTTTTAGTGACCTTGTTTTCGGCGACATTGAAATGTGTGACATTTTTCGGCGACAATTTTGTTTCCAAAAGCTTCGTGTCATCGAAACGGAGACGCATGTGACCTTTTTCGGCGACACGCGCACTCCTCAAAATTTTGTCGTAACTTTACGACATTTGTAGAGTTAAGTTTGTTAGCGACAAGTGTCGTACCCTTACAACATTTTGCTGACGACATTTATGTAAAGTAACGAGAAAGTCAGAAATCAACGACAAAAGTGAGGTAGAGTACCCTGGCTGGGGGAAGGGGAGGGTACATTGTGTTTTGTCGTACATTGACAACACAATTCGTACTCAAACAACATTGTTCGTCCTGTGACGATGGAAAGTCATTTCAGAACGACATATGTTGTTGCATTACGACATTTCCTCCAAAAATGTTGGTTAGATAGAAAATTAATAAATGATAATAACAGAAAAATTTTACTCAGACACCAAACTTATTTCACTGCTCCCATCTAGAAGAGTTGCTTATGGACTGGTCAGTTTAGCTCTCAAACCCTCCTTGCTAAGAGGCAGTGTAAGTTTAACTCACCAAGGCTCCAAGGATTATAAAACGGCACAGCTGAGCAATGTCTTTATCTTCATGGGATTTTCCAGTAGCTTGTGATGATAATGACTCTGGCTGCAAATCACTGAGGCCTGGGCTGGGCGAGTAAGGAGGCTGGCGTACTGAATCTGGTTTTCCTCATGGAACGAGCAGTTTTCTGGTCTTTCGTTACTTTCCTCGGCGCAGATATAATGTAGCATTTGCACGAATTGCCTGTCATGGTTCATAACAATTCCATTCCACACAAAAACACACTTTTTTTTTGTCAAACTACTGCATTTACGTCCACACATGACCGCCATGTTCATGTTTACGTTGGACTTTCAACTGTCACCAGTCACCACACCACACAACTGAATCTTTTCATACTTTGGTTGCTTAATATTTCTCATACATGTATTTTATTTTTACTTTTGTTGCTGCTGTTGGTTATGTCGTCGTACGTACGTACGTACGTACGTACAACAACAGAGAATTAAGTCGGATGTATTTCAATATGATGATGATGACGTTCGGTTTCATGTATCTGTGTGTTTAATTCACTCAGCGTTGAAAGCATGCCATTGGCATGTGCAATAGTGAGTAAGAGTTGTCGCACGAGTAAGTTCATGACGGAGGATGTTTCGTCCATCTGGTGAGGTCGAACAGTGAATGCGGTATGTGGGCCAAGCGTACTCTGTTTTCTACCTTATGGACAGTAAAGTGAAAACGATACGTTTTATGCCGTTGCGTCTTTCTATCGCCATGTGGTGCGACTACAGTGTTACAACTGGTGTTGCGTTTGAATTACGCGGCGAGGAGGAATTATTCATAACCTCTGTGAGCTTCACCTTACTCAACACCTTATTTTTACTCGTTCTTTACACACTAACTTTTAAAAGCTACAGTGTTCAGTACGAGTATTGTGCTCACGACTGTAACGGCGTGATAGGGTTGATCTCAGAATGTACAGCATGTACACCAAAATCAATGTGATATTTAGAAAGGCCGCAATACGCCTAGTAGAAACACTATGAGATTTTTTTTTACTTTATGTTAAAAATTCTGAGAAAATTATAATTTTAAGTTGGAGGTTATAGGTTAGAAAATATGTACTAAAAACAAGTGTTTTTCAGCGTGCAGTCAGATACTAATTATTCACTCTAATGTAAACAACATTCTAAAACAACAAAGTTCATTTTATGAAGAAAATTTAGAGAAAATCAAATTTTTAAATGAACATGTTTGGGTTACTATGACAACAGCCACCCGTTACTGCTTCACTTGAAACTGGATTTTCTTAATATTTCTTTTCTTACCTTGATGAAGTTTTGTGTTGAATTTGTTGATGAATGCGTGAGTGTTAAATTGCTTTGAGGGTATTCGAGTATCAAGTGGTTATTTTTATAGGCATTTTAAGCAAAGAAGGGTATGTTGAGCCGCTCCCTTCAACCTAAAGTTTTAGGTTTTCAAAATTGTGATCCTAAAGAAAATTATTTTTCCTAGGTTCATCATGGCCTTTCTAATTATCACATTGGTTTTCATATATTTCTTTCTGAACACAATTTCTCTTGAAAGTTTACAGGTGAAGAACGATCTTGCAGTTTTAATACCAAACATGTTTGATATTAGTAAAGGCTTCTACTTTTAACTGACATCTTTGCTTCCTGTTTGTTTTGCTTTCGTTTAGGAATGCTGCTCGAATTTTGCGCTGCCGATCGCTTGTCCATTTGCTTGATTACTTTGTTTATGTGTGGTCGAAATTCCCTTCTCCTGTTTAATATATTTGCCTATTTACTGTGTTTTTGCATAGGGCACTATTTGCCTTAATTCTCAGCTCAGCTATTTCTATCTTTTACAGGAATGTGGTGCTCTTATACTTATTTAGCGGTATCTGTTACAGGTGATCGTGGTTTGATGACTTCTTCCAGTATTTTAGGAGAGCAGCTCAGATGGAGGATAACCTTGGCAAGATTAAGAGGAGCAGCAAGAAACATGTATCAAAATGGTAAAGTGCTCTCTTAAGTTTCAAATATGTTTTTCTAAAACTCTAATTTGGAATTGAATTTGTACTCCTCTTCTTTCAGATCTCTCGTTGCATCAGGTGAACTGTTTCAAACCTCAAGATTGGGGTCCAAGAACCCGTCTTTCCCAAGGATTTTAAGAAGTGTTAACAGTCAATGCTTTCAAGACTTTGTGCTATGCTTGCTCAGAGAAAAAGCTATGGCAAACTGGGTTATATTCCTCTATTTATATTCCTAGGCGCTGCTTGTTTGTGAAGTGTTACGCTGATTGAAAGAAAACAAAAGAGTGAAATAAGGTTCCTCTCTTTTGCTGCTCTTGATAAAATTAATTAGCTTTCATGAGTATTATTTTGTCTTAAATCTATAGAGTGTGTTATTCCAGTTATTGGGAATGTTTGTAGGGGGTACTCAGGCTCTAAAACTAATTCCTGATGATGTGAGAAATGTCTCTCTTATTTGTTTCCCATTAGAAACTGTTTGTGTCCTTTGGATCATACTTTTATATCTTGGATTAAATAAAAAATTTTAAAGTGTGTTTTGCATCAGTTCCTCCCTTACAAAAGTTTTCTTGTCAAAGAATAACATCTTTCACTAATGAGCAAAGTTAATTGATGGATAAGTCACTTCAGATACGCAGTTTCAAACACTGCTCAGAAGACTCCTGTTTTTAGGATGAACTGGTTACTCAATATTAAATATTTAAATGATCATATCGGAGTAAGGATCTTAATTGGCTTGCAAATGTAATAGTCCATTCATTGTAGTTTTGGCTCGAGGTAACATGAGAAAGAAGGCGCAACATGCTAAATATTATAAACTGACTTTAATTTTGAAATTAGAGTTAAAACGTTGAAAAATAGTCAATTACTACCTCAGTAGGATCTGAAGTTCATAGATAAGATAAATATATCACATCTGAGAGAAAATAATCAACTAATACCTCAGTAGGATCTGAAGTTCATAGATAAGATGAATAGATTACATCTGAAAAAAATAATCAACTAATACCTAAATTAATGTATCACATCTTGTCAGAATCAAAATAGAGTCAAAACATTGAAAAATAATCAATTACTACCTCAGTAAGATCTGAAGTTCATAGATAAGAAATAGATCACATCTAAAAAAAAAAAATACGATTTCACGAAATCCTAATAGGCACGAAGTACGTTAATGTTTTAGTTTCATAAAATACTTAGGCGAATGGTTTATGCGTGGAAGCATTGACTTCAAAATTTCCAGCCTTTTGGATTATATTATTGAATTTATTTTATCTCACGGTTTGATCAGCGTCACTAGTATAGCGGATAAAATGCAAAAGTTGAGCTCTCTAGCTCAAACGATTTAGAAGTTAGTCTTTCAGTAAAAATTGTCCGATCAGCTTGATTTTTGAAGGTCCCCCCCCCCTTCCCCCCAGTCGCGGTCCTCCGGTCCTCCTCCCCTGCGCGCCGCGCAGCGGGGCAGCGAGGCGAGGGGCCGAGCGGGCGAGTACCTGCGACAATGCCGATTCGGCTTGGCTCGCCTTCGGAACTGGCACTATTCGCAGTCAGCTGGAGGAGGCGCCGCCGCCTTATAAACAGAACCGAACGCGTTCGAGGTGGGAGTGCGCAGTCCTCCCTTCTATGGTTCTAGGCTGGGACCACCTCAACTCAACAGAAGAAGGCTGGGGGAGGCGCCGACCCCTTCGACAAAACGGAGCGCGTTTGAGGTGGGAGTGCCCAGTCCTATCCCTGTCGTGGTTCTAGGCTGGGACCTGCACTCAAGAAAACAAGGCCGATGGATCTGCGGCTCACGCGTCCACCTCGAGACTTAACTCGCGTCAAGGCGCCCTTAACGCACCAAGCGAATCTAACTATTTAGTTTAGCTGAATGAAATGTTACACAGCCGAAATGAATGAGAAAATAGCAGTTACAGACCTGCAGAATTCGTTTTGTTAAGTTTCACGGAGGATGGAGGGTCAATACGAAGGAACTAAAGTGATTTACGCAAAAGATACACGTAAATGTACACCATATTTCAAGAATTCATTGAAGTCAAACTTACCAAAACGTTATCTGCAGGTATACAACTATTAACGCATTCAATTCCCCTTGTAACGTTTATCGCTTGGGCAAGATCGGCTGCGGCCATGACGGGCCATCGTCAAGAAATAAAAATATAAAATTCTAACGCTAACGCGTTAAACGTCCCCCTTGGTTTGAACACTTACCTCAAAGTCGAAAAGAATTTAATGATATAAAGCCAGAACTATTGGTGATAGCCAAATCATTAATTTTATTCGCCAGACATCGGGCGCACATAATGTCGCCCAGCGGGCCAGTTGTCAACAACGCGCCTTGACAACCACTGAATCGAACCAGCAGCCAAGAATTAAAGGGCTCTAGTTTCACATTTGCCAAACACTTACCATTAACTGAAATAGAAATTTAAAATATTAGGTCAAAACTCTCTGTGAGAGCCCAAATCGTGAATTTTATCCGCCTCACATTTCCAGCACAAACATGGCGCCGCGAGCGGGCCAGCTATAAACAACGCCGCCTTGGTGTCCACTAGAACCAACCCAAAACATATTTTGCTAGTTTTAAATTTAGTAACGACGTAAAATGATGTTGCAGGCCTTTACCAAACAATTATGGGAGCCTCTACGCATTGACAGGGAACACAGAGGCAGACTAATTTTTATCTTTGACTGAAAACATGAATTGAGGACTGACTCTGAGGTTGGCGATGTTATTTTTTCGGTAAGAATGAAGTAGGTTGCGAGAGGGCGGTACGGTGGTCACGTGCGAATTTCAGTGGTGTCATCTCTTTCTGGCGCAGTTAACTGAAGCAGAGCTTTGTTTGAACGCAGACTTTGGAGGTGTCTCTTTCGCTCCGCTGACGAGTCGAGCAACCAGAACTTCAAATCAAATTTCCAAAATTTCTGTAAGAGCGATTTTGATAAAACTTCGAAATCGCATTTAGAATATACAATTCTATAACTGCTGTAAATTTTATCAAAATCCCTTGGGCCAAATTTTTTGGTCCCATAGGGGTAATGTAAAACAACTGACTAACGTTTCGACTGATTTTAAAAGGCAACTTCGTTGCCTAAAAAAAAACAATCAACTAATACCTAAATTAATGTATCACATCCTGTCAGAATCAAAATTATTTGCTGCTGGAAATAAGACACTGACCCTTTGAGTTATCTAAGTTCTATAGTTTCTTACCAATGTACAGTATTTTTTAAAAATCTATTCACAAAAGTCAGTTGACTAGTTCTTGATCACTGCTGAACTCAGGCTCAGCGTCTCCTCCTAGTATTCTCCTTTTCATCATCTTCTTTATTCTGTTGTTTGAAGTCAGCAAATTTGTTAAGAAGACAAGTAACTCTGTCATTGCACCGTCTGTGGACAGTGGAATTCTGACACCTGGATCCTGTGGTGGTGTAAAGTTTTGCAATGGCTCTGCAAGAGAATCAAAAAGTTGTCATGAAAAGATTTTTTCCAAGAATTCTTTTCTTAATGATGAATGTCAGAAAAAGCAGGACATTACCTTTGAATGAAGAGGAGGAGGCCAGATACTTTGGTGGCATATAGATAATTGAATACAAAATATGAGCAGAAGTAAAGCACAATGGCATCAGAAATATTTCTAACTGTGCTTAGCACTTCATTGTCAGCAGCAAAGAAAATGCTTTCAAAGTCATGAATACTTTCTCCTGAAAATAAAACATAGTAATATGGTCAATAATACGCTGTCTGGTTCTTAAAAAGATATGTTTACTGGAGGCAGATTAACTGTGACATGAAAGCATGAGTAATAATCTCTTCAGTGAAGGTAGTTTAAGAGATAGCTTTGCAACATGGAAAGTAATACATACCAGCAATGATGAGGAAGGGTGTTTTCTCCTCAGGGAACCTAATTTGATCATCATTTTGTGCTTCATCAATAGTTGTAGTTCTCTGAAAATAAAAATGCAATTAAGTTTCAAATTAATCAGTCACAAGAGAGAATAATAATTCAACACAATTTTACAGTCACTTACATCTGTAAATGTCAAAAGTTCATCTATGTCATCTTTCAAGTAAGTAACCAGCATTAGAAGAGCTCCAGACATTGTGACGGAACCATGACCTTGTTGCTCTGCCTTAGACATGCCACGTCTGATTCTTCTCAGATTATCATTTTTGGGTGAATACAATAAATCAACAAGCTCAGGTCCCTCTTCAGTAAAATATTCCTCTAATTTTTCTTTAAAGTCCACACCTGTGAGTAGCTTGAAATGACAATTGATCCCTTTGCTACAGAACAAAAATGGCCAACTCTCATGCAATTGACAAATCGACAAATTAGAAGTCTCTTCATCAGATTCATCAGATTCCTGCTGACGCTTTCGCTTCTTTGTGGGAGCTAAGGTTCCATTTATATCTTTGCGCTGGAGGTAAAAACTAGCTTCTAATGAGGACCTCACTTAGTAAGAAGAAGAAGGGAAGATGCGTGGCGTAGCGTAGCTCGAACCCATAACAAAGCAGAAAGACCACGTCATATATTCGCATTTCTAATCAAAAATAATTATTGCAACACAGCTCCACACTGTTAAAAAAAAGCTTGTGAATTAACAGCGAATTCGTTGTTAATTTTTATAGCGACAAGTATTGTTTTACAACACCATAACTTGTAAAGCAACAAGGCTTTTGTTGAGGAACAACAAAAGCTGTCTGCCAACAACAAAAGTTGTCCGCCAACAACAAAAAGTGTCAAGTAATTTATATTTTAAAAAGTTGTTCAGTTACGACCGAAGTCGTCCAGTTACAACTAAACTTGTCCAATTACAACAAAAGTTGTTCAGGAACAACAAAAATTGTTCAGGAACAACAAAAGTTGTTGAGGAACAACAAAAGTTGTTCAGGAACAACAAAAGTTGTTCAGGAGGATAACGACAAAATTGTTAAGGAACAATTTTTTTTTCTTTTCAATGCACAACAAAAATTGTTGTTTTGCTACAACTTGTGTTGTTCTCGAACAACATGGCTGTTCTCGAATGGCATACCTGTTGGCCAACAACACGGTCATCACAAAAAGAGTTGTTTCTCAACAACTATTTTTAACAGTGCAACACTTAATTTTGAATCCTAAAATACCGTAAAATACAAATCTATCAAATTCATGCGAAACATGTGCAATTTTCGATTATTCTCTGATCGGGTTATGTTCGTTTGTTATGGGTCGCGGCCGTCTTGTTCCTTTCTTCTTCTTACTAAGTGAGGTCCTCATTTAGGTTTGATAGCACGCCACTCCCAGTTCTTCCTAGAGACCCTATGCATAGTCTTGAGCTCTTTCTGTAAATTTTCTTGATCTTCAAGGGTTTGATCATCTGGTAGGGGGGGTTCCATGACGTACATCCAAATGCTTGTTTCATTGCTGGAGCTATTAGGTCTGTGGATGTTCTCTTCCTGTTGGGCCGCTTATCATTGTCATACTTATTTTTGAGCTGCAATTCATCTACTTCTGTTCTGCACATACATGTCAGGATTTTGCAACTTCCTCTTATGGCTTTTTGAAATATCATGTTTCTATTGCTCATCGTAAAACTTATCATCAAGATCCTTCTTCTACAACAAGAATGTATTCTCCCTGTGTTGCCAATGATAATCAGTGCTTCTTTTCATCTACATCATTATGGGAATTTGTTCAACATCTCTACCGCCATCTTGAGAATGGAATCAGAATTATGTGTCCTGTTAATGGTTGTACCCGTAAAAAAGACTTTCAGAAAGTGCCCACCTTTCAAGTACACCTTAGTCAAGAGCATCCCGATTGGCGAGCAGAAGGTTGTCCTAAAGAGCAGTATATGATTCCTACCACACCAGCTCCTGAAGGGGATTCTCAATTTCTATTTCAAGACCATTCATTACCTCCTGATGTTGAAGAATCCATGACAGATGACTGTGATGTTACTGACAATGAGTTGCTGAATGATGGCATGATATTTGATAGTATAGCCAAATTCTATCTGCATCTTTATGCTGAAAATTTGCTCCCTGCTAAGACTATTCAAGAAATTTGTGACAATCTTATATTCCTCACTGAAATTACACATTCAAGAACTAAACTAATTCTCCTGAATGAACTGAAAAATCTGGATATCCCTCAACATAAAGTGAATCCTATCTGCAACAAGGTGATGATGGCAGATCTTTTATACACATCACATCAAAAGAAATGGCCTGGACCATCATTCACTTCTGACCACCTTCGAAGGAAATACTTTGCGGATAATTTTGGATTTGAAAATCCGATACAGATTAATCTTCAAGAAAATGACCCTGATTCAAAGGACACTCTTCAGTATGTTTCAATTCCCAAGTCACTCACCAAATTACTCCAAGATAAGTTTATTGAGAAGGAAATAGAAGCTTCATTTCTGAGAGTTCCAAGTACTGACAATGTAGTAAGAGATTATTATGATGGAAGCCTCTTTCAATCAGAAGACCATCCCCCTAAGGAGATACATATCAACATCTATCAAGAGTCATTCAACCCTGTACTGAATGCTCTATGCTCTGCCAAAAATAAATTTAAAGACCTAGTTGTTTATTTTACCATTTGCAACTTCAGAGCCCATCTCAGGTCCAGAGTACTTACCAAACACCTCATAATAATCTGCAGAGAATTAATTTTCAAGAAATTCGGTGCAAAGAAGTGTTTAGGAATGATGATGGAACAGCTTAAAAAATTAGAGGCTGGATGGACTTATGTTCAAAGGAGAAAGAGTTGGTGTCGTTGTGGAATTCATGATTGGCGATAATCTCGGCCAGCACATGATTGGTGGCTTTGCAGAAAGTTTTTCAATTAAATATATGTGTAGGTTCTGTGAATTGACAAGAACCGAAATGAAGTCTGATCCTTCAGCAACAGGGCCTCAAAGAACTGTTGAGAGCTACAATCGCTGTGTATTACGGGCGAGGCTTACAGAAAGCGCTTCCAAAGGGGTGAAAGAAAATAGTGATCTGAACTGTCTCACATTATTTCATGCTACTAGTCATCTTCCACCATGTATAGGACATGATCTATTTGAAGGTGTGGTCAGTTGGGATTTGGCTGCTGTGATTGAGTACATGGTTAAAAAAAAAAAATGGTTCTCATACAAGCTTTTGAGCAATCGAATCAAGAAATTCAAGTGCCTAGGAACGGACTCAACAAATAAACCTGCTTATGTCCAAAAAGAAGGGAAAAAGCTTGGCGGTCATGCTGTCCAAAACTGGATGATGCTCAGACTTTTGTATTTTTTCAGTGGTGACAAAATTGAAGATTTAGAAGATCCTGCTTGGAGATTGTACTTGAAGTTGAAGGAAATGTGTGAAATTTTTTGTGCCCCTTCTTTTATAAAAGAAGATGTACCTTATTTGAAGGATGTTCTAATCCCAGAATATTATGAAATTAGAAGCTCCATTGGCTTTAGCAAGGAGAAGTCCCCCATAAGACCAAAGCACCATTACATGTCTCACTATCCAGAACTTATGTTGAAGTATGGACCTCTGATATACCTCTGGACTTTACCTTTCGAACAAAAGCATGGCTTCTTCAAGGAGGTACTTCGCAAGACTGGAAATTTCATTAATCCAGAATATTCCTGTGCAGTCCGTTACCAAATGAATTTTTGTCTTACCACTTCACTTGAAATGTTTAGTGAGGAATTTCTGGAAAAGAATTCTAAGCTCTTGTCGGCAACATCTTTCACAGGTGACTTGGTTGTATTCCTTTCTCGCTTGAATTTCTTTGGTGTTTGGTCTGAATGTGAACAAGTTTCTGTTGGTGCTGTCAGCTACAAGAAGAATGACATCTTAATGCTGGCTTCTCGTGAAAATGTCATCACAATTGTCATCATCAAGGTCATTGCTGTAAAAGAGGACAGTCTTAAGGTGCCCCCACAATCAACTCATTGGGAGGTGATGGTACGAAATTTTGGGTACCGGGAATTTAATTCCTGCTTCCCCCTGCGCTTGTGCTCTCCGGGTAGGCCGCCACCTTCACACGAGTGCCTGGTGGGTTGGCCTATCCATATTGTCGCAGGCGTTCCGCCTCGGTAACGGCCATTGTGGGGGCGCCATTAACTTTGTTACTGAAGAGCGGAAAGCTACATATGATAGAGATGTTGGTCTGTATGAAATTAATTTTTCTTCTCTTGGAACTTTTACTGTCCAATCTGTATCTGAGTTGCAATATCAAATTCCTGAACTGACTTGCCTGAAAAATTTCACCAACTCCTTGGTGTTGCATAGTTCTCCACCCATTATATCAAGCTACACAGTAAGAATGTGTGTTTGTTTTCAAAAACAAGGAAATAACAAAGTTTTGCTTACAAAAAGAAGATGTATTTATCTTTAGAGATAGCAACTTTATGCTTTGGCATAAAAGCATAAAAAACTAAACAGTGTCCGAGACCAATATGACTTATATATTCGACATCCTTGACACCTGTAGGTTCGAGATTCAATGAGCATCGAATCGCATAATTTGCCTTTAACGGCAGCATAATGGGCAAAAAGCATTATGCCGCATAATTAGCCATTTTATGGCATTTCCTGTGCGTATTTTGTACGTATTTTGCCTGTTACGGAGTCGTTTTCCGATTGTTTTAGCCTCCAACATTCGAATTCTCGCACGCGTTGCATTTGTTCCAGCTGGAAAGGGGTCACATTAATTAAAGTTCCTTTCAGTTCTATTGAAGTCCTTTGCTATATTTTTTTTAAGAAAAATAACCACCCCGTGCCTTTATCCTTTGTCTATCTTGTACGTTTGCGCACCAAAAAACGTCAAAATATTTAATTTGGTGTTTTAAAAATCGGCATAATACGCGCATAATACTGTTTTTAGCGCATAATACGCGCATAATACACTGTTTTTAGCGCACAATACGCCAAAACACGTCCAAATTCTTCAATTTGGCTTTTAATAGATCGCATAATACGCGCATAAAACTCTGTTTTTAGAGCATAATAAGAGCATATGAAAGGGAAATTTTCTGGCATAATTTGTAGTTTTAAAACGCATAAAGTTGCTATCCCTATTTATCTTTAGAGATAGCAACTTTATGCTTTGGCATAAAAGCATAAAAAACTAAACAGTGTCCTATACCAATATGACTTATATATTCGACATCCTTGACACCTGTAGGTTCGAGATTCAATGAGCATCGAATCGCATAATTTGCCCTTAACGGCAGCATAATGAGCAAAAAGCATTATGCTGCATAATTAGCCATTTTATGGCATTTCCTGTGCGTATTTTGTACGTATTTTGCATATTACGGAGTTGTTTTCCGATTGTTTTAGACTCCAACATTCGAATTCTCACGCGCGTTGCATTTGTTCCAGCTGGAAAAGGGGTCGGGTCACGTTAATTAAAGTTCCTTTCAGTTCTATTGAAGTCCTTTGCTATATTTTTTTTAAGAAAAATAACCACCCCGTGCCTTTATCCTTTGTTTATCTTGTACGTTTGCGCACCAAAAAACGTCAAAATATTTAATTTGGTGTTTTAAAAATCGCATAATACGCGCATAATACTGTTTTTAGCGCATAATACGCGCATAATACACTGTTAATAGCGCACAATACGCCAAAACACGTCCAAATGCTTAAATTTGGCTTTTAATAGATCGCATAATACGCGCATAAAACTCTGTTTTTAGAGCATAATAAGAGCATATGAAAGGGAAATTTTCTGGCATAATTTGTAGTTTTAAAACGCATAAAGTTGCTATCCCTATAATTTATCTTCATACAAAAAAAATAAATAAATGGTTTTAATGCAGCTGACAAAACAGCACAAAAAACAAAATGAAAAAATCACTTGAATGAGAACTAAAAAAACACTAAAATATTGCTGACCTTTGCTGATTACAATGAAAAACCTGATTGAACAAACTACTCCTGCTTGCGTCTCTTTCATTTTTTCTCTTCCATCTGTCACAGCCTTTTTTCTGCTTGTTGCTTCTTCCTTAGATCTTGATTCTTCTTCTTTTTTTCAAAATACCTAAGCCTTCTCTCATTGTCCATGTTTGAACGGTTCAATTTGTCCTGCACCATTAAATCGGAATCAGGAGGATTCTAAAATGTAAACATCGGGGTTAATGTTTGATACATTTCAGGGGAGAATTTATCCTTATAAATATAAAATTTTGTGTATTAGAATTTTTGAAGCTTTTTTACATGCATGGTAAACTTACCTGCATAATAGCCATCCTTGGCTGAGGCTGGGGGTTACGAGGCGGAGGATGTGGAACAATGCCCATTGGACGCCCTGATGCCAAATTGTCTGGCATCTCGGCAGAGGGCCTCCTCGCAGGGGGCGTTGCAGGTCTCAAAGGGCCTTACTGACTTTTGAATACAGGGATCATCATATCATCACCCTCTTTGGCCCCAAGGCGACTCCATACATTATGCTAAAAAAAAAAATTAGGATGTGTGTGTGTGTGTGTGAGAGAGAGAGAGAGAGAGAGAGGGAGAGAGAGAGAGAGTGAGTGAGTGAGTGTGACCTACTTACTTAATTTGCTGTAGCCTGCTCATCCTCATGCGACTCCACCTCATACTTATTGCTCGGAAGCTGAACCCCTACAGGACATCGGGCGTTCGGTTCCAGTGTAGGCATGTCGAGGTCCTTTGATGACTGCAAAAGAATAGAAAGAATACCAGGATAAGTGTTTTTTCCCCCATTTCATGATCCCCCCCCCTCCCTCCTCCCCTCCCACCACCGCTCCCTTGCACCTTTAGGTGAAAAAACTTACATCATCGTCGTCACCGACCGCCTCACGGTCCGGCGCCTGGCCTGTCTCCCCAAAGCTGGATGACTGAAAAACGGGGTCAAAGACACATATTTATCACAATGGTCCTCGAGGGTGTCTATTTGCCTAGCAACAGCACGGTGTGCGTGTGCACAGCGCAGACACCCGTTCCCACTTTACGCCTGATCAAAAGCTCACGATTAATCACTGTGGACACCCTGCTTCAACCTCATCACACACACACACACACACACACACACACACACACACACACACACACACACACACACACACACACACACACACACACACACACCGCACGTTCCCTCTGGATAAATTCATTCGCCCTCATACATCTAAGCGCCATGCGGCGCACGGCATTTGCCGTACCATGTAACGTGTAGGTGAAGGGAAATTTCTTTGTTGTCTTGTTGACTAGTTCATGGCTTACAGTGTAAAAACAGTATAAAAGAGATAAAAATGTCAGTATTTCCAATGCAATTCTGCTATCTAAAATCAATTGTGAGACACATACCTTAATGTTTACGGTAGTGTCTCTTGCCTTCACTAATACTAGATGCTAGCGAGCGTTTCCTTTTCTTAACATGACTCTTTTTCACCAGGCTTCTATTTGGTCTTCCTGATTGTGTGACGCTATTGCCTTGAGTCACACTGAGAGGCTCAGCAGTCTGCGATGGCTCTGCAGCAGTCGAAGGTTGAGGACAGTTGGAGGGTCTTCCAGCAGGTAACCTATTCTTCCCTTTGTATGCATGCTTCCTGCGCGCTACGGCCTTGGGTTGAACTAGTGCTGTGCGAATGGTTCGAAATCGAATCGAACCGAATCGAATCTGCCTGGATTCGATTCGATTCGGTACCGAATCCCTTATGATTCGGCATCGAAAGGTTCGAAATTTCGAATCAGCTAAGATTCGCCACCGAATGCTAAAGTTTAAAAACATGCTTTTCAACGAGAAGAGGGTGGGAGCGCGCCTTTGAAAAGATGTGTGGGCCTACTAGAATTAATTTTAAAGCATAGTTTTAATTTGTTTTAGTAAATCTAATTTGTAGGGGCTCAAAATTGGATTCGATTCGATTCGCCCGCGAATTAAGGAAGATTCGATTCGATTCGAAATTATTTGGTCGGATTCGATTCGATTCGAAGGAGATTTGAAGAAATTCGATTCGATTCGGACCCAAAAACCTCGATTCGCACAGCACTAGGTTGAACATGGATTTTCACTCCAGATCTTGCCTTTGATTTCACTACGCTGAATCCCATCATTGCTTGAAATGCTTGGTTGGAATTCTGCATATCATCCAAGCTTTTATTTGTGCGATCCATGAATTTGTAAAATCCCTCTATGTTAGTCTCCGAGCCAAGGCTAACTAACTTCTCCATGTTCTCAAAAAAAAATTTCCGTAATTTTCTTCCTTTTTTCATTTTCAATCTGAAAAAAAAAAAGGAGTGATTTTCATATTTTTTTTCTGCAGAGAGCATTCGGACCAAACATAAAATCAACTTACAGCTTGGATTTTTTTCATTTTCAGCTGGATCTATTATTTCAAGATTTTGTACACCTTCAACAGGAGACTGAGACTGAAACCGCAATTCATGAGTTATTAATCGGGTAAGTATTAGTCACTAGGAATGTATTACATGAAAGTAACATGTATTTTAACGTACTGTTGCCTCCTCAGAGATTCTGATGGGGCTGCATGGAATTGCTTGGAAGGAATATAGAACCTGAAGCTCGGTCAACATATTTTCCAAGTCCTCTAACTTTTCTCTCATTCCCAGGAATCGAGACTTTGGGGGACATGCATCGCCCATGGCAAAGACTCCAAGAAGATACCTGTCTGCTGAAGTAATAGGAGGGCAATGTGGAAACACACCTCCATCAGTGTGGTGTAGGACGGCCTGATGTTTACAAAAAGCACCAGCTGCACCCGCTTTACAGGAACATAGCCCAAGCTTAACAATTACTTTATACTTTACATCATGTGCCGTGCCACTAGGAACCAGGTAAACTCCTTCTTCAGCACATTCAATTTACTTTCCGTGTTCAGCAGGCATTCTTTTTAAAAGATCTTCGTATAAGTGATTTGGTTTGGACACTCTATCATAGGCAAACCAACTCAGTCTAGTTTGCAAACATTTTTCCCATGTAACTGCAATGTAATCAGCTAGAGCAACTACATTAAAGGCTTTTGTTCTCTGCAAAATTACATCTTTGAGTACCCTGATGGAACCCTCTGCATAATTATTTGTGTGGTTTCCACCAATAGGAAGGTCAGCTCGATATAGCTGAACCCACTCTTGCTTATTGTCCAACAAGCCTTTCACTCTGTCCTCGTAGTACTCTTTTGCCATCTCTTTCAGCTCTTTAATTTTATCCTCCAAAACTTCAGAACAGTTAGCATATTGGATCTATATAAAGAGACATGGTTTTAAAAACAATTACCTGCAACTAATCTTATTTTTAATATAGCTACATCAAACATTACCTGTTGGAAAGCATTCATGAATATTTCCTTGTTTTCTTTTGAAATATTTGAATTAATCCAGTCCCATTCTGCTTGTCCCACATGGAACCCACAGAGAAGCTGCATACTTTCAGGCCATAGAAAGCGCAGAGCGCCTTTTTCTGCAGAAGAATTGTCTGTCATAAATGTCAAGGGATGCTGCAACAAAGGTAAGAGAACCTAATTATTTTCTGAGTCATGTTTATAGGTGATTGGTGAAACTGAATTAAAATAACTCTAAAGGTGATGCTGATTCTGAAAATTTGGCATCTGTTGCAGAGTATCAAAACAATGTGTGTAATTCTCAGAAACAGTATTACATTCTTTTAATATAATTGGTAATTTCCACCCAGAGATCACCATATCACCCTATTAACAGAGGTATAAATATTGATAGTTTCTGTTTGGTATGTCTAAACATTACATTTCTTTTTATTTCCAGATACAATTGATCACTTCTGCAGAGCTGTGGCAAAACCACTGGCTTTTGCTATGCCAGTGCTGTGCGTGGAAAAGTGTTTAAAAAAAGGTAACGTACCGTTTCACCACCAAAGCCATTAGGATATGTTTTCTGGAACAGATCAAAAGCTGTTGCATAACTCTCTGTTGATTGGCCTTCACGTAGAAAAACAGCCATTGGGATGGCTCCTGCCTTAGTTGCAGTGAGCATGAGGGTCACATTGGAACTTGTGCTGTCACATGTTGATGAGGTGTCAACAAAAACAATGTTCTTTGACCAGAATAGGTCATGAGTTCTTCTCATGACAGGGGTCACAATTAATATTGCCCATGGACTTTCCTGTCTTACTACAACTGTAACACCTAGAGTGAATTAAGCGAGCAAATTAAGCATAATATGTGAACATTAGTTATTTTTTATTAATTAAGTACTTATTTCTGATAATTTAAATTTCTTACCATTTTGTTTGTACAGGTCAATTTTGTTTTTCAGTGTTTCAAATGGTTTTTTTGGTGGCCCATAATTCAATTGACGGAAGAGTCTATGCCAGTAGTAAGCTGTTTGCTTCAAAGGCATGTAATGGCCATCGCCCAACTTCTCTCTACCATCTTCCATAAGTTCCACATTTGAAGCATGAAGCTGAATAGCAGCAGCGGGTGAGCTTCCCTCTGCATAATACTCCATAAGTTTCTGTCTGATATCATTGCCTGATCTTAAACAGCGCCAAGCAGTGAAAGTTTGGGTGTTGTAGCTGTGGGTGTGATCAATGGTAATGACTGCTTGCAATGGATCGGACAGTTTCAGGAATCTATCTGTTTTGATTGTCTGCTTAGTCAAGAATTTAATTTTAATGTCTAATTTTGCTTTGCAGTCCCAATTTCTTTTTGTGCCATCTTCAAGTATTTTATTTTTCTTACTAAAAGCACAAATATACAGCTTACGGTACTCAAGTCTGTAATGGAGTGATAAGATTTGTACATTTCTGATTACCACAGCTGTGCGTCAACAGTATTTTTAACACTGATGTCTTTGTAAGTAACTCGTACCTTGAATGATGAGGAAAGGTTTCTTTAACAATCCATTGATTCTGTGTCGACCTCGAATAATCTGCAAGCCACTTGTCGGCTTCTTGTTGTGAGTGCACTGCCGCTCTGAATACACTTTGTTTGCCATTAATACTACTGTCCAAGTCTAATAGTGTATTGAAGCCACCAAATATCAAGTCCGTTTCATTACTTGACATTTTGATCCTCAAATCTTAACTTATTTAACCCAGAATTGAGGAAAGATTGGTTTTGGCGCGCTTCTGACGTCTGCAGGTGGAGTGGGGAGGTAGGGGACCACAACATTGCTTCTGTTATTGTTGTTGTTGATGTTTCGTTTATTTATTTTTTCTCGCGAGTAAGGCAAGACGACAGTCGCGGTATGGTCTCGCCCCACTATATTTCCGATTAGTGAAATAATTGATTGATAGTCACATCCTCACTTGTATTGTGCTGATTTTATTCTGTTAAAACCAAGATGTGTCTATCAGACGAGAGGAGTCATAACCTAACCTCAATACTAGCTGAGCCGCTTCTATAATCAGAAATCTTATGCAGAAGTGATGTCAGTTGTGTAATGCTTCTATTTTAGACAAAAATTCATATTTTAACCATCTTTTACCTTCAACAGCCAGAACATTACTTTATTTCATTATAGTCTTCTGATTTTCTGATTGGCATGAAGAATTACGCTGAAGTAGTTTTCTTTAAAAAAAAAAAATAATAATAATTTTACTCTAAATACTGTAAAAATGTTAATTTTCAAAATTTACTAAAACCCCTGTGTCAATGCTGTAGTCCTTGATAAACTGAAATAAACAAGCTCTTAAATAAATTTTTATAACCAATCTGGAGGAATTATGCGCGTTAACTTAAAAAGTAAGATATTCTCTAAAGATAAATGTGCACACTTGAGACATCTTTAAACTACATTTTATGGCATTCAGATATTACAACCGTGTTAAACCAGCTCTATTGTTGAAACATATACCACAAGATCCCATCTCTAGACCTATTCGGGCTCATAAAATAATTTAACTGTTAAATGTACTAAAAATGCTTCTTGGTCATCAGTAAAAGCCCCCTTAAGTTTATTCACATCAGAATGTTGTATTTTGTTCAGAAAAGTTTTTTTTATTTTTTTTTCAAAGGGACTCATTCATGATTGTCAATTGACAGATACCTCTGTCTGAAATTTAATATGCTGTTGTATTCTTGCAGGTCAGTTTGGTGCCCTTGTGGAGAGTAAGAGCATGTGCTACAAATCCTGCGTAGGCTAACATCATGTCTCTCGCAACTTGGCCAAGCAAGTAAGTAATACGCAAGTACAGACAATTTCTACTGCAAGTTTTGAGTTCTAGTTCAAGGTAAGGGGTAGGTAAAACTTGAAAGATACAATACTTTAAAAAGGTACTGACAAATATAAAAATTGAGGCGAGGCATATAAATTATTACTCTTCCTTGTATTATGCATGATGTTCTACACTGGAAAAACTAATGTGACACATGTCACATGTGCACATGTGACCAGTTTAGGTAACATCACATAATGTTACCATATTTTCGGTAACGTTTGTAATGTGACATCCTCCATGTTATTACTATAGGCAGACATAACACGTGGCACCGGATGTCACATTACCAAACGTGACTGAGAATTTGGTAACGTTTCGAAATGTGACATAAACTGGTCACATCAATTGATGTGACTCATGTCACACTAGGTTTTCCAGTGTAATCACTCTGCCAAGACTAATGATAAGATTCAACTCAAAACCTTTGCTCAGGATAGGTTCTTTAAGAAATCATAGAGTTAAACTATATCATTGGAAGTCAGCAGTCAAGGGAACACCACCCATAAATGTAAAAGATAAAATTTCTAAAGCCTGTGTGCCTAATTTTAATATTTGCCATTTTTCAAAGTTCTTGCACAAACCTTCAGGGTCATTCTCTGTCAGATCATCTCAAGGACCAAAATGATGGTTTTCGGATTGAGTTGGGAGTGGTTAAAATCTCATTTGGGACCACCCCAAGGACCCATATGTCAAAGGAAAATTTTTTTAAATTTTGGTTTGGGAGTTATAGGAGGTCAAAGTTTGGTGTTCGACCAATCCGTCTCAAGTTATGAGTGATACATAATATCCTATATGAAACACAATACCAACTCTAGTCATAGTGTTTTACATTCAGTTTTTTAAACTGATTCAAATGATCTATGGTTGGATTGGATCGTGAAAAATTTTTCTTGGCTCTATTTAGTAAAATCCAGTTAAAATGTTGTATAATTTCATCGTTTCAACAAGTAACAAACAGGTAATTTATGAGTAATAAAAAGCAATCTGTTTCTTTCATGTTATAACAGGTTTATTACATTTTATAACACGTTATGAACTTATCTCTTATAATCTTTTGAAAAAAGGGGTACTGTTTCTTACATGTTATAACAGGTTTATTAAATTTTGTAACATGTTACAAACTTATCTCTTGCAATCTTTTATAAACGTGCTTCTGTAATGTAACATGCTATAACATGTAAAGTCGGTTTGTAACACGTTATAACTGTGTTATAAATACGCTATAAATTTATCTTTTATACAGGCTTAATGGCCGAGTTGTTTTATAACGTGTTACAAAAATTTTGTAAGTTTGTTATAACACTTTACAAACAAAGCCTTGCCAAGACACAAACCCTAGCTGTTTGTTACTGGTTATAAAAGCAATGTAAAACGTTATAACCAAGTTGTAACAGTTGTATACTGTTTGTTACATGTTATAACGGTGTTATATACTGTTTGTTACATGTTATAACGGTGTTATATACTGTTTGTTACATGTTGTAACGGTGTTAAGAGTTATTTAACATTTAATAACGGCATAATAACTCGTTACAACTGAAAAACATAAAAGATGTTCTTGGAGAACCACCGGTCCAGCTGTTATATACGTGTCATAAAAACGTTATAACATCATATATCACTTTATAAGTCGTAATTAAATGCTATTAGATGTTTTAACAAGGAGATAAAGATGTAATATGGAAGATTGGAAAAAGTACTATATCATAGTAGTAGGTGGTAGGTGCCCCACAGTGAACTACTAATGGCGCCTGCAACGCGATGGGTAGGTCGACCCGCCAAGCAGCTGTGTGCAGATCTCTAGCTTGGTACCACAAAAACCTATCATAACACAGCTTAGCAATGTGCTATATTTGGGAGTAAAATGCTTGCTCTATATATATTTTATTTAAGAAAAGAATTGGGGAAAATAATATGGAAAATAATGGAATAAAATAATGTGCGTAGAAATAGTAATTTATTTCATAAAAATAAACTTTATTATGTTTACAAATTATACTCGATCTTATTGGGACGCAAGCACACATAGTTTTCAACTCTTATGACTTTGAAGAGGATTGCATCCAGATTTATCACTTCAGTGACTTCAGTTGCTAGGACAGGAATAATGTGGTTAATAACAACACCAGAATCTTCATGAAAGAAACTATTACAATGATCAATAGCATACTTTTTGACTAATGCCACCTGCTTATTGTCATGTGCCTGGCAAAAATATTTTATCTGTCCATACTCCTTGCTACCTGATGAACTCATGAAACATACTGTAAAAAATTTTTTTTCTGCCTTGTGTACAGCAAACAGGTATAAGTCTGATGCTTAATGGTGGCCCTAAAAAATGCTTTAAAAGGTTCCTCAAGGGGATGCAAAAGCTTTAGATCTTCTTCACTAAAATTAAAGTCTCTAATTAGGTTCTTGAATTGAAAAGTAGCAGGTTGGGTATCGATTGTTGAGCCGTATAAGATCCTTGCTCTCAGGGCTTCCACCCCCAATGCTACTCTAATGTTATTAACCAACTCTTTGCCTTGTTTTTTAGTGCCATGAATATATTTGGCAAGCGTTCCATTAAAACTTTCAAACATAAACGCAGAGTTGAGGTGGAGAGGCCCATGCCTTTGAACCGTAAGGGCTAGGTGACCTAGCTGATGGATATAGTAAGTATAATGATCATTCTTGTACAAAACAGCAAAAGACCTACAAAAAATTCTCAACAATACATTGGCTTTTGTAACATCACTTTTTATGACATAATCTTGCAGGAGTAGGAACAATGCATGAACTAACAGCATCCAATGCTGGAAGTTTTCCTTTTTCATACACTTTGATCAAATAATGAGAGAGAAAAACAGTAAAAAGGAGCGGAACTCATTGGCTTTCCATTTACTAAAATGATCTGTCGAACGAGAAATCCTAGTAATGAAGTCAGGTACAGCTATTTTCTTCAAAAATTGATTGATGGTATCACGGTGTTCTTTCAAAGACCAAGGCCCATCTTTTTCAAACCACAATGACATAAATTCTTTTAACAAGCACAAAACAAGATGCATGTATTCAGGAAATACAGCGGTGCTTCTGTCACAGCCGGGAAAATTTGATAAATTACTAGGGCCTTTTACTCCTTTTACAGATGTATGCTTTTGACCCCTCCTCCTGTTGCGTTGAGAGTCTCTTGCTTTTGAACCTTGAGCATCCATGCGATCAGACAGTGGCGGCTCCAGACCTAACTCGAGGGGTCGGGGTCGGGTATTCGGCGCGCGCGCGCGCGCGCGCAGGGTTGCCACAATTTTTTAATTTCCCCTGATTTCCATCCCACCTTTTTTGCGAATTTCTCTGACTTTAAAGCCCTCATATTGGTTGGATTAATGAAACGCGATCGAAGCGAGCGGAAATTTTTTTTTTACAAAGTAACAAAAATGGACCACTTTTCGATAAGCTTCTGACTTTTGTGACCCGCAAATCGAAGTGGTTTTGTGAACATCAGGCAATATCATGTGCTCAGTAAAATCTGTAGTTTAATCCCTGAGTTTTTATTCACATTTTCGATAAGTCCCGATATTTAGCCCCCTTTCTTTTCGAATTTTCCTGAATTTTAAGAGCTGCATATCGATTCGATGAATAAACGCGAAAGGGCGAGCGGAATCTTTTTTTTATAAAGTGCCAAAATCTGACTGGTTTTTTTGACAAGCCTCACACTATTGTTATTGTTACCTCAATAGCAGTGTTTCCGTTTATATCAAGCAATATCATGGGCTCAGTCAAATCTATAATTTCTTCCCCGAGTTTTTTTTTTCAAATTTTCCCTGAGTTTTCACTGATTTTCTAGATCGTTTACAAATCCTCACAGTCTTTCAGGTTTCCAAGGTTTCAAGGTTTTCCAGAGTTGTGGCAGCGCGCGCGTAGGTCAGTCGTTAGGTCGGATTCTGAGCGGCACACAGTGTCCGTGTCTTTCGCGAATGTAGCTGTAGCGTTGTACTCGAGATACAAAAGAAGCTCCTAGCTACCTTAGGTCACTCGAGTATGCTTTCATTTTTAGGCGTTCAGTAGTAGGTGCATTGTGCATTTAATCTTTTATTTTCAGTTAGTATACCCTGATCCGTTTCCGATTGTAAGCAAGACCGAAGTTTGAGCCTAGAAGCAAAGTACGACGTCGACGCCCTTCGGGCGTCGACATCGTACTTCGGCTTGGCCCGAGGGGGGGGGGGGTCGCGACCTCCGACCCTGGAGCCGCCAGTGTTGATGACGACAAACTTGACATGCAAGATGTTCAAACCAATCCTACACCGAAGTCTGCTGAACATTCTAAGCAATCAATGGAAGCGTCAACTTGCATCTATGTATCTAACCTACCCAATGTAAGAAAAGATACAAATGACTAACATTTAAATTCCACTGATTTTAAAACCACCTTTAACAATATTTCCTAAACTAATAATATTCCACTTCCTTCACAGGATATTACAACAACTGAACTATTTAAATTGTTTGGTAAGTGATACAATATTTCTTTAAAATTAATATACTACCAAAACTTCTAATATATTTATTGGTTATAGATCTGTATGGTGATATTCAAACAATCAAGATCGTTACTAATCATGCGCACATTGAAATGAAGTCTATGAATGATGCTTTAAATGGTAAGGAAATTGAACCAATCCATCCTTTACTTTTCATAGAATACTTTATTCAATAAAGTCAAAAATATAATAAATTTTAAATACACACTTACAGCTATTGCAAAACTTAACAAGATTCCATGGCGGGGAAATTCCATTAATGTAACATCGTCAAGATTTCAAAAAATTATCCTATCTAAACAAGATTTATTGGAGAACAAGGGAGCATCATATGTAAATATGAGTTATACCAATTTAAAGAAGAGGATCAATCGCTCAGCAAACCTCGCTCCAACAAAAACAATCTATGTCGCCAATATACTGTAAATAGATTTTCAAACTACCATATGAATTCGTCATTTCACATGAATTACATGTACTACTTAATTTTTCTTTACTTCCAGCACTACTTATCCAGATCAAAAACTGATCAAACTGTTTGAAGACAACAAAATACATGTACATGGAATGACAACAAAGTAAGTGTATTTATTGCATTCAATCCTAAAGAATGTACTTTTATTGCAACTACAATTTCTTCCCTATACAATATCTCAAAAATTGCATCATTTTTCTAGGCAATCTTCAACAACTAAATGTGCGTTCATCAAATTTCAAACAATTGATCAAGCCATAAATGCTCTTGTGGTACGTACTAATCACTGCATTGATTATGAAATGAAAATTACTCATCTTACCATAATGTTATCATTATAATTTTTCTTGTTTAGACAATGCATAACATCGAAATAGCAGATTGGCATCGATTATACTGTAGTATTGGGGAAAGGGAGAGCCAAGCTGCATGTAGACACCAGGTCGCATGAGTGGGGAATGGCGACGAGCTCGGAGCTCGCGCCCCTTTTATTTGGTGTTTAGCAAAACAAGAGGAAGAACAAAGGCGATCGTAAAACAAAAGTTTGGTTTGGGCCTTGGCCATGTGTATCAGAGGGTGTCGCTGCCAACAGTGGCTGCGACTCAGGGCATCGTCTGCTTGTTTACGTGTGACCTGGTTAGGTTATAATGCTGATAATGCTACATTATTCCCTCTTTTTTAGGACCCTCTCTCTCAAGAAATTTAAATTTTATCACATCCTGAAATTCGCCTTTGTCTACGTCACAAAATTTTTGGTTTTACAATTCAAGGTTCATTGAACTAACGTTAACGTTATACAATTCAATAAATTATTTTGCAAAATCTAAATCCTTAACTAAGCCTGTTGACTTCCACCTTGTGCAAACCTACGGGTTATTCAACCCTACTGGCCTGACTCAGTGTGCAAACAAAAATGAATTGACTTTCCCCCTAGCATGTAGCAATGCATTAGTATGACCCCTACTCCGGCCCACTATTAATCCTGCTTAATAGTAGTCAAGTCCTTCAAGGGTGTCAACCACGGGGTTCCGTACCAGTTTGAATATGATTAGGTCTTGAGATCTTGAAGTTGCTGTAAGGGTGTAACAGGTTACCTGTAACACACAATGAATTCTGGAACAGTAAATGTTGCACTTTTCTACAACTGCCTTAGGGCTTGCCTTGCTTGCCCTAGGTGTCTCCTACCCTCTAGCTAATCCTATCTACGTGACACCTTAAAATATTAATTTGCTGAACACTTCTAACCTCTGGAGGTGAAGGGATACTTAGCTTGTAAACAAAGGGTGTTTTGCGTGTCTGATCCAGCGTTGTCTCTTTCTGCCTCCGTTGATCGTCGTTGCTCTTGTCCTGTGGTTGCTCTGCGTCGTCTTGATGTGTTTGATTTTGAATTTCCGATTTCTTTTGGAAATATTTCTTTGACTTCCTTACTCCTCTCCTTCTGATAGTGTTCTTCGCACTAGTGCGGGTTATTTTCAATCGCCTCGGAGTCTGCCATCTGTCAGATCCGTTATCCGTTGCGTTCGGGTCTCCCGAATGCGAACCGCGTTGCCGGACTGCTCGCTTCGGTCCCTGCTTCTGATTGGCTGTCGCTCCTTACCCCCTCCACTTTTTCCAAGAAAACTTCCCCTAGCTATGTGCGCGTTGTTCGATTGTCGTGCGTCTCCTGTGCGCTGTTGCTCCTCCTCACCTGTTAGCGTCTAGCGTCCGTAGCGTCTCCTCGTGTTCTGTCCGCGTCCTTCGTCCGTCTCGCGTCTTCTCGTCATTATCCGTCTTTTCTCCCTTTATTTCTTGTCATCCGTCCATTTCTTTTATCATCATGGAGTCATACCTGCTCGTTCAGCACTATGCTGGCCATATTGCAGGCGAAAATAACTTCCAGCGAGTACTCTGGAAATCCAAGTGTACGAATGTTGCACACTTGTAGTTGTGTGAGGATTCATTTGTACACTTGGCCACTCAAACGTGTGAATATCCTAGGAAAATTCACACGTTTAAGTGGCCAAGTGTACGAATGAATCCTCGCACACCTACAAGTGTGCGACATTCACACTCTTGGGTTTCCAGTGTAAGTAACGCTTAGCGACGCTCTTTTTGATCCCTGTTGTCTTCAGTTTCTGGTGCTCATTCCGGGTTTTGTTTCGTTCAGATTTGCGTGCAGTGCATCGAGGCCTGCCACTTAAACCCCTTGTGGACCATCATCAGTCCAAGTTACATGCAGTACTGCCTGCAAGTTCCCGTAGCGAAGCCTATTACGCCACTGGAGTGCTAAAAAAGTTCAATGTCCGTCTGTCTGTCTGTCTGTCTGTGTGTGTGTCTGTGTGTCTGTGTGTCTGTCCGCACGATAACTCGAGAACGAGTTAAGATATCGAACTGAAATATTTTTGGAGCTTCTTGGTCTAAAAAGCTCGGCCGAGTTCAAATATGAACACTCTAGCCCAAAAATTGACCCTGCTAAAAATTGATTTATATTTTTTAAAAATTAGATTTTAAAAATTAAGAAATTTTATGGTGTTCTTAGGGGTATCTCAGCGAGTTGCGGGCCTTCGGGCGAAAATTTCGTCCGTTTTGCTCTATCTCTTACTGTTTAGCCGCTACAGCGGTAAATGTGGACGAAAAGTCGTCAAAATACATGTTGGGTGTCGTTTTCAGGGTAATCTGTCGAGATGCGATCCTTGGGGCAAAAATCTTGTCTATTTGGCCCTGCGGAGAAGGGTTTTGGGGCCCGGGCCCTTCGCGTAAAAATTGGAAAATTGGTAACATAATGAAAAGAGGCGAGCGGGGGTCCAGGGGGCGGCAGCCCCCTGGCCTATTTTTGGCTGAGCGATAGCGAAGCCTATTACGCCACTGGAGTGCTAAAAAAGTTCAATGTCCGTGTGTCTGTCTGTCTGTCTGTCTGTCTGTCTGTCTGTCTGTCTGTCTGTCTGTCTGTGTGTCTGTTCGCACGATAACTCGAGAACGAGTTAAGATATCGACCTGAAATTTTTACTGTACAGTTAAATGCCCTAATTTCGGACTTGTGCCCTAATTTCGGACAGTTTGCAGAGAAGTGCTTATTTCAACCTATCTCGGTCACCTTTTGAGATATTTGAAATCCGAAGACGGCATCGTATAGTTTGCAGTATAGAGTACCATATTTCGTCAAGTCGGCTGAAGTACCTTTAAAATTTTACAGCACACAGGAATTTAAAGTTAAAAAAATACGATTTCAGGAAATCCTGGTAGGCACGAAGTTCGTTAATGCTTTAGTTTCACTAAATACTTCGGTAGATGATGGTTTAAGTAGAAATTTACGTAAAAAATTCTAGCCTTATGGGTCAAGTTATTGAATTTATTTTATTTCAGTGTCACTAGTTCAGCGGGTCACATGCAAAATTTTAGCTTTCTAGCTCAATCGATTTAGAAGTTCGTCTCTCAGTAAAAATTGTCCGATCAGCTTGATTTTTGAACTGTACGCTCGTTGTGCAAATGGGCATTCAAACACCGCTTTTACATTTTTATTCTAACATGTCGTTCGAAGTTTTATTTTTTGAACTACTGTGCATGAGTAGAATCAACAAGTCCCCGGCCCCGCCGGTCCTCATCCCCTGCGCGGCGCGCCGAGGGGTCGAGGAGCCGCGACAATGGCGACTCGGCTCGGCTCCCCTTTCCACGCTGTTTTCCCGAGACAAGTCGAGTATTACCATAGAAACAGAGATTTTAGATCGAAATTTCTCAAAATTGGTCGCTAAGTTTGGGCTGGCACTTCAGCAGTGAACTAAGGAGATCGAGTTCTACCTCTCTGCCAAGTCTCATCAAAATCCTATAGAAAAATCTGGATTTAGGTAAGGGGCCGTGCTAATATACGATTTCACGAAATCCTGGTAGGCACGAAGTTCGTTTATGTTTTTGTTTCACAAAATACTTCGGTGAATGATGGTTTATGTAGAAATTTAATTGAAAATTTCTAGCCTTATGAATCATGTTATTGAATTTGCTTTATCTCAGAGTCACTAGTACAGCGAGTCACATGCCAAATTTTAGATTTCTAGCTCAAACGATTTAGAAGTTAGTCTAGTCTTTCAGTAAAAATTGTCCGATCAGCTTGATTTTTGAACTGTAGGCTTTTTGTGCAATAGGCATTCGAACATTGCTTTAACATATTTATTTTAGCGTGTCGTTCGAAATCTTTTTTTTTGAACTTCCGTCCATGAGTTTAATCAACAGCCCCCCTCCCCCCCCCCCCCTCCCTTTCCACCCAGCTACGGTTCTCCTCCCGTGCGCGCCGGGCAGGGCAAAGCAGAGGGGCCGCGCGGGCCGAGGGGCCGAGCGGCCAGCACCAGCGACAATGCCGATTCGGCTTGGCTCGCCATCGGAACTGGCACTATTCGCAGTCGGCTGGAGGAGGCGTCGCCGCCTTATAGACAGAACGGGGGACGTTTGAGGTGGGAGTGCCCAGACCTCCCTTCTATAGTTCTAGGCTGGGACCTCCACTCAACAAAAGAAGGCTGGGGGAGGCGCCGCCGCCTTAAACAGAACGGAGCGCTTTTGAGGTAGGAGTGCCCAGTCCTATCCCTTTCGTGGTTCTAGGCTGGGCTGGGACCTCGCTCCACTCAACAAAAGAAGGCCGGTGGCTCGGCGGCTCGCTCACGCGTCCTCCTCGCGACTTAACTCGCGTCCACTACCGAGAGATGGCGCCACTAGCGCACGAAGCGAATTTTACTATCTATTTTACCCGAACGAAATGTTATACAGCCGAAATGACTGTGAAAACAGGAGTTTCAGACCCACGGAAATCGTTTCCCAAAGAAGTTCAATCAGTAGGTAAAAATATGGATTCGTAAAATTATTCACGTAAATGTACACCATTTCAAGAATTCTGCTCACCAGATTAAATTCAAACTTCCCAAACAGTTTTCTGCAGGTGCAAAAACACTGTAAACGCATTCAGTTCGCCATGCCAACGTTCCGATAACTTTACACAATGATTTAAAGTCGCGAGGTGGGACCCTCAGCCCCCGGCCGTGGCGGCCATGGTTGAAAGAGGGCCGGCGGGGTCGGCGACACGGTGCCTCACGCGTCCGCCTCAAACCAACCTAGAATATATTTGGCAAGTTTTTAAATTTAGTGACGACGTTAAGTTACGTTGCAGGCCTTTAGCACACAGGTATGGGAGGCACTACACATTCACAAGGAACGCAGAGGCAGACTTGGTGAGAGCCAGCCCCCCAGCGGGCCAGCTGTCAACAACCCGCCTTGACAACCACTAAATCGAACAACCAGCCAAGAATTAAAGGGTCCTAGTTTCACATTTGCCACACACTTACCATTAAATGAAATAGAAATTAAAAACATTTGGTCAAAACGCTCTGTAAGAGCCCAAATCGTGAATTTTATCCGCCTCATATTTAAGACAAAAACATGGCGCCGAGCGGGTCAGCTCTAAACAACGCGGCCTTGGTGTCTACTCAAACCAACCCAAAATATATTTTGCTAGTTTTAGATTAAGTTACTACGTAAAATGATGTTGCAGGCCTTTAGCAAACAATTATGGAAGCCTCCACGCATTAATACGGAACACAAGGGTTGACTTATTTGTATCTTTCAGTGAAAACATGAACTGAGAATTCACTCTGAGGTTGGCGGTATTGTCACAAGCCCCGCCCCCACGGCGAAATTACAGTCCCAGCTAACAATCAGGAGCCGCGGCGGCTAGCTAGTGGTCACGTTTGAAAGTCTCCTGGTGCAGAACCCTTTTACACGGCGTGAATCTGCAACGATTCTGACGTGACCACTCTTTGCGGTGAAACTTTTGGATATCGAGGTACAAAGCAACAGGCGGACGTTTTTATTGGTTGTATTTTCGCGCGAAACATTTCTATTGGCCAGAGCCTTTTGGAGGGTGTCAATTTTGGCTCGGCACAGGGTGCTCGGCTCGCAATCTCACGGACATTTTTTTGAGAAGGGGTTTTATCAGAATTCTTACAAATCTTCAGTGTGGGGGTAGGCGGGGTTCTTGAATGAATGCCCCCTCTTGATGCCAGTTGACAATAATAAATAAAGTAAAAAAAAAGGGAGGATCGAAATTAATTTACCAATATGCAAGAAATATTTACCACAATTTAATTTGAGTATTTTTAGCAGTGTAATGGAACTACTTAGCAAAGATTTAGTTTTACGACAAGAATACTTATGTTGCACGTCGCATTGACAACTCAACAGAAACGACGAATACACAATACAACAAGTACAAAATATTAATTATGAATGAACAAACAAAATACAATTATAATTATTAGAGTGTGTTCGACAGCGCATAAACGCATGAAAAACTAGAGGAACCAGCAAAACAGAGCTGGAGGGTTGAATCGGAAATGCAAACAGTCGCGGGGCGTAACAGCCACCGGAACCAACAAAAAAAAACCACCATAAATCGGTGCAAAATTATAAATGCAACACCAATGCAATAATAATTAGAAAGCCATAAAAACGGCATGAAATAAGCCTAAAGGCCAAAACGGTATCAACCCAAACAATTATCAATGAAAACTTGAAATAACCAAGCAAGAAAACTCTAATAAATATTTACACTTTCGTAAATACAACAGTATAGCAATTTTTGTTACACGTTACGAAACATTATAAAGGCAGTAAACATCACAAAACGTCACGAACACTAAATTCCTACAAGGTACAGAAACCACCACCTGGGCCCAGGAGAGATAGAATTTTTGTTGGAGTGCACTCACCAAAGTAGGTATTACTAGCAGGGAAAGTAATACATTTGTAGAAGAAAAGTGATGAAACGTATGGAGTAACACACTTGCAACACTGCACACTTTGTGGAGTGGGGGGTACCTCCCCAAACAACGGACAAATTTAGCACTACATTTATAAAATTTAGGACACTAACACGTGTCTAATTTGAGTCACTACACATTTCACACACACTGCACTGTAGAAAGGCGAGGAGAAGTGCAGGCTCTTGTAACGATGCGGTGAATAATTGAGAAATCCATGGTGAAGAGATGAGAGGCGGCGGCAGACATTTCCGGAGGCAAGGAGAGGCGATTTAGCCCATCATGGCGGAGGGGCCAGGCCCGGGACCGAAGGCCCTGGAAACATGGTGACACCGTGAGTACGATGTGTGCCGGTGAATAATTTACCTTGACCTCCGTAAACGTTGCACACCTTGCGGGCGATGAATTATTGAAGGTGAACATGATGGCGTGATGGCGAAGTGCGTTGACTCGCGATTTAACTGGAGAAAACAACGGCACGGCAGCGAGCGTAGACAGCAACCACGGTGGAGGGAGAAAAGGTGGCGGCACTCAGGTAGCCCTAGCATAGGGACCCGTGGTTCCAGAATCTCGACAGGTTGGGGGATTAACGCCGAAGTCGGGGCGATCTAACGTGCCGGTCCGGAGTAGCTGCGGTCGGGGCGTCCCCACAGGCAGGTAGGCAGCCCCGACTTAGCTTCAGCCGGACCGACCGTAGGCTCGGCGGGAGTGTGCGAGGGAGAAGGGTCACTGTGCGAGAGAGACAGGTATCTTTTGGTGCGGCACGGCACGGCACGGGCAGGCCGCGCGCTGCCGGTGGGACGGGCGGGGAATTCTGACGTTTTGAACTCATGTAGCACTCTCCAGTCCAGACTCGACATGGGGCGTAAGTGTGCTGTACAGGGATGTACGACAGGGTACACTAAGACCGGCATCCCGCTCTTTACTTGCCAAAACAAGGTGAGAAATCAACACTGGCAAGACTGGGGTGAATAGATTCGGATATGGACAATAGGGCTCGTTTAAACTTTTAATTTCAATTTTTCAATCTTTTCAAAATAAAATGCCCCTCAGTCCCTGACCTTCCAAAGATTGCTGATAGTGCACCATACCCCGTTACAAACACCCTCACATCCTCCCGCCGCGCTGGCTACATGAGTACATGAGTTCAAAACGTCAGAATTCCCCGCCCGTCCCGTCCCACCGGCAGCGCGCGGCCTGCCCGTGCCGTGCCGTGCCGCACCAAAAGATACCTGTCTCTCTCGCACAGTGACCCTTCTCCCTCGCACACTCCCGCCGAGCCTACGGTCGGTCCGGCTGAAGCTAAGTCGGGGCTGCCTACCTGCCTGTGGGGACGCCCCGACCGCAGCTACTCCGGACCGGCACGTTAGATCGCCCCGACTTCGGCGTTAATCCCCCAACCTGTCGAGATTCTGGAACCACGGCCGGGCCCGTAGTGCCGCCACCTTTTCTCCCTCCACCGTGACAGCAACTTGCTCCGGCGAGAACACATGGGCGACTGACTGTCCGTCTCCTCAAATGATCTCCCGGAAGGCGGAGCGTGAAGTCAGGCACGGATTAGGGTCAACCCGGCCTGTCGCGCGGAGATTCGGCAGGTCCGGCTGGGTGCGAAGTTGCACCGGTGCGCCGAGCTTCAGCAGGCTGCGTTCGCCCGGAGGGGGGGGGGGGGGGAGACGCGCGGAGAAAGTGACGGTTGGGTTGCCTACCTATCAGGCGTGTCGGCACGGCGGCACGACAATCTCCCCCCTCCTCAAAAAGAAAAATTGTAAAATTTTTTATCCATATCCTCTACCAAAGAATCTTTTTAACTGATCAAGGTGCCATGGACCATCTTATTTCCCCTTGTCATCTTCAAGCAGGTAAGATACATTTCCAACTCTTGATTTTATCTTGTACGGACCAATCCATGGTTTTGCTAACTTCTTACTAATGAATTTTTCCCTTTCAGACTTGACGAAGTTTTTACGAAGGACCATATCTCCGGCCATGAAAACTTCTTCCTGCCTTCTTCTGAGATTGTATCTTCTAGCATTGAGTTTCTTAGCACACTGAATTCGTTCTTGAAGTTCAGAGTATAATTGTTGTCTTTCTTCTTGCTTCTGCTCCCACAGATGGATGTCAGGTTCCTCAACTTGAAGTTCTTCCAGTTCTCCGTCATACTGTCTCTCTCTTCCATCGAGAACGAGGTCTTCACCGAAGAGTACTTGATGAGGACTAAGACCAGTCACAGTGCTGACAGAAGAATTCAAAGCAGAAGTCAAGTGAGGAAGATGCAAGTCCCACTCTCGCTGATCGTCTTTGATGTACTATCACCCGTTTAAAAAAGATTTGCCCGAAAAGTGGACGAAACTAGCCCGAAAGACGCCCGGGAGGCCCCGGGCAGCCCGGAACTAGTCCGAAGCCTCCCCGGTTTGCCCGCAATCACCCCGGCCTCGGGCTCTGACAAACCGAAACTAGCCCGTGAATCGGCCGGCCGGACGAAAACCGAAATCAGCCCGTGATTCTGTTCGGTTTGCCCGCGTTGAGCCCGGCCTCGGGTTACACTCGAGCGCTAGGCATCGATCGAAGTACTTCTTCCGTGGATGCGTCATCATCCATGCAAATCTAAATGCTCATAAAATGAGTATTTTAGGGAATTTTGACTTGAAATTCGGTATGTGGTCTCTTTAGTAAATTTTAGTAGTGCCATTTTTTTAAAATTCAAATTTGAGATATTTTTCCTGCTATCTCGTAAACGGTTAGAGCTAGGGCAAAACAGAAAGCGGATTCGGCTTCGCCTCGGTTCGGACACCCTACTAGCTTGTCCTGATAATTTCTCTGACGTATGTGTAACCCTTAAAAACGTTAATAATTGACTTCACAATCTTTAAAGCTAGATAAACATGCAGTTTTTCTTTTTTTGCTGTGCAGACTTTACTAGACTGTACACGGACTCATTTCGGACAAACCCACTCATGAAAAACCCGGTATCGGACCGAATGCTGCTTTCGGGCACACCCAGAAGTTGGCGTTTTTTGTAACATTACGGGTGTGTTTTAGGTCTGCCCGTCGGACAAGCCCGGAAATGGCCCCGCCACCAGGGCTGAATCCGGGGCTGCACATTTTTAAACGGGCAGTCTGAAAAGTTTTGTCCCTCGACTGCCAATAGCGATGGTCCCAGACAGCCTCGCACGGGTCCCCTCTCAGCGCGCCCTAGCAGACGAGCGGCTGCTGCCAGGCAAGATGGCGACCCTGTCTCCACCTCGCATTTTTGACAGTCATTTTAAACTCAATTATGTCGGAATCTATCTGTTTTATATGAAAATACCAAACATATTGCTTGCAGAAAGCGATAGAAATCATTTGTGGCGCTGAGACTTAAACCGATCGCAGGATGTAAAGAGATAAAAATCCGCACTAGGTTAGCCAGCCAGCTCCAAGACTTTCAGCGCTGTCATCGCAATTTCTCATTCCGCGCGATCACCGCGGAATTCAAACGGGTCGCATGGGTCACAAGCGTCGTAGACAAGCCCTCTAATACTGATAAATTCGGTCGGAGGCCTGCCTACCAGGTGGCTGACGGACCCCGGGCACTTTTTGTGCTATGCAACCCGCCCGCACCGCTCCATCCGGGACTGCATACCCATCAGGCGCTGGGGACCGGCTTCAGGCGCGGACGCTCCGCTCCGCCACTGTTGTTGCAGCCCCCACCCCGAAAGTGCCCTCTCGCGGTTCGCGCGGTCTACGGTAGGGCGTTACAGGGGGGAGGTTCGCGGTTTAGCGGGGGTGATCCGCGAGTCCTCGCGGTTTCGTGGGGGTGATCCGCGAGTCCTCGCGGAAAGCTCGCGGACCGCGGGTCCTGCCTCGGGGGTATCTCGCGTAGCGCGGATCCTTCGCGGGTCCTTCGCGGACTGCGAGCTACCCGCGAGAAGGATCCGCGGACCGCGACCTTCCCCCGGCGAAGGATCCGCGCTACGCGAGATACCCCCGCGGCAGGACCCGCGGTCCGCGAGCTTTCCGCGAGGACTCGCGGATCACCCCCACGAAACCGCGAGGACTCGCGGATCACCCCCGCTAAACCGCGAACCTCCCCCCTGTAACGCCCTACCGTAGACCGCGCGAACCGCGAGAGGGCACTTTCGGGGTGGGGGCTGCAACAACAGTGGCGGAGCGGAGCGTCCGCGCCTGAAGCCGGTCCCCAGCGCCTGATGGGTATGCAGTCCCGGATGGAGCGGTGCGGGCGGGTTGCATAGCACAAAAAGTGCCCGGGGTCCGTCAGCCACCTGGTAGGCAGGCCTCCGACAGAATTTATCAGTATTAGAGGGCTTGTCTACGACGCTTGTGACCCATGCGACCCGTTTGAATTCCGCGGTGATCGCGCGGAATGAGAAATTGCGATGACAGCGCTGAAAGTCTTGGAGCTGGCTGGCTAACCTAGTGCGGATTTTTATCTCTTTACATCCTGCGATCGGTTTAAGTCTCAGCGCCACAAATGATTTCTATCGCTTTCTGCAAGCAATATGTTTGGTATTTTCATATAAAACAGATAGATTCCGACATAATTGAGTTTAAAATGACTGTCAAAAATGCGAGGTGGAGACAGGGTCGCCATCTTGCCTGGCAGCAGCCGCTCGTCTGCTAGGGCGCGCTGAGAGGGGACCCGTGCGAGGCTGTCTGGGACCATCGCTATTGGCAGTCGAGGGACAAAACTTTTCAGACTGATAGTACATCAAAGACGATCAGCGAGAGTGGGACTTGCATCTTCCTCACTTGACTTCTGCTTTGAATTCTTCTGTCAGCACTGTGACTGGTCTTAGTCCTCATCAAGTACTCTTCGGTGAAGACCTCGTTCTCGATGGAAGAGAGAGACAGTATGACGGAGAACTGGAAGAACTTCAAGTTGAGGAACCTGACATCCATCTGTGGGAGCAGAAGCAAGAAGAAAGACAACAATTATACTCTGAACTTCAAGAACGAATTCAGTGTGCTAAGAAACTCAATGCTAGAAGATACAATCTCAGAAGAAGGCAGGAAGAAGTTTTCATGGCCGGAGATATGGTCCTTCGTAAAAACTTCGTCAAGTCTGAAAAGGAAAAATTCATTAGTAAGAAGTTAGCAAAACCATGGATTGGTCCGTACAAGATAAAATCAAGAGTTGGAAATGTATCTTACCTGCTTGAAGATGACAAGGGGAAATAAGATGGTCCATGGCACCTTGATCAGTTAAAAAGATTCTTTGGTAGAGGATATGGATAAAAAAAATTACAATTTTTCTTTTTGAGGAGGGGGGAGATTGTCGTGCCGCCGTGCCGACACGCCTGATAGGTAGGCAACCCAACCGTCACTTTCTCCGCGCGTCTCTCTCCGGGCGAACGCAGCCTGCTGAAGCTCGGCGCACCGGTGCAACTTCGCACCCAGCCGGACCTGCCGAATCTCCGCGCGACAGGCCGGGTTGACCCTAATCCGTGCCTGACTTCACGCTCCGCCTTCCGGGAGATCATTTGAGGAGACGGACAGTCAGTCGCCCATGTGTTCTCGCCGGAGCAAGTTGCTGTCTACGCTCGCTGCCGTGCCGTTGTTTTCTCCAGTTAAATCACGAGTCAACGCACTTCGCCATCACGCCATCATGTTCACCTTCAATAATTCATCGCCCGCAAGGTGTGCAACGTTTACGGAGGTCAAGGTAAATTATTCACCGGCACACATCGTACTCACGGTGTCACCATGTTTCCAGGGCCTTCGGTCCCGGGCCTGGCCCCTCCGCCATGATGGGCTAAATCGCCTCTCCTTGCCTCCGGAAATGTCTGCCGCCGCCTCTCATCTCTTCACCATGGATTTCTCAATTATTCACCGCATCGTTACAAGAGCCTGCACTTCTCCTCGCCTTTCTACAGTGCAGTGTGTGTGAAATGTGTAGTGACTCAAATTAGACACGTGTTAGTGTCCTAAATTTTATAAATGTAGTGCTAAATTTGTCCGTGGTTTGGGGAGGTGTCCCCCACTCCACAAAGTGTGCAGTGTTGCAAGTGTGTTACTCCATACGTTTCATCACTTTTCTTCTACAAATGTATTACTTTCCCTGCTAGTAATACCTACTTTGGTGAGTGCACTCCAACAAAAATTCTATCTCTCCTGGGCCCAGGTGGTGGTTTCTGTACCTTGTAGGAATTTAGTGTTCGTGACGTTTTGTGATGTTTACTGCCTTTATAATGTTTCGTAACGTGTAACAAAAATTGCTATACTGTTGTATTTACGAAAGTGTAAATATTTATTAGAGTTTTCTTGCTTGGTTATTTCAAGTTTTCATTGATAATTGTTTGGGTTGATACCGTTTTGGCCTTTAGGCTTATTTCATGCCGTTTTTATGGCTTTCTAATTATTATTGCATTGGTGTTGCATTTATAATTTTGCACCGATTTATGGTGGTTTTTTTTTGTTGGTTCCGGTGGCTGTTACGCCCCGCGACTGTTTGCATTTCCGATTCAACCCTCCAGCTCTGTTTTGCTGGTTCCTCTAGTTTTTCATGCGTTTATGCGCTGTCGAACACACTCTAATAATTATAATTGTATTTTGTTTGTTCATTCATAATTAATATTTTGTACTTGTTGTATTGTGTATTCGTCGTTTCTGTTGAGTTGTCAATGCGACGTGCAACATAAGTATTCTTGTCGTAAAACTAAATCTTTGCTAAGTAGTTCCATTACACTGCTAAAAATACTCAAATTAAATTGTGGTAAATATTTCTTGCATATTGGTAAATTAATTTCGATCCTCCCTTTTTTTTACTTTATTTATTATTGTCAACTGGCATCAAGAGGGGGCATTCATTCAAGAACCCCGCCTACCCCCACACTGAAGATTTGTAAGAATTCTGATAAAAGCCCTTCTCAAAAAAATGTCCGTGAGATTGCGAGCCGAGCACCCTGTGCCGAGCCAAAATTGACACCCTCCAAAAGGCTCTGGCCAATAGAAATGTTTCGCGCGAAAATACAACCAATAAAAACGTCCGCCTGTTGCTTTGTACCTCGATATCCAAAAGTTTCACCGCAAAGAGTGGTCACGTCAGAATCGTTGCAGATTCACGCCGTGTAAAAGGGTTCTGCACCAGGAGACTTTCAAACGTGACCACTAGCTAGCCGCCGCGGCTCCTGATTGTTAGCTGGGACTGTAATTTCGCCGTGGGGGCGGGGCTTGTGACAATACCGCCAACCTCAGAGTGAATTCTCAGTTCATGTTTTCACTGAAAGATACAAATAAGTCAACCCTTGTGTTCCGTATTAATGCGTGGAGGCTTCCATAATTGTTTGCTAAAGGCCTGCAACATCATTTTACGTAGTAACTTAATCTTAAACTAGCAAAATATATTTTGGGTTGGTTTGAGTAGACACCAAGGCCGCGTTGTTTAGAGCTGGTCCGCTCGGCGCCATGTTTGTGATCGAAATGTGAGGCGGATAAAATTCACGATTTGGACTCTCACAGAGACTTTTGACTTAATATTTTAAATTTCTATTTCATTTAATGGTAAGTGTGTGGCAAATGTGAAACTAGAACCCTTTAATTCCTGCCTGGTGGTTCGATTTAGTGGTTGCCACGCGCGTTGTTGACAGCTGGCCCGCTCGGCACCATGTTTGTGTTGAAAATGTGAGAGGGATAAAATTCACGATTTGCCTCTGTGTCTGCCTCTGTGTTCCTTGTGAATGTGTATGTGTAGTGGCTCCCATAACTGTGTGCTAAAGGACTGCAACATAACTTAACAGGGTTGCCAGATTGGGCTACATGTCGCCATTTGGGCTCCTCAAGAGGGGTAAATGGCTCCGTATTTTTTGGCTTTGCGACATGTCGCCGATTGGGCTCCTCGACCGACCGCCGTGGCTACTTTTGGGCGATTTCGCTACTTTTTGGCTATTTTCATGGATAGTTTTAAAATCAATCGTATTTCGCGCGTTTCCATTCCGCCCCCTACCTCTCAGCCTGCTCAAACAGTCTCGCCCGCACGCGACCTGTACCACTAAAAGAATATTTTAGTTTTATTTTATTTTATACATTTATTTTATTTAATGATGAAAAATGCATGTTGAACTTAACGAAAGGAAATTTCCCTGTATTTCGCTCTGAAAGTCACCAATTTGGGCTACTTCTGCACAAAAGTTGCGACTTTTGGGCTCCACAGCGTTTAAAAAGGGCGGCGACTTTTGAGCTTCACGAGCGCTGCCAAGTGGCGACATTTCGTACCAGGCATCTGGCAACCCTGTAACTTAACGTCGTCACTAAATTAAAACGCCAAATATATTCTAGGTTGGTTTGAGGTTGGTTTGAGGTGAACGCGTGAGGCGCCTTGTCGCTGGCCTCGCCGGCCCTCTTCCAACCATGGTCGCTTCGGCCTAGAACAATAAAAGCGACAGGACTGGGCACTCACACCTCAAACGCGCCCCGCTCTGTCAAGGGCGGCGGCGCCTCCCCGAGCCGAGCCACCGGCCTTCTTTTGTTGAGTGGAGGTCCCAGCCTAGAACCTAGAAACGACAGGACTGGGCACTCACACCTCAAACACGCTCTGTTCTGTCGAAGGCGGCGGCGCCTCCCCCAGCCGGCTGCGGATTGTCTAGCCTACGTGCCTACGTTTGCCCTGCGGCCAGGAGTGTCAGCGCGCCAATCCGAATCGGCATTGTCGCAGCTCGGGTGCTCGGGCGCTCGGCCCCTCTGCCCCTCTGCGTGGCTCGCAGGGGAGGAAGGAGGACCGCGGTCCGTGGTCTATTCAGTTACTTAACCAAAGAAAAAGAAAAAAATAAAATAAAATAGCTCAATTTTTGGGACTTCCGTTTAGCGGATATAATTCGTGATGTGATTCTCACAAATAGTTCTGATTTAAGTACTTTCTCACTTTGTGGCTAGTTTTAAAACCTAGGGGGGCGTTTAACGCGTTAGCGTTAGAATTTTTTTATACAGTAACCAGAGAGGTCCCTACTAGCACAGCACGCTCGCCCAAGCGCCACCCGGCTGCCCGCGCGGCAACGCCCGTTGGCGTGGCGCGAGCGCCAGCGGGAGCCTGGCGGTGCACTGAGTCAGACAAATAGCGTCGCACGCCTGGCTAACGCCGGCGACTGACGCCTTAGACGTCCGGGCGCCACGGGACCAAGCACGCCGGCACGGTAGCACGCCGAAGTGACCGTGCTGCCAGGGCAGAATAACATCAGTGGCGCCAAGAGCGGGTTCGCGGTGTTGCAGCTGCACCACCGCGGATGGGAGTAAACGGGAGGTGAAGGGGAGTAAACGGGAGGTGAGGGAGGGTAAAAGGGAGGAAGAAAAGGGAGGAAAAAATGAAGGGAAAGGAAAAGAGAAAGAGAAGGGGAAAAGGGAGAGAAAAAAAAGGGAAGAAAGAGAAGAGGGAGGAAGGAATAAGGAATAATATAATATAAGCCCTATTACAAGCGAAAAGTTCCAAAACCCGGCCAAAACAGGCGCGGTTTAAGGTCCGACCGGAGCGCAATCGCCTTAAACCGCGCCTGGGCCAAAACGGGTCCGTTTAAGTCCGATAGGGTGCGGCCGGCCCGAAAGCAATCCGAAAAGTTTCGGGCAGCCCGGTAACTGTCCGGGATTTTTCGGACTGCCCGGTTTATATCCGAAACGCGACGGACAGCCCGGTCCAAGCCCGACATGTTCTAACCTTACAACCGCGTTTCACTCTAAGTCGAAACTTCTAATCCACAAGTATAAGACTGCCAATGCATAACATTTTATGTTATTACATACCCGTTTAAAAATAAAAAGTTCCGGAATGCGTCCGAAGACGGGCTAGTCCAGAATCAGCCCGAAGGAACAAGCCCGGAGAAGCCCGAAAAACCGGAAAATCAGCCAGGTTTTCGGAACAAGCCCGTAGTCCCGAGCGGCCGCCTCTTCGGGCTTGATTCGGACTTGTACCTGGACGGGTAAGCCCGGTATCAGTCCGTAAATCTTGCTGGCTCACCTCTCCCCTTCATGACACCCCCCCCCCACCTCTCCCCCCCCCACCTCTCCCCCCCCACCTCTTCCCCCTCCCCTCCCACCCCCACCCCCCACAAACCTCCCCTCCCATCCCACCCCCACAAATGAATCCTCGCACACCTGCAAGTGTGCGACATTCGTAAACATGGATTTCCAGAGTGCTGAAACATTTAGCGTGTAGATATACTTCGATGGCCTCTGTAGGATGCATAAATTTGGCGAATGTTCCACTTATGTGTGATGCGTAACTATTCTATACGGATGAGCGCTGGGCTGCTGGGACACGGTTCTGCGTGGCGCGCTGCCCGTCCCGGAGCACGCCAAGCATAGCTTGAGCTGGTCCGGCTCGTCCGCACGGCGCGCTGCCCGTCCCGGAGCACACCAAGGAGCGCTCTGCGCCAGCTCGAACCCGCTGCCGTGCACAAGAAGTCCCTCCGCGTCCTCCACGGCAGCGCGCTGCTCTAGTCCAACCCGCCCGTTGCCGTGCGCGAGAAGCCTGCACTTTCCGTGTGCTCCGTGGTGACTGCTGCTACCCGAGCTGTGCTAACTTGTCCTGCCATACACAACTATACATATACATCTCTCCATACGGTCCGCACGAGTAATTACTGAAAAAAACAAAGACACGAAAAAGTACAACCAGTGCATGGCTGCTCCAAAGACATGCGCTCAGCGTCAGCGACACATCCTCACACAACGACAGCTGCTGTCGGACTGAGGACTCCGGTCCGGACTCCTCCCTCAGTGAGGTGAGGAGGCGGGCGGCGGGCGAGCGAGGAGCTCTTGACCAGTGACTAACCGACCAACAGCTAATAGCAGGTAGCCGACGACACCGCCGCTGGGTTAATCCCCGTGCCCTGTGCAGCGCACCCCTCCCCCTCCCCTCACCCCGGGATACCTGAGCTCACCCAGAGGGGATTAACAGCGGGGAAGGACTTTCCGTCGATCTGGCGTCCGGAGTTCGGTATAGAATTCGGGTTTGTACCTATACGTTGACCGGGCTGGGCAGTTTACGGAACACGCCCGATACCATCGGGCTAGAATCGGGCAAGGCTCCTAACTCAGGGGCTCGTTTCGGACAAGCCCGCCGCCTGGCAGCCCGATGAAGGGCTGAATCCGGACTAGCCCGAGAGGCTCACGGGCTACTTGCGGAACAGCCCGCGAGCCTTCGGGCTCTTTCGGAACAAAAAAGGTACTAGTCTCGGAACTTTTATTTTTAAACGGGTATTGATACCGAAAGTCAATGTTCTGCAAGTTATGTAACGTTATAAATTTAATCTAAATTTAGGCTCGATGGGCACTAGGAATAGAGGCAAATGAAGCGCGCGCCCATATATCGTTATAACGAAATGGCAAGATTTAAAAAGAAAATACCGGCAATGCCTTATATATTGCAACTCTTTGACAATGCCATTCTGCAATACAATTTCAGTCCCGTAACCTTATTCGATTAAATTGGGCAAGCTTGCTTACGGCTCGCAAAATCAATATTTTCGGTAGCGGGAATGGATCGCCGCAGACGTTCATCCAGGAAGCCAAAAAACCGCATTGTTGTAGGCCGCACTGTTCTAGCAGGACAACGACTTAATTCTGGCTGCGCGCTGCACGAGCTAAGAGGCCTTCCGAGCTGCAACATCCCTCAGAGCTCCGGGTTTGCCGAGTGGTCTAAAGCGTCGCCATCAGTAGATGAGAGTCCGAAGGGTGCGGGAACGAATCTTTGCCCCAGCAGCTCAGCCGCGGCATTTTTTTCCGGGCTGGTTTTGGAAAAGACCGAACTAAATTCGGACTGACCCGGCGAAGACGTCGGGCTTTCGGACTTTGCCAACAAGTGGACGAAACGGGACCGTTCTGGAACTATTTTCGAGCTGTCCTTCCAGGGTACAGGCGGTCTGTTCCTTTCTCGGACTCGTGTCGGGCGAGAACATTTTCAATAGGGAGGGTGGGAGGGTAGGGGTATGGAGGGCTTGGCAACAAATCGAGTCCGAGCCGAGGCCACAACCAGAGTTTTCAGTCGGGTGGGTAATACGGCAGTCTGCAAACCCGCCGCTCAGCCGCTCTATTACCCGACCCGACCCGACCCGCCCTGACGTCGGGTCGGGTGGGTCGGGTGCGAGGTGGCAGCGCTGATCCGGTCGGGTCCCCGGACCCGACCGCCTATACTGGAGTGGGGTGGGAGAGGTAGTAGAGAGCAGCTGAGCCGCAGGTAGGTGCCGAGTGGTGGGGCGAGCGAGCAATGCAGGCGCCTTGCGCTCGGCCACCAATGGGCAGCGCTGCGCTATAGGTTGCCTACGTGCAGGCGCATTTCTTTTTATCTACCTGCTCGGCAACAGGCAACTGTACGAAAGCTAAGCGCGAGGTGCGCGGCGCTGGGGGGGGTACGGCTTTGTCGTGGTGTGACGTGATGTGTTCTCAACTCGGTCCCTTTCCCCGCCAAGTCCTCCCCTCTCAGTACGCTCGCCCGCGGTAGTTTACGTTCAAGTCTAATGCCGCTTTCCTCCTCCACCACGCACCTTGCGCCCGCGTTCCGCGTCCCCGTCTCCCGCCCGCACCCGCACCCGCACCCGCACCCTCGCAACCGCTCGTCTCCCTCCCCCCTCGCCCCCGGCTCCCTTGAGTGAAGTCACAGGAAAGAGCTCAAGTGCATATGCGAAAAAATATAATATATTGCAGTAATTTGAAAAGGATTCTTTACTTTTCACTTTTTTAGCCCGCCCTTCTGCTTTGAAAAAGCTTTAGAGCGGGCTTATGCAATCGATGCGGTGTCTGTCTGTCTGTTTGTTTGTCTGTCTGTCTGTTCCACTCGAAGGAGTTGAGCTAGAGAGTTGAAATTTTTAGGGTATCTTAAGGGTCACTCCTGGACATCGAAACGCCTGGTGCAAATCCTGCCAACCCTCATTAAGACACTGAAAAAAATTATAAAAGTTTTCACGGAATTATTCAACTTTTTCCAACGCCGTCGACCCGTACCTCTCCGGAAGCGTCTTTTCGCGTCTAGTTCAATGGTGCACACCGTTTTACGAAAAAATGGACCCAGCTCGCGACTACACTGTAAAAAGCACCCGTAATTGGTCCAGTTTTTAACTTTTCTCAACCCCATCGAGCTGCACCTCCCCGGAAGCGTCTTTTCGCGTCCAGTTCGATGGCACCCACCGTTTTTCGATAAAAAGGACCCAACTCGCGACTACACTGTAAAAAGCACCCAAAATTGACCCACTTTTCAACTTTTACGAACCCCATCGACCCGCACCTCTCTAGAACCGTCTTTTCGAGCGCAATTCAGTGGTGCCAACCGTTTTTCAATTTCCAGTGTTGCCAATCGTCAAAACTCAAACATTTCGATTATTTTCGACATTTCTCGATATTTTCCGATATTTTCCGATATTTTCGACATTTTTCGTTCTTTTTCGATATTTTTTGATATTATTCGACATTTGCGATATTTTTCGATATTTTTCGATATTTTTCGATAATTTTCGATATTTTTTTGACATTTTTGATAATTTTCGATGTTTTTTGATATTTTTCGACATTTTTGACATATTCCGACATATTTCGATATTTGTAAACATTTTTGACAGTTTTTGATATTCTTCGACATTTTTCGACATTATCCCTCATTTTTCGATGTTTTTCGACACTATCCATATTTTTCGATATATCTCAACATTTCTGAGATATTTCGAGATTTTTCGACATTTTTACGAATTTCTACATATTTCGACAATTTTCGACATATCTCGACAATTTTTGAAATTTTCGACACCCCTCGACGCCTATACCATTAACATTGGTTCGACGAGCGTAATTCAGTGTTGTCAACTGCTACCAAATAAAGTCCGAGTTCGACCGTTCCATCTGAGGCCGAACTCACGTATTTCGACATTTTTCGAGATTTCCGACTCCCCTTTTTTGCCGAATAACTGACCGCTTAGTCCCTATCGGCACGTTTTCAAAGCAGAAGGGAGGGCTGTAGTTTCGGTGGTGCACCGTTACAAACTGCCTCTTTCCGAAGAGAATGCCTTTACGGGCCGCAGGCCCGATCATTTACAAGCTAAGAGGACGTTCTGTGTGACTTAGGGGTCGGGCCGAAGGCCCGACCGAACGCCGCCGGCAGGCCAAGCAGGCACGCCCCCTGCCGAACGGAGTTGCCAGCGTAGCAAAGCGGAGCTGGCAACGACGTTTGGCGGAAGGGCGGGCCTGCTTGTTTTTGTACTGATACATAATTTCATTATTTTTCAGTATATATATATTTGTATATAATTTCACTATTTTCTCATAACATATAATTTCCTTTTTTATTCACTATAACTAGTACCATAGAATTCAAAATTCAAAAAACAAAATGAGACAACTGACAAGATATTTTTAACCTGGATTAGTATTTTTGAGAAAGGAATGCAGGAATAAAATCTTGTCGACGAGTTCAGGTGCCAACCTGGTCCGCCGTTCTTGTATCACGAACCCAGCCGCACTAAATACTCGTTCGCTTGGGGCACTAGTAGCAGGCCTACCAAGCAGACGGTGGGCCAGTTTTGCCAAATTTCTCAGCAGCGCTGTTGGCGATTCAAACCATAGGAAAAATATTTAGTTTTAGTGCTTGAAGATAACCGATTTATTACTGCATTTAAAAACGTACTATAAAAAAAAAATACCTCAGACTGCCAGTAGCCAAGTAAACCTTCCACACTGTAAAAAAACAAGATCGTAGTACGGAACCAACTACGGTGTCCCGTATCTCCGTATTAGAAACTGACTACGGAGCGCAGAGTACGGCGCCACCGTACCTCATTTTCGGTGGCCAGAGGTCATAAGTACGGGTCTTCCGTACCCCATTTTTTGAGTACGGTGATGCCGTACTTGTCAGTCCGTAACGGGGATTCGAAAATTTCTAGTACGGTGCGCGCCGTAGTAGGGTGCTACAATTCTACGGTGGACACCGTTAAAGGAATTAACGGTGATTTCCGTAGTTTTCACCGTCATTTTTTTTCACAGTGCACCTGGACAGTGGAGCTACCTGACAGCAGGTAGCGATCTACTTCGTCCAATTCGCCTAGGCCATTCTCTCTGCCTGTGTTGCACCACTTGTCGAATCTGTTATCCAGACGCGGCTTTTTTGGTGGACTGGGTGCGGGCTGAGCTGCAACGTCGGCGTCTGGATCAGTGGTTTGGGCAGCAGACAACAGCTCTCGAACCTTGTCGTAGACCTGTAATAAAATGTCATATAAATCTATAAACTCTATAGCCGCATGCAAGATGACTCACTCACTCATCGCATTGTTCTCGGGAACGGCCCGACCGATTTTCAAGTTAGACCCCTCGTTCGATTCGTCTCGTCGACAATTGGGAGAGGGAAAAAAATCGAAAAAGTTCACATTTCCCACTCCTTCACCCGGAAAATTCGGAAAAAACCCTTTTCGGCCGTAATCGGCGACCTTTTTCACCCGTTCGCGTCACGGACGGAAGCGGGTCCGAGCGGGGACATCGTTCGCTACGACCGGGGCCTCCTTTTCCACCCCAGGGCATCTCTCTATCGGGTTTCGTTTGGGAGAAAACCCGGAAAAACCCGTTTCCGTCGGTACCGGAAACGTTCGGCCCTCCTTTTCACCCATTTCCGCCACAGATGGATGGGGGGGTCAAAGCGAGGCGATTGTGCGCTAGGACCAGAGCTTGCTTTTCCCGAAGAGCTCATCTTTCCATCTGGTACCGTTTAGGAGATATCGAGGAAAAACCGAAACCCGGTATCGGGGTTTTGACAAAACCCGTCCTCTTTTCCGAACCGCTCGACCGATTTTCAATTTCGAAACGGCGTTTATTCCGTCTCGACCACGGCTTTCTCCTGCCGAAGAGCGCACCTTCCTATCTGGTCCCGTTTGGAAAATAGGAAGGAAAAACCAAAATTCGAACCCGCGGCTGTTTACAAAACCCGTCCTCTTTTCCGAACCGCGTGACCGATTTTCAATTTCGAGACGGCGTTTATTCCGTCTCGTCGAGATCTACAACATGGCCTTTTCATGGTTATCCTCCGACGCACCGTTTGGTTGCTAGGGCGAAAAGAAGGGTTCCGGGCCGAGAGGCTGCCGGGCCGGGGCCGCCGGCAGGTGGGACAAACTGGCTGCCGACCGCCATGTTGCTAGTGGCAGTTCAGTGGTCCTGAGGGTAAGTTGACAGACTGCGGAGGTGAGGGTCGAGGGTTCGAATTTCGGTGTTTTCTTTTTTTTTCTCCTCTTCCTTCTGTCTTTTTCCGGACTTAAGCTTTTCAGGCCATATTAGAGTCCAGCCGTCTTGGAATGACAAGCGGTATTTAGGCCTCACTTCCAGTTGGCGCAATTTTTCACCCACTTTTGTCACAGCTTGATAGGTGGGTCACAGGAATCACATTGATTGCAAAGACCACAGCCATCAAGAGTCTCGTGCGTTTGGTCGAGAGTCTGATTTAGTTAGGGAACTTGCTCTGTCTTTTTTTAGCCCGCCCTTCTGCTTTGAAAAAGCTTTAGAGCGGGCTTATGCAATCGATGCGGTGTCTGTCTGTCTGTCTGTCTGTTTGTCTGTCTGTCTGTCTGTCTGTCTGTCTGTTCCACTCGAAGGAGTTGAGCTAGAGAGTTGAAATTTTTAGGGTATCTTAAGGGTCACTCCTGGACACCGAAACGCCTGGTGCAAATCCTGCCAACCCTCATTAAGGCACTGAAAAAAATTATAAAAGTTTTCACGGAATAAATAAAACAAAAATATTCAACTTTTTCCAACCCCCTCGACCCGTACCTCTCCGGAAGCGTCTTTCCGCGTCTAGTTCAATGGTGCACACCGTTTTACGAAAAAATGGAGCCAGCTCGCGACTACACTGTAAAAAGCACCCGTAATTGGTCCAGTTTTCAACTTTTCTCAACCCCATCGAGCTGCACCTCCCCGGAAGCGTCTTCTCGCGTCCAGTTCGATGGCACCCACCGTTTTTCGATAAAAAGGACCCAACTCGCGACTACACTGTAAAAAGCACCCAAAATTGACCCACTTTTCAACTTTTACGAACCCCATCGACCCGCACCTCTCTAGAACCGTCTTTTCGAGCGCAATTCAGTGGTGCCAACCGTTTTTCAATTTCCAGTGTTGCCAATCGTCAAAACTCAAACATTTCGATTATTTTCGACATTTCTCGATATTTTCCGATATTTTCGACATTTTTCGTTCTTTTTCGATATTTTTTGATATTATTCGACATTTGCGATATTTTTCGATATTTTTCGACAATTTCGATAATTTTCGATATTTTTCGATAATTTTCGATAATTTTTGATATTTTTTGACATTTTTGATAATTTTCGATGTTTTTTGATATTTTTCGACATTTTTGACATATTCCGACATATTTCGATATTTGTAAACATTTTTGACAATTTTTGATATTCTTCGACATTTTTCGACATTATCCCTCATTTTTCGATGTTTTTCGATGTTTTTCGATGTTTTTCGACATTATCCATATTTTTCGATATATCTCAACATTTCTGAGATATTTCGAGATTTTTCGACATTTTTTTAACGAATTTCTACATATTTCGACAATTTTCGACATATGTCGACAATTTTTGAAATTTTCGACACCCCTCGACGCCTTTACCATTAACATTGGTTCGACGAGCGTAATTCAGTGTTTCCAACTGCTGCCAAATAAAGTCCGAGTTCGACCGCGACCGTTCCATCTGAGGCCGAACTCACGTATTTCGACATTTTTCGAGATTTCCGACTCCCCTTTTTTGCCGAATAACTGACCGTTTAGTCACTATAGGCACGTTTTCAAAGCAGAAGGGAGGGCTGTAGTTTCGGTGGTTCACCGTTACAAACTGCCTCTTTCCGAAGAGAATGCCTTTACGGGCCGCAGGCCCGATCATTTACAAGCTAAGAGGACGTTCTGTGTGACTTAGGGGTCGGGCCGAAGGCCCGACCGAACGCCGCCGGCAGGCCAAGCAGGCACGCCCCCTGCCGAACGGAGTTGCCAGCGTAGCAAAGCGGAGCTGGCAACGACGTTTGGCGGAAGGGCGGGCCTGCTTGTTGTTACGTCAGTTGACAGTTACCAGAACCGAAGAATAAGGAATTCACAGCTTTCAGTGCCGCTTGGCCTTTCCATGCGAAAAAGGCAATGTTCTTTTTAATTTTATTTCATAAAATCATTCCAATTACTTCACACATAGCTATTGTTTATGTTCAGTACATCAAAGGAGAATATCTTAATTTAATAACAAATCTTCACCGTTTGGTTGCTAGGGCGAAAAGAAGGGTTTGCGGGCCGAGAGGCCGCCGGGCCGGGGTGCCGCGGCACGCCGGAGCGGCCGGCTGCCGAGATCGCAGCTCTCACCGGCAGTCCAGTGGTCCCGTGGATAAGGTGGCAGACTGCGGAGGCAAAGGTTCTGGGTTCTATTCCAGCTAAGAAATATTTTTTTTCGTTTTACTTTACTTCTTTTACATCACGAGAAACACATCGAGGGTATTTCTTCAAGTCTTTGGGTAGTGTGTATCGGTCTCAACGAAATTTCCTGCTGCCATATTTTTCCTCTGGGAAAAACGAAACAGAGGGCTTCCACTCGGTTTGCCGGGAGTTTCCCCTTTTCCCCAAAGTTGTCACTGTCGTGCCGAGCTCTGTCAATGGGAGCGTTGGTACTAGAATGTTTTTTTTTTCCTTTTCATTTTCTAGAAAACCAAAATAACCGTACCGGGATTCTTTTAAAAATCGTCTTCCTTTCCGACCCGCTTGACCGATTTTCAATTTTGAAACGTCGTTTATTCCGTCTCGACGAGATCTACTACATGGCTTTTCACTGTTTTCCTTCGACGCACCGTTTGGGCGCTAGGGCGAAAAGAAAGGTATTCGGGCAGGGATTCCGCCGGGCCGGGGCCGCGCCACGCGGGACCAGCTGGCTGCCGAGCTCGTAAATCCCAACGGCAGTCCGGTGGTCTCGTGGTTAAGACGGCAGACTGTGGAATGGAGGGTCGTGGGTTCGATTCTGGTGGGAATTTATTTTTAATTAAATTATTTTAATTCTTTTACAACACTAGAAACATGTATCTTTGGGCCAAGATTAGACCGGGACGCTGGCCGAAATGATAAGCGGTATTTTCGTTCTAACAGGGAGCAGACGGGCCAGTGTGCGATCCAGCCAGCCAATATGAGACCGGGGGGCCGTCCTTAAATGGAAAGCAGTATTTAGGCCCCAATCTCGTTAGGTCAGGCAAGTAGGACAAACAGGCTGCCGAGCTCGCAGCTCACAACGGCAGATCAGTGGTCGAGTGGATAAGGCGTTAGACTGCGGAAGGGAGGGCCGCGGGTTCGATCCCGGTGGAGAAATCTTTTTTATTACTAAGCGGTCCTTCCGCTTCTCTTTTTCACTCCGATCCCACACATCCCGCACATCCCATCCATCCATCCATCCATCCATCCATCCATCCATCCATCCATCCGCCGCGCTCAGGGGGGGCTGCATGGTTGGTCGTCGTCGTCCTCGGCCCCGCCAGACTCCACTACACTCTCTCCTTCCTCATTCCCCGCTAGCCTAGGTCACTACAATGGCTTCAATCCACGCGCTGCCACAGCCCTGTGCGGCACCGGACCTGCCCATCTGCGCATTGTTTACAATGCAGAGCTTTTCCTTATTTTTCAGACCATATTCCTTTGGTCACTCTCACACCAAATGACGGATAATCGAAAAATAAAGCTGGTATCTTTCCATGGGGAAATTCAGTGAATCTGACAAAACCATGTCAAACGGAGAATAGTTAGTTATTTCATCACTTTCATTATGAAATTTTATGTGTACATTCTAATAGCAGTTGTAACAATAATATTTTGATACTAACATTGCTGACATTTATACAAACCCAACCATATAACAGGCGCGTAGCAGACTTCAGTTCCATCCCAAGACCGCTTAGCTAAGCTTGCCGTGCCTTAGCTTTTTTTTTTTTTAATTTTAATTCTTTTACAACTCTAGTAACATGTATCTTTGCGCCAAGATTATACCGGGACGCTGTCCTTCGGTGTTAAGCGGTATTTAGGCCCTACCACGGGGCAGTCGGGCCAGATTGCGATCCAGCCAGCCAATATAAGTCCGGGGGCTGTCCTTAAATGAGTAGCGGTACTTTGGCACCAAATTCGTTTAGTCAGGCCAGGATTCAGACGGCAGCCGACCAAGATAAGTCTAGGGGGCCGTCCTTAAATGGAAAGCCCAATATAGGCCCGAAAGAGGTTTGCCCTGGCCAGATCAGGATCCAGCCGGCTCACGTAAGGCCAGGGGGCGTCCTTAAATGACAAGCGGTATTTATGCCCTTAAACGGTTCGGTCATGCCAGTTTAGGACCTGGCCTACCCAGATAAGTCCGGGGGGCCGTCCTAACATGAGTGGCGGTATTCAGGCCCCGAATTCGTTTAGTCTGGGCAGATCAAGATCTAGACGGCCGACATAAGTCTATGGGGCCGTCCTAAAATGAAAAGTGGTATTTAAGCCCCTAAACCTTTAGGTCATGTCAGATTAGAACCCCACCGGCCAAGATAAATTCGAGGGGCCGTCCCTAAATGAATTGCGAGATTTCGGCCCCAAGAAGGTTAGGTAAGGCCGGATCTGATGCTAGCCGGCCAAAGTGAGTCCGGGGGGCCGACCCTAAATGAGAAGCGGTATTAAGGCCGCGATTTCGTTTGGTCAGGCTATATTACAATCCCCGGGAGAAAGGTTAGCCATGGGGGGTGTCCGTAAATATTTTGAAAAAAAAATAACGTTTTTGACCATGTTGAAAACTTTGGCGCCATTTTCATCAACTTCCGCCCTAGATGGATGCAGACGAAATGACAAGGGAAAAAAGGAGCAAAAAAAAAAGGGGGGAGCCCGGGAGAGTAGGGGCACGGGGGAGGGGTTGGTGGGCGGGCCGAAGGCCCGCCGGGGGGGTCTGGGGGGGCGGAGCCCCCCCAGCGAGCGCTTTAGCGCGAGTAGTAATACAATAACGATTACACGAGTACGCAAATACAATTTTACCCACCTCCTTGCGGTCTTTTTCGGACAGCATGGGGAGGTGGCGGTATTTCGGCCACAGAAATGTTGCTATCTTCTGGTCCATAGTAATTTTCAACTTTTTCGTCACACCTGCTGACGCACGTTGTCGTAGAACTGCCTGCGCAGGGCTATCGAGGAGGACTGGGTCGCAGTGCTCCTGCAAGTCAATCGTCGCCAGAAGGGCGTACGGTAATGTAGGGTAATTTTGCCCCTGTAGCAGATCAGTTTCGTCCTTGAAAACGCTAAGAAAGTTGTTGAGCCACTGCATGTCCTCAAAAACGATGCCGTTCAGACGTTCCGCCTCGCCATTGGCGGTGAGGAGTTCTTTGACCTGTAGACAAAAGTACAACCAAGAACATTTTCTGTAAAATAATGTTTACAACCAAACGTTAAAGGACACGAAATTTACCTCGTCCCAAGCCTTTACAAGAGAATTCAGCATTATACAAACGGAATTCCACCTCGTGTCACATTCCTGCAGGACCATGGTAGACAGCTGGGCAGAGTAGGTGGCTGACCTCAAAAACTTAACCAGGTCTTTGCATTTCTTCACCTGGACGAGTATGGAGCACAGTTCGCGCTCCTCGTCCAGGCGAAGTTTTAGGGCTGCAACAAGAGGACTGTCGTCGTCCTCTAGTGTTAGGTGCTTTTGAATGTCCTCCAATTCACCTCCAGCTACTGATCCTGTCTTGTCAAGACGTTTAATAAACCCGAGAATTTCTTTAGCTAAGTCTGAATTCTCGATTATAAAGTCAGCCAAGTCGTCCCGGTGGAGAAAACGGAGCACAGTAACAACCTGGAATAAAAGGTTTTGTTAAATATGGGAAAAATAGTCTGCAATATCAATTTTGAAGTGCGGCCTAGAGGGCGAGGGGGGGGGGGGGGGGGGGCAGAACCGCAGAGCAAGACGGGCGGCGCGGGGCGCGGCACGCCAGAACACTACGTGTCACTGCGTTGCGTGGCATTGCGCGGCGGCGGCGGAGTGCGGCGCGGCGGGGCCGATCGCTAGCGGGGCTCGGCGTGTCGGGGCGCGTCGGGGCGCGGCGAGGCGCGGCGGGGCGCGGTAGGGCGGGGCGTGGTGTGAGCCGGCGGGGCACGGCGGGGCGGGGCGCGGTGGGGCGTCGGGCGTGGCGGGGCGCAGGGCATCCATGATGTGAATCGTAAAATTACAATCTAAAATTGTAAATTTACTAGCACTTCCTATCGACTTAGAATTGATCGATAAGCAAAAATAGAAAGTAAACAAAATTTACAACAAATGTTGTAAATTTACAACGAATGTTGTAAATTTACGAGGATATTTTTCACAGTGGGCACGGCGGGGCACGGCGGGGCGCAGGGCGGGGCGGGGGGGGCGCGGTGGGCGCCGGGCGGGGCGAGGCGCAGCGCAGGGCACGGCGCGGCGGGGCACGGCGGGGCGGGCGCGACCGAGGGTGTTTCGAAGGGGTTAAACGTGGAACAAGCCCCCCGGGGGGGGGGGGGGGGGTTGAGCGATTGACATAAGAGACTTACCTGTTTCTGATGCAGCAGCACAGACGACAACATTGTCCCGTACATGCAAACTGGTTTATTGGCCGGGTGTAGAGCTTTCTGCAGTTTTTTGAGGTTGATGCCGTGGCCTACTTTCCTGGACGCCGTTTCCCTGGCTTTCTTGACTGCTGCAACTGCCTCAGAGAACTGCTTCAGTATAGCTTCTTCGGCTCGGTCCTGAAGCAGTTTCTTCCGCAGCTCAACGAACGAGGGAGTCAGTGAAGTTTTCAAGGCAGTATTTATGCAGTGTGCCATGCAGTCGTAGCGGTTCACGCTCTCCAGCGCCTTTACCACGTTTGCCCCCTGGTCCGTCACCCAATCCATTTTCAAAAATTCAGCTTCTGTGATGCCAAGAGCGGCCAACTCACGCAACAGGGCACTCCGTACGTTTTCCGCGGTGGTCTTTTCATTAGAGGGAAATCTGGGAGTGCAGAGATCCCAACTCTTGATTTTGAATTTCGCGTCAATGAAGTGGGTGGTGACAGATATGTAATGAAAATTCTTGTATTCGTCAGTCCACATATCAGTGGTGGCTGAGCAGCGGTCATCCGCGATGGCTTCTTTTATTTCAGCCACCACCAACCACCACCCCCCTCTCCTCGTCGGCCAAGTCTGATAGCTTTTTCCGCACAGTGTTAAAACACGGCATGACGTCAGCCGCCCTGGCTCCTGGACACGCCGTGCCGATGTCAATGGCGGCCTGCACCACATTGGACATCCCCTCCCCCACTGAAGTGTGTATTGATGATAGCTCCCTAGCACTCTTTTCCGCCAACCTTTTCACTAGATTATCTTTTAACGCCTTAGGGACCAAAACAATGTCATTGGAAAGTGGCCTAGTGCAAGCAGAAGTACTATTGACGTGCTTCAAGAGGCTCGAAATTCCGCTTCCCTTGATGTCGTACTTTAAAACAGGGGCGTAGGAACGTTTTGGGGGCAGGGGGGGCCGGCCCAATGCGGCCGTTTTTGCGCCCCCTCGTCGATTTTGGCGCCCCCCCCCTCCTTCTCCCCCAAAACAATAACAAATGCACATTTAAAGCTGTCAAGTTTTGTATTTAAAAAAAAAAAAACAACTACAATAATTACTGTTTGCCTAAAACAAAGGCTCGGTAGGGGCTATTAACAAAAAGATGAATTAAATTATTGACATCTAAATTATCAACCTCCTCTTGATAACAATTTAAAACAGCTAGATGGTTGAGACGTTCAGCCGTCATTGTTGTCCGGAGGTACGTTTTAAGTCTCCGGAGGAGAGAAAAGCTCCTTTCAGCAGAAGCTGAGGTTGCCGGCACCACTAGGGTGCCCATCTTGGGCGCCCTTCGGGCGCCCCTGTGGGGCGCCCCTTGACGCCCCTCCTTGGGCGACCGTTGGGCGCCCCTGCGGGGCGCCCCTTGGCGCCCCTTTGCGCCCCTTCGGGGCGCCCTCACAGAGGCATTTTGGCGCCCCTTCGGGGCGCTCAGGGGGGGCCAATGGCCCCCCCTGCCCCCCCCCGTTCCTACGCCCCTGCTTTAAAACTTTGTAGCAACGTTGACACTGGGCCGCCCCCACATCCACTTTTTTAGAAGGGTCATAGATCACTTTAAACACTTTCCATACCGGACTAAACCACTCTGGTTTTGGATCTTTCAATATGTACCGAGGTGGGTCCATGCACAGGCCGTCGTACGCCTCCTGGGCCTCAATGGAACGGCCAGACTTTTCGGTACAGGGACGACGACCACGACCACGGCCCGTCGTAGAGGATGACGTTGACGACGACGTTGAGGGGGCTGGAGTGCTTGGAGCAGACAAGGGCGACGACGTGCTCGGCGAGGAGGCAGACGCATCATCAGTGGAGCCCGGGATGATAACAGTCAGTGGCACGAGTGGCGGCGGGCGGCGGGCGGCGGCAGCCGGGGGAGGAGAGAGTAAACTCACAACAGTTGAACTAGACGCCGGAGGTGTGGTGGACAGCAGCCCCGGAGTCACAGGCACGGCGACAGCAGAAGGTGCAGCGGGCGTGGCGAAAGGAGCATCCTGGTCGCTAAACAGCAGCACGGTCGCGGTGGAAGACGACGCCTGCGGCGTGGGCGTGGGCGTGGGCGTGGGCGTGCGCACGGGCGCGGGCGCCGTCACGGCTGACCCGGGCGTCAACACAGTACGCGTGCGCGACGTGCTGCGACGAGGTGCAGCAGGAGGGGCTTGGGCTTGGGGCTTGGCCACGCTCACTTTGGACTTCGGGTGCTTGGGCGGCATATTGACAAGAACCGACCGACACAGGTGACTGGACTGGCGCTCCGCAGCTGTGCAGTCGCCCAAGAAAACTCGGAGCGGATGGCTACACGTTTGTCATTGGCTGTTGACGGATGCCATGGAAACTGCGCGAACGTAGTGCGTGTGCGTGTGTGTGTGTGTGTGTGTGCAGTGCAGAGTTCGTCTGCTGCTGGCCTGGCCTGGCTTGGCTTGGCACCTGGCGTGGGTGGCTGTGGCTGGCAGCGGCCAGTCATCGGCACCGGGTGTCGGCTGCCGGCCCGGGTGTACAGCGATTCGTACGTGTCCACAATTTATTAGATTTGATAATTCCGGCCTACGCCCTCCGCCCGCCCGCCGCGGCCGCGGGCCGCGGGCCGGCAGGGGCAGGGCTCGGTCGGTACTTCCCCCTTCGCCCCCCTCCCACTCCCGGCCCCCGTCACGCGCCTGCTGGCAGGCACCACGCAGTACGCCGGCAGACCAGAGCAGAGAGAGACCCAGACCGGGCCGACCAGCTTCGGTCGGAGCCGCTCGGCCCGGCCGGGTCCCAAGACCCGACAAGTTCGGCACGCTTCGGCTTTCGGCTCTCGGCGCGCTTCGTTGCCACCGGTGAGAGACAGAGACAATAATCGCATCTGCAGCGCCTAGTGCGCGCTCTCTTGCACGCCCGGCGGTCGGGTAATGAAACCCACCCGATTGAAAACTCTGGCCACAACAGAACCAAAATATATCAGCTGGGAGGAGCTGGGGTCGGGAGGCGGCGGCGGCGCGGCGGCGGGCAAGCAGCGAGCGCTCGCTTGCGCCGGCGTATATATGCTCAGAAAAACGCCATATTCTTTTTAGGCCCCCGTTAGGGGTGCCTATTGCTCACGCCCGTGAGTTTTTTAATCTGCTTGACGATGGCCCCTTATGGCCGCAACCGATCCTGTCGTGCCGATTTACAACAAATTTTAATCAAAAATAGTACAAAAAATTAGAAAATTTTTGAGATAGGTATGATGTCAAGCTGTCTATACGTTTTTGCATAAAATGAATTTGCATCCTCCGTTTCTATGGTAATTGCGAGCCGAGCACCCTGTGCCGAGCCAAAATTGACACCCTCCAAAATGCTCTGGCCAATAGAAATGTTTCGCGCGAAAATACAACCAATAAAAACGTCCGCCTGTTGCTTTGTACCTCGATATCTAAAAGTGCCAACGCAAGGAGTGGTCACGTCAGAATCGTTGCAGATTCACGCCATGTAAAAGGGTTCACCACCAGGAGACTTTCAAACGTGACCACTAGCTAGCCGCCGCGGCTTCTGATTGTTGGCTGGGACTGTAATTTCGCCGTGGGCGGGGCTTGTGACAATCCCCCCAACCTCAGAGTAAATCCTCAATTCATGTTTTCACTGAAAGATACAAATAAGTCAACCCTTGTGTTCCGCGTAAATGCGTGGAGGCTTGTGCCGCTGTTTGCTAAAGGCCTGCAACATCATTTTACGTCGTTACTGAATCTAAAACTAGCAAAATATATTTTGAGTTGGTTTGAGTGGACCCCAAGGCGGCGTTGTTTATAGCTGGCCCGCTCGGCGCCATGTTTGTGTCTTAAATATGAGGTGGATAAAATTCACGATTTGGGCTCTCACAGAGCGTTTTGACCAAATATTTTTAATTTCTATTTCGTTTACTGGTAAGTGTGTGGCAAATGTGAAACTAGAACCCTTTAATTCTAGGCTGGCGGTTTGATTTAGTGGTTGTCAAGGTGCGTTGTTGACAGCTGGCCGGCTCGGCGCCATGTTCGTGTTAGAAATGCGAGACGCATAAAATTCACGATTTGCCTCTGTGTCTGCCTCTGTGTTCCTTGTGAATGTGTAGTGGCTTCCATAACTGTGTGTGCTAAAGGCCCGCAACATAACTTAGCGTCGTCACTAGATTATAAAGTTTTAAATATATTCTAGGTTGGTTGGTCCCAGCCTAGAACCATGAAAGCGACAGGACTGGGCACTCGCTCACACCCCAAACGCGCCCCGTTCTGTCGGAGGCGGCGGCGCCTCCCAGCCGAGCCACCGGCCTTCTTTTGTTGAGTGGAGGTCCCAGCCTAGAACCTAAAAACGACAGGACTGGGCACTCACACCTCAAACGCACTCCGTTCTGTCGAAGGCGGTGGCGCCTCCCCCAGCTGGCTGCGGATTGTCTAGCCTACGTTTGCCCTGCGGCCAGGAGTGCCGGCGAGCCATAAGCCGAATCGGCATTGTCGCTGCTCGGGCGCTCGGCCCCTCTGCGTGGCGCGCAGGGGAGGAATGAGGACCGTGGTATATTCAGTTACTTAACCAAAAAAGAAGAAAATATAAAATAAAATAAATAGCTCAATTTTTGGGACTTCTGTTTAGCGGATAAAATTCGTGATGTGATTCTCACAAATAGTTCTGATTTAAGTACTTTCTCATTCTGTGGCTAGTTTTAAAACCTAGGGGGCCGTTTAACGCGTTAGCGTTAGAATTTTTTATTTTATTCTTGCCGATGGCCCCTTATGGGCGCAGCCGATCGTGTCGAAGCGATTCGTACAAAATTATAATGAAAAATACTACGAAAAATTAGAAAATTTTTGAGATAGGTCTGATGTCAAGCTGTCTATACGTTTTTGCATAAAATTAGTTTGCATCGTCAGTTTCTATGGTAATTGCGAGCCGAGCGCCCTGTGCCGAGCCAAAATTGACACCCTCCTGAAGGCTCTGGCCAATAGAAATGTTTCGCGCGAAAATACAACCAATAAAAACGTCCGCCTGTTGCTCTGTACCTCAATATCCAAAAGTTTCACCGCAAGGAGTGGTCACCTCAGAATCGTTGCAGATTCACGCCATGTAAAAGGGTTCACCACCAGGAGACTTTCAAACGTGACCACTAGCTAGCCGCCGCTGCTCCTGATTGTTGGCCGGGACTGTAATTTCGCCGTGGGCGGGGCTTGTGACAATACCGCCAACCTCAGAGTAAATCCTCAATTCATGTTTTCACTGAAAGATACAAATAGGTCAACCCTTGTGTTCCGCGTAAATGCGTGGAGGCTTGCACCGTTGTTTACTAAAGGCCTGCAACATAATTTGACCTATTTACTTAATCTCAAACTAGTAAAATATATTTTGAGTTGGTTTGAGTGGACCCCAAGGCGGCGTTGTTTATAGCTGGCCCGCTCGGCGCCATGTTTGTGTCTTAAATATGAGGCGGATAAAATTCACGATTTGGGCTCTTACAGAGCGTTTTGACCAAATATTTTTAATTTCTATTTCGTTAAATGGTAAGTTTGTGGCAAATGTGAAACCAGAACCCTTTAATTCTAGGCTGGCGGTTCGATTTGGTGGTTGTCAAGGCGCGTTGTTGACAGCTGGCCGGCTCGGTGCCATGTTCGTTTAGATTTGCCTCTGTGTCTGCCTCCGTGTTCCTTGTGAATGTGTAGAGGCTTCCATAACTGTGTGTGCTAAAGGTCTGCAACATAACTTAGCGTCGTCACCAAATTAAAAACTTGCCAGATATATTCTAGGTTGGTTTGAGGTGGGACGCCGTGAGGCGCCGTGTCGCCGGCCCCGCGCCGGCCCTCTCCAACCATGGCCGCCCCGGCCGGGGGCTGAGGCTCTCACCTCGCGACTTTAAATCATTGTATAAAGTTATCAAAACGTTGACAAGTCGAACTGAATGCGTAAATATTGTTTCTACACCAGCAGAGAACGTTTTGATAAGTTTGAATTCAATCTGGTGAACAGAATTCTTGAAATGGTGTGTATTTTTGTAAATTATTATTCTAATCCTATTTTTTACCTACTGATTGAACCCCTTGAAACTTTGGGAAAAGATTTCTGCATGTCTAAAGCTGCTAATTTCACAGTCATTTCGGCTGTCTAACATATCATTCAGCTTAAAAAAATAGCGGCTAGTGCTTTAGTTGGTCTCAGCCTAGAGCCATAAAAGCGACAGGACTGGGCACTCACACCTCACACCTCACGCCTCCCCCAGCCAAGCCACCGGCCTTCTTTTGTTGAGGGAAGGTCCCAGCCTAGAACCTAGAAACGACAGGACTGGGCACTCACACCTCAAAAGCGCTCCGTCCTGTCGAAGGCGGCGACGCCTCCCCCAGCCGGCTGCAGATTGTCTAGCCTACGTGCCTAGGTTTGCCCTGCGGCCAGGAGTGTCAGCGCGCCAAGCCGAATCGGCATTGTCGCAGCTCGGGTGCTCGGGCGCTCGGCCCCTCTGCCCCTCCGCGTGGGGCGCAGGGGAGGAAGGAGGACCGTGGTATATTCAGTTACTTGACCAAAAAAGAAGAAAAAATAAAATAAATTAATAGCTCAATTTTTGGGACTTCTGTTTAGCGGATATAATTCGTGATGTGATTCTCACAAATAGTTCTGATTTAAGTACTTTCTCACTTTGTGGCAAGTTTTAAAACCTAGGGGGCCGTTTAACGCGTTAGCGTTAGAATTTTTTTTTTTTAAACCATCAAAATTCGGGGTTTGGGTAATTAATGGGAGGGAAACGGAGTAAACGGGAGGTAAGACGGAGTAAACGGAAGGTAAGACGGAGTAAACGGGAGGTAAGACGGAGTAAACGGGAGGTAGAGAGGGGGGCTTGCTACACCGCGCTGGGAAAGTCTTGGTGCCACTGAATAACATAACGATTTTTAAGGTATTACGGTTACGTTATTTGTTACAGTTACTAACTTTAACCAGTAACACGTACAAAGTAATAAACGTAATTGCATAGTAACGAATATTAAATCTCGACATTTATCGGTTATTGCCCATAACGTTATCGTAAATAACAAATACGTTTTTTGAAAACATTAACGGTTATTCATGCTTAGCAGCATTTAACGTTAGGCTAAATAACTTGGTTCAATATAAACATGAAATTGATGTTATTTGAGTCAAATTTCTCAATTTTATACCCCAAAACCCATTCCAGCACAAGCCTGTGTTCCGCTCCTCGGCCCTCTACTGCGGCGTACGCCCTACGCTATTCTGCCATTTGCCGCCCTCCTGACTCCTGTACTTGCATCGCCGTCACAACTCCGACCGTACTCTTAGTATACTCCGTGTACACCGGGTGTTCTCTGCCTGCTCCGGGTGTACTCCGGGTACTCTGAGTGTTCTGCGTGAACTCCGGCTCTACTCCGCGTGCTCTTGGTGTATCTGTGTATTCTGAGAGTACTGCGGGTTCTCCGATTGTACTCCGAATACTCCGAGTGTACTCCGAATATGTTGCTCCGGCTGTACTCCGGTTGTACTCAGTGTACCCCGGTGTACTCAGCAATGTACTCCGGGTGTACTCAGTGTACTCAGGGAATACTCAGTGTACTCAAGTGTATATCGGGTTCTCCGTGGGTACTCCGAGTGTACTCCAAGTATACTCAGTGTACTCCAAGTCTTTATCGGCAACTCCGCGGGCAAGCCGAGTGCACTCCGGGTATACTCCAGTTGTACTCCCGGTAATCCACACACCCCTGATGTCTCCCGCGTCCTTCGGATGTTCTCTGCGTACTCCGGATTTACTTCGTGTACTCGAAGTGTACGTCGCGTACTCCGGTGTACTCGGCGCACACCGAGTGTTCTCTGGATGTACTCCACGTACTTCAGGTTAGTGTTTTTGATTGGGCGGGCACGGTTCTGAGCCTGAGTGCTCGCCCGACGCTTCCAGCGTGAGAGTGAGAAGGCATGACGAGGCTAGCAGATGCTAGTCTGCCGATGAAGACGAGTACGGCTTGCCCGACCCCCGACCGGTTACCCCGCTCGGCCGCAGCAACGAGACCTGTCCCCGCAACCTCACCTCTCGCCCTTCTGGTGAGGTGTCTGCGTCCGAACAGAATGCGGAAGCGCATTCAGAGGGCGATTCGGAAGTAGTTCCAGCCGGGCTAGCCGGGCTCGTCGGGCTCGACTCACGCCGAGTGCACCCTGTGCAGGCGGAGCACATCCGTAACGCACCCGGAGTAGACTCGGAGTTCGCGGAGTACTCTCGGAGTACGCCGAGTGCACCAGGAGTACTTGGAGCACACCTGAAATGACCGAAATACACCCGCAGTACATCCGCAGTTTGCGAAGTATGCGGAGTACACCAGGAGTACACGTAGAACGGCCAGAGTGCGCCGAGTGCACCTGGAGTATGCGGAGCACACCCCACATATACAGCTGGAGTATACGCGGAGTACTGACGGAGTTCGCGAAGTACAGCCGGAGTACGCCGAGTACACATGGATAGGTGGAGTACAGCCGGAGTACTGTCATCCCGGGCCGGGCCACGGCCAAAGTAGCACAGGAGAACACCAGTTGTCAAACCTTCGGTACAGTAAACGTTATATATGATTCGTGACCGGTGCAAAAAATAACCGTTTTACTCTTATCGCTCTCTCAATAGGGTATTTTACTCAAACCCGGGACCGGAAGTAAGAAGTAAAATGGAAGCAACAAATCGGAAACAGATGCTGGCTGCGGCCTGCCGCGGTATGAGAAATTTACGATCGACTCTTTGTTTATGTGTCAGTTTGCGAGCAGTACATGTTGTGAGTATTTCGTTTAGAAAATTAAACTTTCGAGTGGTAAAATGTGTAAGGGGTGTTACGCGAGTTTGAAAAGTAGTGTCGTAGTGAATTCTTTTGAACTAGTAGGGCGGATCATACATGATTACTCAGTTGAAACTAGAAAAAGGTAGACGGAGAGGAACATAACCAAGCCAGATGTTAGATATTTTCCGGTACTGAACAAAATCTAAGGACTGGCACGCGTCCTATCTTAAGAACGGGCCATATATATAGGCCAGAAAACTGAGACGCGCAGAGAAAAGTGTCGTGTCTTCCGTGTTACTCTGCTCGTGTTTACCATACATGGATGAAGTGGTGTCCTGCCTTTGGACATTTAGCAAACTTCCACTTTGTTTCGACGTCATCTCGTTAAATGACATGTCTCGAAGCAAGCAGGGAAAAAGAAATTGAACTTTCTACGTACCACTGATCTATAATTCTCTCCTTCTTATTTTAAAGTTATTGGGCAGTTCAAAATGCTAGATTCGGATTCATGGTGTAACTCTATGCCACCTTGCCCAAGGAGAATCTTGTATGAACAAGATATTGCTCTTTGCTGGCAAGGAAGGCTAAGACCTCCTTGTGCTGGTCTCGTTAATGTTGGGAACACATGTTACCTCAATGCTTCGGTCCAGGTAGGGGATGTGTGCGCTCCCTTGTTTATTCTAGGTGTCTACTGTTACGGTTACTTTAATGTGGAAGGAAATTGTCTCCTAGGCATTGATGCACCTTCCTGCATTTGTTCAATTTTTAATTAATGATGAGGCTCATAGGTCAAAGTGTTTTTCCCTCCTAAATTGCATTACATGTGCTATTTATAGGACATATTTAAATATGACTGTTCATTCAACTTTTAAGCCAAGTGGTCTTGTAACCATTGTTCCACGTAAGTGTCACTGATAAAAGTTGCTGATATTAACTTAAATGCCACTGCTTTTATATATTCCTCTCACATCACCTAACAGGATTAAGTAAAACTTTTAAATTATATCAGCAAGAGGATGCACAAGAGTTTCAACTGAAACTATTTGAGTGCCTTGAAGAAGAGCTCATACAGAGGGATGGTGCAATGTAAGCATTGTATTTTAAGGGCTCTATGAAACTAGAAACTAAATCAGTATTTAATGACAGTGGTTTTTTTTCTCTCTTTAGACCAAATGATTACTGCTCCAGGCAAACAAGTGCTGTTGGACAGATTTTTGGTTGGTGGGTAGTAACCAAAGGTGAGCATTTTTTTTAATATTTTTTTTTGGGAGTGGGGCGGGGTGAGCGGCATTTTGGTTACTGTATTTTTTATTTAAATCTGTTACAGATACATGCATTGATTGTCACAAGGTATCATCAACGTATATCCCTATGACTTTCTTACCATTGCCAGCACTGTCTGGTAGTGTGCAAGCTGCACTCCAAGATCATTTCATGAATGAGGATAACATTTCCAATTTTAATTGCACTACTGAATGTGTTAAACGTTTTGGAATTAGAAAGACTGAAATGCACACCTACCCCAAAGTGCTTAGGATAACTTTTCAAAGGTGAGTGCTTTGCTTATTTGTTTATGACAATTTTTTAAAATAATAATAATAATTATTATTATTATTATTATTATTATTATTATTATTATTAAACTTATTTTCCTTGTTTTTAGATTTGACAATTATGGTAGAAATTTCTGTCCCAATTGAAGTTAACAAAGAAGTTAGAATACAAAATGCCACTTACAAATTCTCCAGCTGTATTCTTCATGAGGGAGATACTGCAGTATCTGGCCACTACACATGTTTAGCTGAGCGTCCAAATGGTGACCTTGTAAATTACAATGATTCCATAGTGAGTATCAACCTAAAAAGTGTAATTTTCATATTATTGTGTGGTTGAAGAGTCTGTCTTCTTTCTCACCTGTGGTCTGTAGGTGTCTAATGCAAATGGAAAGCTGGATGAACACAAAACCAAGTGTGACATGTATATTGCATTTTATACATTACTTCATATCAAGGTATGCTACACTATCTAGAGCCTGAGCTTCCATTTGTTATGCTTTCAGCTACTTTGCTTTTGTTTTGCTTTCGTGTCATCTGGAATAGGTTTCTTCAGTAAAAAGAGGACATCCCACCCCTGTGAGCAGTCCATTGCATAAAAAGCTACACATTTCACCAATGAAAGTGTCCCTGGAAAAGAAAACTAAAGGCAAAACCATGACCTTCTCACCAAAAAAATTATCTAAGAAATTTGGCAAAGTAGTGCAGACAATAATTTCTTGTAATTCAAAAGAAAGCCACCTTAATTCTCCCAAAGTCATGGCAAAGGTATAGAGAATGACTGCCTACCTAAATATTCTTAATTTCAAATACATTTTTTTAAAATTCATTTCCGTTTTTTAAGCCAATTCAGCCGCTGAATGTCCTAAAACTCAACACGCCTCAGTGTAGGAGGAATCTTTTCACTTCGGCCAGTGATCATAATTATCATTCCAAAGAGCAAACACAAGGCGGACTATGTGTAGCTGAAAAAACTAGAACAAGATCTGGAAGTTACCATAAATTTTTGCCATTTTTAATTAATATTGTATCTTGAATTTCAATTTTTCTATTGAGTCTGTCTAAATTTACAGGAGTTAGGTTCCACATTTATTTCTGCTGTTCCACTCAGAAAAGAAGATGAGGTTTCGAAGGTTGAGTGTGGTATCAATAGGGATGAAAACCATTGTGAAAGGAACTCTAAGGTGAGCCTTCTGTAAATCTCATGCAAACCCTAACTTCTGTAGAGATCAGTTTCATTATTCTGGTTATTTTTGTTCCATCAATTCTTATGTCTGTTTCTTTTTGTAAACTGCTAGACTGAAACTTCTGCTGGTCCTCAACCTTTGGAACTCTTAAAAATAGGATGGAGAAAAAGGGAGGGACCAAAAGAAACTGAATCCCAATCATCAGAAAATAGTTATTTTTTAGCAAACGACAATGCAGCTGAAAGGTCGAACGTTCTACCTATTCTTGATCCCATAAAAATTGCATGGAAGAAAAGAGAGGAACCAAAGGAAACCGCATCTCAGTCGGAACACGATTACTTTTTTGTGAAAGAAAAACCATGTGGTGGAACAAGTGAGCCAGAAGTGGAACATGTAAGCAACATTTTGTGTTTATCAATTTGTTGACACTTTACTGGTTAATTTTGTTAGAATTATTTTTAATATCTTTACCTTTTAAATGCTAGACTGGAACTTCTGCTGGTCCTCGACCTTTGGAACTCTTAAAAATAGGATGGAGAAAAAGGGAGGGACCAAAAGAAACTGAATCCCAATCAGAAAATAGTTACTTTGTAGCAAATGACAATTCAACTGAAGGGTCAAATGTTCCACCTATCCTTGATCCCATAAAAATTGCATGGAAGAAAAGAGAGGAACCAAAGGAATCCGCATCTCAGTCGGAACACGATTACTTTTTTGTGAAAGAAAAACCATGTGGTGGAACAAGTGAGCCAGAAGTGGAACATGTAAGCAACATTTTGTGTTTATCAATTTGTTGACACTTTACTGGTTAATTTTGTTAGAATTATTTTTAATATCTTTACCTTTTAAATGCTAGACTACAACCTCTGCTGTTCTCCAACCTTTGGATCCTATAAAAATCGTATGGAGGAAAAGAGAGGGACCAAAGGAATCTACATCCCAATCAGAAAATAGTTATTTTTTGGCAAATGACAATTCAGCTGAAAGGTCGAATGTTCTACCTATTCTTGATCCCATAAGAATTGCATGGAAGAAAAGAGAAGAACCAAAGGAAACTGCATCCCAATCAGAGAATAGTTATTATTTAGCAAATGTAAGGACAGCTGAAAATTTAAGTGCCTTACCTATCGTAGATCCAATAAAAATAGCATGGAAGAAAAGAGAGGCACCTAAGGAGACTGCATCTCAGTCGGAACATGACTACTATTTTGTGAAAGAAAAACTAAATGATGTTACGAGTGGGCCAGAAGTGGAACATGTATGCATCCTACTTTTATCAATACTCTTTTATTGAGATAATTGGTAATAACTGTTAATATTTAAGACATCTTTTGATATATTTGTTGAAATTTTAGATTGCTTCCATTCCAACTTCAATTATTCAAAGTGCAGCGCCCAGTATTGAGACATTACAGGAGGACTGTCATTTACTCTCAAACGAGCAGATTGGGCAATGTTATGATATTCAGGTAAAAGACAGTTCAGATATGCATTGTTCTTTACATGTAAACATTATTTTTCGTTCTATATAACCCAGTATCTGAACTCAATATTTGTTTGTTTTCTCTTCTTTCAGAGAAACTTAAATTTAACCAAACCATTTGTGTGTTTAAATCTTACTGCTGAGGATGTTGAGGGAGCCACACTAAAACATCCTTGTTTAGAACAAAACTTGGTTAGTGATTTGAAAAGATGGCTTTTGGTGAGAGGCATTCCTAATACTGGAAAGAAGAAGGAACTTATAAACAGGTTTGTTAACTTCGTATAATATTGTGAATATTGTTTCTTTTTTAATAATTCCTTCTCAATATTTTTATCCATTTCTAACGTACAATTGCTCTTGATTTTGTCCTAACAGAATCAAAAATTGTATCGCAATGAATAAAGATAAAGAGTTAGATCCAAAGGCAGACGGAGGTATTCATTACAGAAGAAAGCGAAGTATGCTGTCTCAATCACAGGTACTAGCTAAGCCTGAGAGAATGTAGATTTTCTGTTTTTCCTTGATTCATTGTAATTGTGTATTTGTGTTTCCTCTGCAGAATTTGACACAACTTAATGAGGACGATGACATCTTCTTTGCAGATGGTTGGGATGTATTCCCTAGCAAAGATATGCCAAATAATTTTAACTTTGGCAGTGTGTTTCATTACCTCATTGAGACTATGCCTCAAATGGAAGACATTATTGAAAATTGGGATTATTCTGAGGGCTCTGAGGATGAGGCAGTTGAGCAGGAAGTTATCAGTGTTACAGATCCTTTTGAGTCAAATGATTGCAATGAGATTATAAATAACAAAAAACTTCGTAGAGGTCTGCAGTATGTGAAGAGCAAATATGTTTTAAACATTCAGGATACATTGTCTGGTAGAGTGCATTTATACAGTGGAGATGTTAGAGGGTCAATGAAGAAGAATGTTTATGTGGTGAAGATAGCACTATCTCAATCATCAGGGAGTATTTTGAGAGGAGCTTGCAGCAGTCCATGTCCCCAGAGATCTCTAGGAAGGTGTAGCCACATAAGTGCCCTTTTGCCGTTTTTATTACTTCACAAGAATTTAAATGGTCCAGGAGGTAAGCTTAGGGTGCCCCCACAATGTCTTGTTCTCAGCTGGCTTTCTAGACCGAATTCTCAGGAACAAGGTGGATTTTTGGTTAAAGGTCAAGTCATTTGGAAAAAAAAGTGTGAGAGTGTGTAAACTAAACCAAATCACCACCAAATAATACAATTTTGATTTGACAGGACAGCTAAGTTATAGTTTTGATTCATGAACAAGGTATAATAATATTATTACTTTTAGTCATAAATAAAACTTGTATTATTTGAAGGTGAGTTGGTTTAGTTTACTCACTATTACACCTCTCCTTTCTAAACAACTTGAGCCCTTACAATAATTCCATCTTATCTCTAAGAATTCGGTCTAGAAAACCAGCTGAGTACAAGACATTGTGGGGGCACCTTTAAAAAGTGCTCTATAGAGCATGGAGAAGGACTAATACATGTTCTCCTACATGCAAGAGAGGCTTGTCTTCACTTTAAAATAGGAGACTTTAAATTTGTTCTTATAGTAAGGGTAGTTGTCATCCATTGAACCAACAACAGACTAAATATTTACAGTCATATCTTAAAAGGTCTGTAAGCTGTTGGTGGTGAACAAAAGTTGTTGTCTTAATACAGAATTGCAATATACAGTATATATGTATTACTAATGATTCTGGAAGTTCCATTGGGTAAATTTCAAGTTTTTGATTATGTCAATTAATTGTGCCGGCCTGGCCTGAAAGGTCTTTGAAGATGACTGTAAATATATAGCTTGATGTTGTTTAATCGTTTCCTCATAATGGTATATAAAATCGTGTTTGTCATTGCTGCAATTTCCTCTCATTTTTCTCCTTGCTATTCATCATGTAGAATGGAATTTGTGTTCTTCACCCAACATGTCATCGTCAGGTTTGTTCATGAGGGACAATAAAGACAAACCATTGCTTGTACCCGTGACATTTTCATTTTCAGAATAATGGTATACAGTTTACATAAGCCATTGGAGTGCGTAGTTATGCATGAACTAAATGAACTTATAAATTAGAAACTATTTGGTATTGTTGTAGTGCATGATTAAGGTTGCATGATAAAACATAAGTACAGTAATTTTTTATCTGTGTTGTCCTCTACATTTATTAACAAAATACATAAATATTCAAGCACCAATATTATATTTTTATTTCTCTTAACTTCTCATTTCATTCCACATACTAACAAAAATTTCTTGTAAATTGTACCCTAAAACATGGTTTCATTTTCATCAGACCTGCTTTTCTTGTTCTTTACACGGATTTCATTGAAGTTGCGTAGGTAAGCTGCAATGTACACCAAGTTACCCAGCACAGGTAACAAAAGTAATGGTATGGTACCTTTCAAAAGACGGTTGTCTTTTATGTCAGCTATAGCGTGCTCCGAATAAATGCGAGCAGATGCTATGGCTTTGGTGAGGATTTCTTCTTCAGAAGTAAAACAACTTCTATTACCCAAGGTTGGGGGTTTGTAAAACATGCATCCTTTCTCTTGGAGCTCTGCTGTAAGCTCATATCCTCGGTCAGTCATCACACCATCTCCCTTTTGCAATCTGTCCAGCAAACCACTTTTTACAATGACTGCTTTTAGCCCAGTAAAGATAGGAACGGGGGTGGAGAAAATTAAGTCCTGATTTTTTATGACTGATTTCGGTTTATTTGACTCCCCTCTACAACATATCAAAAGTCCCCAAAGATCCCCGGATTGGCATTTTTTGCACCGGCTGTCAAACTTTATGGTATTTTAACCATTTCACTCAAAATGTGAAAATTGTGTCGCGATCAATCTAAACCTTCATATGGCACATTTTTAACTTATTTGTCACTAGGGTATAATTATTACGTCCAACAATCGCCAATTTGACCTCGTGATCAAAAATTTTCCGTAAAAAAGCGCAAAAACACCGAAAAACGCCTAAAATGCTACTTCAAGATACCGTATGTGTATGGTGTGGGGGTTTTCACCCGTGAGCATGTGTGTGTGTGTGTGTATTTGCGTGTGTTTTCCATACTATGATGTCAACTCACCTACCCTTTCGTATGGAACAACTCTGTGATAATGATAAGCCTAAAGGGGTAAGGGGTGAACCCACAAACCCTACAAAAGTAGAATTCAAATAGTCATGTCGTAATAGGCTTCGTTATTTCTAGGCCAACAAAATTCAGTTGCTTGTGTTTTCGCGGCTGACTAGCGCCGCAGGGTAACACTTGCAACACCTTACTTCCTATTTTTCTCTTAAATATTCCTAAAGGCGCCTCAGGTACCTCTCTCTCCCCCCTGTTGGCTCTGAGCGGCCCCGGGGGCGTTGAGATGCGCCCGCCCACCCCTGTCTCCCGGCTACGGTCGCCGCCCGTGTCGGTTTGATATTTGGACTATATGATATCCACGACCTCAAATGACGACGAAACAAATCAACTTAATGTCTTTGAAATAACCGGAAATAACGACGAAAGTTTCAACCCTTTGTAGCAATTATTTGAGAGATATTTCGATGCTAAATGGGCAACTTTTCGGCACGAAATGACAGAATAACGACGGTAGATCTGCGAAATTATAGTAATATTGCATGGAGGGGTCGTCAACTGCCTTTAGCCGTGTACGGAGGAATATTGGTATTATCAGTAATATCATAGTAATATTAGGGTAATATTGTAATATTGCAGGTAATATGGGTAATATTGATGTAATATTGGCAAAAATATGGGCAATATTGATGTAATATGAAGGTAATATCGGTAATATTAAAGTAATAACGGGGTAATATCAGTTTCGTGTACGGAGGAATATCAGAGTTGACGACCCCTTGTATTGCATTAAAATATCCTCCAAGTCATTGCTACACTGTAAAAACTGTCTAATTTTTTTTGGAGCTCTCTAGAGAAGGGAAATTTTTGAAATCCTCGTATACTTCGAGGAAAACTCTCTAAATTTTGAGGAAGTCTCCTCCAAATTTATTGAGTGTTCCCTTTATTTTTTTTTATTATTTTTTTTAAGGAGTATTCCTTAAAATATGAGGGGTTTCCCCACGGGTTTCTCTCAAATTACGGAAGTTCCTCAAAGTTTTCCCTTTTTCCTCAAAATTTTAGACATTGTTTCTACCGTGTAAGCAACGTCGAAACTTTCGTCGACGATGTGGCGAAACAGCACGGGTGTTTTTTTTTGGAGGGGGGGTGGGGGGGGGGTTGGGGGGGTTGGGGGGGGGGCAAAGGGACAAGTGCTCCTCCTCTCCGGGGGCTCAGGTGCCCCCGATAAAGGGGGGGAGAAAAGAAAAAAGAGTGAGGAAAGAGAAAAAGGGGGAAAAGAGAAAAAGAGGAAGGCGAAGAATGGGAGAGGGAGGCAGATGGCGGTCGTAGACGGTAAAACCAAAGCCACCCGATCCATTCGCGATCCATCCATGCAACTCACGAAAATCTTCCACAAACTCGATCTCAGTACGTATATACTACGTAGATATTACGCCTAAAGTTAAAGTTGCGCCTGAGGTTGCGCCGTTTAAAAGCATGATGTTGACTTTGACGACAGGTTACATACTTGTTAAACTTATAAAATTAAGTTTCAAATCTGATTGTCATACCGTTATTACGTACCTAATGGCAGTAAATTGACAGAACTCAGTGATCTCTGCAGGAGTGTGAGGACCTCTTCATAACGTATCTGAAATTTGGGCCCCATTGCCGTCCCGTACTCAGCCCCCAGGACGATCCTGGTGGTCAGCTAGGACACCGGAAATGCTGTAAGCGACCCAGATCACTACTCCCACCCCCTCCACCCCCCGGGGACCAAGTGGGAAAACCTAATCGGAACATTTACCATGCCGTTGTACACATGCGTTGTGACGAGCTCTTCACAACGTCCACACTCGTCACAACGTTGTCGAGTGACGGACACACCTCGTCACAACGTATAGAAAAAACACGCACACACACACATACCCCTCCCCTCCCCAACACACATACCCACCCACCCACACACACACACATAACCCCCCCCACACACACACACACATGCTCACGGGTGAAAACCCCCACACCATACAGATACGGTATCTTGAAGTAGCATTTTAGGCGTTTTTCGGTGTTTTTGCGCTTTTTTACGGAAAATTTTTGATCACGAGGTCAAATTGGCGATTGTCGGACGTAATAATTATACCCTAGTGACAAATAAGTTAAAAATGTGCCATATGAAGGTTTAGATTGATCGTGACACAATTTTCACATTTTGAGTGAAATGGTTAAGATACCATAAAGTTTGACAGCCTGTACAAAAAATGCCAATGCGGGGATCTTTGGGGACTTTTGATATGTTGTAAAGGGGACTCTAATAAACCGAAATCAGTCATAAAAAATCAGGACTTAATTTTCTCCAGGTTCAGGGCGTTTTGGAGCTAACTTTACTGGGCTATTTGTCAGACATGGATCCTTCCATACCGCCACTGCAATAAATTGTTGCTCCTCTACATGATATGCCAATTGAGAAGACCATTACACTATGGTTTTTATAGTTTGAGTACATGTTTCCTTGCTGCTGAAAATTCGAAGGTGTCTCCATAAAAAATGATGCTCCATCTAGTATGATTCTCAGATTCTTAAAAGGTCTCATTTGGGGTGGCTTTCCGTCATGCTGTTGTGCAGCTGATGGAAACATATCATCTTCCATTGACTTGAATGTTAAATAAATTAGCCTTGTCATAACATAACACAGGTTAGAAACTGTAGAAACAGATACTCGAAACATTTCAGCAAGTTCTTCAAGTGGTAAACCACGCCTGAGCCTCAGTAAAAACATAAAGAGTTTGTCCTCACTAGTGAGCCTTGAATGTGTCTGTTTCACTGGACTGTGAACAGCATACTTCTGCTTCAGCTTGCTTATAACTTCATCTCCACCAATTAATTCGAAAAGTGCTCCAAAATCTTTTACTTCCAGGCCGGTGAAAAATTTAAACTTGGGGTTGTGTTTACAATTTTCATAGGAATAGTTGGGAAGTGTTTGAATCTCAACATGATGAACCAGATGCTAAACAAGAAAAAAGACAGTTTGTAGGTCAGAATGATTCAAAATAAAAATAAAAAATTCACAGCAAATTTAGAGCTATCATTTAGACTTACATTAGTTTGAGTGCTCACAGTTCTCTTCCTTGGTGATTTCACTGGGATATGTGGAGTAGTTTTATCAGTAGTACTTGGGTCATCATTGGTGTGTGACAACAAACTGAGCTTTGGATATGATACAATCTGCAAAATAGAAAGATTCATATTTTAGCATATTGCATTGATTGTTTTAGTGATAATTTCAATTATATTTTTACAGCCATCACATCCACATCAAAGCCGTGCACATGGAATCGAGGCTCTTTGCAGCGTGACCCATCAGAGGCAAACCAAAGGCAGTACGAATCTTTCAAAGTAAATGTATTGAGACGATCCAACTTTGATCCAAGGCCAGCTAAGTACCAAAATGGACCCACTTCTTTTCAAAAAAACAACTTTCTCATGCATCTTCAATCAAATAAAGAAGTTCCATGCCTTTTCCAAACCATTCTCACACCTAAGGATGATATGGACACATATGATGCTGATGATTTTTGGGTTCTAAGAATGCAACGAACTAGGATGTATGTTGCCCTTAACAAACAAATGGAGGAATTAAAACCATCTCCAAATTTTGTTGGAGCTTTTGAGGTAGAAGGGACTAAGCAGCAAAGTTTTTCCGATGCTTGGAACAATATCAGGTCCCTCCACTGTTCTGCTCAACCCAGTAGAAAAATTGATAAGTTTCAAACTGAAAATGCCAAAATGAATTTCCTCCGGAACCATTTATGGAGAATGGACAGAGTTGAAACAAATGCAATCAAATTTGGTAATAACAATGAGAGCCCTGCAAGAAGAGCTTATGCTGAGAAACAGAGACTTATTGATCCTACGTCTAATGTGGAGGAGTGTGGCTTATTTCTCCACACTGAACATATTGGGCTTTCCTGCAGCCCAGATGGCATTGTAAAATCACAGGTGACAAGTGAGAAGCTCCTAGAGATCAAATGTTTGTTTTCATTGCAAAACCAAAACCCAAACAATTTTGAAGAAATTCTCTCAAAGAGGCAATTGTCCTCTTTTTGCTTAAAGAGGGATAGTAATGGAATCATACAACTTAAAGAAAACCACTCATACTATGATCAAATTCAATTCAGTATGGGCCTTTTGGATCTTTCAGAATGTGATTTGTTTCTATACAGTCTAGTTGGATCCATTACAGTTCCAGTACTTTTTAATGAAAGAAGATGGCTGGAGTTAAAAAAAAGTTTAAAAGACTTTCACTGGATGTATCTAGTACCTGAATACTTTTTACAAAGAACACCCCGCAAATTTCACCCTATTAGATTACCTTGAATTAATGAATATAATAGAACTTTACATGTACCTTGGTTCCATCAGAGGTCTTGCCATGAGTAATATTACTTTGAGTCTGCTGACTTGTACAGAATTTTTCACTGTGTGATACCTGTAAACATTAAATTTTTAAGTGTTAGACTGTAAATAAATAAATCTGAATAAAACATTAATAGAAAGATAGAGAAAAACAACTATTTTGTTATTACTTGAAGTTGCCTGTTCTGTTTTAAAAACAATAATGTCAGCTGTGATGAGTAAAGAAATTCAGCATTTGACAAACTCACAGGAGAAACAAGAGAAACCTGTAGAAACAAGTTACATATATTTATTTACATACAAGACATTTTTAGGAGAGTTTTGAACCATATTGACTTTGGAAAAGAAATTCTTACCTTTGTATCATCAAACCTTCTAAAGTAATTGTTTGGGCAACTCGTAATCACAAAGCAAGGCTCTTTGCCACTGTTTGGTTTGACAATTACACTGTTAAAGGTAAATGAATCCTCCTCTATTTTTATGCACATTGGCAAAAGAAACTCTGGTGAACATCTGAATAAAATAGAGAAACTAAATTCAGTTGCAAGAACATGTTTGTTAATTTATAAAGTAGATCTTATTATGGACCACTGACCTTTCTACAACAATTATCATACACTTAGGGAGACACACTTTAATGACATTACACTGAGCTTGATTTTTCAAGCAGTGTGAACATGTTTCTCTTCTCAAAGATAGATATGTGTTAATAGAATCCTCCAAATCAGAAACATTCTCACCCAAAAGTTCAATTCCGTTGCAGTATCTTTTCTCTATGTAGCAGCCTTCACACAAAGTGCACAATACTAGAAAACAACAAATTTTAATTTCCTGCAGGGAAAATACATGAAGGTTTTAGAAAATTATAATAGTACAGGTTACTGTTTCACCTTGAAGCTTTGTTTCAATCTGCCAGATCTTTGAAATGGGAGAATTCCTTAAATGGACATCTGTGAAACTGAATACCAGAGTACATTACAATAAGAAGGTACTGTTAGCACAGATACTCAATCACTGAGTAGTATATAAAGAATTATCTAAATTTCTCACCCAGGTTTCCTTGCCACCATTTCCATACGAAGAATATCAATAAATATTGTCAGAACCTGAAAAGGGTTCAACTGGTTCTCCTTAGACATAAGTTCAGATACACCTAAGACAAACACAAATAAAGTTAAAACACTCACAAACAAACAAACAAACAAACAAACAAATAATACTACCATTCCATTTTTTAATAAAATAAATTGGGTGAGCAATACCAGTTAATACTAAATCCTTAAGTAACTTGCGAAAAGCACACTCCATGCACCTAGCATCTGCAGTACAATGATGGTTATCGGTATCTTCTGTGCGCAACATGTACACAAAAGGAGAGCAGTGTAGAAATGCCTGGAAAAGCAGCAAAGGTTTATATGTAAGATCAAAAAGCTTAAAAGCGTAACAATAAAATGACACATTTCATGTGTATTCAAGAAAAATTAACTTACTTGTAAAGTACAAATAACATGCGAGGCATCTTCAACATTAATGAGGCGCCCATCAACATGGAAAATACAGTCACCTCCCAGCAAACTCATTCTATGGGAAGTTCTGAGTGACTCTGTCACTCACTAAATGTCCAAAGGCAGGACACCACTTCATCCATGTATGGTAAACACGAGCAGAGTAACACGGAAGACACGACACTTTTCTCTGCGCGTCTCAGTTTTCTGGCCTATATATATGGCCCGTTCTTAAGATAGGACGCGTGCCAGTCCTTAGATTTTGTTCAGTACCGGAAAATATCTAACATCTGGCTTGGTTATGTTCCTCTCCGTCTACCTTTTTCTAGTTTCAACTGAGTAATCATGTATGATCCGCCCTACTAGTTCAAAAGAATTCACTACGACACTACTTTTCAAACTCGCGTGACACCCCTTACACATTTTACCACTCGAAAGTTTAATTTTCTAAACGAAATACTCACAACATGTACTGCTCGCAAACTGACACATAAACAAAGAGTCGATCGTAAATTTCTCATACCGCGGCAGGCCGCAGCCAGCATCTGTTTCCGATTTGTTGCTTCCATTTTACTTCTTACTTCCGGTCCCGGGTTTGAGTAAAATACCCTATTAACCGTTATTTCTTAACTGTTTTTATTTCAGCAGGGATTATTCGTTATGTTTCGTATCCGATATTGTAATACCTTTTGGCCCCTTGTTATTTTTTTTTATCGGTAACACATTAAACGTAAAATAATTTGGTATTTGAATTAACTACCCAAGAAAATGAACGCCCGCAAATGTTGTCGCTCTAGTTAACGTTATCAAAACGGTATTGTTAAGTTAGCACGTCCTGTTTGTAGAGTGACGAATTATAAAAAGTCAATTCACTACAAATTTTGTAATGTCTGTTTATGAATTTTCGTTGTATGAATAGTGTATTGGTCTAGAGCGCCGAGCGGAAGTAGAAGAACAAAAACGAAAGATGGAAATGGCTCGCGGCGTGGCGGCGCTCACTCACTCACTCACTCACTCACTCACTCACTCACTCACTCAACAACCTACTCACTCGCTCGCTCACCCACCTTCGCTGAGTTGCGCTGCAGGGTCTTTATCTTGAAGAGGCAAAGGGTGGAGCCAAAGGAGTCCGCCACGAGGCCGATGAGCTCCACGTTGGTACCGTGCTCGCCGAGCGCGAAGTATGCCAGCGGTGAGATGATCGTCATGAGGAACGTGTAGGGCAACACGTGCTCGCCCAGCACGCGCGCCACGGGGCCGCGGCCCTCGGGCCACGCGCATATCAGGCGCAGGTAGTGCTCTATCACGCCCAGGGCCTGCAGCAGGCACCAACCACGTGTCAGCTCAGCAGGGCCAGGCGCAGGAGGCCTCACTCTCACCTCCTGGAGCTGGAGGGAGGCGGCGAGGGGCCTTCGAGATCTTAACCAACAAATCACCTGACAGCATGAGAGAAGGGCGCCCTTCTCTCATGCTGACAGTCAGGCAATCCGTGTCACAGCGCGCCTGACCTCACAAGGGAACCTCGCCAAGTGTAAATTACCGATTTTGACGAAACTTTGGAAAACCGTTGCCCTCGACGTTTATGACTCGGCCGTATGAAAATTTGCACCTCAATTTTATGCTGATTTTTTCACTATAAAGGTCCGGGAGCTAACGTAAGTAGACAGGACCCAAACGGCAGTCGAAAAAACAGATGTCATGCGTCATTTGTAGATTGTTAGTAGACATAAGTAGACATAAAATTCAGGACCGCAATTGTATCTGTACACAAGTTTTTGGGTCCTGCCAGCGACCCTAGAAGTTGACAGGACCCACCCTATATCCCTCTGGCAAGCGGAACACAAGTCGCATGTAAACTCGTAGTTTTCCGTTAGTAGATATTAGTAGACGCAACAAAAAATGTAACAGAAAACATCATTCAGCGCATAAAATAATTATAGAGCTCCCGGGTCCCGCTAACATCTTTATTTTCAACAGAAAATAGACGTCCCATTGATGTCGAAAAGAGGTCTGAGGAATAGCCATCTATCATAGACGTCTATTAGACGGTCTAAAATGGCCGCAAACGTGCGATCTTTTAGACGTCTATCTGTAGACATCGAACAGACGTATGCGGGAAGAGGTTTTTTAGACATCTATGTCCCTAGACTGCATTAAGATTGTTGTATAGACGACCAATTGGCTGTTGCTTTAGATAAAATGTCACGGATTGGCGTCCACTACTGCTACTACTCCATAGTTTATAGACCTGTAACAGGGGGGGGGGGGGGGGGGGGGGGTTCCGCAATGTCAAAACATGTTTCGAACTTTCAACCCCTAGGAAGAGTTGTTCACAAAAGTCATCCGACAGGTGACATCATCCAAAACTTTCAAAAATCGGAACGGAGGTTCATCGGAGGGAAGCGGTGTCCCCCAGATTGGGAACTGCTACAGGGCGCGTACTCTCCACGACTTTACGGCGGAAAAGTCGCCTCACTCTATCAAAACCTCATAGCAAGCACCTCCCGAGCATTAGCACTAAATAAATAATTTGTGGATCACGATAGATTCTTTGAAATAAAAGCTGCACGTAGTCCATAGCAACATAAGTTCCGGAAACATACGCCGCAAAATAAAAATCGATATTCTAAAAAAAAAGAGTGAGCTTGTAGTTAAAAAAGCGATAAAGTCGCAGATGTGCTTACTGCAACGCCATCTAGCGGGAGCTTTGGCACTGAGATCTACAAATCATCTATATGAGATCTAGAGCTACATAGTAAATAGATTGCGTAATCAGCATTTATTGAGACGGCAAGTAGACATCACTTTGCGGTATGAAGTGTCATAGGCGGTAGAAGTACGTGTCGGCAGTCTGGAAATGACTCAGTCTAAAAGCGTCAAAGTTTTAGACGGGAAGTAGAGCGTCTTGCGGCATCTGCACATTATCTACAGCGAGGCGTCTACGTGCGTAGATGAGTTAGACGAGAGGTAGAGCATCTAGCGACCTTTCGACCCCATCCAGCACCAGGCGTCTAAAAGGATAGATGAATTAGACGAGAAGTAGACCGTCGCGCGGCATCTAGGCCCCATCTAGAACTAGACGTCTAAATGGAGAGATGAGTTAGACGAGAAGTAGATCGTCTCGCGGCCTCTAGATCTCATCTAGCACTAGACGTCTAAATACATAGATGTGTTAGACAAGAAGTAGAACGTCTCTACACGTCTACAGCTAGACCTAAATGCCCCGAGACACCTATTAACAAACTTTTAGACATCTATTTATAGACGTCTAAACATTTAGACGGGATAGATCTGCCATAGACAATCTATATACGTCTATTTTCTGTTAGCGAGACAAGTGCCATTGGAGCAAAAACACATTTTCCTCAATTGATTTCTTTAGTAGATGATAGTAGACTCGTTCGTTATGATTGTGACCCTCCCTGACCCACTGTCGGGAAACAGAGGGCAAGTGGGTCCTGCCAACTTCTTACTTTTTACCAGACGAGTGCCATTTCACCAAAAACACATTTTCTTCAATTGACTTCGTTAGTAGATGATAGTAGACAAGTTCGTTTTGTATGTGACTTTCTCTGAGCCTCTGTCGGGAAACAGAGGGCAAGTGGGTCCTGCCAACTTCATACTTTTTACCAGACAAGTGCCATTTCACCAAAAACACATTTTCCTCACTTGACTTCGTTAGTAGATGATAGTAGTCACGTTCATTTTGTTTGTGACTCTACCGTACACTGGAAAAACAAAGGTGCTATATAATGCCTTTTTAGAGGCGTTAGTGAAACAGTGCCTTTACAAAGGCGCTACTGGCCTCCAAAGGTGCTATTGTCGGCTGTTTTAGTGCCTTTCCAAAGGTGCTATTGCAGTAGTGACTTTGAAAGGCATTTTCCAGTGTAGGCACTGAGAGTGAAGAGAGGGCACCTTGGACAAGCCACTGTCATACATTTTGCCAGATGAGCGCCCTCCGCCTATCGGTGGGTGCATGCTTGTTTTTGCTTGTCCTTTGGTTTCCACCACCGGATCAGGGAGGGTCATAATCAAAACGAACGTGTCTACTATCGTCCACTAATAAAGTCAAGTAAAGAAAATGTGGTTTTGGTGAAATGAAACGCATCTAGTTAAAAGTAAGAATTTGGCAGGACCCACTGCTGCTCCTTTGGTTTCCGACAGCGGGTCAGGGAAGGTGCCCCCACAATCAACTCATCCTGAGGTGACGGTACGAAACTTTGTGTACCAGGAATTTAATTCCTGCTTCCCCCTGCGCTTGCGCTCCCCGGGTATGCCGCCAACTTCACACGAGTGCTTGGCGGATTGGCCTATTCAGTTTGTCGCAGGCGTTCCCACTCGGTAACGGCCATTGTGTGGGCGCCAGGAGGGTCACAATCGTAACGAACGTGTCTACCACGATGTACTGAACCCCCCGGTGGCGGCACTTCGCTGGCATAAGTGGCAACACGCCTCGTACCTTTAATAGGGTTCGCGCGGTCTCCACCGCAGCGCTTCGTTCGTTAGTGAGGCACCCCCCCACCACTCCCTGCCGCCGCCGCTCCGCTCGCCTCCGCCCCGCTCTGCCGCCCGGCCCGGCTGCCCAGCTCCTCCCGGAGGCGACTGGGCTGAGGCTGAGCCGGGCCCGCGCCGGGCCGGCTGTATTTCGTAGAGCGCTCTTCTCGCCCTGTCTCTCTCGCACTCATGGGCTTCGCCGTATAGGTGCGAAAGAGACAGAGCTAGGACTAGGAGGCGGCAGGAGGCGAGAGGCGAGGTCAGGCAGCAGCAGCACACCCGGATGTGGAAAGTGGAATCAGCGCCGTCAAATGACCTCAAATTCATCACGAAAACATGGTTCTAGTGTTCAAATTTTATCACCATTTCATTTGCGCAGTACAAAATAAGTGACAACTTTTTATAAGTAAGTTCAATAATGTACAAGTGTAACACTAGCAAAGTATCTGTGTTACAAACTTAATCTAAACGAATTTTGCTTGTTTTGCCATGTCCCTTTTTCTTCTCTTTTTCTCAGCAAAGATTTTGTTTGCATCAGCACAAGCAAAATGCATCCTACAAATCATATAGAAGGTAATTACAGAAGCTGTCAAAGTTTTTTCATGTGCAGCACAGCCAATTCTCTGAAGCTCAGTCCCACACAGTTGATCAAGAGTATCGAAGAGGAGCATGGTATGCATTTGAGTACTGGTTGTTGTCTTGATTACCGCTTTCTCCAACTGCAAGTGGCCACGAGTTAAATTAACATGTGAACATTTAGTGTGTGTACTCGCAAGTATGTTCATTTCTATTTTTTTTTTTTTGTACCTGCATCACAAGTTCGTACAATTGGTCTGATAGTCTACTAACTGTTCCCTTTCTAATGACTCTCTTGCTAGCGGAGCATGTAAAGAATTGTAGCACTGTGGACACGATGCTGCTGGTTGCATTTTTCTCGCCTTTCTGCAAATGTACCCTCCAAAGTATGTCAAGGCATGCTCATCAATTTCTTTTTCACATGCCTGCATGTCAGTGTTCAAAATGTCATATTCTTCAAAAGGTACACCCCCCTCCAGTATGTTATCTATTTTTCTTTCCAATTCCTCCCGTCGATCAGCATTTGTCTAACCAACAATGTCTTTCAGTTTCAGGAGAGAACCCAACAAGTCACCTCCCGTTACGTTGCTTCCCCGAGGCGGTTTCACAAGGGAGTAGGTGGTGAGAAGGCGGTACACTTCCATGAACATTTTTGGGTCAGGGTGGTCACTTGACCCACAGGCAAACCGCAATTGCCCAAAGAAGTGCTGTAATTAGAATTAGTTATATTTTTGCTGACACACCAAATAATATTTTTGTTGATTTTTAGCAGATGATACATCTTAGCAAAAATAAAATAAAAAGAAACTAAAGAGAATTGATGTTTCATCGGCTTGTACTCTCGCAATAGTATAGAGCGGGCCGGGTTGTCACAGTGCGGCGCGGCGCGCGGCGTGCGGTGCGGCGGCGGCGCGTGTGCAGGCCTGGAGAGGGGGAAGCCAGGCGGGCCAGGCGAGGGGGTCGGGAGGGGGAGGTGGGGCCAGCGGGGCCGAAGCAGGGACCAGGCGAGGCTCCAACCCATGGTATTGTTGCCTTGCGGCGCCCGGTGGCGCCACGCTCGCGGCTCTCCCGAGTGTAACACATTTATAGCAGTATGTTCTAGACCATGGGTGGGTCGACCCGCCAAATACATGTGTAACGGTGGCTGACTACCCAAACCCCGTAAGTGCAGAAGGCGCTGAAATAAAATTATTCGTACGCACATTTTCGTAACGTCGCCTTAATACACAAAAGAGCAAGACATAGTAAGGTGTCAGCTAGCTTTTACTCCCAAGTTCAAAAACCAAGCGCGTACCCTGGGTATATTGTACCTAGGGGGGACTGATGAATGGTTCAATGGCTCGCAGTCCGCGAGGCGCAACACAGCAAAAAAAAAAATCCAAAAATAAAAATTAGATTTTAGTATCATCTGCTTTCATTTACAATCTTGATTGAAATTTTTTTTAAATAAAAAAAGCAACAAAAACATTAACTCTTACCTCTAAGGCATCTTGGTTAAGGCACCTTGTCATAAGGTAATGATAGTTGAAATCGTCGTGTAAATAATCTATTAAGTTCAAAGCCGTTTTAACAGTGACGAGAAGTCCAAGATATGTGCTAGTGGTAATTTCATCAGTATGGCCTACACTAATTTTGTTCACTGGAGCTGGTCTCTCTTTGTGTTGCCTTGGTGGCAAATTTTCTTTTTCACGTTTTAAATTTTCTGCATCCATTTTTTTCTGTTTGATAAGATTAGCTTTGGACTTGGCCATATCATCCATAGTTGAAAGATAAGAAAGGAAATCTCTTAGTACCTGAGTGGAACCATTCATCATTATTGGTAGAAATGCATTATGTTTTACAGTAACTTAAATTAAAATTTTCTTTTACTTTCTGGTGAACTGAATCTCTATCAGGCCTTAATGCTTCAACAGGTTTTTTTGAATTCATCGCCTCCACCACTGCATTGATGCGTCCTATAAAATTTATTGTTGGCTGGCTATCCTCTTTTTCTCCACGCAATTTGTAATTCTCCATGGTAGTTCCAACGGTGTGTGAGAAAAACTACAAGAGGACAAACCGCTGTTCGAACAATATGAAGCAAAGTAAAAGTTATTCATGCTGTTGAGTATCTTACTTCCATGGCCATCCGAACATTCATTCTTTGGTAAGTGGTGAGATTTAAATGGTCTTTAGTCAGGGTGAATGCACTTCTTATTCCTTGTTTTTCCTCTAGCCGCACAACAGCCTCATAGTGGCTGAGCTTAACCAAACCCTCTGGGAGCTATGAGTATGAAGAGTTGGTAAGTCCGTGAAAGTCAGCTCAACAAATGTTACATTAAGAAGAAGTTTTACCTCTAAACGCTTTTTGTTGACAACCCGTGTCCACAGACGCTTCATCAGATGTGGGAAATCTGATGCGAAGTACAGTCGCCTTGTGTGGTCAACTGGATGCTGGCAAGAGTTTTCAGTTTTTGAGAGGCCAAAGATGCTCCACATGCTACGGTTCCATGTGGCACCATCTGTGGTCACACAATCAACATGGAAACCTGCATTCTCCAGCAGGATCGTTGCTTCCAACACAAGTTTTTGGAGCACTGCCCCTTTCACTGCTCCAGCACTTAAAAATGCACCAATAGCCTGCACCCATTAGCCTCGAAAAGGCTGGAACATAACTACCAGAGCATGGTCACGTCTCTTGTGCTTATCAGCCTCTGGAGTGTACTTCCCCAAGTCCACCAAACCATGAACTATAAGTGAGTCCCCTTGAAAGCTCACTTTCTCTGTTAGGGCCATCTCATCCAGAAGTAGAGTACCTGTTGTTTACATGTTATTTTAAGAATTGTCAGTGACTGTAATTGTATAATCCTGTAAAAATTTACTTGCCATGGCGGTCAGCAACAGAAAGGAGTGGAGACTTTTCTTTAAGAAGTGAGAATGTATTTTTCTTGAAATCCCCATTTAGGTCTTAATTTCCTTATGAACCTGTTCAGTGTACGGGGTGATGGTAGAGGTAATTTGTTTTCTCTTCGTAATTTTCTGTACAATGCAGGGCCTTTAATTTTCATAAGGAGACATTCGTAAATCCATTCTATGGTGTACCTCCTGCCCTTTAGAGATACTTTAGAGCACTTGAATATGTTCCTCACAAGTTCTTGCTGGCCTTGTGGTACAGACAATACAATTTTTTCAATATCTTTATCAGGAACTTTGGCCAATTTCTCTCTTGATTTGGTTAATGATATTTTCAGTGTTGTAATCTGCATTCAATTTATAATTACTTATCAGTTATAATAGTTGATTACATCAATTTTAAAAAGAAATTTACCTTTTCCATTGATCGATTGGTAAGTTTTTTTTAATTCCTTAATTTATCTCTCATTTAGACAACAGAGGAATCATCTGAGGACTTTTTGGATTCATTTGATATGATTCTCAACTCAGCTTTTCTTTTAGAATTGCATGGTCCACAACGTAAAAATGGCTTTCCAACAGTGAAGTCTCGTGGTAGGTGTCCAGTACAGTGTTCAGCCCATTTTTTTCTTTCTGCTGTCCTTGTCAACGTATCCTATACATAATTTCCATTTACTTACTCTATCTAGGAGTTGTTCAACATTGCCTTTGTTGAGGATGGGAAAGGCAAATGGAATGTGTTTGTCGTGAATAAAAACTTTGGGCTCAAGAGAATTTTAAAAAATAATTTTGATGTCGATATCTAAAATATTGTTCATTCTACTGTAAGCTAAAACAGTGCCTAAAATTAAAGAAAAAAGCAAATGTAAATTTTATCTTTGTGTTATTGCACTCATGGAAGATAATATTTTCACTCCCTCACCAGGAGATGTGTGAGTACCCCACATTGAACTTGGTAATTTCAGTGAGCTCACCACATTCTGCAGTGTGAGGAAATCAAAGTTGGATGTACTTTTAACTGAGAATGGTGTTGATGACATCATAGGTAGTGCCATTGTCTTTGATGGTGTCTGAGGGAAACCGCAGGCTATGGACTGAGACAAGTCCATTGATTGTTCCTCAGACAACCTGTGATAAGAGTGATATGAGACTTCTTAATATTCTAAAAAATGAAATGCGAGAAGATTTAAACTAAAAGGCAACGTTAAGCACCTGCTCCTGCTACTGCTATCAGTTGTATTCATCAAGGACCCAAACTGTAGGCTGTCACTATCCCTTGACGTAGAAGGGATAGAAATGGACAGACTGCGAGCATCTACAGGCCGAGGGGTTGCGAGAGAATGCTGCACTGAACTAGAAGAATAAATATATCTAGGAGTCAATCCCATTTCTGGCTTTTAGAAAACAAGCTACTGGATTATTCAGTACCTTACTCTTGCGGGAGTGGGCATCTTTTTGGGAGTTGGGGGCGGGGGTGGGGGCATAGGCGGGAGGGCTGGCTGCACCTACGACCGCGTCTGCTCGGTGCCGAGGGGCGGGAGGGCTGGCTGCATCTGCGGCCGCGCCTCCTCGGGGCCAAGGAGCGGGAGGGCTGGCTGCAGCTGCGGCTGCGCCTGCCCGGGGCCGAGGGGCAGGAGGGCTGCATGCAGCTGCGGCTGCGCCTCCTCGGGGCCAAGGAGCGGGAGGGCTGCCTGCAGCTGCAGCTGCGCCTGCCCGGGGCCGAGGGGCGGGAGGGCTGCCTGCAGCTGCAGCTGCGCCTGCCCGGGGCCGCGGGGCGGGAGGGCTGCCTGCAGCTGTGATGGCGGCCGCACAGGGCGTAACCACGGAGGTCGCACTGCTGGGACCATTGCCACCCCTCGCAGCTGCAGCTGCACAGGGGGCGGCACCGGGCCTGGCCGCCCTGGTCGCTCAGCTCGCGGGGGGTGTGCCACGACGGGGACGAGGACGGGTGCGGCGGTAGCAGCCCGGGGCCCCGGCTCGGCTTCCCCGGCGTGCTCGCGGGTGGAGGCCGCGGTGGCGGAGGCCGCGACAGTGGGTGTGGATGCGGGGGTTGATTTGGACTGTTTAGAGGTAACAGTAAGCCTTCTCTTGATTACCGGTTATCCTACTTTATTTATTTGATTACCTCCCTGTCGGAGGCCAAGCAGCCAGCGCGTCACCGAACAAGGTTGGCACAGCGTTGGGGGCCAGCCTTGGTCTCACCCTTTGCGCCATATGCACTGTTCCATCTTTAAGAACCGTTCTATCGTGAGTGAGAACTAGGCTTGGTTCAAAATGCCTGGCGCAAACTGGTGTTAGTTCACTGGTAAAACAAATGTTTAGTTTCTAAACATGATGATGTTTAGTTTGCAATTCTATACATGACATGATGTTTAGCAGGAACTAAACATGACAAGATGTTTAACAACTAAACACTTCGTAAATGTTTAGAGGTTAAACATTTTGTGATGCACAAAAGTAAACACTTGGGCGAGGCTTCACATGGAGAAGCATAGGGATACCACGCTGCGCCAAGTGTTTAGCCAACTGCACACTTGCAAAGTGTTTAAAAATTAAACATCTGCTGGTGTATAGTTTGAACTAAACATGATATAGTGTTTAAATTTTAAACATTAGCAGTTAAACATCATTTGATGTATAGAACTAAACATTTGTTTTACCAGTGTTTGCTCACGCGGTTGGGGGTTTTCTCGTTCCATTTTATCAGGAGTTCCTTGGGAACGATTTCTGAATTACTTTACGCTCTACGTTCAGTTTCATTGCCCTTAATCGCGCAGTACCTTGTTAGTGCATAAAAATGTCGCAGTAGGTGGCTGTCCCGCAGCCTGCCGCTCGCGAGCATCCTGGCGTGAGCCAGTTGGACACCCAGCTATGCTGCACAGCCGCGGAGCCATTTCGTAGATGTCTGGCCGACGGTGCACGCGGTGCACTTGCTCTGCTGTGGCTGCTGGGGTGATTTGAGCAATAACCACTTGCTCCCCCAGCTGGGCTTCCCGCCCACGATCATTCTGTCCTCTCCCCGCCGTCAGCTGCCTGGTCCGCCGGCCCGCCGGCCCGGCTCAGCATCCCTGCTCGGCCGACTCCGGGAGGGGCCGAGCGGCGAAGCGGAGCGGAGCCGAGCGGAGCGGCGGCGGCAGGGAGTGGTGGGGGGTGCCTCACTTACGAGCGCAGCGCTGCGGTGGAGACCGCGCGAACGCTATTCAAGGTCCGCCGCGTGCTGCCATTTTCAGTGCGTTGTGGCAGCTAAGTGCCGCCGCCGGGGGGTTCAGTACATAGTGGTGTCTACTATCATCTACTAACGGAGTTCAGTGTAGAAAAATGTGTTTTCTGTGAAATGGCACTCGTCTGGTAAAAAGTAAGAAGTTGGCAGGACCCACTTGCCCTCTGTTTCCCGACAGAGGCTCAGAGAAAGTCACATACAAAACGAACTTGTCTACTATCATCTACTAACGAAGTCAAGTGAAGAAAATGTGTTTTTGGTGAAAAGGCACAAGTCTGGTAAAAAGGCAGAAGTTGGCAGGACCCACTTGCCCTCTGTTTCCCGACAACATGTCAGGGGAGGTCACAATCATAACGAATGTGTCTACTATCATCTACTAACGAAGACAAGTGAGGAAAATGTGTTTTTGGTCCAATGGCACTTACCTGTTGAAAATGGAGATGTTAGCGGGACCCGAGAGCTCTATAATTATTTTATGCGCTGAATTTTGTTTTCTGTCATTTTTTTTTGTTACGTCTACTAATATCTACTAACGGAAAACTACGAGTTTACATGCGACTTGTGTTCCGCTTGCCAGCAGAGGGATATGGGGTGGGTCCTGTCAACTTCTAGGGTCGCTGGCGGGACCCAGTAACTTGTGTGCAGATACAATTGCGGCCCTGAATTTTATGTCTACTTATGTCTACTAACAATCTACAAACGACGCATGACATCAGTGTTGCGATGTGCCTCAGGAGCAATTTCCCACACAGGTTGTCCAAATTTCCCATTTTTTCCCACACTAGCCCAAAACACTGTATGCAACTAAAAATCAATAATGTCGACAAAAAACACTCATTAAATCACTTTTGCTAACGTTTTTAAGTAGACAGATGTTGTTTAGCAATAGAATTTGCACGAACATTCGATTCTTGTTCCGTGAGGGTTAGGTTGGTAATGCCGGTCGCGAGCTTCTGCCTTTACGAGAAGGCGGTGGAGGCCAGCTAACGGTCGTTTGATATCGAGATTGCACTGCTGCGTATACTCCGTGCTCTGAGCAAGGTGTATCCACATCAACAATATTCTGGTGAGCTATGAAACTATTTTGTATATTTTTAAGCTGCTTCTTATGTAAAGACAATTCGTGTGAGGCGGTCTATAACTGTAAATTAAGCGCTTCATTTATTTGTAGGTTATGGATTTCAATACCGAAGATGAATGGTTGGTGGATGATCCCAACTCCCCTGCTGACGGTGAAACGCGACGAGAGGGAAGTGACAATGATGGCGAAATGCAAAATAAGCGGAGTCGTCGTTCAACAACCCCAGTGTCCAGGCGAAGATATCGGGGTGAATTGTCAAGCGCAGAAAAGAAGGCCGAGCAAAGAGTGAAGACGTTTCAAGAGTCATGGCTTCATCTAGATATTTTTAAAGATTGGCTGAGGCGTGTACCCGATAACCCGGAGAAAGCGCGTTGCAGAGCATGCAACGCCGTTATGAATGCCGGGAAAAGTGAACTAGAGAAACACGCCCAAGGTAAGAAGCACAAAGAGTTACTGGCAAGCATTATGAAGAACCGTACCTTGGACGCGCTTGTGGATCAGCAAAACGCGGCCATGAAGCACACTGAGAACGTCAAGGTGGCAGAAATCAAACTAGCATCATTTTTTGTGGACACAAATGTTGCATTCAATGCTTCTGACAAGCTAGTTGCTGTTTCAAAACAAGCATTCAAGGATTCTAAAATTGTCAAAGATGTTACTCTTGGCCGTGACAAATGCAATGCTATCGTTAGAAACGTCATTGCTAAAACTGAAACTGAATTACTAGTGCAAGATTTGAAAGTAAGTTTATTTTCAATAATGGTGGACGAAAGTACCGAGCATTGCAGTGACAAAAGCATGTGCGTAGTTGTAAGATACATTTACAGCAAGACTCAGAAGCCAAGAAACACTCTACTAGAGCTAGTGAGACTCGATGCAAGGGACTGCTCTGCCGAGAAACTATGGGCAGCGTTTGAAAAGTGCTGGCAAGATAAAGAAATACCGGTGACGAACTGTGTTGGAATGGGCTGTGATAGCGCTGCTGTAATGGTCGGTTCTAATAACTCTTTCTGGAGCCGTCTTAAGAGTGCATGCCCGTGGGCGATTCTCATCCCCTGCAGCTGCCATTCATCTGCGTCAGTGTCGAGCTACGCGTGCGCCAAGCTCCCAGCATACGTTGAGGAACACCTGCGGCTCCTCAGTAAGTACCTGCGGGGGAGTCCAAAACGCAGCGCCGAGCTCCAAGAATTTCAGCAGTTTCATGAAGAGCAGACCACAAAGATGGTGAAGCCTTCGGCTACCCGTTGGCTCGTCCTGCATGCATGCGTTGACAAATACTTGGAAATGAGAGCAGGAAGGGCCTTGCTGGGTTATTTTGAGCTAAGATGTTTTGAAGATAGAGAGAAAGGAGACAAAGATGCCCACAAAATCTTAGCTGAATTAAAAAACCCATGGACTATGGCTTACATGCAATTTCTGTCATATACCCTAAATGTAATGAATGAATTTAATGGAATTTTCCAATCAAGAACCACACTCATTCACAAACTGTATGAGCTCTCTCATAACTTGATGAAAACTTTGTGCTTGAATTACTTGAAACCTGAGGTCTTGGACCGTCTTGCTACAATTAATGTGTCTCATCCTGATTATCTGGTGAGTTTTTCCCTATGGAACTGACACAAAATATTTTAAGCTGTGTATGTTAAGGTGTTTATTAATGGTGATTTTTCAGCTTCCAGATGACGACATCGTCCTTGGACCCGATTGCGATGAGACTCTGCAAGCTATTCGTCCCCCTAGTGAGACTCCTGAGGGTAGGGCCCAGCTGAAGCGAGACTTAGCCGCATTCAAAAAGCAATGTTTGGGTTTCTACATTACTGCAGCAACTGAGATTCAAAAGCGTTTGCCTCTCAAGAATGAGATGATGAAGGAAATGAGTTTCTTAGATCCCCAAGTCTTTCTGGATTTATCAGCGCGTTCTGGCGGGCACGGTTTGAAAGGACTGCCATTGCTTACTGCCAATTTCAAGGTAAATGTAACCCATCCCCCCCCCCGGCCCCACTATAGCATGCGCGGATACGGCTCAATCATGCACAGGATTCTCATTTTATTTTCATGTAATTTTTTTGCTTTTAGGACAAACTAAAATTAGACTCCTCAAAACTGGCATTTGAGTGGCGCCGATTACCAGTTGAGATCACAGGACGTTTGAAGGACAAGCTACTGTCCGCAGAAACAGTGGAAGATGTTTGGGTAGAAGTAAAAGCAATGAAGACTGGGGCTGGAGATCAGATGTTTCCCAATCTGTGCAAACTGGCTGACGTTGTCATGATTCAACCTCACTCTGATGCTGAATCAGAGAGAGTTTTCTCAATTGTTACTGATGTCCACTCAAAGAAAAGGAACAGACTAGGTGCAGAAGCGTTGAATGCTATCTGTGTCAGCCGATCGTCGTTTCGTTCAATTGGCATTGACTGCACAACATTTCAGGTTGGACCAAACCACTTAAAAAAGCATAATAGTAGCATTTATGATAGGTCTTAATGCTTAATTTTTGTTCTTCAACTTGTACAATAAATATGTTTTGTTTTTTATTTTAAAAGCATTCCCGATAGATCTCAATGCTTAATGCTAAATATTTGTTCTCTCACTCATAATTTTGTTGATTATTTATAAATAATATTGATGAATAAACCCAATAGGTTCAGTCATGGCTTTGGTGTGTTTGAATTTTAAGCCCTCAGTGGTACTCAGAAATGCCAACCTATTGACGCACCTACTCCTTTTGACACTTCTTGATAAACATTTCTATGATTTAGGATAGAATTAAGAATTTTTTGACCCAATTTTGAGAATATTCCTAAAATTTCCCACATTTGGGCACTTTTTCCCTTTTTCCCACAACCACCCAATTTTTCCCATGAAATGGGAAATTTCCCACGATATCGCAACACTGCATGACATCTGTTTTTTCGACTGCCGTTTGGGTCCTGTCTACTTACATAAGCAAGGTCCGGGCAAGTGTGAACAAGCTAGGCCCGCTCTTCCGCCAAACGTTATTGCCAGCTCCGCTCCGCTGCGCTGGCAACTCTGTTCGGCCGGGGCAGCCTAGCTTGGCCTGCCAGCGGCGTTATAGATGGGCCTTCGGCCCGTCCTCAGAGTCACAGGTTATAAAAATATTACTTTTTAAAATTTGGCATTCGGCCAGCTTACTTATTGTCGCGGTCGCACCAAACAATTCGAGCCTTCGGCCCGATCATCCTTTTATTTATTTTTTTAAATGTAAATTACTGCTTTGAATAATGGGCCTTAGGTCCTCTGACCTATGTCGCCTCTCGCGGTCATAGGGTACATTTTGGCCTTCAGTCTGATCATCCTTTTTTTTTTTTGACAGATTATGCCTGTTCATTGTATACATACCAGTGTTGTGGGCTTGCCTTTCCTAGGTGTTACGGCGCGTTACGTGCAGATCAGGTAGGCAAACCCGCAACACTGGTGTGTATTTGACTTTACAGAACACAGTGTTACTTAATATTACAAACGATTTTGTTGGTATGTTTGTTGATTATGAGTACATATATCAACAAAAGAGTACATTTAAAGTAAGTGTGCACCATTTGAACAACAGTCAAAGCTTTGGTAAACGAATAAAAAGGACCATAAAGTGTTTTGAAACGCACAGTATTTGAGGCGGGAAAATATTTGAGGTAGCGGTGTGTCACCGTGACTGTAGCCCACCCTTCTGCTTTCAAACGCAGTGTAATACCGTGTAATACCGTGTAATACCGTGTAATACCGTGTAATACCGTGTAATACCGCGAAATATCGCGTAATACCGCGTAATACCGACACGTCACCCCTCACACACTAAATATTCCTGCTAACGTTTTACTTCAATCATCTTGCTTCAATCATATTGCTAATGTTAATAGAGTATACTGAGGCATTCTTTTCCCCCCTCCACTATTCCCCCTCCCCTTGCTCCCCCACTCTAGTGAGCGTTGTTGTGCTTTTGAGTTGGTTTTGGCGCCGACGAGCAGCGACGACCCACTGGAAGGCAAGGCAGGCAAGCATCTTGCTCTCCTTTCCATAGTAAGTACTCTTTTTAGGCAACGAAGTTGCCTTTAAAAATCAGTCGAAACGTTAGTCAGTTGTTTTACATTACCCCTATGGGACAAAAAAATCTGGCCCGAGGGATTTTGTATTCTAAATGCAATTTCAAAGTTTTATCAAAATCGCTCTTACAGAAATTTTGGAAATTTGATTTGAAGTTCTGGTTGCTCGACTCGTCAGCGGAGCGAAAGAGAAAACTCCAAAGTCTGCGTTCAAACAAAGCTCTGCTTCAGTTAACTGCGCCAGAAAGAGATGACACCACTGAAATTCGCACGTGACCTAGGGGTGTGCGAATCGTTCGATATCGAATCGAATCGAATCGGCCAGATTCGAATTCGACCGAATTCGAATTTGACTGATTCGATGTCGAATAATTCGAAATTTTGAATCGGGTAAGTTCGAAGACGAATCGCTTCGGGGTCCAAGTAGGGCACACGGAAGCCGTCGGTCGCAGCCAGACTTAATTCCAGATTTTACCATGACTCAATACGCAATTGTTACTGTATTTATAATGCAACGTAAAGCTAATTGTTGTTATTAGGTAAAACAAAAGGATTTTTCCCCCGATTCGATTCGGACTCGAAATGGAGCCGATTCGATTCGATTCGAAAGAAATTTTTAGGATTCGATTCGATTCGAAAGAAATTTTTGAGATTCGATTCGATTCGAACACAAAAACCCCGATTCGCACACCTCTTACGTGACCACCGTAGCGCCCTCTCGAAACCTACTTCATTTTTACCGAAAAAATAACAGACTGCCAACCTCAGAGTCAGTCCTCAATTCATGTTTTCAGTCACAGATAAAAATTAGTCTGCCTCTGTGTTCCCTGTCAATGCGTGGAGGCTCCCATTATTGTTTGGTAAAGGCCTGCAACATCATTTTACGTCGTTAATAAATATAAAACTAGCAAAATATATTTTGGGTTGGTTTGAGTGGACACCAAGGCGGCATTGTTTATAGCTGGCCCGCTCGGCGCCATGTTTGTGCTAGAAATGTGAGGTGGATAAAATTCACGATTTGGGCTCTCACAGAGAGTTTTGACCTAATATTTTTAATTTCTATTTCATTTAATGGTAAGTGTGAGGCAAATGTGAAACTAGAACCCTTTAATTCTTGGCTGGTGGTTCGATTCAGTGGTTGTCAAGGCGCGTTGTTGACAGCTGGCCCGCTGGGCGACATTATGTGCGCCCGATGTCTGGCGAATAAAATTTATGATTAAGCTATCACCAATAGTTCTGGCTTTATATTATTAAATTCTTTATGACTTTGAGGTAAGTGTTCAAACCAAGGGGGCCGTTTAACGCGCTAGCGTTAGAATTTTATATTTTTATTTCTTGACGATGGCCCCTCATGGCCGCAGCCGATCTAGCCCGAGCGATAAACGTTTACAAGGCGAATTGAATGCGTTAATAGTTGTTGTATACCTGCAGATAACGTTTTGGTAAGTTTGAATTCAATCTGGTGAGCAGAATTCTTGAAATGGTGTACATTTACGTGTATCTTTTGCGTAAATTACTTTTGTTCCTTCGTACACTCTAAATGAAGAAGGACAATTTTGTCCCAGAAAATGTTGCGTTTTTGTACACATCATTTTCTTGGGACAAATTGTCCCAATATAATGGGACAATTTGCATCCAAAATATTACAAATCGTCCCAAATTATTACACAAATTTGTCAAAAGGAATTGGTGTGTACAAAATCGCAACATTTCTAGGGACAAAATTGTCCCTTTCCATTTAGTGTGTATTGAACCTCCGTCCTCCGTGAAACTTAACAAAACGATTTTGGCAGGTCTGTAACTGCTGTTTTCTCATTCATTTCGGCTGTGTAACACTTCATTCAGCTAAACTAACTAAATAGTTAAATTCGCTTGGTGCGTTTAGGGCGCCTTGACGCGAGTTAAGTCTCGAGGTGGACGCGTGAGCCGCAGATCCATCGGCCTTGTTTTGTTGAGTGCAGGTCCCAGCCTAGAACCACGACAGGGATAGGACTGGGCACTCCCACCTCAAACGCGCTCCGTTTTGTCGAAGGGGCGGCGCCTCCCCCAGCCTTCTTCTGTTGAGTGGAGGTCCCAGCCTAGAACCATAGAAGGGAGGACTGCGCACTCCCACCTCGAACGCGCTCGGTTCTGTTTATAAGGCGGCGGCGCCTCCTCCAGCTGACTGCGAATAGTGCCAGTTCCGAAGGCGAGCCAAGCCGAATCGGCATTGTCGCGGGTACTCGCCCGCTCGGCCCCTCGCTGCCCCTCTGCGCAGCGCACAGGGGAGGAGGACCGGAGGACCGTGACTGGGGAAAGGGGTGCCTGTTGATTCAACTCATGCACATTAGTTCAAAAATTTCTTTTGGAAGAACACATTAGAACAAAAATGTGATAGCAGTGTTCTAATATTCCTAGCACTACGCGCCCTTACTTCAAAAATCAAGCTGATCGGACAATTTTTACTGTGAGACTAACTTCTAAATCGTTTGAGCTAGAGAGCTCAACTTTTGCATTTGATCCGCTATACTAGTGACGCTGATCAAACCGTGAGAAAAAATAAATTCAATAAAATAATCCAAAAGGCTGGAAATTTTGAAGTCAATATTTCCACGCATAAACCATTCGCCTAAGTATTTTATGAAACTAAAACATTAACGTACTTCGTGCCTATTAGGATTTCGTGAAATCATTTTTTTTTGTTTTTTTTTTTTAAGTTCATTAAGAAATTCTACGTTGTATTATATCATTATCTTATGCGAGCGCTCGTAAACGTTAATTCCTCAAGGGACTCAAGCTATAAGCTAGGTTATGTGACACCCCTTGCCCCCTAGCTTCTTAATTGTTCCTGGAGTCACTCAATAATACACTCAATAACGTGGTTTTAATAATGCACTCATTTCAGGATATTTCAGAATGTTTGGTTATTTTTTATTTTTGAGTTTTGTAAAATCTTTTCATTGAACTCTGAATTCTGAAATATTTTCCTGATTTTATAAAAATGAAAAAAGTGGCCTGTTCTCCCAATTTTTTTTTAATAATAATCCAATAACCAGTTCAACTTTTTAAAATGAAGGGCTTGGGTAGAAACCTAGGCAGAGTAAAAAAATAAGGCAAAGAATGAAATTGTGTTCTATAGTCACAACATTGGCCTGGAGGACCATGTTGGAGGAGCCTTCCAGGCCACCTGGCCGCCGCCGGCCTGTACGACGTTGGCCAGCAGGACCAGACCCCCGCCCGCGAACCCCTCACTCCCCCCTCCCCTCTTCCTCTTCTTCCATGTCGTCCAAAGATCCGCCAGCCCGCTAGCGCGCGCAATGGGTTGTCTACCTAACAGGAGACTACAATCCGCTATAACGTGCATTTTTGCCTTGACGCTACGACTGGGAAACCAAAATGAAATCCGGCTAAAGCTCGGTTGTAAAGTTGAATTTTTAAGTGTGTCCCAAAATGGTAGAGGAGGGTGAGTAGTTGATTTATTTTTAAAGGGCGCCAGAGGAATGAACCTCACAACTCTCAGGTAGCATATTTTTATTGATACATAAAGACGATGCAAAACGGGTGGATGAAGAATTAAATACATGAACACTGCTGCTGGTCAGGATAGAAAAGAATTAGCAATACAAAAGATATCAACGACTGGTGTTTTCAAAAAGTTCATAAAGAATGAACTAGCAAACGAAACGGCCGAAACCGATCATTATTCAAATAACCCACCAAGTCGAAGATGGCTAAATTCATAGGTAAATCCACGGAGGGGACGAGTGCGCACCGCCAAAGGCATAACCACTTCACAAACGGAAGTATAAAATCAAAGCGCAACTCGCCCCTATCCGGGATCACGTCACTCCGCCTAACAGGGTAGGCAACCCATGCTACGTGCGCCTGGCAGGTAGGCCAACCAATTAACGGCTCTCTAAAAATCTAAATTTACTGCACTTAAACCGTGCACATCACAAGAAACAAGAAAAACAATCGCAGCGGGGAGGGCAGGACAGGGGACGCGAGCCGACCGGGTGTACCGCGGGCCACAGCACACAAGGGCCTCGTCAGCTCACGCCCTGTCCCCCGCCCGCCACCGCGAGAAAGAGCCACGAAAATGTAAAAGAAATAACTGAGGTACGAGGTACTAGAATTTAACCGAAGCTAACGCCCGAGGGACGCACACGGGGCCGACCGGGCACACCGCGAGCCACAGTGCGCAAGGGCCTCGTCAGCCCGAGGCGCCCCCCGCGTATCAAACAAAGACAAGACATGGCTAGAAAAAAAATGATGCAAGCGCACTCACTTACATCGCAACGAAAAGGAACGGACGGGGGAGAGCTGCTGCTGTAGGCGCCGCGCGCCGTGCCCAGCCCCCCTTGGGGCCGGGCGGTGTTGTGGTCAGGTGGTTACATGGTGGGCCGCCGGTCGCGCAATGGTGCCTAGCCGTCCATCGTCACCTATCAAAGCAGAGGCAAATACAGCCGACACGGCCGGACATCGCAACGCGATAGGGCAGTACAAAAACCAAAACTTAAAACCCTGCAAAGTGAACACAACAGTGAGTACCACGGACGTCACACACACACAGAAGGAATCACCGCGCTGCTCTTACCAGGAGTTCCTGGGTTTTTATGCACTTGCCAAATAATCGAAGTTGACGGCCTGCTGCCCGTTCCACACTTGCACACTTGCGACACCAACACTTGTTCTCCCACCGTTTGACCCGCACCAGCTGATAGCCTCGCCTCGTCTGCCGCCCCTCCGCCCAGCCTCCGCTCGGCTTGCAGGTGGACCCCCCCTTCCTAGGGCTGGGCGGTATGGGCATTTCCAATACCAATACCCAATATGAAAAATATTGAGGGGACGACCAATATCAATATTCGTCATTGAAATATTGAACGTCAATATATTGACATATATTGACTTTTCAATATATTGACATATATTGACTTTTCAATATATTGACAAATATTGACTTTTTAATATATTGACAAATATTGACTTTTAAATTCATTGCCTTATGTCATGCTTTCAACATTTCTATTCATTTTGTTTTCAAATGTCTGTTGGAATATTGTTGTTATAAAGTCAATAACGTATGAAAATTTGAAATATTGGTTTTGACTGTAGAGTAAAATTTCAATAACAATTATAGGAAACCTTCAAGTGAAGTGCTGGTTTTCAAAAGAACAGCATTACATTTGTTTATTTATTTTAGGGATGTAGGTTTTATTCACATAGCAAAAAAAAAAAAAGTTCTGGACTGTCGCCTGAAAGGGTGTCAACTATGACGTCCCCCGCCGTGCTAAACAAATCAACATTAATTGCTGGTGGTAATATTTAATATTGAGTTCATTATTTAGTTTTGAGTTTATCATTCGGATTTGAGTTCATTATTGAGTTTGGAGTCAATATTGAGTTTTGAGTCAATATTGAGTTTTGATCAATAATATTGGATGTTCATATTGAAAAATTCAATATCATGATATTGAAATTTAAATAAAAAAAATATTGAAAAAAAAGTCAATATATTGAAAAACCGCCCAGCCCTACCCCTTCCCCTCCCCTCGCCCCCTCGCCCAGCGCGCCTCCGCCGCACATACTGCAGCCGCCACCAAGAGGGCCCGGGTCGGCGGGAAAATGCGACGCGCTTGAAATTAGCGGGACACCGGGCGCCCAGTATCCCCCTGCCAGGGGCGGAACCGGCTGGTCAAGGCAAGCCCCACCCCCTCGAATCGCGCGCGTCACACCGCAAAGCGTTTGCAATTGTTTTGCAGTTTGAAGGTCCGTCATACTGTTATTGTAATACCTCCGTAATACCGCGTAATACCGTGTAATACCGCGTAATACTGTGTAATACCGCGCAATACCTGTAATACCTGTAATACATAAATTATGTAATACCGTGTACACCAAAATTCCGAGTGAAAACCCCCTCGTCGCCAAGGTGCGGGAGGCTGGTGTGGTGGTGCTGTGCTCACCAGTGCTCCTGCTCCTCGTCATGCTCTACCCAGCCCACGCCTTAGCGCCCATCGCGCGCGCCTCCCTCAACTTCCTCGTCCCCATCCCCCTCTTGGCCGACTAATCACCGTGCAGTTCTTCTGGTGCCACTGCGAGACGGTCTTGTAGTCTGAGAGGATATGGTTTGATATCGAGGAAAACGCTTCATGCTATTGAATTGGGGAATGCCCTTTGGCCTGCGACTTAGTACATGGCGAGCGGTAAACAACGTAGAATTTCGGAGGAACACTGTAGTTATATTTCATGAATTTTAAATTTTCTGTTTTGTGGGCGAGTTTTGCTTGAATTTTTCGTAATTTGTTTGTTAATTTTCCTGATGTCTTCAAAATTTTTCTGAACTTTTTTTAAATCTCCCCCAAATTTTTCTGAATTTTCCTGAATTACGAGGTGTTTGAAAATTTCAGATTTCTTGCTCCCTCGGTACTTGGTCCGTGTGTTTTTCCTTCATTTTGGGGAGCCTTTGCGTGTGAAAGTTACTTGGATTTTTTTTTTTTGACGATCGTGGGTGTGCGATGAAGCAGGGGCAGGGGTCGGCTGGTCAGGTGTGAGGTGAGGTGAAGAGCGGCGCTGCTGCTGCTGCTGCTAGCTGCTAGCGCTTCTGTCGCTCGGTCGACAACGACAACCAGCAGAACAGCAGGGAAAGCATAGGTGAGGGGAAAGCGGAAGAGAGATGGTGAGGTGTGCGATGGAAGCAGCGCATTGGGCAGTGTAGGGCTACAATAATTTTGGTGGCAACCTGCTGTCAACTTCGGTTCTCCCCTGGACGATTTCCCACTTGCTTGCCGTCGTTCTCGGTGTTCACCTCCTCACCAACATGCCTCCTGTGACCTTTACACCTGAGCTGCCCCGGAGAAACAAGACACATCCAGTGCACAAGTATTTTAATTACGATGCTATTTGGGACGAGAGCTGCTGCATCATCGCTGGATGTAAAAAGCCTACTGTACCGGTGAGTAACTTTGATGTGGTAGTGCATTTCTTGAGTCGTCTTCATGTAGCGCTGTTTTAGTTATGGGTTCCGCGAGTTGATTGAACTGACTTGCTGTTTTTAACTGTGAACACTATATTTACGCTTGATACATATAGGACCTCCACACTCACCCCTGGTACGGATACGACTGCCCGTCGCCGAGCTTCCCCGTGCGGCCGATGCCTCCAGCGACCGCTCTCGCCGCGCCGCGCCCGCAGAGGGGTTTTGTGCTGACCCTTGCACATCCCTTGCCAGGCGCGACGCGCCGGATTCAAAACGAGCGGCCGCCGGTCTCTTACTATAACATCCGCCGCACGTGAAAATAGTCGACCCCGACTATCTGATAAGAAAACTTTAAAGAGAAAAAATTACAACTGTTGTTTACACATTTTATGACAATTCGCAAAAATCAAAGGTCTATTACAATTATATCAAAGGGCGTGAGTGTGGAGTTACTAAACTACGAATAAAATCTAAATCCCTTCAAAAAGTACAAGTGAAACTATAAAAAGAAAAAAAAAAACTTCAAAGTAAAATCATAACTGGGATAAAAAAAAATACAAGTAAACGCATAGGCGATATAAAATTAAGGAAAAAAAAAATACAAAATAAGACCATGAGCAAGATTCTAAATTGAAGCTGGAATCACACGAGAGTTCAAAATACCAACTCAAACCATAAGATGAAAAAAAAGTTGCAAATGTCAATCACAAGAGAGAGACAAAAAAATTGTCATCATTCGAAGAAATGTTCTTCTTGTCGGGCGGATGCTGTGCTGAGACCTTCCCTGACATGACTCTTTGCTCCGCCGCCGCCGCCCAGCGTAGGCTCTTCTTGCTGGGGTGAAAAAAATGGTGAGATGGGCCAGTACCGACGCATGCTCGCCAGGCGAGACATGGTGGTATAGCTGGGTCGGCGCGCCTAACGCCTTCCGAGCCGCAGCTACCAGACATTGCCCACTCGCTAGTCGACTAGGGCAATGCCGGCTGGACTTCCCTCGCCGTGCTGGCTGAGCAACTTTGGTGACTAAGTGCTCCGGTTCATGCTAAAATTTCTTCGAGATTTCTTCTGCTTGTAAATGTGTTTTTCTTCTTTTCTTCTTCTTTTTTTTTCTTCTTCATTGACTGATTCTTGAGGTTAACGAAAGTGTTTAGCAAATGTTTTCCTCATTGACTGATTCTCAAGCTGATTCTTGAGGTTGGGGAAAGTGTTTAACAAATTTTTTCTTCATTGACTGATTCTTGAGGTTAACAAAAGTGCCTAACAATTAGCATGAACCACCAGCGATGTCGATCAGCTGCGCCGCCACCTCCCGAAGTTGGAACGAGTCGTAACCCCCTGGTTACGTCCGGCGCAGCGTCGACGTCCGGATGGTTTGGATGGCGACGACGTCACTGTTGGAGTCATGCAGGTCTGGTCCTCTGGCACCGCACCACCCGACTGGGCCCTATCTAGATTTAGCACGTGCTATTAAGTTGAAGGCACAAAACAACAACAACAACAAAAAAAAAACAGTCACACAAAGAAAAAAAAAATTGACACCATAGAGAGAAAAAAATTCACTTATTCTTCGTCATTGCCTACGTCTCTTCTTCGGGCTTGTGGTGTGGGCGATGATCGCCGCACCACTACAATTTCCGGTGACGTTAGCCGCATGGATGTGGGTGTGTCCTCTCCAGCGCTTTCAATTTTCCTAGGGCATAGCGCCATTAAGCTCAGCCACGGAAATTTACTTTGAAGAAAACAATAGCCTATGCTTAAAGTTATTACAAAGAATAAAATATACAGAAGAATTTCGACCCATCCACTGCTTGTAACAGGCAAACCGTTCCATGAGGCAATGTTGTCTCCGTTAAACTGTTCTAATTTCTTAAGCGTTACAGGAGGAAATGTCAGGTTCTTAATTTTGAATTCTATTAAGTCCCTTTCGGGTTTGAAGATTTCGAAGGGTTCAAAAGTGTCCGAAGCCTAGTCCATGTTAATTGTTAATTTGTTATCTTTTTGTAAATTTGCGTTGCAAGTTCGAACGGCTGAAATAAGCGTTACCTGGGACCCTGACATCTCCTGCACTGTGCAGTGGCACAGAACTTCCACTTCGACGCGTCCATTTACTAATTTTTCTAAGGTATGTTTTACAGTATTGCCGCAAATTACGCTTATTTCCGTACCAGGGTTTAAGATTGAATACTTGTTTGGGCCAAGGAGTTGAACTGTGGAATGATCCGTTGGGACACAAGTCAGCTTACAGGCGTCAGCAATTTCTTGCACAGAGGGCTGCTGTAGTAGCTTTTTAATGCAGACTGACAAACCAGATTGCGAATTTTGACGAGGTAACATGAATAAATCTAAATTTCCAAAACGGGTTGTTGTAGTGAGATCACGAATTTCAATGCCATTAGTTGCAATTTGAACCGTTGACTTTTCGATTTGGCAGGTGTTGCCCTCGTGTAAGAACTTAATTGGATGAATTGCAAGAACGCGCCAGTCGGCCTGAGCGTCTGTTAATGGGATTTCCAAAGTTACTTCGAGAGCCTGTTTATTGACTAATGTACAAGTCGCGGTCTGAAGATGGTAATATTCAAATAGAGATTCCACGCCGTAAGCCAGTTTGAGCCCATTTTCTTCCAACACAATTTTTTGTTTATTTAACGCATCTCGAAGACTAATTTCGTCAATTACAATTTTCGGTAAAAGATTTAACTGACATTTGTCATAGATCGAACGTAATGCCAAAAGATGGGTTTGAAGGACGTTAATTTTTGTCAGTAAAGCGGTCGTGCTGACTATTTTCATGGTCCAGAAATCGAATACATCATGTACTTTTTCCACTGCTGATACAAGTGTGTTGTACACATTCTTAAAATATTTCATATTTTCTTCCAGGGAGGTTTGATGTTCCTGTAGTCTACCAAAATTAGTCTCTGAGGCGTTAATTAATTTCTGGTGAGAGTTCGAAAGTTGTACTAAATTTTCACCAATAGTATTTATTGCTCTAATGGTGCCACGCAGTTCGCGGTCTGTCGTCATTCCGAATAACCAGCCAAACCCTTCGCCCAACAAGGGGATCAGAGACCGTTTTTGTCTTCGCGGTTTCAGGTCGTCCAGATTTTCCGTTCGCACAAAGACGGTCTCCAATTCCTTTAAAATTCTTATTGACATTTTGTCTATGTTATTGAGAGCCTTACATACATGAGCTGCATGACCAGTAAGATAACCCGTACAATTTGATTCCTGGGCATTCATTTTCACTTCCATAGAAGGCAGATTGACACGAAAATGGATAGTCATGGAGCCCATCCCGACACGGGACGTCCCGACCTGCACTTGCACCCCTTTCGTCTCAGCCACAATGAGACCTGCCGGGACTCCCCCTGCGGCGTAGTCGAGAATGACCGCCAGTGCCGCTAACGGAAGCATGGTGGATGAAAACATTTTCCCTTGAACAATGCACGCTCATCTAAAAAAAAAAGAACAGTCGTCGTTCAGAGTGGAGAGGTCGGATCTGAGCAAAAATTAAAGATGGTGCATAAATATAGCGATCTGATCATTTTTTAACACCGTTTTTAAAATTTTGATTACTAAATTTCGGTCCATTTTGTCCAACCCCGCTCCCAATTCGGGTACAGCAATGTGCTTCAAATTATTACAAATAATGAATTTTCGCAGATTTTGGATAGATTGTTCGAAATGCTCTGCAGTGGGCAGGTGGAAAAACCGATCCTTTGTTATCAAATTTACTATGAATCTTTGTCCACGTCGGAGCGCAACAGCGCCACCGACCTCCCTCCGAGCCTGAAGGAAATCCCCGCGTAGATTGAATCGGTTCTGAAGGGTTCTGGCGAGGCCAGCCCCCATCTTAATGTCGCGGCTAACACAATGGGCGATGCTCATTGAGGGAGGGCAGCGGAGGATGTCTCCGTGGATGTGGATCAATTGCATTCTGAATGATATGCAATCGCCAATTCTGAAATGTAATTTTTAAGTATTTAGACACAGAACACTTATAGACACAGCAACTCCAGAGATGGGAAGGGGTGAGGGAAAAAAAGGAAAATAACGGGGCAACTAAATTGAATAATGCCATTGTTCCCTAGTTCTTATTTTCTTTATACGTTATCCGAATGTGTTTCCATGGCGACTCTTCAGTCAATGCTGCTTATCAATCCAAAGTTACATTTTGCGCTCAACTTGCTTACTCTTTTGATAAAATTGCTGTGCATGTTCGTCAACATGCGTGAACCGGTTCTTCTACAATATTTAAATCAAAGGATATCAAGATAATCCCAGTCAGAAATTGATCATCGTTTCGACGTCGATCAGACGTCGACGTTGTCGTCAACTCATCGAGTCGAAAATCATGTCGAAAAATAAAGTGAATTTCGACTATTCAAAATACTTCTTATAAATGTTTAAGCATCATTATAAACACCTTCGAGGCCACCAAGTCACATTTGAACAGTTTCAAAAAAGATCTACACTCCTCATCGATTTTTTGCTCGATATCGATATCGCAGCAACATTTGGTCGACAACGAGTGGCACACGTCGTTTTGATATGACTTCAATGTCATTCGGGCAATGCCAAAAAAATTAAAATTCAGTCATTAATTAATAAAGCTTCGTGTTTTGCTTTTGATTTGGAGTTGTAAGAGACCGGGACTGGACCTATCTTCGAATTTTCCAGTATACATATTTAAACAACCCTCAATTTACCGCACTACAACCACTACAACGGCGAATAACCTAACTGAGCGCGCTCCTAGCTGGACCAGCTTCTGTTTCCTGTTCCTACTTTATTTCGTTCTCGTCCTCGGCTGTGCAGATACTTACTGAGTGAAAGACAATCCAGCGAAAAATAATGTCGGACGACGAGAGACCAGTACGTATTTGTTTTCTTTAATTATAATTTAAAAGATACCTTTTCTGATCCCTTCATGCCTTTTTTTGTGCTTGTATAGGTAACACCATGTTACACCGACTACCGGCTATTTGTTGGTTAGGTCGCACTATTAAAGTTAATTTTTAATTGAACAGTTTTGTCCAAGATGATAATGACATATTGTCTTATCCTTATGTAATTTGTTTTTCTCTTAGGGTCAATCACTTTTGGAATGATGTTTACAGTGTACTCGTATTATATCAAGAGGAATCATAGAGAATCATAGAGAAACTTCTCGAACTAGTGATCATTTTCAATTTACGTTAACTTCTGCTGAGGGTGAGTGTCGTTCACTTAAAAAGAAATTTGTATGTGTTAAATCATTTAAGACCTCAATATATTTTTTTTTCTGCTGTATTCTTATTTGCATGTATTGTTTTAACTTCACTTTACTAAACAATCTATATGTGCAGACCTCTTCGTTGAAGGAGGGACCTCTCCAATTTTTGATGAAAATGACCCGTCAGACTATGATTATGCCCAACAAAGCCCTTCATTAGCTGATGGAAGTGACTCTTCACATTATGAAGCAAGTAGCCCTAAAAGTGGCGATGAAGATGGCTTGTCAAACTATGTTGTTGAAGGCGACAGCCAACAAGTTTGTAATAAAAACAGCGATAACGGTGATCTGAACTCTGGTCAGCAAGAATCCAACAACACAGCAGAGTCAGCTTCTGATTCAGATTCTGATATTGTGGGGCCTTCGAATTTCAGAGGTAAGCAGCACAGTGAAGTGCAGACAGTTCTGTATTTTTGTTTTAATTAAAAATACATCTACCCTTTTCAATCTTTTGCAGGTCGTTTGTCAAAATTGGAAAGCAAGCAGCAACAGACTTTCATTTTAAGTCAGGAGATATCAGCTAAACTAGATTTAGTTCTTATGAACCAGGGTAAATTAAATCGCACCCTCTTGCCCCATGAAAAAAAAATTTAACAAACCCCTCAACATGCCGAGCATTCCACTAAAGCGCCATTCAAGAATTCCGTGACTTCGAAGACTTTCTCTCTAATAACGAGAACGTTTCTGCAATGGAATTTTATGTTATGTTTAACTGTACACCCATGCCTCTCTATTCTTAAAATTTTGATTGAGCTTATTTCTTACTTGTTGGACACAGGTCTTCTACATATCTGGATCTGGATACCTCTGCAAAGTTGAGGAAAAGAGTGCCAGAAAACTCCTTGCCAAACTTTTAAGCAATGAGTTGGCAAGTCAATTTACCTACCATGGTGCTACTGGAAAACGTACTTTTAAGGACACACACTTAGGCGAAGTTTTTGAGAGTGAGTATTCTTGAGTTTTAGTTTTATTTCTCTCTACTCTTCTCCAATCTTATATTTAACGTTATGTTTTAAGGTGCTTTGCTGACTAGCTTCAAGAATGATCTTTCTGATGCAAAAGATGCAGCAGGAAAATGGTTTCAGAATGCCCCATGGAGGAAACCCTCAGATGGGGCGAGTGAAAGCAAACGGGCCTCAAACGAGGGTTTACAGAGATAAGTCAGCTATGCTCATTGCCATACAAGAGTTGCAAAGATTTGAAGGAGTAGATATTTGTTTTGTTACATTATTTTTATTTAAATGTAGATAACTGAGACACATTTGCAAGATTTGCAAGTATTATGTAGAATTATGTTATATTTACATTGTTGTTAATTAGCTGACATCAGCAAAATGTGCTGGGATGTGTAGAATTTTGTTTTACAAGTTATATTTCATTTGTTGATACTGAGAAAGGATTAGGATCTTTCTATAATATGTACTTTATTCTTCAAGTTATATTTTGTTTTTATTGTTTCTTTATTTTTGGTCTAAATTTATATGGCCTCTTCATGTTATCTGCACCCAAGTGTTGCAAAGATTTGTACATTTTTTGTGTTTTTTTATTTTATTTGTCATTGACAATTGAGTTGGTTTTGTACCTGAGGATTAAGATTCATTGATCTCTATCATCTATCTCTGTTATGAAATAATTCTATCAAGTTGAATAAATGCATCTGGAACTATTACTCCTGTTTTTGATTTATACCTTATTCAAGTCGAAAACCAATCCAATTCAAAACCCGAAAACCTAGTGGAATCTTATCGACGACAATTCGACGTCGTGATACCGTCGAAATCGTCGGCCGAAACAGTATCGATTCAACATCGTTCTCGATCTCTATTTCGATATATTTCTGCGTCGATATTTGTGACAAATTTTTATCGATTTCGATTTCACTTTTGACTTTCTGTCGACGGGCTACTGTCGACGTCACATCGACGTCGAAACGATGATCAATTTCTGACTGGGAATACCTGAAGTTAAAAGGAACACTATAAGTCATTATCAGTGATCTTTTTAGTATTATCCTTCGTGCACGAAAAGTGAGCCCCCGTGGTCATCACTTGACTCCTTAGTCAGCGCTTGGGCTGTACATTTTAATAATTTCATAATTTGGCGCATCAGTACTTAAATTAAGAGAATCGACTTTTCGGGTCAAAACATCACAACTCCCCATTCTTTTACTCTAAAAACTTAACTAGTGGTACCATCAGTCTTTACTCTCTCTTACTTTACAGTTGTGAAGTTTTGATCAGAAGTCCAATCTCCGGTAAGAGAGGAAACAAAAATAAAGAGTAGCATCTGTTAAAGTTTATCCTTTCTTTTTCACGTTATTTTTTGTGTGTGTTTAGCAGCAAACAAAAGAGAATTAATTCAATCGGGGCAGCGGTACCCCACCGTTAACAATGTACAAAATTACGTCTCCATTATTGCACAATTCGGAATTTCTGGCAAATGCTCTTTTCAAATGGGAGACATGACAACGACGTTTCCATATCACGCCATTTTTATGCTTTAAAGATACCAAATAAACTAATTTAGATATTCGCTTTTTAATAGTGCCTTCACGGAAGAATTTTTGAAATTTTGTTGGATTTGTCGTGCTTGCCTTCTTTTCAATTTTTACAAATACTTTTTCCCCCCGTTTAAATGAAGCATCCTTTCTGTTACGGTTATAGTAATGGGAGTATCTTCTGAAAGCTCTGTCTCGTGCAATTGTTACTTCTTTTCTAATTTTGTCTAACAATTTTGCCCGTCTCTGTATGGATGTGTCTGTGGGTAGTGTTGTTTTAATGGTGAGTGGCGTTTCTAATGTTTTCCCAAAAACGATCTCATTAGGCGACATGCCGTTTGTAGCTATCTGTGGCGTATTGTTGGTGTGAAATTGAATTAGTGAAATGTAGCGGTGCCAGGTCTGAAGTCGTGACATTTTACCGTCGACCAAAAACCGTAATACAGACACTAATTTCTTGACATGAGATTCTACTCGTCCAATACTCATGTGAGCTCCAGAAGCTGCTGTAATAATTTTGAATCCATTTCGTTTGGCGTAATCCTTGAAAGCTAATGATTTGGATTGAGGACCAGCGTCAATAGACAAGAATCTGGCTCTCCCAAACCTACTAAAGAAGTCATTAAGACCTTCCTGTAGGGCTACATGGTCTGCCTTAACACAAGGGTGCAAGTACGTTAAATTTGAAAAATTATCTGTAATCAATAAACAATACTTATAGTGAGCTTTAGAATAAACATGGCAAAAATCAGAGGTTAAGCTGTGGAATATCTCTTTTGTTACTTTACGTCTAAGTAAGCCAAAGCGTTCCTTGCTTGGCTTATATTCCTGACACTCTTTACAAGAATTTACATAATTAGAAATTTTCTCATCAAGTTTCCTATGGTAATAAAACTTTCTTATAGCTAAAGACATAACATCTCTTCCACTATGTCCAATAATTGAATGAAAAGAATCAAAAATCTTTCCCAGTAATACAGCAGGTATTACTGTGCGAGGCAGTTTGGTGTTAGTAACTAGTAACCCATTTTTCATTGCGAATTTGGGAATGCCTTTGTAGGTTTCTGTCTTTTCAGTTGGTTTACCTTCTGGAGAGAAAGTATCAATAATTTTCTTTAACTCTGGATCATTCTTTTGAAAAGCAATAAACTTTTCAATGACAGGAATTTCATCAGAAGAATTTAATTCCCTTAAGAGTGACTTCTGACCACTGAGGTTACTTCTAAGTTTCATTAATTCTACGCCTAATATATTCAAGGGGACAATATTGTTGTGTTCTTTGCAGTGTGAGCAAAGACACACACCCAAGATATTGTCACAAGTTTTATTACAATATACAAGTAATTTATTTCCAGTACTCATCAACCTTTCTTGCAATCCTTTATTTTCATTGAACTTTGCCGTTAGGCATTTGACAAAAAATTCCAGAGCTGCTTTTCTGGTTGCCTTCAGTAATTTAGCTATTAATTCGGCTATCTTTGACAGATTTCCATCAGCTGGAGTTACATAAGTCAATTCAGAGAATCTAAAACCTTTGGTGTTTAAAGCGTCCTCAATTGACAAAAATTTTTCACCTTCTACTGAAAATTGAGATGGTGAATAATTGGATAAAAAATAAAAGTCATCACTAAAATATTTGATAGTATTCTCTGAGTTAAGTATGTCTTTGTCTTTCCAAGTAGTGTTAGTGGACATCTCAGTGTAGCTGTCTGCTTTGTTTTCGCCTGGATCCGGTTGGTCGTGTTGTGCACTGGATTTCTCATACTTCGTCGTCTGCTGTGACGTAGCCTCGCGTGGAGCCGTCGTGTGCATAGCGTGTGATGACGTCAGATTGCCATCTTGTGAGTGCGAGTGCGTGTTTATTCGATCGACCGAATCGACCGCCGGTTGATTTTTTGTTATTGATTCCCTGTTTGTACTCAAGTGATCAATGGGAGTGTCCTTGGCTTTGGACCGTGTTGTGACTGCGAGTACGATGTTTTCTTTCTCTGCGAAGTCAAGATCTAACTCGGGGCAATCCCTTTTAAGGTCTCTAATAATAGTTAACAGTTTTCCTAGTATGTTTTTCCCATTCTTACGTTTGTGATTGCGACAATAACAGGTACCCCAATACATGTCACACCACCAGTTGCCCTCAATGAATTCTCTCTGTCCTGTCTGCAACAATTGTTTTTCGAGTTGGCTGCCCCTTTTAAATTTCTGGAGAAGTAAGTTCAACATAACCCTTATTTTGATGTATTCCCAGCTAGGCCTGATGTTTACTAATTGACCCAATCTCTTTGCTTCAGATGGTGTCGGTGCATTCCTAACCTCATTCCTCTCATGGGGGTTTAATGTTTTTGCTGCTTGAAATGCATGTTCTACTGTTGGGTATTCTTCGTTGTCCAAAATAACTGTGGCAGGGTGAAAATTTGAAAGGAATTCAAAGTTACCTGTAAAGGAGGTTATTGGTTCACTGGAATCAGGTATGTAGTCCAAATCCAACTCTTCAGATCCGTCAGGTAAGCAGTAAACTGGTACTTTATGTGTTTGGATAATTATTTGGTTCTTTTCTGTGGCTTTTGTTTTTGCAGGGTTTAGTAGAGGAGTAATGAGACTGTCAGGAATTTTTATTTCTTCTTTTGAATCAACTGGAGGTGGCAGCCTACTGAGGCTGTCTGGCACTTTGTTTTTCTCACTTGGCACGAACTCAAAATCAAATGTAAAGTTACTCAGGAAACTTATGAATTTATCAAATGGACTTTTAGGTGCTTCCATTGTCATGAGGTATTTTAAACTTGTACAATCAGTTACCACAGTGAACTTCTTTAGTAAGCGAAGTTCATCCTCAAAATATTTAACTGCTTCATACAATGCTAAGCATTCTTTATGGAATGCTGACCAAGATAATTTATTTCCCTTAATTGATGAACTAAAATAAGCAACTGGTTTGTACAGGTTCGTGTTACGTTGAGTGAGAAAAGCACCAAGTGAGTGGCATGATGCGTCACAATGTAATTTTGTGTTTCTGTCTTCATGGAAAAGTGCAAGCGTCGCATGTGACAAAAGGTAATTGTACATGTCCTCTATTTCTTTTCTGCCTTTGTCTGTCCATTGGAAAGGAATTTTTTCATTACACATATCATGGTATTTTTGAGTACGAACAGCAAAACAACGAATCCACCTTCTGTAGTAGGACAAGAAACAAAGAACTGATTTTAATTCTGTTGTGTTTCTAGGTTCTTTAAGTGCAAGTAAGGGTTTGAATCTCTCTGGATTGGGCTTTACATATTCCCCAGCACGGACAATTAATCCTATAGTTGGTAATTCTTTTTTAAATAAATTTGCTTTTCTAGGGTGTACACACAAATTAGCCTTTTTGAGTCTGATTAGTACTTTTTCCAAAAGTGACAATAGATCAGAGAACTTTTTTCCTCCAAGTATTATGTCATCGACATAATACTTAACATCTAAATCACCCATAATTTGATTCAGTGCTGTAATAGAAAGTTGCGGGCTTAGTGAGCAACCTTGAGGTGCTCGAGCCCAACGCAGGGAACGGTTTTCAAAGGTAAAACCGAAAAGTTGTTTACTTTCCTCAGTAAGTGCAATATTAAAGAAAAAATGGTTAATATCAAGTGTGCACAACAGTTCCTTGTCTGAACAATAAGACAAAATGTCTGATATTGTATAGCTTCTAAGTTGAGGTTTGACCAGAACTTTATTAAGTGCACGACTGTCAAAAATGAGACGACCAATTAGATTTTCTGCCGTTGAACCTCTTTTCTCGACAACAAAGAGGGGCAGTTTTACAATTGATTCCTTCTCTTCAACCACTCCTATTTTAAGAAATTTTTCTATTTCAGTCCGAGCAATTGCTTTTTGTCGAGCGGACAAAGGCCATTGGCGCCTGTAAATGGTGCCTAAATTTGTCCTTTCAAGATGGCCAAGAAAATTAGGGATTGGTGCGTTTGGTTTCATATCAGGAGAGAATACCTCTTGGTATTTTAAGCAAAGGCTTCTAACCTCACTTTTCTGGGCCTCATCGAGGTCTGCCCCATCAAGTGATGGAATGGAATCCTCGGTCGATTTGTCTGCAGTAAAGCAGTCGACATTAGGTGAGTCATTTTCCATGCCTTCTAGTACCAAGAAATTGTTTTGTACTGCATAAGCAATTTCACCCAAAGTAGATTCAGTTAAAATATCCTCTGTAATATTTTGATTTTCAGGAAAAATAGTGCCAAGTTTGGTGCCTTTTGGAATTTCAATAGGAGTGTCACCACAATTAAAAATAGGAAGTGACGTGTCAGAGACCATAAGGCACTCAATAGCAGACACATCAGCATTGTTTAGGACAGCAGTAGGAGAAACAATACATGGAAAAATAGTCTGATCTATTTCAGTACTCACCATTTCACAAAAACCCGGTGCAATTATTACTTTTTCTGCGGAACACAAGTCGAGCAGTTTTTTGTTGAGGTAAGTGTTCTGAATGAAATTGGTGTTCGTGTTGCTCTCATTTGCGTCTGGTAGCCTTTTTGTCGTAACTGTGGTGTCCCCTATTGTTAACGTTAGTGTCTCAGTGGCCCAAGAGATAAGAGATTTATATTTGTATAAAAAGTCATTGCCAATTAACATGTGAATGTCTGAGGGTAATTTTGCAGAAATTACATAGTGGTTGACTGTGCAGTTTTCAATTGTAATTAGTGTTCTGTAAATGCCTTCAACAGGCAGAGCAGTGCCATTGCCTGATCGGAGTCTGATTCTAGCTGGTAGTAGTTTGCTCTTGTCAGTGCAGTATTTGGAGTTTATTATTGATCTGACAGAACCAGAATCGCACACAGTTGGTAAATCAAAGCCATCAACTTTAATTTTAACTTTAAACAATTTACTGAGTTTTTCTTCATCAATAGTTAAAATTTCCCATTCCTCAGTTACTGGTATTTTGGCTCGGCTTTTTACAACAAAAGCATGTTCATGTTGAAATGAGTATGCGTCCTGTGCTTTTATGTAATTACCTTTAGAGGCTGACAGGAAATTTTTTCCCAAAATTAAATCAATTCCTTTGGGAAGTTTTGCCACCAAACTGGGCAAGGATAAAATCATTTTCCCGGATAACTGAATAGAGCACTTGGAGATACCCTTAGCACTAGTTTTATATTTGTCACAAATTGGGACTGAAGTTTCCTCATAATTGATCCACATAAAATCAGGCATTATCGAATAATCAATTTCATCATCAATAATTGCAATTAAATTTTTCCCATTGACTTAAATCGGAAACCAATTGGCACTTATTGATTTTGGTTCGTTTTGGGTGTCAGCGGTGTTTTGTTGCAGTTCAACGGTCGCGCTCGCCGGGGCTGTCGAGGTGGTGTCGTGTTCCGTCCGGCGGCTGGGAACGGACGCGGGTGCTGACACACGCGCGGTGCCCGCCTGGCTACCGGCCTCGGGGCGTTCACCGCGGCTGCCTTTGCTGCCAGCGCCTGAACCGGACCCCTCCTGCACTGCCACTGCAGGATTGAACCCGGCCCCCGATGTACTTGCTGAGGATTCATTACTACCAAGTGCAGTATTGCAGGTCGCATTAATGGACCATTTCTCGTCATACATGAGGTCAAAGACCTCTCGGGGAAGCAACGGATCAAAGTGACCCGCGTCATACGGCCCCGTGTGCCGCATGACTACATACAAGAAAGGTTGTTTTCTAGTACTCTTATAAATTACTTCTCTATCATGAAATTTAATTCTAATTCCTATGTTTAAAAAATCTGCGGCAGCTTGCAGCTGCACCTCAGTAGCCATAGTGCGATTTTCGGAATGCAATCTGTAATATGACTCCTTGTCGAGTTCAGGTGCATAGCATTCAAAATGTTTCCAATTCTCTTTTACATAGTATGCTATCATAAGCCTTAATAAATTACTTTGCTTAGTATTACAGTACAGAGTCTCACTTAAACTATGATAAAAACAATTACCATCCCCAGGAACCTTGATGAGCTGAAAATTCTTATCGTTAATTATAGTTTCCTTAAAATAATGATTTTCCACAGCGATCCGATTCAATTCCCTCTGATTTAGCGGCGAAAATTCGAAAGTTTTCTGCACTCAAATGAACAAGCAGGCCCGCCCTTCCGCCAAACGTCGTTGCCAGCTCCGCTTTGCTACGCTGGCAACTCCGTTCGGCAGGGGGCGTGCCTGCTTGGCCTGCCGGCGGCGTTCGGACCCCTAAGTCACACAGAACGTCCTCTTAGCTTGTAAATGATCGGGCCTGCGGCCCGTAAAGGCATTCTCTTCGGAAAGAGGCAGTTTGTAACGGTGCACCACCGAAACTACAGCCCTCCCTTCTGCTTTCAAAACGTGCCGATAGGGACTAAGCGGTCAGTTATTCGGCAAAAAAGGAGAGTCAGAAATCTCGAAAAATGTCGAAATACGTGAGTTCGGCCTCAGATGGAACGGTCGAACTCGGACTTTATTTGGTAGCAGTTGGCAACACTGAATTACGCTCGTCGAACCAATGTTAATGGTATAGGCGTCGAGGGGTGTCGAAAATTTCAAAAATTGTCGAGATATGTCGAAAATTTCGAAAAATCTCGAAATATCTCAGAAATGTTGAGATATATCGAAAAATATGGATAATGTCGAAAAACATCGAAAAATGAGGGATAATGTCGAAAAATGTCGAAGAATATCAAAAACTGTCAAAAATGTTTACAAATATCGAAATATGTCGGAATATGTCAAAAATGTCGAAAAATATCGAAAAACATCGAAAATTATCAACAATGTCAAAAAATATCGAAAATTATCGAAAATTATCGAAAATATCGAAAAATATCGAAAAATATCGCAAATGTCGAATAATATCAAAAAATATCGAAAAAGAACGAAAAATGTCGAAAATATCGGAAAATATCGAGAAATGTCGAAAATAATCGAAATGTTTGAGTTTTGACGATTGGCAACACTGGAAATTGAAAAACGGTTGGCACCACTGAATTGCGCTCGAAAAGACGGTTCTAGAGAGGTGCGGGTCGATGGGGTTCGTAAAAGTTGAAAAGTGGGTAAATTTTGGGTGCTTTTTACAGTGTAGTCGCGAGTTGGGTCCTTTTTATCGAAAAACGGTGGGTGCCATCGAACTGGACGCGAAAAGACGCTTCCGGGGAGGTGCAGCTCGATGGGGTTGAGAAAAGTTAAAAACTGGACCAATTACGGGTGCTTTTTACAGTGTAGTCGCGAGCTGGGTCCATTTTTTCGTAAAACGGTGTGCACCATTGAACTAGACGCGAAAAGACGCTTCCGGAGAGGTACGGGTCGACGGGGTTGGAAAAAGTTGAATATTTTTTTTTTATTTATTCCGTGAAAACTTTAATAATTTTTTTCAGTGTCTTAATGAGGGTTGGCAGGATTTGCACCAGGCGTTTCGATGTCCAGGAGTGACCCTTAAGATACCCTAAAAATTTCAACTCTCTAGCTCAACTCCTTCGAGTGGAACAGACAGACAGACAGACAAACAAACAGACAGACACCGCATCGATTGCATAAGCCCGCTCTTAAGCTTTTTCAAAGCAGAAGGGCGGGCTAAAAATGACCGTACCTGCCGCATGAATAGCAATTACCGTCACGCCTTCCTGACCCGCGGTTTGGGTTGTATGACTGTGTGTTTTTACCGGCCTGGTTTTTAGCCCGCCCTTCTGCTTTGAAAAAGCATAAAAGCGGGCTTATGCAAACGACCTCGTGTCTGTCTGTGTGTCTGTGTGTCTGTGTGTCTGTCTGTCTGTTCCACTATAAGGAGATGAGCTAGAGACTTGAAATTTTCAGGGTGTCTACAGTTTTACTCCTAGACAACGAAACGCCTACGGCAAATCCTGCCAACCCTCATTAAGGCACTGAAAAAAATTATAAAAGTTTTCACGGAATTAAAAAAAAATAAAAATAATTCAACTTTTTCCAACCCCGTCGACCCGTACCTCTCCGGAAGCGTCTTTTCGCGTCTAGTTCAATGGTGCACACCGTTTTACGAAAAAATGGACCCAGCTCGCGACTACACTGTAAAAAGCACCCGTAATTGGTCCAGTTTTCAACTTTTCTCAACTCCATCGAGCTGCACCTTCCCGGAAGCGTCTTTTCGCGTCCAGTTCGATGGCACCCACCGTTTTTCGATAAAAAAGGACCCAACTCGCGACTACACTGTAAAAAGCACCCAAAATTTACCCACTTTTCAACTTTTACGAACCCCATCGACCCGCACCTCTCTAGAACCGTCTTTTCGAGCGCAATTCAGTGGTGCCAACCGTTTTTCAATTTCCAGTGTTGCCAATCGTCAAAACTCAAACATTTCGATTATTTTCGACATTTCTCGATATTTTCCGATATTTTCGACATTTTTCGTTGTTTTTCGATATTTTTTGATATAATTCGACATTTTCGATATTTTTCGACATTTTCGATAATTTTCGATATTTTTCGATAATTTTCGATAATTTTTGATACTTTTTGAAATTTTTGATAATTTTCGATGTTTTTTGATATTTTGCGACATTTTTGACATATTCCGACATATTTCGATATTTGTAAACATTTTTGACAATTTTTGATATTCTTCGACATTTTTCGACATTATCCCTCATTTTTCGATGTTTTTCGACATTATCCATATTTTTCGATAGATCTCAACATTTTTGAGATATTTCGAGATTTTGCGACATTTTTTACGAATTTCTACATATTTCGACAATTTTCGACATATCTCGACAATTTTTGAAATTTTCGACACCCCTCGACGCCTATACCATCAAAATTGGTTCGACGAGCGTAATTCAGTGTTGCCAACTGCTGCCAAATAAAGTCCGAGTTCGGCCGTTCCATCTGAGGCCGAACTCACGTATTTCGACATTTTTTCGAGATTTCCGACTCTTCTTTTTTGCCGAGTAACTGACCGTTTAGTCACTATCGGCACGTTTTCAAAGCAGAAGGGAGGGCTGTAGTTTCGGTGGTTCACCGTTACAAACTGCCTCTTTCCGAAGAGAATGCCTTTACGGGCCGCAGGCCCGATCATTTACATGCTAAGAGGACGTTCTGTGTGACTTAGGGGTCGGGCCGAAGGCCCGACCGAACGCCGCCGGCAGGCCAAGCAGGCACGCCCCCTGCCGAACGGAGTTGCCTGCGTAGCAAAGCGGAGCTGGCAACGACGTTTGGCGGAAGGGCGGGCCTGCTTGTTGTCAGTGTTGTCATCCTTTCCCTTTGAATTTTCTCCTCGGCTGTTTTGTCTGTAAATTTGAGTAAGTCAGGGGTCTTCAACTCGGGCCCGGCGGGCCATCTGGCCCGGCTGGGCCCGCGGGCCCGGGCCCGGGCCAGCGCTACTGCTACTGCTGCCTACTCCGCTGCCGCTACCGCACCTCCCCCACTACCAGTCCCCAGTCCCCACCCTTCCTCTCCCGTCCCCCGGCAGGCGGCCGCTCGCCGCTCGTCAGTACCCCCACTCCGCTACCCACTCCCTGTCTCTCTCTCGCTCCCCCACCACCCAGGCCAGACCGTGCCCGGCTTGGCCCGCGTGGCCCGCGGGCCAGCGGCGGGCCAACGAGTTGAAGACCCCTGGAGTAAGTGGTGTAACCGTTACGCCCGTAATTGTTATCTCTGTAATTACCCCTGTAGTTACCACGCCAGTTACCACCCCCGCGACGGCCGTTGTAGTCGCCACGCCCCCTGTAGCTATTTTGCTGAACCATCATAGTCAGCAAGTCTTCCAGTCTGTCCTGCCGAGTGGTTTGCTCTGGAATATTCTCTGAGGTCAAAGCTTCTAATTTCATTTCTAATTTTTCCAATTTTTCTGCGAGGTCATCAGATGCACCCAGTGTGGCCAAAACTTTGTTTTCAACTGTAGCTCCCTTACGTTCAATGAGGTTCATGTCTGTGAGTATGTTTTCCATAATTGTAATGAATTCAGTGACTGTTGTGTAGCCTTTTCCAATCATTAATGATGAAATTGACACTGGAAGGGCTTTCAGCAAGGCACGACAAATTTCTTTTTCTGGAAGTGGGCGATGGTATCAAGTACCGCACTCATGGAATTGTCTGGTTGGAACCGTTTGACCATTTCCTGCACATACTCGGACCACGGTCGGTCCCTGAGTTCAGCATGTGCAGTGCGAGCATAAGGGGGAAGGGCATTTAAAATATACAAGTGGAGTTTCTCCTCGGGCACCTCGTACTCTGCGTACGTTTCTTTTACTGTTTTGAACCAATCTGATAAGGCATTTTCGTCAAACGGCGGAATGCCTGGCTGCAAAGACCAAGGCAGGGAGGGCACAGGAGACATTTTTTTTGCTAATTCTTTTTCTAACCTTTCTAAATTTTCTCTAAGGAATTTTAATTCTGCCTCTCTTTTTGCTTTCTCCTTTTCCTCTTTCTCTCTTTGTTTTCTTTCCTTGTCTTGTTTAACGCTTCTTTTTATCGCGTCTGCTACTTTTTTAAAAATTTGTGCAATGGAGCTTTGGACACTATTTTCTGAGTTAAGGTTTTGTTTAACAAAAGCGTATATAGAGTTTATTGAAATTTTACAATTTAGGTATTTATAATCCTGAAGTTGAGTCGCCTTGGAAAGCACTCGCACCGACGGGAGAGGGTCTGCCTTTATCTCCGTGGAGCAAATAAAATCCGGAAAGGTTTGGTTTTTAAATTTTGTGAGGTCAAGGTTCTCAGGAACTAAAGTCAACGGAAATTTTTCTAATGCCGAAATTATTTGACGCGCGATGGACGTAGCGTCGCTCTCGTCCCAGTATTCGGAGTTATTAATTACAAAGACTGGTTCTGAATTTTTGTCGGTAAGGAAATCATTGAGAGAAATTCCCGGCATTATTCATTTTAGTTTACAGGGGAAGGACCAGGATACAGGAACACTGGAGTTGGAGTGCCTACCTTGTGCTGCACGTGGCCACCGATATCCAAAGTTTTTGAAGCAATCCTTGAAAAGATTTTCACTTTCACAATTTTCACTGGTGGTTAAGGGTGATGGCTTTAAGATAGACACAATATTTCCACTTTAGAGGCACTTTGAACAATAATTTTCACTGATGTATTGGAAGCACGTGGAGCGGAGTCGCGACGCGTGGCACGTGTTCCGAAAAAAAAAAGCACTAAATTTCACCAAAAAAGGTACAGCAAGTCAATCAAGCGATCGCGGTCCGGCCGATGCACCAATGTTTTAGTTATGGGTTCCGCGAGTTGATTGAACTGACTTGCTGTTTATAACTGTGAACACTATATTTACGCTTGATACATATAGGACCTCCACACTCACCCCTGGTACGGATACGACTGCCCGTCGCCGAGCTTCCCCGTGCGGCCGATGCCTCCAGCGACCGCTCTCGCCGCGCCGCGCCCGCAGAGGGGTTTTGTGCTGACCCTTGCACATCCCTTGCCAGGCGCGACGCGCCGGATTCAAAACGAGCGGCCGCCGGTCTCTTACTATAACAGCGCGAGGAATGGGGATAGCACGTGGTGATAAAGTGGTGGCTGCACCGCCACCACAGTGCACTCGTGAATAGTTCTTTCCTCAAAAATAGGTGTACACGTACAACAATTTGAACATGTTCACCTGCTCTTGAAGGTCCGTGTGGAGCAGTGTTGCCAGATAAGTAGGCAAAAATGCGGATGAATACACCTGTGTGCGGCAGACGGGTATCTCCGCCTGCCTACTCGGCAAACTCTCCGCAGTGGAGACTACCTTTTGCCTAGTAGGCAGGCGGAGATACCCGTCTGCCGCACACAGGTGTATTCATCCGCATTTTTGCCTACTTATCTGGCAACACTGGTGTGGAGGTGTGGAGCAGGCCGCCCGAGCCAGCACGGGTCAGAAGTGTATAGTCAAACACTATTCACTTGCAATTCATTAAGTTCAACGGTGCTGTCCTCAATTTCAGAGGCAAGCCATTTCGATGTTAGTATAGCATTTCAAAATACACTGGTGTGCAAAATTAGCGGTCCACTTTTTTCTCCGCTCATAATTTTTAAAAAAATTGGGCTAGAAACTTAAAATTTGGAGGAGAGGTGGTCCAAAGTGTTGTTGAAACGTCCCTAAAGTCGCAACAATCAAATCCACCCCCTTCATTTTTTTTCCACCCCTCGCGTAAGACCCTGTCAATTTTTGACACTTACGCCGGGGCAAAAGTGTCCTTCCAGGTGTCGCAGAGGTTTGAAATTCACCTGGCCGACTCAGTTTTGGCTCCTCTTTCGATTGATACCGGAGCCACCCCCGTCGGACGAACCGTTCCGGAGCCACAAAAAAAAACCACCCCTAATTAGGGGTGATTTTTTCGGATTTTTTTCCACTGTTCTGCGCGGTAGCAGGAGGTCCCCTGGACACGACAAAAGTGTCCCCATGTCCGTCGCACCCCCCCGGGGGTGTCCAGCCCCGAAACACTGACACCCCAAATCTTGATTTTTCACTAAAATCACGAAAAATGACCAAAAAAGGGTAAAAAATCACGTTGCACAATTGATTTCAGCCGTCTGGATCGACACCCGGAGTGACAAACTGCAGACCAGACGGTAAAGCCGTTTTCGTGGGGGTTGCAACCCCTAACTTTCCAACCCCCAGCGCAGGGGATGGAGGGGCGGAGGCGGGTCGCCGCGGTCACGGTACGATGTGTGAGCCCCTCAGACACCTCCACACCAATTTTGAAGTGATTCGGTCCATTCGTTACCTTCCAGGATCAAAAAAATGCAAAATCGTGTAAATTTCAACCCCTAAGTTTGCACCCCTTTTTCTCCTCAGCCAGGAGGGGCACAACATCCGCTCGGGTGCGCGAAGGAGCGCACATTCAACCTTTACCAGGGTGCAAACGCGCAAACCCCTGCGATCATCGTGTCGGCCGCGAGAGCCACGCGAGTGAGCAGTGTTCTTTCCCTTTTCATTGTTGAATCGTTTCTGTGGTTTCACATGAGTGCCATGAAGTGGCCTGGCTGCCACATCGGTGACCTCTCAGAGGCCTCGAGTCTTTTTTGAGACTTTCTTGGTTGCGTAGCTTCGTTTTGTTAAGTTTTCGGGCTGCTATTGATGTTTTTTGAGATCGACTTTTCTTCGATGGCACATCCAAACTCACGAGCACACCGACCCCGGTCATTTTGTCTGCTCACTCGCGTGGCTCTCGCGGCCGACACGATGATCGCAGGGGTTTGCGCATTTGCACCCTGGTAAAGGTTGAATTTGCGCTCCTTCGCGCACCTGAGCGGATGTTGTGCCCCTCCTGGCTGAGGAGAAAAAGGTGTGCAAACTTAGGGGTTGAAATTTACACGATTTTGCATTTTTTTGATCCTGGAAGGTAACGAATGGACCGAATCACTTCAAAATTGGTGTGGAGGTGCCTGAGGGACTCACACATCGTACCGTGACCGCGGCGACCCGCCTCCGCCCCTCCATCCCCTGCGCTGGGGGTTGGAAAGTTAGGGGTTGCAACCCCCACGAAAACGGCTTTACCGTCTGGTCTGCAGTTTGTCACTCCGGGTGTCGATCCAGACGGCTGAAATCAATTGTGCAACGTGATTTTTTACCCTTTTTTGGTCATTTTTCGTGATTTTAGTGAAAAATCAAGATTTGGGGTGTCAGTGTTTCGGGGCTGGACAACCCCGGGGGGGTGCGACGGACATGGGGACACTTTTGTCGTGTCCAGGGGACCTCCTGCTACCGCGCAGAACAGTGGAAAAAAATCCGAAAAAATCACCCCTAATTAGGGGTGGTTTTTTTTTGTGGCTCCGGAACGGTTCGTCCGACGGGGGTGGCTCCGGTATCAATCGAAAGAGGAGCCAAAACTGAGTCGGCCATGTGAATTTCAAACCTCTGCGACACCTGGAAGGACACTTTTGCCCCGGCGTAAGTGTCAAAAATTGACAGGGTCTTACGCGAGGGGTGGAAAAAAAATGAAGGGGGTGGATTTGATTGTTGCGACTTTAGGGACGTTTCAACAACACTTTGGACCACCTCTCCTCCAAATTTTAAGTTTCTAGCCCAATTTTTTTAAAAATTATGAGCGGAGAAAAAAGTGGACCGCTAATTTTGCACACCAGTGTAAGTAGAGTCATCATATCCAAGGTGTAGTCGGATATGGTATATAAAATATTTTTAGATCCATCAATTACTCATGTTTTGATTGAGGTGAGGTGCGGCTGTTTAGGCTTTAAAGAAAAATTCGAAAGGTGTTTCAATAACACTCAATACGATTGATCAGTAGGAGAAAATTTAGGCATTTCAATTTAGCAAGCATTTTATAGATCTTGTACATGACTCTTTTTCCTGAAAAGGACTGTGTGATTTGAGAAAGAATAATTCACTGATTTGATTGGTGGTCTCAAACTTGCTGAAAATTATGGGGACATCTGTGAAATTGAAGAATGCTACCTTCAAGTGACTGTTCCAAAAGCGACTCTTAAACGCAGTTTTTCTTGCACAGCTTTAAGTTAAAAAATTACCAGTAATGCTATAATTGTGAGAAAAAGCATATGTTGCCTTTAACCATTTAGTTTTCTAAGCATTATTTCTCAAAATCACAAAATAGGACTGGCATGCCATGCCCCCTCATTTCAGTGTGCTGATTTAAATGAACCATACAGGGAATATTTAAATTCTAGGCATTCCATGAGAAGTTGTGTGACATTCTACCTAAGTGAGGTCACTTCAGAGTAAAAATTTCCCTAAACAGCTCATGGCTGACCCTAACTATTTTTCCTGTGGGTAAAAATGGGCTTAGTATTTTCTGATTGGTTCAAAACAAACTTACCTTGAAGGATATAATTTTATATTAACTATTGGCTGAGTTTGAGAGTCCGGTGCTTATAAAAATTGTATCCTTCAAGGTAAGTTTCTTTTGGACCAATCACAAAATTCTAAGCCCATTTTTACCCACAGGAAAAATAGTCAGGGTCAGCCATGAGCTGTTTAGGAAAAGTTTTACTCTTCAGGGTTGTATTCCACAAACAAATGAATATCCCTATACTTCACTAGCACCATTTGAGACCACCATTTCATCGGATCACTTTTCTTTGACCGAGTCATTTACAACATTTGTGCCATATTTGAAATTTTAAAATATTTCAATATCTCACTCATTTTACTACCACTGAATATTGCTGGGAATTTAAAGTGCTACCATCAGATAAGGCTTGAACTCAAAACTGTACGCCACTGGTCCTTTGATTTGACAAATTGTAAGGACTAATGTCGCCCTGTGTTGAGGTGAAACACCATGATATAACTTGAATGATCATTCTACAAAGAGTTTTAATATTTTTGAATCATGTATCAAATATTGATATTTTGCTTTCACACTTTTTCCACAAATTCCATCTACACCTCATCTAGGAGACATGCTTTCATGATAAGGGTTTCTTACTCAAGATAACGATGCTAAAAAGTAAACATTGCAACTTCTGGCGTAGAACATATTGAAACATTTAATATAATTTAAAAATTAAAATATATAACAATAAACAATTAAATACTTTTTTTCTGTTTATAGGCTAACCATTGTGGAAACCTGGTAAAGCATGTCCAAAGACACCACAAGGATAGAAAATCTTCATTAGACAGGCAAATTCAGGAATGGAAAGCAGGCAGAGGCAAGAAGAAGACACCCAAATCCTCTGAGATAAAGGTGAATATGTGCCCTCGTCGCCTCAAGTTGGCATGTGTCAGATTAGTGGCTGTCCATGGGCGTCCATTTGAGATGATGAATGATGCTGCCTTTCAAGACATCATCCAACCATACCTCAGCTCATTCTCTGCAGGAGAGATGTAAGTTACAATAAGTTAACCTTAAAAAATACTTCGGAATGATACTTAGAACAAGATTTGGAAAGTGACGTTGAAACTGTGACTCACCTTCTTAGAATGGTACTAGCTCTACGTCTAGCACTAAGTTTTGACTAGATCGTTTTGGATTCTGCAGTCTTGTTAGGCCCAAATCGATAGCAAACGGAGTTAGCAGAGCAAAACTCTTATTATTTATCAGAGTCCTTGTTGTTGTTCTTGCACTGTCATTTGAAGACAATAATTTAACCCAAAATTACAAAATTTCCTTCAACTCAGACTTTTTTTTGAATAGTCTAGAAATCTTTTAAAAACTGAACATTCCTGAAAATTAAGAAACAAATATATTACTAGGTAGATGTACGCCAGACACCGTCACTCGTAACAGGCTTCGCGATATCTCGCGAAACACTGTTACGCTGCGACGAGCCTGCGTACATCTACCTAGGCCTGCGGCGCTGGCGAGCCTGCATGATTTAAGATTTACTCCTTTTAAGCCAGGGGGCTGCCGCCCCCTGGACCCCCGCTTTTCTTTGTTACGAGCCTGCATGATTTAAGATTTACTCATTTCGGCCAGGGGGCTGCCGCCCTCGGGACCCCCTCTATTCTTTGTTGCGAGCCTGAGTGATGTAAGATTTACTCATTTAAGCCGGGGGGCTACCGCCCCCTGGACCCCCGCTGTTCTTTATTACGAGCCTGCATGATTTAAGATTTACTCTTTTAAGCCAGGGGGCTGCCGAGCCCTGGACCCCCGCTCGCCTCTTTACATTATGTTACCGATTTTCCAATTTTTACGAAAAGGGGACGAGCGCCCAAACCGTTCTCCGTAGAGCCAAACGGACAAAATTTTCGGCCAAAGGTCGCATCTCGACAAATTACCCTGAAAACGACACCCAACATGCATTTTGACGACTTTTCGTCGACATTTACCGATGTAGCGGCTAAACAGTAAGAGATAGAGCAAAACGGACGAAATTTTCGCCCAAAGGGTCGCAACTCGCCGAGATACCCCTGAGGACACACTAAAATTTTGTAATTTTTAAAATGTTATTTTTTAAAAAAATATAAATCAATTTTTAGCACGGTCAATTTTTGAGCTAGAGTGTTCATATTTGAACTCGTCCGAGCTTTTTAGGCCAAGAAGCTACAGTAAAAATTTCAGGTCGATATGTTAACTCGTTCTCGAGTTATCGTGCGAACAGACACACAGACACACAGACAGACAGACGGACATTGAACTTTTTGTGAGCGAAGCTCACTCTCCTGAGCAAGGGACCCGGGGAGGTTTTGGTCGTGTGTCTGTCTGTGAGAAGAAAGCGTAACTACAGTCTTCTCCTCTTAGACTACAGCAAGTACAGCGATAACCCAATATGTTTTCGAAACATCAAGTCATGGGCTCTCAGAATAATGAAAGGACGTTGCATTTGACGGAGTTTGAAATAATTATTTTAGTGAATGGATTAAAAGTTCAGCAGTTGGCAACGCCACACTAGCGCCATCTAGCGGCAACCGCTCCGCACCACTCCACCGCTGTGTGTGTGTTTGTGCAGCCAAACTTTGCACTTCTTGATGAAAAAGATTAAAAGATTTGATGTCTTTGACGTTTTCCCAAGGGTGCTACATTGGTTGGGATAGGGCGATGCACCACATCTGTCCCTTCATCCTGTTCAAGGCCAAGAAGTGCCAAATCATGTACAAAGGGCGTCTCTAAGAGATATTGTGTAGGGCGTTCAATGGGCCTGGCTGCTCAATAAGATAGTGACAGCGCCATGCTCATGCTCCTTAGTGGGCGCAGAGCGCGCACCCTTCCTGGCCTCCTAAAAGGTGCCCGAAGTGCCCCATTCTGTACAACAACTTCACTTACTACCGTCCAGTGTACTCCAGAAGGATGCCAATCGTTTTGTTTCCCATATCCAGTATCCCATAGTTGGAACGCCCGTCCCGTCCGCGCGCACCTCGCGGGCCCGTGTCCTGGCCTCCTACAAGCTTCCTCAAGTGCCCCATCCTCTACAACAACTTGCTTTCCCGACCACTTATCGTCCCCGCTCGGGTGCCAATCGATTGAAATCTTCAATCCACTCATTCTGCCACATCCCGCGCACACGCTAGCCTCCCAGAAGGTACCCGAAGTGCCCCATCCCGAGGGGTCGACAACTTGTGTTCTCCTGTGTTACTTACTGACCATACTCCGAATGTACTCCGTGTACTCCGAGCGTTCTCCGGGTAAAATAAGGTGTGTTCTCCGATGAACTCCGGATGCACTCCGAAGTACTCCGGCTTTAAAACGCGCACTCCGACTGTTCTCCAACCGAACTAACGCTGTGAACTCCAGCTGTTCTCCGTGTACTCCGAACTCCTGTGTTCGGTTCGAAGCCGAGTTGTCGACCCCTCGCCCCATCCTCTACAAAAACTTGACTTACTACCGTCTAGTGTACTCCAGAAGGATGCCAATCGAGTTTTTTCCCCCCATATCCAATAGTTTGAACGCCCGTCCCGTCCGCGCGCACCTTGCGCGCCCGTGTCCTGGCCTCCTACAAGCTTCCTCAAGTGCCCCATCCTCTACAACAACTTGCTTTCCCGACCACTTATCGTCCCCGCTCGGGTGCCAATCGATTGAAATCTTCAATCCACTCATTCTGCCACATCCCGCGCACACGCTAGCCTCCTAGAAGGTACTCGAAGTGCCCCATCCTCTACAACAACGTGACTTTCTGTCGTCCGGTGTACTCCATAGGGGTGCCAATCGTTTTGTCTGCCATTTCCAGTAAGTTCAACACCCGGCCCGTCGGTGCGCGCCCGTGTCTTGGCCCCCTACAAGCTACCCCAAGTCTCATATCCTCTACAACCACTGCGTGCTTACCACTCCATTCGAGTGCCGACCGACTGGTGTGTCCAGTTAACCCAATTTGCCACTTTCCGCCCACACGCTTGCCTCCTAAAAGGCACCACAAGTGCCCCATCCTCTACAACGATATGACTTACTGTATATCTTTTTAAAATTTTAATGTCGCTTCGCTCACCACTTCGTGCCTGCCGCACGTACTCCTAGTTTAGCACTCCAGTGGCGTAATAGGCTTCGCTATCGCTCAGCCAAAAATCTTAGTTTGCTCAAAAACATTAGGAAAATTTGTGCTCTGTCTTCAAAAAAACTGGGATACACAAACTTCTACTAAAGTGTAGGGGCTGTTGAATTTCAGAGTGACCCTTGTCTCTCGTAATACATTTAAGTACTCCAGAGCTTGATTTATACATCTTGGCTGTAAGTGCAAAAGTGTGATTAGTATATTTATTCATTTACAGATTTGCAGTCAATGATGGCAGTATTAGGACAATGGTGCAAGAGGTAGGCCTGTGCGATGATCGGAAATCATCGTAATCGGTCGATGACTGCGATCATCGCGATTCTTGTCGATGCCGATGCGCCTGCATCGACCATCGATTTGCTACCCGATTAATCGGTTTAATTCGATTAATCGTTTATTTCCGATTAATCGGATTATTCCAATTAATCGATTAAATCTGATCAATTTTTAAGTACTGTTGACTTTGACTTATTATGTGATAAACCGATGACATGAGAGCAACAATTTATCGTAAATTCGAAGAAAGTTGACAGTTTAATACTTAAAACTGGATTAAACTATTTTCTTTTGTACGAAGTATTACAAAAAAATGTGTCAAAATAGTTTTAATCTCTCTCAGGTAATCGGATAATAATCGGCCATCGACAATCATCGAATAATCGTTTCAAACATGGTCATCGGTTAGGTCCAAATCGATGATCGATGTCGGTCATCGGAATCGACATGTCAAAATTCATCGTCGATGGCCAGAAATATCGATGACGATTTCGATTAATCGAACAATCGCACAGGCCTAGCAAGAGGAGGCTGCCAGACTTCGCAGCTACATCAAGAATGAGCTGCGTATGGTAGATTACTCTCCTTGAAAGTTGACTCGCGCAAGAAGGATGGGCGCCCTTTCTTTGGAGTCAACGCCCAATTTTCCAAGGACGGGGAGATTCAGCTGCGAACCCTCGCAGTGAGGGAGCTCTTCGTCTGCCAAACTGCTGAAAATTTGAAAGAATCTGTTTTGTCAATATTGGACATGTACGACATTAAAATCACTAACCTGGTGTCCTTTACCAGTGACAATGGTCAAAATATGCTCCGAGCAGCTGATTTCCTGCGGAGTGTCCAAGAAGAACTGCAGAACGCCATTGACGAAGATCAAGATGATTTGGATCTTGCTGTTGACCAGGGAGGAGTCACCCTTGACAGTGTCAAGTGTGCTGCACACACTCTTCAGTTGGCAATTGTTGACGATTTTATAAAAAAGATAGAAAGTGTAGGAGAATTATTTGCCAAAGCTAGGGTTGCTGTGAAAAAATTGAGATCTGAAACTTACCGCAAGAAATTGAAGAAAGCCTTCCTTCCAGTTCCAGTGCATGACAATGACACCCGGTGGAACACGTCTTAGGCAATGCTTGAGTCTCTTGTGAGAGTGAACGGCTTTGTCGAAGATGACATACTGGATGACTTCACTTAAGATGACTGGCAGAATGCAGAGAGTATAATAGAATCATTGGAGCCAACAATGAGGGCTACTAAAATTCTGCAAGGGGAGCAGCTAACTCTCGGCGACATGCTTGGAACTTGGCTTGAATGCAAAGTTCAGTTGAAGAAAGTGGGCTCTCCTTTAGCCGATCAAATTGCAGAGGCAATGACTAAACGGGAAAGGCGAGAAGTGTATGCTCGAAGCAACAGGCAAAGGGCTGGCCAAGAAAGAGTTCCCTCCCTATTTGAATACCCTGGTTTTCTGGCAGCTATTTTTTTTTTTACCCACGCTATTTCACCATTCTAAACGAAGAAGAAATTTTCTCTGCCAAGAACCACATTTCACAGCTTTGGGCCAGAATAGAACAAAATAAAAACCCTGGAAGCCAGCAGATTTCTTCTGAACTCACTTCAGATGGCGGGGAGGAGACTAACGATGAGTTGGCTGAAATACTCAGCGCAAGAGATAGCACAAGACTGCAAAGGAGCACTGCCTCATCCACAGATATTACGTCCAAACTTAATGTTTACTTCAGATCCACTCCTTGAATTAAGGACAGGAAGATAAACATTCTGAAGTGGTGGGAGGAGAAAAAAGTCGAAATGCCTGAACTTTATGAGGTAGCAATCGTAGTTCATGCTATTCCCTCTACACAAGTCAGTTTGGAAAGGTTATTTTCTGCGCTAAGATTTGTCATGCACCATCTACGTGGCAGTCTGTCTTCACAAATGATAGGGGACTTAGTCCTTATTTTAAACAATTCTCACCTAGTGAAGGAAGACATTTTAGTTCTGATCCATAGTGAAGAAGAGAAGTCAGATGAAGAGGATTTTGAAGATTAAGATGAAAGCGGAGGCAGTGGCATGAACAGCAACGACAGCAGCAACACTTCCTTTCTCAGTAGTTCTTCATCAACTGCAGCCGAGTAAATCCTAAAATGAATTCAATGACTCGATCAGAACTAGAACACTCTTACTTCTTAATTAGTCAATGACAGCATTCTTATTTTTATAAGTCATTCCTCTGTGACTTTGTTGTGCACTTGACTGAAACAAAAACTATTTTTTTTTTCAATTTGACCTCATAGGAAGCTATGTTCCTTTTGCAACACAAATTTCAAGTTTACATTTTTGTTTTAATATTTTTGACAAATTGTTCTCAGCATTGAACTCATGAAGATTTAATTTCCTGCTATTGTGTTGTCAGTAACATCCAAAATTTTGTGTTACTGTCATGAAAGTTTGTTTAAAACAGCCTCAATATTTGACAAACTGTGTTTAAAGTGCTTAGTTAGTTTTTATATTTTCTTGAATGTGGAAAGGGCAATTATTCTTTCCTGCACTTATGAACTGTCAGTTTCATTGTATTCATGAAATGAAACTTAAATCCAAAATTGTTACAATTTTTAATACCGTACTTACTTGAACTCTCTAGATGTGAATACCACACTTCAGATTATGATGCTTTCATTTCACACCTCCTTCAATTTCGGTTGTCATTTCAAAAGACAAGTTAGTACGGCCTCATTTTGAAGAGATGGGTTAAATTAGAAGTACAGGCTGCACTCTCATTCCAGGCCGGTGGTGGCAAAGGTTATGTGACTCACAGGCACCTACAATAAACCGTAAACACAGGATCACATAGGTAGACAATTTATTTCCATTAAAATATTACGGTACGGTAATGAAAACACTGAAGGCGGTTGCCGTCGGCAAAAAAAAGGAATAATAGAATAAATTTGAGGTTATAAACTTTTCTCAAAGAGGAAGGACGCGTCTCTTTACTTCACCCAAGGAAGGCTTGGAAACAATTACGAAACACAATCTGAAATTTCTGCCTTCCTCATTACTCAAAAATTCAAATGATGACAAATCTTTACTTTCGCATCCTTACCTTGTATTCGAGTTGTTTTGATCGAGCATCCACATTCCTCTTGGAAACATTTTGTTCTTGTTCGGGTTTCTTTGCCGGAACCAACGTTTAGTAATGCATTCATAGGCATGTTCAAAATGTCGAGTTTCATATTTTCTCTAAACACTGGCGAATTATTACCAACGATACCGAGGTAAACTATGGTGTAAACAAAATAACCGGTCAAGCACGCGTCTGCGTTGAGGACTCCAAACTTCACCCACTGTGAGAAAATACTACGGTAAATACCTACGGTACGCGTCGTTAATTTGTCATCAGGTCCCGGACCGTAATTTACGTCTACGGTCTGAATCTTACGGTACACACCGTAGCCTACAAATGTGTTGGGGAAGTTCAATGGGGCACATTCTATCCACAATGAAATACAGTCCGTACCGTAATAATAAGCTACGGTCTGACCGTACACGAAAACTACGGTACGGACCGTAGGCGTACCGTAACTCCCTACGGTATTTTTAACAGTGCCTCTGTCGCAGTAGAGGTGTAGCAGTAGGGGGAGGGGGACAAGGAGCTGGAGCTGAAGTACTTGCCGACCTATTCCGAAGACCGCTTTCCTCGCCCTGTCTCTCTCGCACTCGCATAGGGCTCGCCGTCTAGGAGCGAGAGAGACAGAGCGAGGCGAGCGCTCTTCGGAAGAGGCCGGCTGGGGCTGGCGCTCACGATAGGCGCTAAGGCGCGAGTTGCGGGTTGGTGCGTTCGGGCGAGGTAAAGCATGACAAGGAGCGCTATTGGTGTTGTGAGAGAGACGGAAAATACGGACCAAGTACCAAGTCGTAGGCCAAAGGGCATTCCCCCATTCAATAGCATGAAGCGTTTCCGTTTATATCACACCATCCTCTCAGACTACAAGACCGTCTCGCAGTGGCACCAGAAGAACTGCACGGTGATTAGTCGGCCAAGAGGGGGATGGGGACGAGGAAGTTGAGGGAGGCGCGCGCGATGGGCGCTAAGGCGCGGGCTGGGTAGAGCATGACGAGGAGCAGGAGCACTGGTGAGCACAGCACCACCACACCAGCCTCCCGCACCTCGGCGACGGCCGTCTTGCAGGCGGCAAGAATGTGCGATGCTACATGCGCAACGGACGCTGTTCTCGCACAGTAGTCCGCTTTAACGCGCTCGGGCTCGCTTTCCTTCCCTTCCCAAACAGCACACCGCGGGCCGGGATTTCTTTTTGCGTTTACATGCTGACGGCTGGCCCTGGCGGCTACGTAGTGGAAATGTTGACCAGCAGGGTGATTCCGAGTCCGAGCAGCGTTATTGGTGGCCTCTCGCTCGCACCTTCAGGCCGTGCCCCATGAGTGCGACAAGGACAGAGAGACGAAACCACTGTGCGGAATCACCCTACAGGCCGAGAAGTCTAAGGCGATGTACGTCCTAGGAGACGCTGCCCAACGAGCCGGACCGAGGCGGTGGCGCGCCGGCGCCGACCCCTGCTATCCCAAGGCGTTGGCGCTGGCGGCCGCGCGGGCCCGGGCCGGGAGCCGGGAGCTCGAGTATGAGTCCCAGCCCACGCGGCGCCCGCTGGCAGCAGCTGTGCAGCGCATGGGAAACGTACCTGCAGGGCGATTCCGGTGCGCGCACTCGTAGGATCCCTCACCACTCCGTGACTGCGAGAGAGTCAGAGCGCCCTCGCACCCTCAGCCTCAGCGGAGTGAGAAAGACAGAGTGGGAAGTGCGTGCATCAGAATCGCTCTGCTGCTGGCGGACTTACCTGGACCCAGGACGGGCACCACAGCACTCAGGCAGTATGTGCTCCTCTGAGCGCCTGGTCAAGGGCAGGCTCCTTTGGTCGTCCCTACGGCGGCACCGCCCCCGAGGTCACATAGTCCAACGCGGTGACCACGAGACGAACGCGACACGAACGCGACGCTGCGACGTAGAGAACGGCCGCAACGCTCTCCGACTTATTCCGAAGAGCGCTCTCCTCTTTCTGTCTCTCTCGCACCTTGACGGCGAAATCAACTAGTGCAAGGGAGACAAGGCGAGGAAAGCGCTCATCAGAATAAGCTCAGCCGTACACTTGTGGCGTGCGGCGGGCATCGTTTCAAGCCCTAACACGTCCTAACCAAACTGTCTATTGATAGTATTGTAACTTTTACGTCCCATACTGTTATTGGCTGAGTGACAACTAAACTAAACTAGTACTGTACTGTACTATACTATCTCACGAAGCCACGAAGTAGAGAGAAAAAGTTCATCCAACAGGTTACTGCCAACCTAAGGCAAAACTGTCGTAGTTGATTATCTATGGGTTTCATCAAGTATGGAAATCTTTTTAGTAAATGGTTCAGTTATGGAGGCGTTTGAAATACATTTTTAGTTTCTTTTAGGGTTTTTAAATCGATTTTCTATGTTTTTATTTTTATGTGTTGGTATACATGGTGCGATATGTTCTCGCTTGGGTTCGTTTGTTCCAGTTTGTTCGCTTTTGAGAGGTTAGGAGGAGGGAGGAGGTAAAGAAAAAGGGATGTGCCGGTTCAGCGATGAAATTATAAAACTTTTTGTTTTCATATTTAGATTGTGATACTGATTTATATTTTATAATATTGTTATTAATGTTGAATTTCCCTTATATGTTTTGGTCAAGAGTATCGGGCTTGTCAGTGTTATTGAAGTGGGATATGGAGATGAATGCAAACATAGGTTTTGAATGTATTGTGTATTATGGCTGATGAAATTAGTGCTATTGTTCAAATTTCAATTGAAGCTGAGTCTTATGATATTGAAATTTTGCATAATGAAGTGTATGGACAAGTTGATAGGTGGTCTGACATTGTCGAGGTACAAGTGGATCTTCAGAGTGATTCAAATGTTAATTGTTCGGAATCACAATTTATTGAGAAGCCAACCCAAGTTAGTAGTTGTTTGAATGTTATCTGATATTATTTGAGTTAGATGAAGGTGTCTTATTTTTAATCTTTTCTAGATATCGAAATCAGTAGAAACACGAGTGTGTTCTGTTATGAATTGTCAATGTACGAATGTTAGTGGAAAGCTGTATCCATTTCCGTAAATTTTCAAGAATTTGCATGGAAAGAAAGTTTTGAATAAGGCTGGTCTTGAACGGTAAGTGTGTTATGTTCGTGAAAGGTTTGTAATCTTTGTGAAGAAATATTGTAATGAATATCTTGCCCAGACTGGCGGAGCATAGTGCGAACCAAAACAAAGCACCATAAACTACGCATAGAAGTGATTTAAATCTTGGTTTAGTTTCAATTCTAGGGTAGCTGTGGTCGAAAACATGTCTCTGTCAGGGCTGCACATTCACTAGGATCACTTTGAATAATGTTTTACGTTTGCAGTGTGGATTATTTAGACAGTGCTTTGTGCTTCGTGTTGGTTCACATTACGCGCTGCCACTGTGGGCAAGTTGTAAGTTGTTCATTGTATTGTTATAATGTTATTTATTTTACAGGTGTAGGGAATGGATAAGATTGTCTGGAAATATGAGATTGTTAAATGTGAATCCTGGCCATATGTGTCATTCTTATTACATGTGTGCAAATCATTTCAATATTAATCAATTCAATTCTAAGAACATCGATACTTTAAAGAAGTCTGCTATTATTACAAGGCTTGTTTCTATGGTAATATTGGCAATGACAGAGCTAAAAGATTCATCGGTCGCATCCATAAACCTGATGAAGGTTTGTATATGAAGTTGAAATTGTGTTTGATTAATTGTAGAGTGAGAGGATATTAATTGTTTTGTTATTACAGGTGTGTTGGAGGAATTATTGAAGGAAGTGGCGGAAACAAACAAACTTTTGATCAAGAAGCGATCAGCGTCTGATTTAAGTGAAGAGTCTAGCACATCTTCGCCTGCGAAAGTTCCAAAGATGGGATCAGCGTCTGATTTAAGTGAAGAGGCTAGCACATCTTCGCCTGTAAAAGTTCCCAAGAGGGGATCAGCGACTGCGACTACTGTTAATGAAGATGAGTCTCCGACCTTAGGTTCTCCTGTTACTGGGAAGGCCTGTTGGGTTAGTAGCAGGTCTACTGGCCAGGCGACAGCAGGCATCGGTCGGTTGGGCCGGCCTGGGCCGGCCCGTCCCGGTTCGCGTTGGGTCAGCCTCGCCCAGGCCAGTCTTCCCAGCCAAAGAATGATACACCTCTCCTTGTTGCTCTCGAGAGATCTCCATTAGGTGCGAGAGAGAAGCTATACCATTCTGTGACGAGCTTGGGTCGAGCGGACCCGATACGGGCCGCCTTGGGTCGGTTGGGTCGGGCTCAGGCCATCTGGGCCCGCTAAATCTATAACGGGCTGGGAGAGGTCTATGCTTCGAGCCGCGGGTCGCAGAAACCTGCGATGGTCTGCTACACCCATTGCTTGGAGCGCGGGTCCGCTTGGGACTGGCACGGGTCGGTGGGTCAGGCGCAATAATAGATGCATGTTTCACGGTCCAAGCGGGGTCCAATACGCGTCTGCAACTTCGACCCGACTTTCCGGCACCTCTATTCCGTTCCTCTCGTTCTCGCTGTTGCCAGACTGTTCATGCTGATATTATTTGAAAATGCTTGCCGATGCTTGCACTGTGAAAAATACCCTCGTAAATTTACGACATTTTTTTGTAATTTTGATCGTAAACTTACGACAGTCCATTCTGGCTCGTCTGTCAATTCCAAGTCGATAGGGAGTGCTTGTAAATTTACAACTTCAAATTGTAATTTTACAAGTTTAATCGTGGAAAATTTTCCCGTAACCCTTACGAGTATTTTTCACAGTGTTGTTTGTAATGCAGTTTCTGGCCTCCAGTTAGACTCTAATACATTTATGCGACTATCCTGAGCTCATATGAAATGTTTAACAGCTCAAATTAGTGAAATAACGAAAGCATTGGAACTGCGGCAACACTGGGACGGGGGCAGTGGAACCGTCTAGCTGGGGCAATGGAACGCCGACGCAGGGGAACGTGATAGCCCTGAATGACTGTCATCATCACTCTGTGTGTTGTTCACTTCTATGATTTTCAAATAGGTATTGTATTGGTGAAGTTTTGAATATAAATATTTATTTTTTAGCTATGGTAACCTCATGTTTTGTTTTTAAATTTTAATTAAATTTTTAAACACACTCAGCCTAAAAATGCGCAGCATTCTACTAGTATCGAGGGGGTTTTCACTCGGAATTTTGGTGTACACGGTATTACATAATTCATGTATAACAGGTATTACGCGGTATTACGCGGTATTACACGGTATTACGCGGTATTACACGGCATAACGCGGTATTACGGAGGTATTACACGGTAATACGGAGGTATTACAATAACAGTATGACGGACCTTCAAACTGCAAACAATTACAAACGCTTTGCGGTGTGACGCGCGCGATTCGAGGGGGTGGGGCTTGCCTTGACCGGCCGGTTCCGCCCCTGGCAGGGGGATACTGGGCGCCCGGTGTCCCGCTAATTTCAAGCGCGTCGCATTTTCCCGCCGACCCGGGCCCTCTTGGCGGCGGCTGCAGTATGTGCGGCGGAGGCGCGCTGGGCGAGGGGGCGAGGGGAGGGGAAGGGGGGTCCACCTGCGAGCCGAGCGGAGGCTGGGCGGAGGGAGGGGCGGCAGATGAGGCGAGGCTGTCACCTGGTGCGGGTCAAACGGTGGGAGAACAAGTGTTGGTGTCGCAAGTGTGCAAGTGTGGAACGGGCTGCAGGCCGTCAACTTCGATTATTTGGCAAGAGCATAAAAACCCAGGAACTCCTGGTAAGAGCAGGGCGGTGATTCCTTCTGTGTGTGTGTGACGTCCGTGGTACTCACTGTTGTGTTCACTTTGCAGGGTTTTAAGTTTTGGTTTTTGTACTGCCCTATCGCGTTGCGATGTCCGGCCGTGTCGGCTGTATTTGCCTCTGCTTTGAGGTGACGATGGACGGCGAGGGGGTATTCACTTCTGTAATACCCTGTACACCTGACTGGGTATTTCACGGTATTACGCGTAATGTAATACCAAAAAATATCAAAATATGCTCTACGATTGCAAAATTTTCTTTGCAATACCGGTGTAATACCGCGTAATACAGTGTAATACGGAGTACTCTGTTCAAGTTTTCTCGGAGTAAATACCCCCTCGATGGACGGCTAGGCACCATTGCGCGACCGGCGGCCCACCATGTAACCACCTGACCACAACACCGCCCGGCCCCAAGGGGGGCTGGGCACGGCGCGCGGCGCCTACAGCAGCAGCTCTCCCTCGTCCGTACCTTTTGGTTGCGATGTAAGTGAGTGCGCTTGCATCATTTTTAGGCACGAAGTAGCCTTATGGTTTTGTGTCAGGATGCGATTTTTTTTTTTATTAGCACGGCCCCTTACCTAAATCCAGATTTTTCTATAGGATTTTCCTAAGACTTTGCAGAGAGGTAGAACTCGATCTCCTTAGTTCACTGCTGAAGTGCCAGCCCAAAGTTAGCGACCAATTTTGAGAAATTTCGATCTAAAATCTCCGTTTCTATGGTAATACTCGACTTGTCTCGGGAAAACAGCGTGGAAAGGGGAGCCGAGCCGAGTCGCCATTGTCGCGGCTCCTCGACCCCTCGGCGCGCCGCGCAGGGGATGAGGACCGGCGGGGCCGGGGACTTGTTGATTCTACTCATGCACAGTAGTTCAAAAAATAAAATTTCGAACGACATGTTAGAATAAAAATGTTAAAGCAGTGTTCGAATGCCCATTGCACAACGAGCCTACAGTTCAAAAATCAAGCTGATCGCACGATTTTTACTGAGAGACTAACTACTAAATCGTTTCAGCTATAAAGCTAAAATTTGGCATGTGACCCGCTGAACTAGTGACCTTGAGATAAAAGAAATTTAGTAACATGACCCATAAGGCTAAAATTTTTAAAGTAAATTTCTCTATAAACCATCTTCTACCGAAGAATTTAGTGAAACAAAAACATGAATTAACTTCGTGCCTACCAGGATTTCCTGAAATCGTATTTTTTTTTTTAGCCATGTCTTGTCTTTGTTTGATACGCGGGGGGCGCCTCGGGGCTGACGAGGCCCTTTGCGCACTGTGGCTCGCGGTGTGCCCGGTCGGCCCCGTGTGCGTCCCTCGGGCGTTAGCTTCGGTTAAATTCTAGTACCTCGTACCTCAGTTATTTCTTTTACATTTTCGTGGCTCTTTCTCGCGGTGGCGGGCGGGGGACAGGGCGTGAGCTGACGAGGCCCTTGTGTGCTGTGGCCCGCGGTACACCCGGTCGGCTCGCGTCCCCTGTCCTGCCCTCCCCGCTGCGATTGTTTTTCTTGTTTCTTGTGATGTGCACGGTTTAAGTGCAGTAAATTTAGATTTTTAGAGAGCCGTTAATTGGTTGGCCTACCTGCCAGGCGCAAGTAGCATGGGTTGCCTACCCTGTTAGGCGGAGTGACGTGATCCCGGATAGGGGCGAGTTGCGCTTTGATTTTATACTTCCGTTTGTGAAGTGGTTATGCCTTTGGCGGTGCGCACTCGTCCCCTCCGTGGATTTACCTATGAATTTAGCCATCTTCGACTTGGTGGGTTATTTGAATAATGATCGGTTTCGGCCGTTTCGTTTGCTAGTTCATTCTTTATGAACTTTTTGAAAACACCAGTCGTTGATATCTTTTGTATTGCTAATTCTTTTCTATCCTGACCAGCAGCAGTGTTCATGTATTTACTTCTTCATCCATCCGTTTTGCATCGTCTTTATGTATCAATAAAAATATGCTACCTGAGAGTTGTGAGGTTCATTCCTCTGGCGCCCTTTAAAAATAAATCAACTACTCACCCCCTCTACCATTTTGGGACACACTTAAAAATTCAACTTTACAACCGAGCTTTAGCCGGATTTCATTTTGGTTTCCCAGTCGTAGCGTCAAGGCAAAAATGCACGTTATAGCGGATTGTAGTCTCCTGTTAGGTAGACAACCCATTGCGCGCGCTAGCGGGCTGGCGGATCTTTGGACGACATGGAAGAAGAGGAAGAGGGGAGGGGGGAGTGAGGGCTTCGCGGGCGGGGGTCTGGTCCTGCTGGCCAACGTCGTACAGGCCGGCGGCGGCCAGGTGGCCTGGAAGGCTCCTCCAACATGGTCCTCCAGGCCAATGTTGTGACTATAGAACACAATTTCATTCTTTGCCTTAATTTTTTACTCTGCCTGGGTTTCTACCCAAGCCCTTCATTTTAAAAAATTGAACTGGTTCTTGGATTATTATTAAAAAAAAAAATGGGACAACAGGCCACTTTTTTCATTTTCGCTGAGCGATGTTACAACTGTAGTGGACTCCTCTCTTGTGTCGCACGCTTACCATCGGTCACAGCTGTCCAGTGGGTACTCAAAGGTACTACAAAGAAAAGAAGGCATCCTTCCCCTTTAGATTATTCAGATTTATTTTGAGAACTTGAAACACGTGTCTCCCCCTAACCTATTGATTCCTATTCCATATATCCCTATTATGCTCTATCCCTAATCCAATATCTTAATTCTAAAGGTGACACCGTACTTTTGATTAGGCCGACTCACCGTCCATCCTCACTCTGGGGTATGCTAATCTCTTCTTACAATCACAGTCTTTCACACTTCACTTTTCACACTTCACACTCCACTACAATCCGTTCCACACTCCCAACCACGTCACCTTCCACACTCCCCCACACGTCACCTTCCGGCCACGTTCAGGTGAACACACTCCAGTTAGTGCTGCGCCCTGGCGGACCAACCCTGTACCCTACCCAGCTGGCCGCACGCATATGACATATGACACCCCTGGCCAGCTGAGTGGGTCATTCGTCCGCCAGGCGCGGAGCTTGGCCCTAACAGCGAAGCGAAGCTTACTCCTGCAGGGGATCGGAAGTGTACTTGGTCGTTAGTCTGTCTGTCTGTTAGTCTGTCGTAGCCGGTTCTCCTCTTAAAGTACAGAAGTTATCGTAAAAAGCAGTAGTGTTCTGCAATCTACTACTTTCAGCGCTTTAAAATTCGCTTACTTTTTTCCGATTGCTAAAGTTTGAAATATTGCATCGATCATTTTGAATGAGAAGCTTTAATTATCGTTATGTTGGCAGCCGAGCGCGGTCAGCGCCATCTCTCGTTGATGCCACCACACTACGTCAGCACATGCTACCCACGGGAGCCACCTCACGACTTTAATGCTTTCTTTCTTATGATGGAACGATTGATTGAGAAGGAGAAACATATTTTCGTTTGTTTTAGAGCTGCGGAATACTTTCTCCGAAGTTTCGCGAGTATATTGTGCGAAAACAACAAAGTGATTTTCAGAATAACAGCTCGTACAGCAAGCGGGGAACGGGGAGGCCGGGGGGGGGGGGGGGAATCGGTCCAACTTGCACGAAAACTACCTCCGCCCCGTCCCAGTTCGTCGCCATCTTGCTTGTCAGCTGGTTGGAACTGGATCTTCGTTACGAAGTATTGGGTGGAAGTGTTTCGGCAATTTAGTTTCGAGTGTAATTATCGGATTTTTTGAGACGTAAGTGTAGTATTATGGTGTGAGCATAACAAATTTTGAAAGTAAATTGGTTCGGTGCCGTGTCTTGATGTGAACCCGGGTCCCTCAGGCGAAGTGATGTGTTTGCCGATCAGCTGATAATGTTTATTTCATGCGGTTTTGTGTCCAGTGGTTCATTCCTTTCGTGGGGTTGTTGTTTACGTATCGTAAAATTGTTTGGGGACTGTGTGCATCTGAGTCCAGCCCGCTCAATTTGTTTTGTAGTACCGACGAGGTTTGGTAATTTTCCCGCCGCTCCGTATTGTGGAAATAGGTCGGTGAGCCGCTCGGTCGTCGATCGGTTAGTGTGCGAGAGAGACAAACGTATGCTGGACGCTATCTCTCTCGCACCGACTGCAGACGACCCAGCGCCCAGCGGCTCACCGACCCACGTCAGTGTGTTTTTCTCGTTTTGTCTTATTGACAATTTCTTATCCACATAAGTATGTTACATCCTATATTCTTAGGAAAGGTACTAATGTATATATGCATCGGTTTATCATCAAAATACTTATTTTTAAAATGTCAACACTACTTCCATGAGGAAGTAAGTGGAATGGCTTTTGTGAGTATATTTTTAACCTAAGAAAAACTGATTAAAATTTCAGCTCTATGAAATATAATATCACTAACTACTTGTTATGTGAAATGTATTTATAACTTTCAGAATGACACTGGGCGTGTCAACTGTGATGTACACAAATTAAACTACTTAAGTACAGTGAAGGTTATGTCAGAGCAGCATAATATTTGATAGAATAGGAATATGTTAGGGTAAAAGTACCAAACATGGATCAGGTACCAAACTTGGATCATTTCTGTTTGGCGGGCTCTAACGGCTGATTGGGTCGACTGAATTAAAAATTTCAAAGTTCCTCAGGTAGACGACTACATATGCAACAATATGTGTATGTGACATTTTACTGTCTGCTCGCCCCTCTGCCCGCTGGAGCTCTCCGAAAAACAGTCTGCACAACAGACCTCGTCAAAGCGCGCAAAAAGACAAGGCAAGATACATGGCTCTACTTATTTCCTATTTGTAAGAAAACTAACCGTAGGAAATACTTGGTACTCGATGAGAAGACACTTTAGGATATACCTTTTAAGACTCTGAAGGTTTTGATACTTTACCTTAAGTATTTTGAAAATGCGGGTAGGGGTAAAAACATAGAATTCGAACCGTCCTCAAGTAACTTCTTTAGTTTGCGCCTCAATATCAGTCATTAGAAATCGTTCATGCGTGATGCCACTTTGCACACGGCAAAATATGACCAAAATAAAGGGATTGATGCAAACAAACAGCACAAATTTCCAATAGGAAACTTTTTACAAGCGTTTACATCTTCCATTGCGCCTTACGAGAGGTCCGGGTAGGCAACCTGGTGCACACATCAGATCTCTTTCCACTCTTAGCGCCTTAAGGATCAAGTGACTGAGCAAGAAAATACAATAATTTCAAAAGCGTATGTTTTAAGTTTATAGAACAGGTTTCAGGCAACATTTCTACCACGAATCGGAGGGTCTATGTCACGTGGTTAGTTAGGATATATAGAAAAGAATATGTCACGTGGTTAGTTAGGATATATAGAAAAGAATCGAATTTCTCGTTAAAGAAATGCCACTTTCCCAGGCCCTATATCAGCCCCGAAGATGCAAATGGGCGGAAGCAAGTTGTAATTTCGTGAGCAGAATAGTGAGAGAAACACGTTGGTATGAGAAACTATTTATTTCGTAGACAGACGAGCCTGCAAAACGTATCCAAACAAGCCTAAGTTTTGATCCATGTTTGGGTCAGCGTCCAAACATGGATCACAACCCCTAAAAGGGGAGAAGGGGTTGTTTTGGGATAAAACAAAAAAAGTTGCCTTCCCCTAACACTGTTTGTGTATCACATATGTGAAGGACAACAGTCTAGCTTGGTGATCCATGTTTGGGTACCCCCACCCAAACATGGATCAAAATTGGAGGTCATGGAAATTCCCTATAACTCCGAAAGTATTGGAGCTAGGAGCTTTATTCCCTCAGGATATCTTCCCTGGGGGTTCAAACTACACACCGATGAAAAAAAATTATGCTCATCACACCTTTATCGATACCAAAACTGTGGTTTTCCGAAAAATGATCCATGTTTGGTACTTTTACCCTATATACCGGAAAAACAGAGAGGCTTAAATCCATATAAAGACACTGTCTGTAATTAGGAAAACAGTGCCCTAATTGGATTGGTTCATGACTTGGCCAGGTAAGTTAAGTTTGAAAACAGTTGTGTGAGAGTTGTTGTTTGACATTACACTACAACTACTCTCTACTCTATGCACATTTAAGTAGCTGCACTAATGTAAAGGTAGATTTAGTGTTTCTAAGTTGTTGCGTGAAAAAACACGCAGCGTGAAAAAACACGCAGCGTGAAAAAACACGCTGCGTGATTTTTATGACCGGTTGCCACCGGTGTCGTCTGCGGCCATTTCTATGCTGTTCCGCAACAAGCCGCTAACACATACACTGGATGAGGATGTAAGGTATTAATCAAAATCAATCCCTACTACAAAAATCAGACAGGAACAGACACGAAGACGACGAAATTGACAAAACAAAATGTGCGAGATGTCATCTGGGCAAGGATAGCGAGAGGAAACATGAGCTGACCATTTATACCCCGACGTCCGAACGTCCGCGCAGACGGTGCAGACCTCGAAATCACGCAGCCGCGTGAAAACGCCGCACCAACCAGCGTGAAAGTCACGCGAGATGCTTTGAAGATGCACGGGCCGCACGGTGGCGATAATGCGGCGGGGCGCCGCGGCCACGGAGCAGGTCTTGCTGAGGCCCTTGACGACCAGCCCGCCGTCGTACCCGCACAGCTACGGCGCGCTCGGGGTCAGGGCGCGGCCCCGGAGCAGGTCTTGCTGAGGGCCTTGTCGACCTGCCCGCCGTCGTACCCGCACAGCTACGGCGCGCCCAGTGCTCGGGCCGGGCCGGGGGGCGCGGCCCCGGAGCAGGTCTTGCTGAGGGCCTTGTCGACCTGCCCGCCGTCGTACCCGCACAGCTACGGCGCGCCCAGTGCTGCCGGGCCGGGCCGGGCGGGGCGGCGCGGCCTCGGAGCAGGTCTTGCTGAGGGCCTTGTCGACCTGCCCGCCGTCGTACCCGCACAGCTACGGCGCGCTCGGGGTCGGGGCGCGGCCCCGGAGCAGGTCTTGCTGAGGGCCTTGTCGACCTGCCCGCCGTCGTACCCGCACAGCTACGGCGCGCCCAGTGCTCGGGCCGGGCCGGGCGGCGCGGCCCCGGAGCAGGTCTTGCTGAGGGCCTTGTCGACCTGCCCGCCGTCGTACCCGCACAGCTACGGCGCGCCCAGTGCTGCCGGGCCGGGCCGGGCGGGGCGGCGCGGCCTCGGAGCAGGTCTTGCTGAGGGCCTTGTCGACCTGCCCGCCGTCGTACCCGCACAGCTACGGCGCGCTCGGGGTCGGGGCGCGGCCCCGGAGCAGGTCTTGCTGAGGGCCTTGTCGACCTGCCCGCCGTCGTACCAGTCGTACCCGCACAGCAAGCGAGCGCTCAGTGCTGCTGGGCCGGGCCAGGCGGGGCGGCGCGCGGCGCGGCCTCGGAGCAGGTCTTGCTGAGGGCCTTGTCGACCTGCCCGCCGTCGTACCCGCACAGCTAGGGCGCGCCCAGTGCTGCCGGGCCGGGCCGGGCGGCGCGGCCTCGGAGCAGGTCTTGCTGAGGGCCTTGTCGACCTGCCCGCCGTCGTACCAGTCGTACCCGCACCAGCTAGCGAGCGCTCAGTGCTGCCGGGCCGGGCCGGGCGGGGCGGCGCGGCCTCGGAGCAGGTCTTGCTGAGGGCCTTGTCGACCTGCCCGCCGTCGTACCCGCACAGCTAGGGCGCGCCCAGTGCTGCCGGGCCGGGCCGGGCGGGGCGTCGCTCGGCGCGGCCTCGGAGCAGGTCTTGCTGAGGGCCCTTGTCGACCTGCCCGCCGTCGTACCAGTCGTACCCGCACAGCTAGCGAGCGCTCAGTGCTGCCGGGCCGGGCCGGGCGGGGCGTCGCTCGGCGCGGCCTCGGAGCAGGTCTTGCTGAGGGCCCTTGTCGACCTGCCCGCCGTCGTACCAGTCGTACCCGCACAGCTAGCGAGCGCTCAGTGCTGCCGGGCCGGGCCGGGCGGGGCGTCGCTCGGCGCGGCCTCGGAGCAGGTCTTGCTGAGGGCCTTGTCGACCTGCCCGCCATCGTGCCAGTCGTTCCCGCACAGCTAGCGCGAGCTCGCGAAGAAAGTCTATCTACGCTCATGCGAAACCTGTGTAGCTATAGCTCTGTACACCCGACCACCACGAATCGGGGTGGGGATCTCTCCGCCATCAGTCGGTGTAGAGCATGAGCCTGCCGGCGTGCATGGTGGGGGTCGCCTCGCTGGCAGCCGTTCACGGGCAAGTGGTGGATATCGCCGTGGGGAGGGGAGGGGAATGACCTACTTGCTGTTGGACGTCGACGGACACATGCCTCACTTCCGACGGGGTCGGCGGCAGTTTGCATGCTACATCAACGCCATCTGTCGTCATTGCAAGTAGTTTGTGTGTGTGTCGGCCGGCCCGGCCATGCTCTCTGCCTGTGGGTGTGTTATCACCTGGCCTATGCAACGCGGAGCTGTCTCGTGCAACACAAAGTTTAGCTCGGAGGCTCGGCGTGAGCAGCCGGTCACAGTTCTGTTTGGCCTCCATCAGTAACAACCTCCTCAGTATTCAGTAGTCCGTGTTCGTACGTGTGTGTTCTTGCCTCTGTCTCGTGTCTTCGTCTGTCTCGTGTCTTCGTCTGTCTCGTGTCTTCGTCTGTCTCGTGTCTTTGTCTGTCTCGTGTCTTCGTCTGTCTCGTGTCTTCGTCTGTCTCGTTTCTTTGTCTGTCTCGTTTCTTCGTCTGTCTCGTGTCTTCGTCTGTCTCGTGTCTTCGTCTGTTTCGTGTCTTCGTCTGTCTCGTGTCTTCGTCAGTCTCGTGTCTTCGTCTGTCTCGTGTTGTCTGTATTCTTCGGAGGCCACCTTTGGTGTCTGCTCGGTCGGTGGGGCAATGGCTCCTCGAAAGCGTCCGCGGCCTGTTGACGGCTTCAACCGCAGGCAAATACCTGCCACCGTTTTGATTTCGGCGGTGAAGGCGTACCCCGCGTTGTGGTGTAAAAAATCGGCGCAGTACAGAAGCAAAGAGGCTCGCGAGCGAGCGTGGCTGGATCTGCAGTCCAACACTCCAGATCTCAGACGCATCCCGCGTAAGTAGCCCACGCCTCTGTCCGTGTTGCAAGAGGCCCGTGTTGTGTTACCGACGCAGATTAATAATAATAGATATGTTCGTGCACAATAGGGTATTCCGCTGGAACGAAACCGGAACCTAAATAAGAAAAGCACGACCGACAGATCTGTTTCCTCCTGGGCCCTGATTGGTCAACGGTGACGTCACTGCAGCGATCAGCAAATGAGCGCGAAGGAGGAAACAGAGCCGACGGTCGTGCTTTTCTTCTTTAGGTTCCGGTTTCATTCCAGTGGAATACCCTATTGCAGTGACTGATCTGAAGGAGAAGTGGCGGAGCATGGTGTCGCAGCGGAGGGTGAAGCTGCAGGAGGCTCGGGTGAGGAGCGGCCAGGCTGCGTGCGACCCTGACGCTCCCACGTACAAGTACGCCCACCTCGAGGGGGTATACACTCCCAAAAATCGTGACCCGACTATTACGAAATGAGGTAATACGCTGTAATAGAATTCTATTACGTCTATTACGCCTACTACATTCCATTACGTGTATTACGGGTTTATTACGAGACTATTACGCGCCTATTACGCCTATTAATCCTATTACGCCACTATTACAGGCATATTACGTGAGTATTACAGGCGTATTACGCTTGAGAAGAGCACGCCAAACATTCCCTAGGGTGACTGCCAATACCATTAGAAGCAGAAAAGTTTGGAGGAGCAGTTTCTATCTGTTCTTGTTTATCTTTTTCTGTGACCATTTTCGAAACATTCGTGCACCAGTTTTATTTAAATCTCACACTTTTTGTTTCCGTAGTCAAACACCCAAACTGGATCATTTACATTTTGAGGAAAGTACTCGGCGGGCGTTCGTGAAACTGATACCGACTCAAACTGTTCTATATATCTATTATCAAAATGGCGAGTACGGCATGGACTAAAATGTTACTTGCAAAACATTACACCTTTAAATGAAAGAAATTTTCCTTGAAAAAGTCCAAAGAAAATTCTAAGCAAAAAACCACTGTGTGGCTGGTTGTACCACCGACTCTGACTTGGGCTAGGCTAGACTGCCCTACCCTCATCCCCTCTGCGACTGCCTCACGGGGAAGGACAACAGTCGAGCGAGGGGTAGAGACAAATCCGTAAATACTCCGTCATCGAGACGTGTCGGAGTGAGAAAAAACTGTGAGAAAAAACTACAATTTAACTACAATTTTTTACCGTTATTTCGAAGTACAATAAAATATTGAACTAAAATTGTACCCGGTATAGGGTAAATTAGTGATGTACGGCAACGAAAACCGTAAACAGTAAATTCAAAACCGTTGTTTAGATGTATGAGGTACGGTTTTTCTCACAGTGTACGCGGCTATTGCTCGGATATTACGCACTATTACGGGGATATTACGCACTATTACGCCGATATTACGTGATTATTACGCAATATTACGCCGATATTACGTGAATATTACGCACTATTACGCGGCCATTACGTCTATTACGCAGGCATTACGTGTAATACATGTATTACGAAGTATTACGTGTATTACGCGATTATTACACCTCTATTACTGGACGTGTGACCCGACTATTACGCAAGTGCATACCCCCTCGGCCCACCTCATGGCATTCCTTGGCGACGACTTCGCCACTGAGGACACGGGCTCCAACTGGGATCAGCCCTCCTCATCAGCTGCTAGCAGCACCGCCTCCTTATTGCCGGGCTGCAGCGCCGAGCTTGATGTGGCGAGTGTTACTGCGTCGGACTGCGTAGTGTCAGTCGCGCTGTCCCGTACCACCCCGACCGGACCGGATCCGTCGGACACGCCACGTGGCCGCACACAAGGCTCGAACGTTTTCGAGCCCTTCTAGCCCTGCACCAGCGTCATGGGGTGCTCGCTGTAGCTGCTCGCGGTCCGGTCAGGCGGGCCTGGGCTCGGGTATTCCGAACGTGGCCAGTTCGCAAACATCCGATCACGCCTCTCCATAGTACTCCCAGACTTCTATGCGCGCACTCACATTTTTCATTTCTGCACAGGATGAGGAACAGGAGGACATGCCTCGCAGTGTCGTGGTGGGGCTGCGGCCCCTACACACTGCCCCTGCAGCGGCGCCAGCGCCAGCTCAGCGCGAGCCCGTCGCCGACTGCTCCGCGGCCATCCACGCCGAGATGGAGAGGCGTGAGCAGGAGCGCCAGCTGCGACAACCTCCACCATCACCACCACCACTACGACCATCACCACCACCACTACGACCATCACCACCACCACTACCATCACCACCATCACTACCACCATTATCTCCGCCACCACTACTAGGTCCACTACCACCCTTCTCACCTCCCGCCCGTGAACGCGTGCTCTATGGAGGGGGCCAGCGCGCCGCACTGCGGAGTGGGCGCGGCTTCCGACGACTGCGCATCCGTGGGGGCGCGTTTGGCGAGCGGCGGCATTTGGGAGAGGACGCGGCCGGCAGCCCGGTCAGGGAGCCCAACGCCGACCTGGAAGCCGCCTACCTCAACCAAATGCTGCAGGAGGGACGCCAGGAAAGAGAGGATCAGCTGCGGCTGGCTATGTAAGTCAAGTATTCAGAAAATTACGTGTTGTCACTGAAAAATATACTCGTAAATTTACATTTTTTTGTAATTTTGATTTACAAAATATGTCGTAAATTTACGACAGCCCATTCTTGCTCGTCGGTCAGTTCCAAGTCGATATGGAGTGCTTGTAAATTTACAATTTCCAATCGTTATTTTACGACTTTTATCATGGAAAATTTTCCCGTAACCCTTACGAGTATTTTTCACAGTGGTGAGGCAACGGAGTTTCCCTCTTAAATCGCTGGAAGACGTGCGTGTTTTGTTTCATATGGCCCCTTACGGCTGAAGGGAATTTGATAATATTAAGCATACCTTTAGAATGTAATGTAGAACATTCGATTCTGAAGTCTAGTTGAATTCTGTATTGCAGAAATTTTGTAAATTTGAATTGAAATTCGAGTTTCTATGGTAATGCTCGACTCGTTTTTTTTCCAAACTTGTCGATTTCGACACGGATCCGTAAATTTACGACCGCAGTCGTTAATTTACGACTGTAAATTCTTGACCGTTGGAGAAAAATGAGTCGACGTCTGATGTAAAATATTCATAACTATACAACTCAAAGTCGTAACATTACGATATGTCATGGAAATTCTTTCTGTAGCCCTCACGAGTGTTTTGTATTTCTTTTTTACAGTGAGGGAGGCATTGACGCTGACCTGCAGGAAGAGGACCCCGACGACCCGGGGTCACCGGGACACTGCGTGGAGGGCGCCAGGCCAGTCAGGCCTCCTCGCAACCCCAACCCGCCCCCTCGCCGCAGGTATGGAGCAGGAGCTGTGCGCAACCAGGGGGTGCGTGGTAGGCGCCCCGTCGCTCGGGTGAACAGGGCCGAGGACCTGGTGGACCGCCTCGAGGACCTGGACCAGAGGCTGGAGGAGACCCTGGCCGCAGGCCCACCCCCCGAGCCGCAGGATGAGTGCGCCGCCTTCCGCCTGATGGTGGGGCGGATGGCAAGAAACCTCAGAGAAGAGGATCGCGCCAGCGCGTTTGCTGATGTGCTGGCCGTCATAGGGGCCTACAGAAGAGGATAACCCATGATCCTCACTCCACCAGATGGAAGGGAATAAAAGCAACTTGCCTATTTTACAGTTATTGCAGTTTATTTCTGAAATTGTCCCTAATGTCTGCCTTGTGAGGCCTGTAAGTCCTGGCTCTTACTCCCTCAAATAGGTTTTGGTGAGAAGAAATTCTCTAGCAAGGTATGGGACTTCATTTTCTCAAATACAATGAATGCCAGTGAAAGTAGAAAATGCCTATTGTGACACCTCAACATAAAGGGCACCCAGGACTGAAAATTTCAAGATTTTCACCAAATTTTGAACAATTTGTAGGTAAGGGAAGGTGGGGTACGTTGGGGCGGATTTTTTGTTTTTGCTCTAGATCCGAAACCGTCAGACTTGGAATGATCGGAGCAGGCCCAAATCGTACATTGGAGTGTTGTCTTTGGTACACCAAAGCCCTCAAATATCTTGTCACTAAGTCTTTGCTAGCAGAAAGGTTTTCCTAAAATTTGCACCTTGTCCAAATGTGCCCCGGTACGGGGCAGTTTGGGACGCCATAAGACAAAATGGGATGGGGCACATTGGGACATTTGACTTAATTTAACGCGTTTTCCCGTGAAATGTGCAGAATGCACACCGCCTTACGGTCTGGAAGTCGATAGAAGTCATTATGTTCCAAATGAGACGGTTTTGGAATTTTTTGAAATGTCGCATTAGCCAATTGTGGCGTACTGTCCCAATGTGTACCTGATCACCTTGATCTTGATTTAGTTATCTTTTTTCATTATATTAGGATTAAATTCAAAACCTCTACCTGCTAAATGTGTCGTAAGAAACAACCTATAGACCAGCCACCCGACCGATTTGCTATCGCAACTAAGTTTGCTTTAAAAAGGGAAAATTCAAATGAGAAGTCACCTTACTTTTAACGTCTTTTTGTGCTAATTTTCATTTAGTATTTTCTGTACAGCACACATGTTCTGTAATCTTCCAATTACTGGTGCCATCACGAAGAATGCGTCTATGCTCATTGTGTCAATTTTTGGTAGCATTTGAATCCAGTTTGAAATAGATGAAATAGCCACTGTCCCAATGTACCCCATGTCCCAATGTACCCCACCTTCCCTTAAAAGTTCAAATTTTTCATTACTGGACTAGATTGAAAAGTTTGCAATAGAAACTATTTGTCTTTTGATAACGACTCAAATTTGGTATAACATGACCACCTTCAAATCAAAAAGATGTCGAATAAAAGTCTGAGCAAAATGAAAAAAAGTTACGTAAAGGTTTGGATGTTTGAAAATCCATGCGCATACCTTTTTGAGTTAGGAAGTCAGGGTAAGGTTTTATTTCTTAGTTAAAGGAAGAGGAACAAAATGTATTGATTAGATTTTCAATATTTTAACCACAGGAAAAAGTTGAATTCACCGTTGAACTCAAAATTCACAAAATTTCTAAAATTTTGACCGTTTTAAAAAATTGGCAAAACGCTTCAATCAAAATTCTTTTCCTACATTAAAAGAAAATAATCCAATCAATACAAAATGTAGTTTGAACCTTTCTGATCCAAAAAAATCAGTGTCCCAACTTCACGGCACAAAATCTAATGCGCATGGAGCTCAAATAGTAAGCCTCTTAAATAATACATTTTATGCAATAACTCAAGAATGGTTTGAGCTACAGGTTGGGGATTTTTTTCAAAAAAGTTTCTAATGAGGTACTATAAGTCCCTGAGAAAGAAACAAAATTTGACTCCAATGGTTTCTGAGATGGCAAATTCAGTCCTGGGTGCCCTTAACAATATAAATATATAGTGTGTATAGGTAGGTATACGGAAAATTAACCTTCGCTTTTGTGTAAGAAGGCACTGTCTTTAATTGAAGATAAAGATTAATAAAAATGTACAGCTGGTGGATCAAGTGAACAGGTTGTATGACCACTAGACGAATTCAAAGACTACTTTATGGCGGGCAAGAGCTCAGGGAGGCATCAATATGCGTCCACACCCAATTCGGGCTGGAATATGAGTGCCGAAAAATGCCGAGAGGGCGGGGCAGACAGATTTAGTCTAACCTTTTGCCTACATCCAAGCTGACGGTAATATAAGTTGCCTACCCTGCAGGCGGCCTGTAAAACGCTCCAGTGAAACGGCGAGGGGCAGAGACACCCGGCCCGGCAAGTGTTCACACATCATGCTGTAAACCAGAGAGACATGTAAGAAAAGTAATATTTAACGGAGTGAGAGACAAATGACAGAAACGTACCTCTATTTTCCGGATGAATCATGTGTTCCCACTGCCAGGGAATTCTGCCTGCCCGGCTAAGGAAGTAATCCCGGAACTGCCGTTGCACCGCCATCCCTTGCGCGTCGGTGCCCGGACCGGCCGAGGGGTCTAGCTGGACGTCCCTCCGGGGCGCTGCTGGCTGCAGGAGGTTGTCTTCTTGCCGTACCTCAGCCCTCCACCTTCCTGGCACCTGACGACCTCCCTCCTCAAGGTCCACGCGTCCGGCGGGGATGTACCGGTGAGCTGCGTCGAGCACGTTCTCCTCATTTTGCACAAAGAAGTTGTGCAGGACCACACAGGCGGAGACGACGGCCCGCACCTTCTCCTCGCCGGCCTGGGAGGCAGCGCCGCAGGACCCGCCACCTTGCTGTCATAATGCCGAAAGCATTTTCAATGACGCGTCGGGCGCGTGACAATCTGTGGGAGGAGGAGGCTAATTAATGAGACGTATTGAGGGGTGAACTCTCACGATATGTAGCGCCCATAATTTCTCAAAATACATAGGACACAATGCAAAACTTTGAATGACTGCAAATACGCAACCGGTGCACTGACCTGTAGTTGTAGATGTTCCAGTAATCTGGAAGAAACTGCCCTCCCTTGGGCACCATGAAGTGGGAGCTGAGGGTGAATGCCTCGTCCCCAACAATGACGTAGGGAAGGGGCTGTACCCAACCATCGGGCGTCCTCGGTGCAGGGAAGTCTATCTCCCCCGCATTGAACTTCACGCCCAGTGCGGAGTGAACAAAGAGGCCACCATCGCTGCGCCGTCCTCGCCCACCGATGTCCACAAAAATAAATTTGTAATTGGCATCGCACATGCCCAGAAGTACCATGGAAAAGTACTTCATGTAGTTGAAGTACTCGCTACCAGTGTTGGAGAAGCACTGTAATTTAAAACATTTTAAGAAACACAGTTTAGCAAACAAAAAGTTTCACGTGCATAATAGCTTGTAAACTTGGCGCAAATCCCCCCCCCCCCCTTTCGTGAGAAGAGGGGGGGGGGCTTCGTTAGGGGGTCGGCTTGTCCTCCCCTTCCTCTCGCCCCTTGCCCCCCCCCCCCCCCCCTGCTCCTTCCCCTCCCGCGGAACAAATCGGCTCCGTCAAGCTAACCGCGGAGCAAATGGGTAACACCCCCTCCCAACCAGGCACGTAAGAAAGGGGGGAGGGGGGAGAGAGGCGAGGTGATTATCGAAAGTTGCCTACATTCAGGGGTCTGCAGCTCAAATTGCCTACCTTCAGGCGGATCCATGACCTGACAGAAATTGCCTCCTTACTACGTGCCTGCTCCCACCTCCCGTAGCCTCCCGTGCGCACTACTGAAAATTTACTAGAAAGGTCACTGCTTACTTGTGTCTCAATATGTTTGCCGTCGATAGTGCCAATCAGGTTCGGGAAATTCCATTTCTCTTCAAATTCCTCCGCGATGCGCACGAAGTTCTCCGGCGTAGGTAGCGGAAAAACTTCTTCGCCCAGCACTTCCCACAGTACCCAGCACGTCTCGGTGATGATCTGGGACACACTGGCGGGGGGAATCAGGAAAGCATAGCTCAAGGAGACCTGGTAGTCACCAGTAGACAGGTATCTGCAAAAAGGTTACCAAATTAGTCACAGAACTTAGCGGAATTTCCCTCACGAAAGAATTTCACAAATATCGACAGAAAAAGTAATTACCTTAGCGTCAGCGCAAGCCTTTCTCCAGTGTCGACCTGAGCAACACCGCGCAGCTCACGGCGCTCCAAGTGCGGCCGAACACGTGAATGCAGCTCGTCGAACATGGCCGGCGTCATTCGGAAATAGTTAAAAAACTTCTCTGGATCATGCTCACGCATGTGTGGTATGACGGTGTGCCACGCGCCCCACTGCTGCCTCATTTCGAATGTTGGCCTCACTCTCCATCGACGTGGGCCTTCATCCAGGTTGACGAGGATAGCATGCCGCAGGCTTTCCCGAATAACAAGGCGTCTCAAAGTAACAGCACGGTGGATCAAAGGCAGTCTCCGAAAGGTTTCGCCTGCGAAACACGACAAAAATACGTGACACCCCCATTCGCCAGCTACATGCAAAGAGTACTGGTGGGAGAGCGAACAAAAACTTACCGAGCACAAAACGACGTCGAGCACGACGACGTTGAGGCCCTTGGACAGGCAGGCCCAAAGCCAGCTGCACTCGGGCACGAAGCACAACACGGTTGAGCAGCAGCAGACGTGCAAGCGGGGTCCATAGAAACGCGATACGCGGCGGACGCCCGCACGCACAGCACACACACACGACAGCCGCGGATCGAACAGAGGCCAACACACCAGAAGGAAAAGAAGACAACACGAGACAGACGAAGAGACGAGACAGACGAAGACACGAGACAAAGACACGAGACAGACGAAGACACGAGACAGACGAAGACACGAGACAGAGGCAAGAACACACACGTACGAACACGGACTACTGAATACTGAGGAGGTTTTTACTGATGGAGGCCAAACAGAACTGTGACCGGCTGCTCACGCCGAGCCTCCGAGCTAAACTTTGTGTTGCACGAGACAGCTCCGCGTTGCATAGGCCAGGTGATAACACACCCAAAGGCAGAGAGCATGGCCGGGCCGGCCGACACACACACAAACTACTTGCAATGACGACAGATGGCGTTGATGTAGCATGCAAACTGCCGCCGACCCCGTCGGAAGTGAGGCATGTGTCCGTCGACGTCCAACAGCAAGTAGGTCATTCCCCTCCCCTCCCCACGGCGATATCCACCACTTGCCCGTGAACGGCTGCCAGCGAGGCGACCCCCACCATGCACGCCGGCAGGCTCATGCTCTACACCGACTGATGGCGGAGAGATCCCCACCCCGATTCGTGGTTGTCGGGTGTACAGAGCTATAGCTACACAGGTTTCGCATGAGCGTAGATAGACTTTCTTCGCGAGCTCGCGCTAGCTGTGCGGGAACGACTGGCACGATGGCGGGCAGGTCGACAAGGCCCTCAGCAAGACCTGTTCCGAGGCCGCGCCGAGCGAAGCCCCGCCCGGCCCGGCCCGGCAGCACTGAGCGCTCGCTAGCTGTGCGGGTACGACTGGTACGACGGCGGGCAGGTCGACAAGGCCCTCAGCAAGACCTGCTCCGGGGCCGCGCCGCCCGGCCCGGCCCGGCAGCACTGAGCGCGCCGTAGCTGTGCGGGTACGACGGCGGGCAGGTCGACAAGGCCCTCAGCAAGACCTGCTCCGGGGCCGCGCCCTGACCCCGACCGCGCCGTAGCTGTGCGGGTACGACGGCGGGCTGGTCGTCAAGGGCCTCAGCAAGACCTGCTCCGTGGCCGCGCCGCCCCGCCGCATTATCGCCACCGTGCGGCCCGTGCATCTTCAAAGCATCTCGCGTGATTTTCACGCTGGTTGGTGCGGCGTTTTTGTTTTTTTCTTCACGCGGCTGCGTCATTTTGAGGTCTGCACCGTCTGCGCGGACGTTCGGACGTCGGGGTATAAATTGTCAGCTCATGTTTCCTCTCGCTATATCCTTGTCCACATGACATCTAATATATTTGTTTATGAATTTCGTCGACGTCCTGTATTTGTTGTGTTGCCCCGCTGCCGCCTGGTAAGACCAAGGTGCTGCGCTTTTGATTCTATCACGATGTAGTTAATACGGTGGCGGCTCTTGCCCTCTGAAGGGGGGTCGCGAAATGGCGGCAGGTTCGTAGTTCCAGAGGTGCCGCCAGGGGCGCTCGCGTCGACCGATTCCGGGCAAGGGGAGAGGAGACGGGGGGCGCAGCGCACTGCACCCGCCCCCTCTCCCTTCCCCACCCTTCCCCTCGCCGGGAATCGGTCGACGCGAGCGCCCCTGGCGGCACCTCTGGAACTACGAACCTGCCGCCATTCCGTGGCCGCCTTTTCGGCCGCAGCAGCGCGGAGAGCCGACACCGTATTAACTACATCGTGAATTCTATATTTTGTCACGTCTTTCTCCTTTGTACCTTTTACTTCAGGCAGCTTGGCAAAAGCGGCAAGTGCATCTGGAACGTACCCTGCGTGTTCTTTCACGCTGCGTGTTTTTTCACGCAAGGTGTTATGTGCAATTTTCCATCCGCGTGTTTTTTCACGCAAGGTGTTATGTGCAATTTTCCATCCGCGTGTTTTTTCACGCAAGGTGTTATGTGCAATTTTCCATCCGCGTGTTTTTTCACGCTGCGTGTTTTTTCACGCAGCATGTTTTCTCACGCTGCGTGTTTTTTCACGCAAGCTCTGAAGTCTGTCCAATTAATGAGCTACATCTGAGCTGGTAGCTGGACTACTATTGGTTGGTTTGGATTCGATGAATTGATATCATTCCGAACTGAAGCAACCCTTTTCACGCAGCCGCGTGAATTTTCACGCAAGAACTTTGGAAACACTAAATCCACCTTAATTCTTTCGTAATGTTTTTAGCAATGATGTGTGTATGGAAATTCTTGTCAATAATGAGAGGAATACTTGACAATATTTATCATTTAGACAATATCGCCTTGATCATAACTGGCCTGCTGGCCAGGGAAACTATTTCGGTACGGGATCGGATTATGAAATGGTCAGGTAAGTAAAGTTCGAATACAGTTGTGTGAGAAGTGTCTGTATGACATTACACTGAACACAACTACTCTCTGCGCATTTAATTAGCTGTACTTATATAAATGTTTCTTAATGTTTTTAGCAATGATTTGTGTATGGAAATTCTTGCCAATAATGAGAGGAATACTTGACGATATTTATCATTTAGACAATATCGCCTTGATCATAACTGGCCTGCTGGCCAGGGAAACTATTTCAGTACGGGATCGGATTATGAAATGGTCAGATAAGTAAAGTTCGAAAACAGTTGTGTGAGAAGTGTCTGTATGACATTACACTGAACACAACTACTCTCTGCGCATTTAATTAGCTGTACTTATATAAATGTTTCTTAATGTTTTTAGCAATGATTTGTGTATGGAAATTCTTGCCAATAATGAGAGGAATACTTGATGATATTTATCATTTAGACAATATCGCCTTGATCATAACTGGCCTGCTGGCCAGGGAAATGATTTCAGTACGGGATTGGATTATGACACAATTAGGTAAGTAAAGTTCAAAAACAGTTGTGTGAGAGTTGTGTGTGTGACATTACACTGTGCACAACTTAACTCTGCACCTTTAATTAGCTGTACTTATATAAATGTTTCTTTATGTTTGTAGTAACGGTGACTGCTTGGAAATTCTTGCTAAGAATGAGAGGTGTGCTTGACGATATCTTTTTCAAGTAGACAATATCGCCTCTAGAAGTTTGTCGATATCTGACTTGCTGTCCATGGGAACAATGTCATGATGGGATTGGATCGTGACACAGTCAAGTATGTGAAGTTCCAAAAGAGTTGTGTGAGAGTTTGTCTGTCTGCCTTTCCATTGTACACTTTTTCTCTCTGCACTTTGAAGTAGTTTTTATTTTTATTTTTAATGATTACAGTAATGTTGCTTCTGTGAAAATGCTTGCCACGCATGAGAGGAATATTACGCATCAGCTTTCTATTTAACAGTAATGCTTCTGGAATGTTATGGGCGAATGGAATGTTTCGCCAGAACTTTCAGTCCACCAATCTTACTTCTGCTATTCACACTAAGACTAACTATTTTTTCTTACTAATTGTTTTGAAAAAAAGATTTAACAATTTGAATTCCCTGTAATATATTATTTTAAAAGTTAAGACTTATGACTTATTCTAATAACCATCAGCACACTTAGTGATGATGTATTTATCAAGACATTCTATATTATATGTGAACTTCAAGTCTTGGCTGATTTTTCTTTAATTATTGAAGTATTTTACCTTTTCTTGGCTATTTCTCTGTTGGATAAAAATCCCTGTGAAATAAATGTAGTGTTCGGACAGCCTGGAAAAAAACCTGTTTTTTTCCGATGTTTCGAACGTTTCGAACGGTTTTTTTCCGCGGCCTAAAAAAAACCTTGTTTTAAACGGAAAAAAACGTTTTTATTGTTTTATGCCTATTTTCCATAGAATTTGCCAATATTATCGAAGTAAAAGGTTTTTGCAAGTATCGAAGAGTGGATTAGATTTTAGAGTCGGCTATTGTGGACATTTTAAACCAAATAAGTACTAATGTGACCGCGAAAACTCGTTTGCAGGTTGATTTCGGTTCAAATCTTCGCGCTGGGCCTGCTGCTTACATAAAGTGTGGTGGTCATTCTGCACTGTTAAACCAAGTGTGCAACTGCTCAACACTTGTAAGTGTGCAACGTCCAGTCTAACACGTGCAAGTGTGCAACTCGGCAGTTGTGCGATTGCAAGTGTCAAACTCGCCAGTTGTACACTTGTTCGTGTTTAACTCGACAGTTCTGCACTTGGGAGTGTTCAACTGCCCCGTGCAACACTTTCCTTGTTGTGTAACACTTGCAAGTGCACAACTACGAGCTAAACACTTACAAGTGTACAACTGGCGAGTTTGACACTTGCAATTGCACAACTGATGAGTTGCACACTTGCACGTGTCAGACTGGAAGTTGCACATACAAGTTTTGAGCAGTTGTACTATCAGTCTGAAAAGTTTCCGGGGAGCTCTGGGAATGGCGCCGGGCAGAATAGTCTCGCACGGGTCCCTGTTTCAGACAGCAAGTGGCAGCAGCCTACCAAGATGGCGACCGTGTCTCCACCTCGCATTTTTGAAAAGCGATTTCAAAGAAATTATCCCTAAATCATTCTGGTTTATATGAAAATTCTAAATATATGGGTTGCAGAAAGCGATAGAAGTCGCTTGGAGAGCTGAAACTAATGTCAATTCCAGGATGTAGACGGATAAAGATCTGAACTTGGTTAGGCTGCCAGCTGTCAGGCCTTGAACGCTGCTATCAAAATTTCTCATACCACGCGAACAGCGCGAAATTCAAACGGATCGCGATTCTGACAGCCGTCTTTGACAGAAGACTTCCTCATTAATAGGACCGCTGCAAAGGAATGCAGCTCATCGAGATTGAATTCGTGGTCCCCTCGGAAATTTACGGAGCTCTCTGATAAATGAAGGCCCCGGTTTTTTTTTGTGTGTGTGTTTTTCCCCCTCATTTTTTGTTTAAATCTCTGAGCACTTTGAAGAGACGGCAGTTAATTTGAGCGAACGCAAGCATCCCACATCAAGCACCTATTTGTTTTGTAGGTTTTTTGTAATTAAACTGGTGATCCCTTGCCTCTGCAGGATTCTCATATTGGGCTCCAGTCACTTACGACATCTATTGCGTGATATTCCCGTATTCCATGCAAAAGGTAAAAGACAAATTTTTTCTTCAAAATTAATTATTTTGAGAGCTGGCACGTGTGACAGAAGGTCTGAAATGCATCCCAAAAATAATCCTGCAATATCAATGACTCTCCTTGACCCCAATTCGATATTTTCGGGGTATTGAAACATAAAGGAATGATTTACAGAAGGAAATGGGTTGTGTTAACATAAAGAAGGAAACGCAAACACTAAAACATCTAAATAATTTTATTGACATGCCATTCAGTAAAACGTGCAAGACCTGAAAACGTTCGCAGGGGAAAAAAAAAAAAGAAAAGAAACGATAGAATGGACGTGAAACCAGCTTACAAATTCGACGAGACAATTCAGACAAGCCAAACGATACGTAAATGGATACGTATCTTGCGCTCGTCAAATGTGTAAGCGGGTTTTCGTCCGTAACAACACCCAAAAAATCTTAGTTTTCTTGTTATTTCGTTACTCGTAATTTTTACGTTACACCTGACTGCATCAGGAGAAGAGAATAGTGCGAAGCAAAATATTACAAAAAAATACGCACGTTAGGCTTTACTTTCTTTCGTAGGCTGGATAAAGACCGACTGCATAATTAACATAAAGTAAGCCAACAAACTGTAGGTAGAAAGGGCGTGAAACCAGCTTACAATTGAAACCAGATAGTTTCGCTCGACAAAACAGACGTAGGAAAATACGAATCATGCGCTCGTCACAAGTGTAAGCGGGTTATCTTCCGTTTCAACACACACACGTAATAAAATACAAAGATTTTTTGTTATTTCGTGACTCGTAATTTTTACGTAAAACATGACAAGAGGAGAAGGAAGAAAAAAGAAAGCAAAATATTACAAAAAATATTGGCACCTTACTGTTCTTTTCGTTATCTAGGGTTACTGAAGAACAGTTGCATTCTTCCTGATTCCTGAACTTACAATCTAAATTAAATAGTCAAAAAACCAGCTTACAAATTCGACGAGACAATTAAGACAA